>JAWWEE010000010.1:14271436-14427054 GCA_035221455.1 Xenops minutus | reverse complement strand
CCCGAACCACGCCTAGTTTCTAGCTCCTTCTAGCTAGCCCCTATAAAACCCTTTTACTCTGTTGAATAAACGGCCATTTCACCTTATCCCGCGTTTTGTGTGGAGTGGTCCGTCCCGTTTTTCCCTTTCAGGTCTGTGTCATTTATTGAGGCCTGCTCTTCTCTAGGCTTTTGCTAAGGCCTCTACATTCTTACTTACAGATGACTAAGTAGCCCTTAATGTTTGTAGCCTTTGAGAAACCACAGAGGAAAACAACAATGGTCTTAGCAATGCCTTACGGCTTTTGTAATTTTGATAGGTGTCCCATATGTCAGAAATGCTTTGAAGTAATTTGGTCTCTTAAGAAAAATGCTGTATACATCCAAGGGCATCAAAACCAAGCAGTGTTTCTAAAATTTATCAGTTTTATATATAGACTGTTTTGGGTCAAAATGTTCACAGATACCCTTTGTATTCGTCTTGGTTGTACATCTGCAGGTATTTTTCCCAGTGTATTTGGGAATGTTTTAATACAGACGACACTGTAAGTGTGTAAGCTAAGTGGAATCTGGTAGCATTTACCTTACTTGCTGAATATGCTAAAATGCAGTACTATTTAACTGCTTTGGTAGTGTAAATTCTAGACTATATCCTCTTAAGTGCCAACTTGTTTTCCTAGTGAAAAAAGAGAGAATAAAAGAATATGTGTATTAATTTCTGGTTAAAATAGGACAGCAGGCTCTGGTAAACCTCTCACTTCTATCTGCTGTGCATAAGGTCTCTTTTAATAATATTATGTGATAGAGGATCTTTTTATTCTAGTTAACCCATGTACAAAAGTAAGATTTCTGTAAAAAAAGAGGTTTTGATTCCACCTTAGTTTTCAGTGGAACAAAACAATACTTGCAGATATTAAAAAGGAAAAAAAAGGATAAAGAAAGAAAATAATATGCTCAAGTTGAGCACTGATGTGGCCATGGATCCTTGAAAATTCCTGGAGAGATACCTAAGTATTGAATTCACTCACATTCTGACCTGCTATTGCACCGTGTTCTAGAGAAGTCCTTCCTCCAAAAGTCCTTGGAAGACAGTGCTGTGTTTTGAAGACAGATAGTCCAGAAAAACAGGGGAAGGGTTCTGTGACTCTTCTACCAAAAATAGAGTGAACATACGTAGTTCCTGTCTCCTTTCCCTTAGGCAGCCCTTTCCCTTGGCGCTCACATGTGCCATGAGGTGCAGTGCAGGGCCCTGTGGCTTACCCAGACACGAACAAGTGGTCACACAGTTGTCCTAGCTGAAAGGACACCTTCAGCTGGGTTTTCCATGGATCAGTGTTTGAACGCTAAAACAACACTGTGAAGACATACAGTGTGTCAAGGTTTGTGTAACATTTTACAATCCAAAGGCTGAATTTCCCTCACTTTGTGCTGCCAGTGTGTGCAGTGTTCCCACAGACCTGAGCAGCATGTGAAGACTGGTGTGCACAGAGGGGAACATTGATTGCTCCTGCACAGAGATCATACATGGGGGATGTGTATAATGTTTAAGAGCTAAAGTTGTATTTTTGTATTGTTCCTAAGGAACAGGCTTGCATGCATCAAAGCAAAGCCTGGACTTGTTTATGGTGCTGTTAGAATTCTTCTTCTGCATGACATATGTAGTAACAGTGATAACTATATTGTAGTAGGAGTAGTTTTTGTTGTAGTAATGTCTAGACACTGCAGGGACTGAGCCTCTCCATGAAAGTTCTCCATGAAATAGCAATGAGACAACCTTGACCCAGAGGATAGCAATTTAGGCATAGCCTATCTGTGGATGGATCAGCAAACTGTGTGGGAGGAGGTGACAGTAAAACAAACCTGGTCAGCACTGGAAGCTCCTGTTGCAGTTCACCACCTGAACTGCTGCCATGTTGTCCCATCTATAGGGATCGTGGCAGCAGAGAACTAGGGAATCTTTTACCACTTTACAAAGCAAGGAAAGGATGAGGTTCCAGCAGTGAAGGACACAAGTCACTCCAGTGACTTGCAACGTGGGGATTTAAGTAGACTATTCTAGGCCAAATCTTCCCCTGAAGAGAACTCTTGGGAGCTGCTGAAACTGTTTAAGCCTGCTAAGGAATCCTTTTGGATGAGCAAAGTGCTACATTTGGGTCTTTAAATTGTGGCTTAACAGTGAAAATCTCTCTCACAGTGGAGCAAATGTTCAAGGTTTGTGCTACAGCATCTATATAATTCTTTATTTGTAAAGGATGAAGCAGGAAGCCTTTCCATGCCTGGTAGGAGAGGCATAATAATCTTCCATCTTTGCACATACTGGGTTTCACAGGAGGAAAATTCCAGTGTGTGGCACAGAAGAGTCCAGGAGTCCTCTGAGAAGAGGGCTTGAAAATACCTTGTGGTTTATTGTAGCCAGTGAGTTGAAGTGCAGAAGAGAGGCTGAGAGGTGACAAAGAACAGTTTAATCCTCAAATGTAAAGTACATGAAAAATCTGGGCTACAGTTCTGGTTTTCAGATAATACATATTGCAAAGTCAAATTCTCTAGGATACATTGAAAAGTTTTACTCCTTCCCCACCTTTCTCCCAGGTTATGTGTACAAGTTTTTCTCATAGTTTTTCTTCAGCTTTTAGATCCAGATGTGCAATACTGTGAGGTAAAGGCATTTACATGCTATGCTGTAGTATGATAATATTTGCCTGTACAGAGTTTCATAATACAAACCTCTGTGGAAAACGATAACTTGAGTTCCAGCTTTAACTTTTCCTTTTTCTGTTTTCAGAAAAAGGTAAACATTTGTGCTCTCCATTCTGTTTACTCCAGTGCTTTCCTATCAGCTTGAAAGGATCTGAACAGGTATGTCTTACTAGAACTAGTTTTGAAAGATTGACATTTAAACACTGTAATCTTCCCTATACCACAATGCTGGATTCAGCAAAGCACTTAAACATACACTTTAAATTGAAGTTTAAATTAAATAGCACAGAATCCAGTTTACATTTGTTTAGTTTAAAATGCATTTGAGAACCATCAGCACAGGGATCCTTGCAGGAAACATTTATTAGAAACCAAAGGGAATTGATTGTGTGTAGATTTGATGTAACCTTAACATGCACTGGGATTGCTGTCCATTAGTTTTTGGTTTTAATGATCAGAAAAGAAAATTAAAAACAAGTGAAATATTTAGGAAACTATGACTACATGAAGTGTAAAAGGCATTAATAATAGTGAAAAGAATATGCTCCATATATTTTAGAATGTTGCATTTTCAGCTCTTGAATATCTAGAGTGGGAGCTGGTAGTACCGTTCAGTTTTCCTTCTCTGCTAACTGAGGTCTATAATCAGACAAGCACTTAAAGAAAGATGGAGTAGTTACAGTTGGAGTAATATTTGATTGAAGGGGGCAGCAATTTGAGTGGACTCATTTAAGAAAATGCATCATCCTGTTTGTGTATTTCTAGCACCTTCTCAGTTAGGAAAGAGGTTATGTATCTATGAGATACACTTGCAGAAGTAGGCAGTGTAGTGCTGATTTTCCTTCCAAAAGGGAAACAGTCAGTTTTATTTTCATTTATTTCATTTGAAACTGTCTTTTGAGTAGTTGTTTTAAAATGTTGACCTTAGTGAAACTAAAACTTGTTTTAACTTGGCATGATAACGGGGTTTATTCCAAGTATTGTCTTCATTGAGAGGGAGTCTGAATATCACCTCTAAAGTGTATAAGTCCTTATAAACTGGTCCTTCCATAATAATGGGGAGATTCTTTCAGCAGTGATTTAAAACCTACTTCTAGAAATATGAATTTTACAGTATTATTAAAAAAATAAAAAAGGAAAAAATAATATTCAGGAAATTAAGCTCAAGAAACTGACAAAGCAAAATGCTGGTGCACAGCTATCAAATTTATTGGCATGGATTGTCTGGCACAAGAGGCACAGATGAATGTGGGACTGTCATTTAATATTTCCCAAATGAGGTTGAAAAGGTAAAAGTTAAAAGTGATTGTTCTAGGAATGTGTGCATAGGAGAGCTGGTTAAAATTGAAAAAGGTTCTTCAGTATTTTGAACTTGGAAGATGAATGTTTTCTGAAATGTCACACTTCCATTACATATGGCTCATAACCTTTAAATGTGGTTACAGTAAAACAAAATGTATTTCAGATTCAACACATTAATCCTCAATGAGAGATGTGCAGAGCTGTCATTTTCTCCAAGCATTCATATATTGTCACTGGGGTTTCCACGGGTCTGTTCCACAGAGACACTTTGCCTTTTCACAGATAAACACAGATTTTTATTTTTTTTCCTAAGAAAACTGAGAAAAATCTCTCCTCAAAGCAAATCAGCTCCTTATAATCTGCAGTGCTACCCTCTTGTTTCTGTTGAACTTTCAAGAGCTAAGAAACCTATTTTCATGATGCTGCCATAACTTGCCTTTATTTCCTTTTTTATTTTACTTTTTTTTTTGGTAAACATTATCGGTGAAGCTGCACGTTATCACCTCAGAGCCATCTGGAATTGTCTGTCTATCAACCTCACTATTTAAAAATGAGGAGATTAGACCAAGAAAGCTATGTAATACATGCTTCCTGTATTTTCTATTTTGGTTTGCAAATATCTGCATAATATCTGCTGGCCTGTGTACCCCCAGCCGTATTCAGCATTTTGGAAGAGTGGCTTTTCTGATTAGTTTATTATTCATTTGCCAAACGTTCTCTGTGCTTATATGGGTCATTGCATAACATGGCACTGAAGCTGTATTGCTTTGGGGGCATAGAAGCATTTCCAGAAATATTTTTAAAAGAACAAAGACAAATTGTTCAGAGGTGGAAAGTTCCCAGCAGTTGGATCCCTGTGCCCCTATGACTCTTATTCTATAAATTGTGATAGTCATTTCTGAGGAAGGAAGGAAGTTGAACGTAGAAACATCTGTGCTAAATGTCCAGTGGCTTTGGCACCTGAGCAGTGAAGTCTCCTAATAGGAATAGGCCCAGGCTGGTGGCTGGTGAGGAGAGAAGGGGAGAGCAAAAGCAAGAAAACTCCTGGGTCAACATAAAGATATTTTAATGGGTAGAGGAAAAGGCTCAGTGACAGGAAGGGAATCACCCCCCACCTCCCACCAGCTCAGCCCTGAACAGCCACCTTGGCAAGGCAACCCCAGCTTCTTCCTCCACTGCCGTGGCACTGGGGGTGTGGGGTGTCCCCTCACTGTCCTCTCCCAGCCTGCCCCCCCACCCCAGCCTGGTTCCAGGGGGACACAATGGGGAGTGGAGAAAGCCTTGACAGGGTGCCAGCCTGGTTTAGTCACAACCCAAACCTCAGCACACTCCAGGCTGCCATGAAACATTAACCCAGTCCCAGCCAAAGCCAGTACAAAATCCAGGTGAAACTGGAAGAGACACAAAGGTCGTTGTTACAAGGGAAAATATGTAGGAATAGTTTTAATTTCAACTGTTTATTTCAACAATTTATGCTTAGTTTAAGTCTCTTGGATTTGGGGGGCAATACTGTCCTGTTAGGAGAGCTCAGAAACTGATCTCAGATGACAAGTGGTTTATTGAACATGATCTAATTCTAATGAGGGGAATGGGAAATATTTTCTGACAAGATCAGAAAAGCTGTGTGGGAAAGAGCTACGCAAGGTTGTCTGAGCGTGGCAGAAGGGGATGAATGGAAGGGAACTCCTGAGAGACTGGTCCAGGCACTTGGGGCGCTGCATGATGGGTGCTGTACTGCAACCCAGGTAGGTTAGTCTGGCTGTGTGTGAAGTCACTGAAAAGACTTAATCCACTTCAGAGTGGCAGCATGATTTTGGGTACAGTTTCTCTGGGGTGCCCTGCAGTGAGTGGGTTTATGTCTCCCAAAGACAGACAGATAAATTAGTGCCCACAGTAGTTTTCTCAACTGGATTTGGGTTTGTAGCTGTTGAAATTCTCCCCACAGAAATTAACAATTACTCATTACCTCAGCAACCCCACAGGACTGTCCCGGTTTTTTGAACAGGACGTTCCATGGGCTGCACAGTTTAGTGCTTATTTCAAATACTCTGTAATCAGTGGTGGAGAATGTAGCCTTTCACTCTGAGTCCCACAGATGATACACATTTCCTACTAGTTGCATGATAATAAAACTGGGGGCAAATGGCCCCAAAGCCCTGGCAGCTGGACCAAGGGAGGGGTGAAAAGCAGTGGCTGTGCTGGGCTGTGTTTGCTGCCAGGTGAGTGTGTGGATCCAGGTGTGGCACAGCCCGGGAGCTGCAGCAACGGGGCATAAGGGGCTTCCAGGAAAGGGTTGCTTCATTTTTCCTTTTCTGGCCTCTGTTGTTTATCAGCTAAAGCTGAAAAACCTGCAATTGCCCAAAGGAATTATGGTCTTAGTCTTAAGCTCTCAAGATCTCTCAGTTTAGAAGCTTTTCAACTGATTTCAAGAGTGTTACTGGGAAAAATAATATGATACAACATTTTGGAGTCTTTTAGGGGAAAAACAACAGAAATTAGTTGTAAATTTGCCCCCTCCCCCTTTATTTTTTTTAAGAATACAGAGTTCATAATACCTTGACTTTTAACCTGTAGAATTGCTATTACTGTAGACATCACTAACATGGCAAACAAATACATTGTTTTCTTTTTTTTCCTTGATTTTACAACAATGGTATAGCTAAATGAAACCATTTGCACAGAGTAACTGCATATTCTGAAAAGAATTTTCATCATTGTTAATATTTTGAAATGCAAAAGCTGAAATTGCTGGACAGCTGCACTGTAAATGCTCACAAAAGGCTGTTCAATGTATCAGTTATGGACATTTTAAAGCACCTATAGACCTGTATAAGAATGCACTTCTAGAAACTAATGATTATTATTTTTTTTCTGTGTCATAAAACTTTAGTTTCAATTGTTGCACATGTAAGTTCATATTAAATTAAATGGTAATTTAAAAACTGATTCTGATAATTTTAAATATGGATTCATGAAAAGTAGGGCTGGAAGAAGTCCTAAACACAAAATTTTGAAAGCATTCTTATTATGGATCACAATATTTTATCTTTTCCAAGTTTTTTCTTTATATTCACAGACTGGAAAATGTATTTTCTTTAGCTGAGAGAAAAAAGTTGTTTCTTAAGGTCTTAAGGGAATTAAACTTGTTTGCTCTGAACATTTTTTGTACCTTAACCTCCCAGACGTAGTGGCTTCCCTCATCACCCCAGAACAAGAATGTCAGTGCTGGGGTGGGAGAGAAGAGTGCTGATCCTCACATGGTTGCTGATGAGGAAAAATCTTTGGTTTATGAACTCTGCTAATCTTTCCTCTTTGGATTTACTAATTTGAGTCTTTCTTCTCTACAAGCCCAAGCTGACAAGAAACCTTGAGAAGTACAATTAAGTTTGAAGCCACAGCTCCTTTACAAAATAAAAATCACTGTTCTCCCCCAAAGTGTGGATTGGATAGCTCAATATTATATTTGATTGAGAGTTTACATTTTGCCTGAGCTTTAGGTGACTTATGGCATCTGGGGAACCAAATGTGACTTAAAATGTATCCCTTTAGCCTCATGAGGAGATTAAAGCTCAGTGTGTTTTACAAACTGAATGGTTGTTTTTTCTATTCAAACAGTTTGGAGAAGTATTTTTGTCTTTTCTTCCTTTACTTTGACTTTTTTCTTACCCTAGATCTGTAGTTATTTTTTTTTCTCTGAACAGGAAAATAGTTTCTGGTAATATGTTGGAATAGATTTGCCTCCCCAGTCTAAAATGAGTACGTCATAAGTACTTCATGAGTACTTCATAATCCTGTATTAGAAGTGTTACAGCCTCTCCTCTGTAAAAAACATATTCTATAAGAAGTTATTAACAGAAGGAAATTAAGCTAAGAAGCAGGTGCCAAATAACCCAACTGTACTTTTCACAGCTTTGAGTAATCTGTGCTTCTCTTTCCTAATGCCTTGACTAAAAAGGCTTATTTAGTGTGTGTGCTTCACACTGTAATATAGTGCTTCATTTCCCTCATAATTTCTGGAGCTGGGAGCTAAAATAATGGTTTTCTGGGCCTTAGCACATTGCTTGATCTTGCAAAGTCTATTTCATGGTCTGCTAGATCCTAATGGAGATTGTTGGTAATGAGATAACATTTATTTATATAAAAGTAAATTTACTGCCAACTGCCTGAAACTTACAAGCTATTGAAGTAATGGGTCGTTTTAAGTTTTTAGTTTATTTTATCAGTATGTAGGAAAATATACAGAGGTCACAGTTTCAACTACCTAAAAAGTACCCCCAATACTACATGTTTATATGTCATAGTACCGAGACAGTGTCTTTGCAAACTTTTAAATGAGGCTGTGTATTAATGATTCTGTTGGAGATGCATTTATGTTTGGAGCTTCTGCTTCCCGAGCCATTAAATAATTTGGCAATAAATGTTATACCTCATTTGGTAAAATCAGATCTTACGTGTATCCCATTAATGTAATCAATCTTAGAGCTTAAGCATATGCAAAAAGATGGGGAACTTTTCTAGGTGCTCTTGACAGGCTTTGAGCATGACCTTGACATCAGATGTGCTAATGGCATTTCTAGCAGAGACTCTGCAGTAGCTTTGTGCCCAGAGCCACACTGTAAATGATTGCTGCATTGTAGAAAAATTACCACTTGGAAGTCCCAACTGGGATCTATGATACCTCAGAGAAGGCCAGACTGGTAACCCCAGTACTTATTTTCAAATGGTGGTGATGTGGGTGCCCATTTCAGATGTTTTGAGGAAATTTTGTTTAGATGTTGCCCATTTTCGCGTGGTAAGTGGTTTCTAATCAGAGACATTTCTGATCTTGGAGTCATCAAAATCATGTTCTTTTTGCAAACATGAAACAAGTTATAAACAACCAAATTTTTTCATCAGCTCATGTATGCATTTACAGTAGGGAGGGGAAGAATATTGAGAAAGATCTCTCTGTTGCTCAGAAGGTTAGTAGTTGGATTATATATTGACTTTAAGTTCAAAATTCCGTATCTGTAGAATGGAGTCGTAATGTAATGAGTTCACAGGTTTCACGAGTTCAAGTTTGAAATAGTGAAGCCATGGCTTAATTTTGTAGGTCATGTCAAATCTGTGCCAATAATTCTTTAGGTGATGGCACATTATGTGTGCACGTACTACTTTTAAAGGGTAGAGACTCTTAATAAATGTCTATTAACTCTGTTTTAATAAAACCTTCAAATCCAAAGTGTTGGAGATGCTGATGATTAAGATTTCAAGTGTAGTGGCCTCAGGCATTGTACCTAACTTTCAGAAACCCTTCCAAGTTATCTAAAATAATAAGTTCTTCAATTTTTACTTTTCTTTTTAAAGATTCAGCATCTTAGGGCTTTCTGAGGCTATGAAGTTGGCAGATTTTACTGCACAGGAAGGTTTATTGAGTGATTTAAGTTTTACAATCCAAGCTTATTAGATGGTTTAAAAGATGTGCATTACCTTTTGATTTGAGTTTATACAATGCGCAAGCAATGTGGAAAATACTTTTTTTAAAGGCTGCAAAAGTTTGTAACAGTAAATTGTTGGAACAAGAAAGCTCTGCCAATGTTGTGGGATGTGAGATTTTAGGTTTTGCAATGGTATACCTCATCTTGTTCTTTGTAGATGGTGTTAGGTTGAAGCTATACAGTTTTGTTTTATTTGGTTTTTCCTGGAGAGAACATTTGTTTGCATTGTTTTGGCATTTTTTTCCCTGTTTGGTTAGTTAAGAGAGAGAGAGAGTACTTGCACTTCCATTTATACTGATGTGAATCTGGAATAACTAAACTGCATTCATATGCTGTTAGTTCAGAACTCGATGGGACAGAAAAACAGAACCTAGCTACAGTATTCATTGATGAACAGGATGGAGAAGAGACTTTAAAGGGGGAGATTTTAATTCATATCCAAATACTTCTGATACAGTAGTATCAGATATTAAATTCAGGTTTATTTTTAGGAACAGATTTAAAATACTAGTTCAGGAAATAATTGTAAGGAAAAGAAATCCCATTTGACCTGCATATATCCTACTGGGGGATTACTCCTTCCCTGCCTTTGTAGCTGTGAAAAGCCAACTGAACACAGCAAAGTTTCCAGGAAGCAGCTGAGCCTGCAGGTTCAACTGCTCACTGTGATACCCTCAGCTCTGTGTCCTGTCATTGTCCTCACCCAGGTACTGGCAAACCTGCAGTTGGTTGGGCAGCTGAACTGAAAACTCCTGAGCACAAACAAGCTTTCCAGCCCCAGAATTTCTGATGCAGCTCCATGAATCTATTCACTTGCCTGCTGTTAAACTCTAATTTGTTCTCTGCTGCTGGAGAAAAAGATGGGAAGAGGCTGGGTGGGACTGGGGTAGGACACAGGTGCTGCACTCCTGGGGCCAGCCTGAACTAGCACTTGTGGTGACCTAAGAGCTATAATTAGATCTCTTCTGGCCACTAGTTTAGTTTATCTCTGATGGAGGAGATGCCAGTGATTCCTAAAATAAGTAGTAGCATGTGCCTCTGTGGCCACAATGGCTGAACTGGGATGGCAGGGCGGGTCTCGAAACAACATGAGGTTGGCACTCTGCCCTTCCCCCAGAATGGCTTCTCTCCCTGAGGATAGGATTTTACCCTGCACAATTAAAACTGCACATCAGCTAAGTAGTTCACTTTTTTTGAATGTAGGTTAATTCCAGAGCAAATTTATTTTGTGTTATCTTGTGTTTTATTTCTGGATTTATAAAAGGTCTAGAACTATCTATTCTCTGGGCACATCAATCAACCAAATTAAAGTACAGAAAACTGGTGAATAAACTCTATAATCGGTGTAGAAACAAAACCAACTAGCAATCACCCAATAGCTCATTCAGTAACTATGCAGAGCCAATGATTAACAGTAATTCCCTGTCCCTGCGGCACTGTTGCCCTTCAGCACTTTTGAAATACAATACCCCAAATCCCTCACAGCACATCCTTGGGTCAGACAACAGGTTAGTTCAAGTCAATAAAGCACAGCCATAGTAAGTAGCTTTTTGTTTTTACAGTGTAGGGCTGTCCTTAGGGCATTAGTTGCTTTCAGCTGCCACAGTGCAGTTGGGGGCCAGAGACCAGTCTCTCAGCAAGGCAGGTGGCAGATCTGACAGGGCTTAGGTCAAAAATTGCACCTTGGAAAACTGCAAGTCACACCTGAATGTGTTGATGGTCACTTGCTGTACTCGGACTATACATGAATTCCCATGAGTTGCTGTCTTGCCCTGTTTCGTTCTGGAAATGAATAAATGCCCTGTCTTGAGGCTTGTAGAAGTTGACCAGACACTGACTGCAGAAGGTAATGTGGGGAGAAGTTAATGACTCATGTGAAGAGATGTCACCATGCTTACCAAAAACATGCCTGACATTCTCAGCACATGGGGTCACCATTAGAGGAAATACCATGTGTACTGCCTGAGAGGTAGAGCAGTGCCATCACCATCAGGAAATCCTTTAGGCTGTAGTGTTTCCTGAGCTGAAACCCAGACTAGCATTGTAACAGCCCAGGCTCGTATCTGTGCTTGTGGCTTTTGGAACAATAAATGACATTTTGGATTCTGTGTTTGTTTTTCAGCAAAGCCATCGTCACCATGACAGGCAGCCCCAAACAGCAGCACAAACCTGTCATATCAGTGAGACTGGACAGGCACAATTCTGGATGCCTGAAGGGGAATGCTTCCCAAGGGTGAGTTGCAAGGCATTCTTCACTCCAGTATCACCCAATGCCCCAGTGTGGATCTAGGGTACTACACTGACATTAAATTATAGAATTGCCAGCTTCAGCTGGATAAATAACTATTCACTTTCTGTGTAAGGTTGCTATCATTAAATGGTGCCTGTATTCAACATCTGAAGAGCTGCTCTGTAGAAGTTCTGCTTCACAGTAACAGGCAACTGACTTCTGTACAATCCATAAAACTATTCTTAATTTTCCTTGATGAAAGGTGGTATAAAATATTAATCATTTCTCAGCACAGTATCTGGATTTTTTAAAGCAAGCAACTGAAATATAGTTAGTTTAAAATCAATAGGTCAGATCATACTGAAACACTAGACTAACAGTTCTAGCAACAAAGGTGTTATGTTGTTTAAAACATGAAGTATATTTTTTCTATTTGAAATAGATGATTTTCAAAGTAACAGAAGTTCCTATTTTAATTATAATGGGAAAAAAACCAACTTTATGTGAAAAACAGCATGTTCTAGGAACTACAGTACTTTGACCATTGGCCCTTTCACTAAAGTACAGTGTAACACAAGTTTCTTTAATAAAAATTACACAATTTTTTAAATAATCAGTTTAAGTTGATTTTTGAGCTCAGAAGAACACATCAGTGCTGAGAAGAATTACAAAGCTATATTGGACTAGTGCTAGTATGGTAAAATATTAATAAGAATTATTTTAATCTACCCTTCATTCAAGAGCTGATAGCTTGAGAGAAAGTTGCCACAAAGATGTGATGTAGCACAAGTGGTTGCTGGAACTGAGACTGCTAACAAAAATCTATACAAACCAAACTGAAATGACAATTCTACAAAAGGCTATCTATGTGTGTGAAATCCAAACTGAAGGGTATGGATGAAGTTCAAGACAACAGATCTGGGACTGCTGTAGTTATTGTGCAGGGCTATTATTGTAAACTCCTCATTCAGGTGAGCCTTCCACAGTACCACAGGTAATGGAGTTTAGAGGCTCTGAAAGCTGAATGCTCATATAGGTCGATTCCTCTTGGCAATGCTGCCAAGTCTTGTTGAATCTTCAAAGGGAGCAGCAGGCTTTGGGAAGGTGAGGTGTTAGGTGTGGGTGACTTCAGTGGATTCTGGCACATTTAGAGGTGGTTTTGAAGTGTCGAAGGAAGGTAGAATGGTGGTGTCTCATGATGCCTGGGGGTGTGAGCACATGAGGCCCTCACCTGTGCAGAGATTTAAATGCTTGTGCATCTGAGGACAGGTCCCAACCAAGACGCAGCTGGGAATGTCCCTCCATTGCTACTTGGATTCAGTGCTCCACTGTAATTCCCTAGGGTACCTAACAGGACTTTTTTTTATGATTCTTGTACTATTAAGCCTTGACAGACACTGGGTTAAACTTCATTCCATTCCACTGTCCCCACTACCAACTTATACATTTGCTTTATGATAATTCCTAAATTTGTCAACTGATTTTAAGGCCACTCAGGAGACTGTACTCCTGTCCAGATACTCTGTAGCTTGCAGAGTTGGGCTATGTTTTAATGATATAATAAATCCCAATTTAGCACTCCCTCTCAGTACGGAAAAATTGCTATGGGCACATGGCAAAAATGCTGACTCTGAGTAAAACCCTGTGCATGTTCTGGTAAGTTTTTAAATTATTGACAAGTTGACATTATGCTGAACAGGTATTATTTACCTTTTGTAGCCAGGGTAATGTTCCATAAAAGTGTAAGGCAGCCTAAATTTCAGAACTACTGCTTTTGCTAACTTGGAAAATGCAATTGTATGGATCCAGGTTCAGGTCCAAATGCTTGGACATAATGACAGTGACAAGAGAACTCTTCCAGCACTTATATGGCAAGGACTGTGAACAATGCTGTGAACAATGGATACACTGAAAGGTGAAATGGCTATCTTGTAATTTTATGACAATAATTATTGACATATTTTTGTGTAAAAATTATTGTCATGAAATTGCAACATAATTCTAGAAGCCCCTGTTTGTCCATCAAGTAATATGGGAAATGTTAGAACTAAGTTTAAACTGCTTTGAAGCAGAAACAGCAGAATAGTTTATACTGAGGGGCGGGGTGGGGTGTGTGTGTGAAAGCAGGGTATTTAGGAACAGTTGGAAAAGCAAAGATCACTGGTATGCTTTGGTTTAAAAATGACTTGCTCTTTCTGAGCACAAGGAGGAGTGGAGTCAAGACTAGTGTTTATATAAGATCTCAGTTTACCCTTGAAAATTGTATTGCTCACTTTGTGTGTCTGTGTGTTTTTAAATGATAGACAGGGAAACAATTTGGGCTGTTCATTTTTAGGCCACCGTGAAATACTGATGCTTATGGCAGACAGTAATTTCTGGGGGCACTGTATTTTCCTCAGTACTAATAGACTTATGTAAACCTTACACCTTGAAGAACCGCTCCTGCTCTAGTTGTCCTTTGTCACATTTTTTTCCCTGCTATAATTTAGAAATGTGGCCTTGCTGCAGTATGAGGGCTTCTGCTTTGCTTCTATTTCAAGGAGAAATGTGAATGTCCTCCAAAAATGTGACTGTGGGACTCCCTTTCAGGAAAGACGACAGGCCTGGTTACATCCATTTTGTTTGAAGGAAAAAGTAGTCTGGGGAAAACAAAGTCAGTCTTCCTAAAGTGAGATAATGGAAAACAAGACGCACAAGCTGTTAGACCTCGTGTTTGGCTATGATAATGGAAGAGAACTCTGCAGGGTAGAGGAAGGTCAATATTGCTGCCTTTGGCTCCTCCTAATTGCTAAATTCCCTCATATTCATCAGAATTCGCTGCTGGTGAGAGGCTGCCAGTTTTGATAGAAACAACCAGAAAGCTGAAGTGAAGGGTGAGAAGACTGTAACAGAGTTGTTATAGTGACTAATGAAATCAAAACGAAGGCTGAGTGACACTGATGCCTGCATGATAAACACTAGTGGGTCAAAATGAGAGCACTACTCTACCCTAGGAAAATGCAGTTATATTTAGGAGAAAGGAGAGGGGGGGAAAAAAAAAGGTCTGAAACTTCCCTGTCAAGACACATTTCTCTTACTTATGTTTACTCTTTCACTGTTGTCTCTTCAGCTTTTCCTTTTCTATGCCTTTCCTTCTAAGCCTTGACAAGATAGGCAATATTGTTACATTGACACATCACAACAGAATAAGAAATTTAGGGAAATATCACGTGAAAATGGTTGTCAGCACAACTTTTCTGGTGTTCTTCTAGACTTTTAGTTAAAATATTAGCTACTGTAAACTCCTTTCTATCTCTTATCTTGTAATTTAATCTACCAGTTTACCCTCTGGGCCACAGCACCAGTTTCTGTACTGTTCCCTTTGTCTCATTTCCTGACTTCTCTTTCAGACTTGGACTCTTTCACGAAAGATAGACCAGGAGGGCTCCTCTACCTTTAGGACGTTGTCCTGGATTGTCCTGCACGTGTATGTTTCTGACAACACATCAGTCTTTTTGTTGTGGCCATCTCTATTGTTTCCTCAGTCTGGTTTTAAATAAAATGGACAAACTTGGATTAAATTCTTGAAAATAAAGACCAAATTGCTGATACAGGGCATACAATACTGGTGAATGAATAAGTGGATTTTATACAACTTACTTCTTCATGTCACTGCCTGCTCATGTGCCCTGCTTAGTTTTAGGAAAAGCCATCAATTCGCAGTAGCATTCAAACACTTATTTCAGTGCTTGACTGAGTCTGAGTTTCAGTGATCTGTTTTTTTTAAATTATACCAAATCATATAAATTACTCACACGTGGCTTTGGAACATAAGCCACCTTTTTGAGATGTTTATTTGAAAAATAAACAAGGCTAAACACTAGAACGAAGAAAACCCACATTCCTTTTCTCCATTTTAAGCACAGGATTCTACTGCAGCCAAACCTTCCTCTTCCAATAAAAAATCCTGTGATGAGCTCAAGTGTGTATATATATATATATGTTTCATTATTGTCTAACATCAACTTGGTGATTTAGAGAACTTGCAATTTGCACCCTTCATCTCATTGGAAAACTTTAAAACCTATTACTTGTGGTGGAATGGCACACAGCTGCAGGCCAGGAGACCTGAACACTTCTACTTCTTGTAGGCCAAAGCAATGTACTTTCACATCAGGCTTTCTATCCAGGATGGCAGTGGATTTGAAGTCAAAATGGCATTCTTGGAAATGTCTTTCCTTGAAACTGGCTCGGGAGGCTGCTTGTCTGAGTAATGAAGCGTGAGCTGCTCTGCAGTCATGAGCACAACCCTTGGGGTTTCACTGAGGAGGTCTGGGAATAAGCACACATTCAAAATTGAACAGGGTTTACTCGCTTGCCAGTGTTGCCAATCAAGGATCATCCCATCCCAATAGTTGCCTTTTATGCTAAAAAGCTACTACAAAACAGTTCTTATTCTCTGACTGACTTTTCCTTGTTAACCAAAATGATTACTTCAAAATCCTTATCAATATAATGAATCTCATTCTCACATAAAGCAGGCTTTTATTAGAAAACTGTGGTCATGTGTCTTTTCTTACTCAAGGCTGATGGTTCTACAAGTACAGACATGATGAATGTATTTAATTCTCTCTGGGATTCTGTGTGTTCCTTATTTCTCACAGCTCTTTCACTTTTAGGATGGACATTGGTTTAATTAGAGCAGTCCTGCCAGTCATATTTACTTATTCTTGGAGACATAACCTTGGCTAGTAATTAATTATGCTCTGAATTTGTTACTGAATTCAGGTTCAGGACATATTAATAAATATTCCTATATCACAGACTGTACCTATATCCTAGTCAAACATACATGATTGTCTTTAATAGGCTGATATTCATAACAGGCTTGAAAAGATGTTGGAAGTCTTTGAAGCTTTAGAATTAGGATCCCTATCAGCTCCTGGGCGTAATGGCAAATTATCTGAGAGAACTGCTTTGCAGCTTATAACATCAATGTGCTTTTTATCATCAAATCCTTAAACATTGCATAAGGTAAATATTCATCTCCTCAGTTTTTGGAAGTGCAAACTGAAGAACAGCAGCAATGTCATTTGCAGGAGCGCAGCACTTTGCTGGCTGTCTCAAGCCAGGAAATCCCACTTCAGTCCTTGTCCACCCTTTATTTGGTGGAGGAATTCCCTATGCAAAACTGGGGCACTGCTGCAAAAGAAGCAGCACTTCTGTCCAGCTGTCCCTGCCTCCTGCCCACCATCCAGTCAGGGAATTACCAGTCTGGCAGGAGCTGTTTTCCTTCCAGCTGCAAGCAGGCTGCAGCCTTCACAGGAGAATTAATGCCTTTTTATTCTTCTGTGGGAGTTTATCTTAGTTGCCAACCTATGAATTTAAACACTAGTTGGGAAAATGAAAGATTTTTTTTATTGATAAGCTATGAAATTAAATTCTCCTTTGATCTTTGCTGGAAACCATCATATACATCAGTTTCTCTGTTCAGGAAAAATAAAGGATTAGTTGCATTAAACATCTATAAAATAAAAAGAAAAACATGACCATTTTTTCTAGGAAATAATGGTGTCACGTTATGCTTTATCAGTACAATTTAGCTATGCATTGTGTAGAAAATAAATCCAATAAAAGGCTATTTTTAGAAATAATTAAATAGAAGAAAAGTGGCATTAATCAAAGCAATCAACAGGGTTTTTTGTCAGTTGTGGTCAGATCTAAAACCTGTTGAAGTCAACGAAAGGCAATTTAAGTTGGCTTTCAAATCACTCCCTAGAATCATGAGTTTGCTGCATGGAGCTGCTGTGCTGTTTTCCTCTATCATGTCATATAGTAGGTAAAATATTTGTAAGTTCACAAAAGAATCAAAGAAGCTTATAAATCAAATCTCATTCTCAGTTATGCCTCAAAACCAGGTTTTGAATGTATTCAGATGCCTAAAACTCAGCTAAAAAACCTGCTGGGGTTACCCAAATCACGCAAATGCTTTTCTGCATGATCAAAAGGACTGCAGGTCTGTGCATTGAACACTGGCTGTACATTCAAAATCGGGATCCTATGTAAGTGCCAACTTGATTTCATAAAGAATATTTAATCCTTAAAGTCAGTGATATCTCTTTGTAAATGCTACCCAAAACCCCAATTCTAGAAGATCATATAGATTGTCAGTAACTGCAATATGCAAACTTCAGTCAAACTTGAACCGTGTCTTAGCTGTGAGTGGTCAGCAGTGATTCTGGAATATATGACTATAAAGTAATATGACTTATAAGTGATCCCAAACAGAAATTGTGTCTTCTATTTTGTTAAATATAGTTAGTATGCTGAATTAATTATGCCTTAAGAAAAAGATAAAATATTTTAAAAGGTCTCAGAAAAAACCTGCAAAATTTTATGAACAAGAAAGATGTTAGTGCCACAAGATAATAGAAATATTACTACTTGATACCTGAAGCAGAATAAATTGCTTTTCTTCACAATAGTTTTGACTCAGGTTATTGATGGTAAGGGAAACATGCTTACAAAGTCATCACAACTTAGAAGTTATGTAAATTCAATTTTTAACTTGTTTTGGAAAATGTCCTGGGGAAGGTCTAAATCATCTTTCAGAAGCAAGCAAAAAAGATAACGTCTTGTACATTTGGGGTGGCATTTGGAGGTTTTGAGAAGTGTTTCATTGTCCAAGAACTGAAAATTTTGAATCTGTGAAGCCAGAGTGTATAATGTGATGCTATAGTTTGTGGGAACTCTGTTTCTATGTTATCAGATATTCCCAAAAGGCTCTTGATATAAAGTTAAATAGTGAGTAAATGTAAAAGCAATTTAGTGTTTAAAACTGTGTAATGAGGACCAAAACCTGTCAAACAGCCAAGACAGATGCAGCTCCCTTTTCGTAGTCATTTTCAGGCACATTCTAAGATTTTTGGATCCTGTCTTCAATCCATAATTTACGACATGCAGTCTAATCATCTTTATCTTTCATTGTGGACCTGTGCAACTAGAAGGTCTTTGCTTCCAGGCAGTCTGTGGAATTTACTAGTCAAATTAATGACTCAGGGAACATTAAAGACTCTGTAGCATTAAAATGCTTTTTATATCAAGAAGACCCTACTATTAGTAAGCAAGGTTTATATTTAGGCTTTCTGAAATGACTTTGTTCTCAAGAGAAACTGTTTTACAGCGGAAGCCTCATTTTCCAGTAGCTGGACATACCTATGTGTATTGTCGTAAATCTAGCACAGCTAATGCAATGTAGCTTACTAAGATGGTGCAGTAATACAAAGTTAGGCTGTGGTGAAGATATGCTGTTATACACTCATTTTGTTGTTCTCAGATGTTGCTGGAAGTACATTCATTCACTGAAAAAGCTGATCAATGAAGCAGTGGCTCTCTGGCCACCATCTCAAATACATAATCCTGAAAATAAGAAAGCAGTAGGAACAGCATTGCAAGGCCCAGCTACCCATAAGTGGCAGCTTGTCCACTTGAAAGGCTGGTTAAAAGGGTTGAATTCTGTAGAAAGCCTTGATGTTACCTCTTAGCATTCATCAGCAATAACTGTGTCTAAACACAGCAGTGGCTGGAAAAGTGAGTACAAATCACCTCAGCTAGAGAAGACTGGGATTTGGAGCTCAGAGGGAAGGAAAGGAACTGCTTTTATGCTGATTTCTCTTTTATCTTTTTTTCTTTCCTTTGAGGAAGGGAAAATGAAAGAAAACCACGTTCAGTACATGTGGAACTAAATAGGCAGTGACTGTTTAGCTGTAAAAATGCAACCAGCTCTACTCCCATGCTGTGTACAGCGTGTACAAGATGTTTTATTGTTGTCACTATAAACAACTACTGGTCAAGTTCATTAAAAATAGGTTTAAACCCTCACATAAACATTCTGTTGCTCCCATGCAGAATCTTAAATTAATCTTAAAGGATACTGCTGAAATCTTGATTATTTATTTCTTAGCAGCTGAGTAGCCATTGACTGCTGGCTGCTGGAGGCTCTGTGATGAACAGTAAATGGCTTGGATTAAAAACTGGCTGAAAAATTACAAGGTATGAGGAAACATAAACATCCAAGTCTTTATTAACATCAAACGAAACAGTGCAGAGTGCCCAGAGATAGCTGTGGAGGTTGCCAGAGCCTTAGACAGGTACCAGTCACCTCTGTGAGCTTTTCTGCTTGAGGAATGGAAAAGAGGTGGAAAGTTACCTGTGGTTTGAGCATTTGGCTGTGAAAATGGAAAGGTTTAACTCACACAGAATCTAAGCACCAAATCTGTAATTTAATCTGACATGTATCTGATTTTCATCCGTAATCAAGCAGTAGAAATGCATGTATCTTTTGTCTCTTCTGTATCCATTATCCATGAGGAAACTCAGGAGGGCCAATCTGGCAGAATATTATCTTGCAAGCTATGGAGATGGATTTGTAATTAAAGCATGGTAATCTTCACAGTGCCTTATTCAGCCCAGGCCAGAGGATACAGCTCCTTTAATGCACTGCTTTCCTATCTAGGGCACAAGAACAAACACAGTATTTATGTTTAGCAATGGCTGGCAGCACTGCAGTTTGTGCCTGCACTGCAGTTATCTTTAGACTCTGTAACAGAAATGACCTACCTAATATCCCAGACATCCTTTCCTTCAAGGTAGGGTAGCCCTGGATGTCTCTGAAATAAAATAATCACGTATATTATCTAATTCTGCAGGCAGCTGAAAGGAGTAAATTTGTACCTTCCAAAATGTTCTTCTCTATGTAGACTGAACTATGTTGACAGGAACCATTAAAAGCTACAGTGTGATGCAGTTATTGCTTAGCTGTGTGAAGTAACATCATGAAATGCTTTAGAACAGCAAGTGAAATACTTAGTTAAGATTTTATAACAAATTCTTACTTCAAATATAATGCACTTAGAGACTTAGCTCAACTTTGCTTTTTCATTGTAAAAAATACTTTAAAATCTTTAATAACTTCAAAGGTTGAGGGCTTCAGTTTTACAGTAGCAAAGTGCTGACTGAGTCTTTCCTCAGAAGGAGTTCAAAAGCAAGAGCACAACTTGCTTTGATCAGAGACATCTCCTTAATTATATTATGGTTCTAGTGAAGTCTGCTTTGCCTTGATAACTGCAACTGGCAAATTTTACCCTCCCATTCCTCCAGCACACTATACAAAATAATCACTTTCCACATATAACTCATGAGTTAATGAATTATCTCCTACATTGCATGGCCTTGCCTCTGATTTCTGATTAAAAGATCAAGGTTTTCAGGATACTGTGGGAAAGCCTTCCATTCCTACATGTTCTAGCAGAAAACAGGAATGGAAAACAGCCCTTCCTAGGTGGTGTGTACCTGGGTCAACCATTTCAAATTTCTGAAACCTGTAAATTATAGAACACATTGTTGTTTCATTTAATAACTAGCAACTGTACTCATGTCTAGCAGGTCATGGCTGTATTCACCAACAGATGAAGAATTACTTCAACACGGGAAGGGGGAAACTGAATCCTGCTGTGAAAAAGAGAACAGAAGACTGCTATTATGCAATTTAATGCCCCTTACTGGGTTTAAATACCTGCCAAGGGGCTGCCTGCTTGTATAATCCCTTAAAAAACCCCACAAAATACTCCTTTTATGATTGTGGTTAGGCAAAAGGAGATGCTGATGAACTGTTGATGTCTTCCTTACTGCAGGTCTTCTCCAGGTGAGACTGAACACAGTGAAAGGCTTTAGACAAACCAGATTGGGCCCAAATCCTGCCAGTTGTGCCAGAGGAGAAAGGATGTAAAGCATCACACGTCCTCACATAAATAATGAAGGTCCATTAATTTGCATGTGTTAGCACTTGTCTGGCTGGGATGTCATCCCTTCTGAGACAACTGCCTGAACTGTCCACAGGGACCTTCTTGCCACCTTCCCTGCCCTAGCCTGTCTCCACACCGTTCTCCACTTGTTTTCATTCCTTCCCTTCTAAATTGTATTCTGTTTTTCTATTTTCTTCAGTCTTTTGTTACTAAACCTTTTTTCATCTCGCTGTCACCGTCAAGTCTTTCTAACTTGCCGTCTTTCCCAAATTGTCTCAGCTCTTTTCTTCTGAATGACACAGCTTGCTCTTGCCTTCAGTGCCAAAGCAACAAAAACATAGGAGGAGTTTCTCTTTTCTTGTTTCTAGAGCATGGTGTTAAATTACTCATGGCAATTGTGCAATTACAGAAAAAAAGTCTTTAATTCAGGCTACAAGTTGCACATTCAAGGCATTTTACTGTCAGGCTGTACCAAAAGTCTCAACTGTTCACGTGAGAACCAAAATTTTGGAAGCTTATATTTTAAACAAATGTGGAAGCATTTTCACAGCATGATACTGCAGTGATATTTTTCCTCTGCCAAATTTCAATTTCTTACTCTCTAGCTTGAAGTGTTAACATTTTTAAATGAAATGTTCCTGCCTTTTTTTTTTTTTTTCAGAATGGTAAATCATTATTCACTTGCATCTATCTTGAAACTGGCTCATTTGTTTAAGCTGATGCTTTCCAAACTCGTTCAGCTTGAGGCAAGCACCCAGCAGCACAGGAAATTCCTTGGAATGGTCAGCACTGGCAAAGTTATAAACATCTAAAAATAGGTCTTATCATGGAAGGCTTTGAATATGCTGACTGTAAGAGGTATTGTAAGCTGCACATGTAGGAGCCAGAACAGAGAGCCTGGCTTTCTTTAGAGGTACCTTGGCAAAGACCTGCTCATCTCCTGAGGCAGTTCACATACACTGTTTCCAGGCATGTTTCCAGACAGAAAGTGGAGTAAATGCTACTCCACAAGCCAGGGCAGGATTGAAAAACTTGCTCTGTAGCCCCTGCACTCTCAGAGCAATAAGCAAAAATGTTAGGGTGAGCCTGTGGTTTGTATCCTCCCTCCAGATCCCGGAGATTACTGTCTCCTGCTGCTCATCACCACCTCTTTGGAGTTTATAATCTCTGTTGATTTGCCAATGGCAGGTACAAGTGCTTGGTTAGATCAGGGAGTTCATTGATATATCGAATATGAAGGCATCAAAGAGCTGGAGAAAGTTTGTTTGCTTGTTTTATTTTCTGGAAGGACAACGGCATAGTTACTATACTGTGGTGCAAAGGCCAATTTACTACTAGTTTGCTTTAAAGAATTTTTTCTTAAGGAAATGTTAATGTTACTCAGTTCATCTTCAAGTGCTGATAGATTAAGCTGAGGTGTTCTTAACCTCAGCTCTCCAGCATGGGATCAATATGAGCCAATGGTTTTCTGATTAGCCCTATATTGATTTCCCTTAATCTAAGTGTCATGTTTCTCCCTAATAACAGTAATCCCACAGGAATGCCATGGCTTCCTTGATGATAGATGACATTATAATCTTCATTACCTTCTTCTCATTGTTCTTTTTGTGGCATGGCTACACTTCACAAGTAGTATATGAGCTGTTTTTCCATGAAGAACATGCCTCACCTTTATTGCTTCACTTTGAACTTAGTGGCATCATCATTAAGATTAGTTAATTAACTTGTAAAACCTTTTATGTAGATACCTGTAATTTGTTCTTTTTGGCATGAACATGTTTCAGTTTTTTTAATAATCATGGTCTGAATAAACATAGTTTCTAGAAAGAGAGTGTGGTATGCCATTGCAGACGGGGGATGACTGCAAAAGAGTATACTTTTGCCTTCTAGAAGTTGTTCTCTTGAGAAAAAAAAGGTCTCAAGCCTGACTGAAACCTGGTTATGCTAGGACTGTAAAGGTGTCAATGAACCTAAAAGAGTTTTTCTTTCGTCATGGAGTTTTATCAGCTGTGCTCTGCTTATGTATAGAAGGCATTCCCTGATCCCTGTTAGCTCTGTAAACATCATCCAAAATCTGAAAGCCAGAGTGGATACTTTCCAGCCCTACTGCTGTTAGCAAGAGCACCACAGGCTAAATGATACCATCATTTAAATTTTTATTGTCCCTGTTTATTTCTTTCTTAAAAGACAACTTTGAATAAACTTGTCCCAGTCTATTAGCTTTCAGCAGGATTTGCAGAGGTGTAACTGAGGACAGTCTGGCCTGCAGCAGTTTGTGCTCTGCAGGTGACAGCACATGACAACATGCATAACCAACGCATGACCTGAACATCTCTGTCTTTTACCCTTCCATTTCAGTATCACAAAACAATACACTTGTTACTGCTTCAATACAATTGCATTGTTTTAATACAAACTGAATAAATAGTAATTCCCTGTAACCAGAAAGAGTCTTTTCGTCTTCTAGATCCATTCCCTGACAGTAAAAAATTTCTATGTATCAACTTCGGTGCTTTGGCTAGTGCAGTTTTAAATTCTCCAAGAAACAGGAGATCCGTTGTTCCTATTTAAAGACTATTTCAATACTTCTACTAGGAGAAATTTGCAGCTTCCTTATTTTTAACTGCACATTAACAAAACCTATTCTTGTCACAGGGAGTAGCAAACTAAAGACACTTGATTCTCTTATCACCTCAAATTATGGTTAAAGCACAGCAGTTTGGTGTCCCTGCATACTCACAGGAATCAAACATCTTCAAGAGGTACAGAGCACCTACCAACTCTTCGGCTGTGTTTTATTGCCTTTAATCCCATTTAACATATTGACTTAAAGTACATTTTGCTGAGAAAGTGACTTTTGATCCAAGACTGGCTTAGCAACTTTTGTGACTGCCTAATCAGATACCTTGGGACATACTGGGAGCTGCCCCAAGTGATGCTGTATTGCTATGGATATCTGAATTCATACCTGGGGAACAATGACTTTCAAACACAGTTACGATTCAGAGGCTGCAGATTTTGATGGGAAGAGAAGACGGTGGTAATTTGTGCTTGCAGAATCAGCTGTGCTAGAGGAGGGGTTCACACCTTGGGGATTGTGTCAGCTGTGCAGCTGATTTCTGTGAGTGGGTTTTGGGGTTTTTTTTTGTGGGCAAGAAGGTTTAAATTCTGCCTGCCTAGTTAAGAAGCTCTTCTAGTAGCTGCCTGGAAGGGCTATGCTTCTGCCTTGTCCCAGCTCTCCTCTTTAGTTGTTTAAAAGTGATACATTGGATAAATCAGAATACAGAGCTGCAGGTAAGACTGAAAATGATTTTGTCTTTTGTTATTGTGAGAGGTGATACTTTTGTGTGCGTATTTAATGTTTTGAGGTGAAATCCCTGGAGGTATCACCAACAGGCACAGGGCACTGGCAGCATGTTGGCCTGGACCTCCCTAGTTCCCCTGGGGTTCACTGCTCGGAGCCTGCCTGTGCCCCTCTCCCATTCATCTGAGGTTCAGCCGAGGGGTGGGAAAGGATGTTGGTCACTGTCTCCTCTCCAGAACTGTACCCGGTAGCAACTTGGAGATTTGCCTAAGGCTTGGCAAAGATAGCTAATGGGGCTCCCTCAGTGACTAACTGGTTTGTGTGTGTGTCTTTTAGCTTTTACTGGCCTCAGCATGGTGAGGGGTTGTGGGTGTGTTCTACTGCTGTAGTTGTCTTGGTCTGTCTGCAGCGAGGGTGTGATAGAGCTTAACCCCTGTGCTGAGGTGAATCTTATTACTGAGGCCTACATTAATCTCTCTGACAAGTGTGCTGTACACCTCAGTGCATTTCTACTAGATCCAAATGAATTATTTTTCTTATGGACAGTAATCTGCTTTAAAGATAGCAAATACCTATACAGCACATGGAGAGACAAGTAGGAACTTATGCCAGCATGCTTCAGCTATATATTAGTGGGGTAGTTCTTAGAAAACAAGCTAGCTCAGCAAAAAGGAAAGAAATGATGTTTTGTCAATCCTGTACTGGATCTGTCTACCCTTATTATGTGTAAGATTGCATAAATAATAAATCAGGAGCAAGTAAATTGTATGAAGGCAGAAAGCCATTCAATCATTTCTAATCATCACATTATGTTTGATAATATCTTTAGAAAGTGCTTCTGTTATGAGGGGGATGAATGGAAACTTTCTAGCACAGTAGCTACCAGCTGCTGTTCTTTTAGGGGTCTAATGAGATGATACTAGATTTGGACTTTAAACACCTGATTTTTCTTTTTTTTTTTTTAATGAACAAGTAAATCTGGCAAATGTGCTAGTTAGTTTAAGAGTGATTTGGGAACAAAGCATGTGGTAGAAAACCATTTGTTAGGCTTCACAGAAGCAGAAAATCAATTTGCCTCCTACAAGGGTGGTTGTTATCTCTGGTGTGCATACTTACTGCCCATGTCAGCCCATCATTTCTGGAGCCTCTTGGTTAAAGATACCATCTTCTGTAATGAAATTTAGTTAATTTTCCCAAATGATTCCAAAGTCAATTACTATTTAAAATACACACTAAATCCAGTTCTGCTTTGGGTTAAAGAAGATCGATTTCATTTCACTAGTGTAAAGGGTCTACCAGTGAGCATTTTAGGGATTGTATAGAAAAACAAAGATCAGTAAATCCAAAAGGCATATGTTCCCTCTGCCTTTCTTCTCTTCTTCTCCCACTTGCTGTTTTCTTGCAGTGACCCTTTCCTTTGGAATAATATAATTTTAAATAGAGGCCAGGCCTCTTCTTTCTGTATCAAAAATTTCTGTCAGAACTGGAAATTTTTCCAGGCTTAATAGCAAGATACTGTTTCTAAAATAGTTTTTTCCATTAGGCTTTTGGTTCTTTGCCTAAGGTTAAGGACGTAATTTTACTTTTAGTAAAAAATTTACTTTTTTTTTTTTTTACACAATGTGAAAAAGGATAATTTTTCTTCCCACTGAAATGAGGTGGCTACAAGGACTAGACTTATAACTATCTGGTAGAGCTCAGCAGTACTAAAAATCTGTATATCAGATCAGTGTTAAACTGGGAAAGAGGCTTAAATTGATGCAGTAAAATTTCAGAAGCTTGTATTTGACTAGCAAGTAGGTGAACATTGCTGTTATTAAGATAAATAGCTTTGGATATTAACTCACAGTTAAAGAAACATAAATAAGAAAATTAAGCTATGAAACAGAGGAAAACCTGGTCTGTGTTAAGAGCTTTTCTGCATTGGTATTGCAGATATTGCATACTATTGTATGAGACAGAGGTCAAATTGTAGTGCCCCATGAATATAAAATTTTTAATGTTAAAAGAGAAAGAAACAAATTCAGTATGGCAATTGAACTGAAATGTTTATCATTATTAACTTGAAAAGAGACAACTATGTTCTGTCTTGCCTATTGAACTTACTGAAATGAGCTGCATGCTTTCCTACTAATCCATTGTCTTCAAAAATATGCTTTATGAAGCTTACAAAAATCCCCTGGGATGCTTTATTGGAGAACACAATATTCTTGTTTTGTTTCAGGATGGTTTTTGTTGGTTTTTGTTTGTTTGTTTTGTTGTGTTTGTTTGTTTTGTTTTTTTTTTCTGTAAGATACCAAGTTTCTGGTTTATTTTAGGTAACAGAAAATTGAAGCAGGAAATAAGGAAATGGCCCTCCTGCATGTAAAACTAACTTGAAGCACAAAAGAGTAAATACTTTAGTGATGGGCCCTCTATATAATCTGTGACATCTTAATCTCACAAAGCTAATTGTGCAATGACTTTACTAGTTTCTAGATTGGCAAATTACCCTGAAGACACATCACAAAATTTGCAGTAAGAGCTGAGTCAGCAGCTGCCTTAGCTTGACAGAGTGAACAGTTCAGCATATTTTTATCAACATAAACTTTGAAGAAACATCATGATCTTCTCAGAATTATGTCTTAGTCAATTAGCCCTTCTTGCCCTGCTCTTTCCTCTGTCACTGTCACATGTGCACAGCTGAGCAGTTGTGGAGACAGGCACAGCTCAGTGTCTGTGCTGCGCTGGGATGGCTCTGTACCAGACAGGGATGCTCCTTGACATCATTCCAATAAAAAAAAAAATGTACTGGCAATTATATATACAGTCAGATTCTGGAGATTGCTGGGACTTTTCCATGACTAATTTTGACTTCTCATAATTTGATAACTTGCTGATTAAGAAAGAAAAATTAATATTGCAGTAAATCCTTGGTTAAGCATATGTTTATGTTAAACGTTGTGGTTCATGAATCCATCTGATTGTCAGTCACCTCTAGGAACAATTATTTTTAAAGCAAGGTGGCTATTTATATAGCTTGGTATAGCTCGGCCTATCCCTCTACACCCCTTGCAGCACTGTGCTGTGATCAGTGCTTACTGAGCGCTCCATCTGTTAAGCCGCGCCTTCCATACGCTTCTCTTTCTCTCCATGTTTGTGGGTTCGTGTTTGCCGTGTCCCTGCTGAGCCGGGCCCTGGGGCGGTGGTGCCGTGTCTCCCTTCCCCAAAGAGCCTGGTTCCAGGCGCACAGGGCATGTCGTGGGAGCAGTGGGCAAAGCACGGGAAACCTTTCAGCGTGACAAAGTTACCGGCAGTGCTGGGGCTGTCTCTGCCCGAGGCAGGGCTGCCTGCCTGAGCCAGGTGTGCGGAACACGCTGCGGGAAGGCAGGAGGGCAGAGCGGGGTCAGGATGAGCATCCCGCCGGTGCTTGGCAGCCCTCTCGTCCCTGAGTGCCCCGGGGGGGCCCGCCCTGCGCTCCCCGGGGGCGCTGCTGGGATGGCAATTCCCCGGCCCTGTGACACGCGGGGCAGCGAGCGGCGGCTCCCGGGGACGTGTGGCTGGTGTATGGACGTGTGGCTGGTGTATGGACGTGTGGCTGGTGTATGGACGTGTGGCTGGTGTATGGACGCGAGAATGTGCGCTGCCAGCGGGGCTCCCTGCGCGGGTCCCCCCTGTCCCCGGCGTGGCGGGGCCCGGGCTGAGCTCGGAGCGCTGGTGTGAGTCTGTGCTGCCCCTCCTGAGGAGCCGCCCTTGGCTGCCTGTTCTGCCCTCGGTCTGTGCCAGTGCCGGGGACAGACGGGCTGTGGAGGCGGCGGCAGCACCGACCCCTCTGCCCTGCCCCAAACGCCCGGCCATGGGGGTAGGGGGTGAGCGCGAACCACACCGGGGGGCTGTGCTTCTCAACTGAAAACCTTATCATTTTTGCGTTTTTTTGCCTACCGTCTTGCTAAAAAGAAATAAAAATAAATGTAATCACTGGGAGCGATGCAAAAGTATATGCTGAAGTGGTGCTCCCCTTTAAACCCGTGGCTGCCTCATCCTCAGTATATTCAGTGCACAGCTTGGCTGCTTAAGCAGCTGTCAGAAAACAAAAGTACTCTGGAGAGGAGTACACTCTTCAGGCATCGTTTCAGATTATGCAGATAATTTAATCTTAACCCTTCAATTCTTTAGTAAACTCCACTTTTTTTACATATTAGCACATGGATGTACCTCTCTGAGCAAGATGCCCTTTATTGTTACTTTCAAGTAACAGCAGTAGTTTGTTTTGACATTGTGTCAATACATTAGTGTATATATAACTATTCCCTAGTCATGTGGTGCGTCTAGTCTGTGTTTTGTTTGCAACTTTGTATCTATTTTTTAATAGCAGAACATATTGTATGGTGAATTAGGTTGCATGAAATTACTGTTTGTCCTAGGTTAAAAAAAGAAAAAATCATTTTATTTCTTTGGATGCAGCTGCATGACCTAAAAAGTTAGGACTACTATTAAGAACAACCAGGTAAAATAAAACATAATTATTTTCTGGCTGAATGATAGTGCTGGGATCACCAGAGAAATATGAATTTTATTAGTTTGTGTTAACTCCAGCCACCTTATTGTCCTTTTCTTTTGATTTTGGTTGCTGGTTTGTAAACAAGATACCTTTTGTACTTCATACCCTGGGCACGTCTTGTTAGTAATCTATCTAGACTCTAAGTCTTATATTTTTGTCACTTTTTCCTTAAGGCAGTCTTGGACAGAATTTGTCTAAAGAATATTGATGAAGCAAAGAAGTTTTCTGTCTGTCTATTGAAAAATGTCAGTCCTGAGCAGCCAAAACACACATGGTAGTCTTCTGTGGAAATCTGGAAAGCAATAATTGAAGCTCTCTGTATTATTACAGGCTGGTAATCTTGTCTGTACGTTTTCAGAGGAATCTTACTGCCTGACCTTATATATCATGTAGGAATATTACACAGATAGCTCCAGCATCATGCCCACTAGCTAAAATGATTGCCAATCTTTAATCTTCAGTTTTTGATTTGAAGACATGGTGAGTGTTGGAAGCTTGCCACAAATCTTGATAGGCTGCTAGAAAGGTTAATTACACATTATTTTACTTTCTTGAAAATCTGATTCATTTTCTGGTCTGAAATTTCCAGCTGCCGTGGCACGGGGGCATATTCCTGCTCAAGGCACGTTCCAGTGGGAACATTTACAAGGCCAGAGTTCAATACATTAATGCCTTTCCTCTGGGGTGAAGTCAGGCAGGAAGCGTGCAAAAGACTTGCAATAGGTAATGAGTCTGACAAAGGCCACAGGAAGCAGAGATGAAGGCTGGAGGTGAGAAGAGAGTAAGAGGCTAGGTTCAGGATGAGCCCGTTTTGGGATATTTCTCTGTTTTGATTTGATTTGAATTTGTATCATGTGCTTCTGCAGAAATCCATTTCATCAAGAAGCTTCATGCATTCTAAGACTGGAGCTCTGTGCACTCTTAGCAATTTTCTGTAGTATGATAGGACATAACCTCCTCTGCCAAACAACATGACATGTTATCCTGTTCACCAATACACTGGAAAAGGAGTTTCTAGTCAACAGAAGTAAGAAACTAGAGCTAAAAAAGCAAACCTTTTGTGTTCAGTTCAGTAACTTGAAAGTTACTCTGAAAATGCACTGTACTTATAAAGGGGAGCAGGTTTAAAGGCTCTGCTCAGAATACCTTTTGGAGTTTTTTTTTAAACTTAAATTGTTTTCAACACTGAAATATGGATGCAGTGCAAAAGAAAGCATGGGTTAGAGAAAAAGTTAATTTGCTGTTATGTAGCGTTTGGTTTGAAGCTTAATTAAGAATGTGGTCAAGAGTGTGAAGCTCTTCTGTAATGAGCACCTGCGACAGTGAAGTGGATTGCTCCCCCTACCACCATCCCTCCCTGGCCCTGATCCCAGAGCTGTCCCAGGAAGGAGCCCCAGGCAGCCAGCAGGGCAGGCAGCAGAGACAGGGTTTATTCCCATGGTCAGGGTATTTAAGGGGGCTTCAAGGGAAGTGAGTCACAACCAATCACAACAGAGGGTTAAAAGGCCAATGGGGAAAGGGTTAACAACAGACCAATGAAGAGGGGTTTCCCATTGACCTGTCCAGGTACATTCTTGCATACTAATAAGGGTTTTCTCAGGGGGTTTCTGGGAAGAAGAAAGGGAACACACAGACAGGGTAGAAACCATTTTGCAACACAGTAAAAGCTAGTTTTCAAAGCATTATCACTAGTTTTCTCCATCTTCCTCAGAGACCCATCTCTCACAGGCTTTATTCCAACTCTGGTATTGTAAGTTTATTGCTACAAGCACCCTGAAATTATTTACTCAATATCTAGAAAATGTTATTGTTTTGGTAAATATATGCATGTAAGCAAATAATGCTGCTGCTTGGAGCAGGTACCATCTCCTTATACATACCCTGTGATCAGGTATCTTCTGTTTTGCTTGTGTTAAGGTAAAACAGCTCCCCCTGTACAGTGGTGCTCCCTTGTAGGGCTTTCAAAGGCTGTGTAAGATGCAGTGCAATGGTTATTAAGGCCATGTGCACCCAAATTTAGAAACACTTTCTGGCAGTGAATTTCAAAGTCTACCATTATTTTTTGCTTTAAAAACAAATCACTAAATCCTGTGAAAACAACCTGCCAAGGCCTGGAAAATTTGAGGCCGGCTTTAAAATAGAAAGGAAAATGCCTTCTGGCATTTTACTATATAATAGCTCCTATTCAGTTTGTATGCAACTGCAACTCTTGTAGAGTCCAAGAGGAGTTGGATTTATTTATATGGCTGAACTTCTCTAGTTCAATAATTTTGAATATATCAAAGTGTGTGAGACAACTGTATGCATTTTGAGCTTATGTGGGGTTTGGAAACTTGTTTATTTTCATGTTGCATTTGCATCCAGAAGATCTAAACTTTCAAAAAAAAAAAAAAAAAGAAATATACACTCTAGAGATAAGCTTTCTGTTTTCCTCCTGTCTGTTTAAATAAATCTTACTGCTCACTTGTTTGTGAATATATGGTTTGGGTTTCTATAAAGGGAATATATCTGGCCTCACTGGGTGGCTGCTGAGGCTGATGGTATTTTGAAACTTAAGTTTGAGCTAAGAACAAGCACAGAACTACAAGGTGCCCTGGAAATGAACTTGTGCCATTGCATTTCTTGATGCGGAAGGTTTCTGAATCTTAAGGTCAGGTACTAAATTTTTCCTGTGTTCCAGTGGAAAACCCATTTTTCCTGCATATCATAAAACAGTTTGAGTTAGGAGGGACCTTTAAAGGCCATCTAGTTCAATTCCCCTGCAGTAAGCAGGGGCATCTTTAACTAGATCTGGTTGGTCAGAGCCCCATCCAACCTGACCTGGAATATTTCCAGGGATGGAACATCTCCACTGCCCTGTGCCTGTCACCACCCTTGCCAGAAAAGCTTTATTCCTTATTATCTAGTCTGAGTCTGTACTCTTTTAGATTAAAACCATTACCGTTTCACAACAGGCCATACTAAATTATGTTTTTTGCATATCTTGGAGATATTGGGCCAGCTATTTATTTGTGAAAGCAACATTGCATTCTAAAATTTAGTAGAACAATTTTGATTTTAATCCAGAAAGGATCTGGTTCTTAGTTTCCAGTGTTTTCTCTCTTTTTATTTTCAAATCTTCAGGCAAAGGATAACAAAACCAAAACCTGGAAAACTATTACTATCTCCATCTTTTCAGAATACAAGTGAAGTGACAGAATTTTCTTCCAAGTGCTAAAGCTAAAAGAAAAGGTGTCTGCTTCATTTTGAGCGGCCTTGAAGTCATGTGCTTATCAAAGTTACTGGGTGAAATTCTATAGACTGGTATTATGCAAGTGGCTGTTTTGTGGAAACTAATGTGGAGATGGATGTGATCCATCTTCAAGGTGAAGCATGGAATGTAAATGTGCGCTACTTTGGAAGCATCTGTTGTTAAGATACCAAACCAGTGCTGGTCTCCTTACTTTCAAAGACTAGCAGAGTATAATTGTTGGCAAGAGTGCAATAGTGCAGTGTACTTCAACCTGTGATCTCTAATCTGACTGGACTGTAAGTGAGCACAGAGGCGTCAAAACATTATCTGTGAAGTGTTTGCCAAAAACTGAAGTGCTGACAGGCTTAGCTGGAATCTGGCTCCTGGTGATTGTTAGCACTTGCTGGCAACAACAGCTACAAATGGCTAGAAATTGCCAGCAAGCAATTTTAATGCTAAAATTACCATTCTGTGAACCAAACATTTTCTGTTTAGCCCAGTGATAAGTACTGTGGTGTTCATGTTTCCAAAGAAGGATTAGGACTGTAACTCTTTTAAGCCAAGTCAAGGCAACTAGACTTGATCCTCCCTCCTTTCTTCTCTCCCTTTCCCTTCTCCAATTCTGAGGTTTCAGCATAGTGTTCCAAATAGAAAACTCTTTACTTGCCCATGCTATTAGTGGTGCCTTTAGTTTCTCATTTGGTTTGGAATTTTGTTGATCCAGGAATAAGCAATGGAAATTTTAAATATACTCAGGTGTTTCAACTGAAAGATAGATCATGCTGTAACTATACTAGCAATGAATGAGGGGGAGAAAAAAAAGCAGGAATATGTATGACAAGAACTGTCTTAAATACTTATATATAGCTTCAGACATTCCATTCTGTCTCAGGGAATAAATAGTCTCTTTCTGATCAGAATTGAATATGAAGGTTACAGTGGAATACAGTATTTTCTGTGGGGATCTTATTATTCACATATGACAATGGATTTTTCTCTTTTAAATAGCTCTGTAGATACTGCAGCTACCTGAGCTCTTAAAGTAGTTCTTGTCTTTGCTGTGTTTCTTCTTCACTCTTCTTGAATTGTGTAGTTTTACAGACAGTTCCACTTTCAGTGAATTCTAGCTGCTGTAAGGAAAAAGTAATTAATTCCTTGTTCAGCACAACTGTAGCATACAGGATACACTTTTGTCTGTGCACAGTTCCTTGGTACCTAACCTGCATTGTGCCTTACTTTCTAGAGTGTTGTGAAAATACAGAATGTGTAACTATTTTCATAAAGCACATTTATATATATTCACATTGTTCTTTCCCTTTGCTCTGCTGGTTACTCATCCCCTGTCATGCTCCTCTTTCCCAACTGCTTCTCCTGTTCCTTTTATTTCCCCCCTCTTTCAAATTCTTATTGTAGTAGCAGTGCCTCTGGCAATATTCCTCCTGTTGTTTTGCTTTAATAACATGGCACCTTCCCTGCAGTGTGGTCTTTCGATGCTGATTTGTGACCAGCTCAGTGCATCAAGGTCACTGAGGCACCCTCCCTACACCCTGTCCTCCTTGGGGAGGTGCAGCTTTGTCAAGGACTGGAAATGTGCCACTCACTCTGATGGTGATTCCTGACCCAACCAGACGTGCTTTCAGATCAGTGTGTTCTGTACCTCTCCCACACTGATGTATTTTGCAGGCATTGTTTAGGGCTGGCTCCCAAAATCCTATATTACTCTTAGCAGGACAGCAGACCTTATTACAGTGCTGAATGGTTTAGTAATTGGAATTGTCCTTCACTCCAGAAGTTCTTCACAGGTCATGAGAACCATCAATAATATAAATCTGCTTCATTTAAACACTGTTTTAGCAGTGATTTCAGGCCCACGTGGACTGCTTTTGTAACTGGATTAAGAGTTCTAATTCTTTTAGGAAGGAATTTGATTTCTGGAAGGGAAACTGAAATTCTCTTACATAATGCCAACTTTTTTTTTTTGAATGACTGTTAAGTAGACCAAGATGTATGATGTTACATTATAAGCATGTTTATCTGTGTGAAAGATTTCTGTACTGTATGATTTTATGTTTTCAGCCAGGAACTCATCCTGTAGCTTGATCCAAGAAACATTTAAACAATGCTTAATGTTAAAAATGCACGTGGCTAATTGGAATCAACCAGGACTACCCCCAGTTGAAATGGTTTCTTGGATTTGGTGCAGTGGGGCAGACTGGGGGGGTATTTAACTCCTGAGATAAAAATGCCTCAGTTGCCCTGATGTAATTACATCCCCCTCCCCGCCTTTGTCAGGCTGTGTCATCTTTAAGTTGGGAAATGGCACTGTAAGGAGAGCAGTGTGCTCCTTGCAGCTCTCTAACTCTCAGGGACAGAAGGCGATTTTAAAAACCGCTAAAGGGTTTTCAGTGCAGATCCTCCATTGGAAGCCAGTGATTCAAAACTGCAGATACTGTTAGGAAGTTGACAAAATCATTTGGCTGCTCTGATGATTAATTTATCAAGGGCTTAAAGGCATTAAACCAGTGACCTGGTAAAAATCATTGGTGTCAGATAAAGGGATGCCTACATTTACAGAGCTGAGGTCTTTTAACAGCTTTTAGAGGAAAGGTATGTGTTAAAAGCATGCTAAAAATGACAACGTTCAGAGAACGGGGCAGCCAAAGTAATTTGCAGCGAGAAATAGTGTGAGATTTTTGCATACAGATTTTGATTGCTGCGGATACTAATCTAGGCCCACAGCATCAATGAGATGAAAGCTAGAGAAAAATAAATTCTCAGCCACTTTTCTTAGAGAGAAAAAAGTCATTTTTCTTTATTATTAAATGCTTGGGCAATAGGAAACCCATCTCATCTTGCAGTTTTGGATCCTTGCATTCATCTGGAGTCTCATTTAAGCTATTCCCAGCAAGTGTCTGTCTGAGAACTGTGCATTTTAGTCAAGGGGCCTCATTCTGGACTCTGTGCATATTCCCTAAAACTATTTGATGCTCTGATGCTGCTGGTTGTCTTATGGTTCATATCTGTCCATAACGTTTGTGTACAGAATTTCTGTAAACTTCCTCACTCAGTCTAGTCAGTAGCATAAATACTTAAGTCCTTTTGATTCTTATATAGGCTTTTATATGTTAAATTCTGCAATTCCAAGGACATTTTGGAACGTAAACTTGTGGCTTTTTTGCAAGTGTATGCTCATCTCTTGTGCTAAACAGTCCAAGAAACTCATATTTTTGAAACATGTCTGCTTCAGTATGTCAGCATGACTTCTCAAGTAGTTTGGCAAGCAGTATTCCAAATGGGCTTTTTCAGGAAAGAAGGTAGTCAACTTGCATTTATTTACAGATTGTCTGTGTCACAGACGGTGCTGGATGAGGTTTGTCAGGGTTATTTGCTCTCAGGCAGCACTATAGTGGTGTGACAGGACTGCCTCAGATGTTGGGACTAATATCATCAAGCCTTGCAGACCTGTGCATTGCAGAAAAACCCAGCCCCAGTTCCTCCTCACTGCCTGTTCAGAATGGTTTGCATGGCATTTTGCTCTTCTCCAATGGTCATATTTTATAACTTTCTGTCTTCTAAGATTGTGTCTGTCATAATACTACTTCTTCCTTTGCATTTAAAATAGCCTGGGATAATGTAAGTTTTAAGCAGTAATTGCCACTATATTAGACATTTTGTCTACTCCGAGGAAAGATCACACCAATTAGATTTAATGATTATATGTAAGCCACTAGTCCCCATCTAGAAAATGCCTGCCGAGATAAGTCTATTATTGCAAACAGGGAAGAAACAGCAATTCATATTTGTGGTGGTTAAATGACCACATTGTTTGCCTGAACCTGGGTCCAATTTCTGTCATTCAACAATGTTGTAATAGGATATCAAGTCTTGGGCGACTCCTGCAATAAAAAGAAGCAATTATCACCGTGCTGCAGTTAATGAATGACCTTGCTGACAGAAACAATCATTACAATTAAACACAGTCAGGTTGTTCTGTTTGGGTTTTTTAAACCCTTCCCTCTTCAAAAGAAAAGTGCCTTTGGTTTTAGGAAGGAAATAATAATCAGATTACAAGGGAATTGTAAATAAAATAGCACATCTCCTTTACCTTCAAACATCACTGCTGGTTTATGTTGATTTGCAGACAATGTGCATTTGCTGATGTCTTCTCTAAAATATTTTTAGCTAGTACTTAGCCAGCAAATCTAGTTTATTTCCTAGCACGGCATTTCTTGGAGCACTGACAATGAAGATACATATCCAGGAATTATTTCTCAATTGTGATATGGGCTTAGTCAGTTCTTTTCTCTGTCCTGTATTCTCAGTTCCCATTTTTTGAGCAGTGAACTTGGTGACAAGAATGAAGAAGTCAATTCAGCTAAAAACTGCCACTTATTTCCTTGCTAGGAGAAAGGTTATGTTAGTCCAAAGGAATTTGTAATGAAAGGGTGCTTTTGCTTAAATATTCGTATATTGCAGTAGATAATTCTGCATTGTCTTCCTACAGATGGGAAACTGAGTCAGTTTGTCCAGTGATGTTGTCTAGACGAAAGCACAGGCTAGATTGAGCTCCTTATTTATTTGTTCACCTAATTAAACCACTCAATCCCCAAAATATTGTAGAAGTCAGGAACAGTACTCCAAGGAAATATTAATAGTGTGGAGTACAGAAAAATAATTAAATAATTATTTCAAATGTCACTATTGCAGTTTATGTTTAGTTCACTGGATCCACATTAAATAGAAGAATAGCAGAATTAGGAGGTTTTGAGGTAAATATCTATTTTTCATTGTGCTTTAGTGAAACTGCTGTTTCTAAATTTTCTTATATACTTTTGTACATAATGTAATTATTTGGAAATGTAAATGTAAAAGTTTATGTTGAATAGGGATACTGCAGTTGGCACAGATAAGAGGGTTTTTGAGATGGTTTTTGCCTATGAAACATTGAAACTGACTTTCTGTTCTCATTCAAAATTACTTTTGTTGTTGAGGCTGAGCAAAGTAAAAGTGTAGGCAGGTGCATTGATTAAAGAGGAAAAATATTTTTAAAATTTTACCTTTATTATGATGGTAAAAGCTGGTGACTCTTTTAAATCTGTGAGCTCTTTAATATAAAATCCCCATTGATGAGATTCTCTCCTGTACTATCCTGGTAAGAAATTGTACAGCTTGCTATGTGACTGGCTGTCTTATGAGACAATAACCTGACCTCTGGGTGTTGTCTCTACATGAGATTTTGTATAGTATATTCCTTCAGAGAACACTGGAACTGGGGCTTGGGTTACAGTTTACCACAGTGATCCTTCAGAGGAATCCACTGTCAAGAGGATATGTGGGTTATGTTTTTTTTAAAGAAACAATATTTTGAAATGTTTGTCACTGATGTGCTGAGCCAGCACTATTCTAGGCTTAGTTTGAGAGGGGAAAATTGTCATACTATTTTCACTATGCACTGTTGTCTAAACTTAGCAATTACTTGAAATAACATTTTGTTGCAACCCTTTTTTTTTTAAATGTTTTATTTTACTTTCTCAGTAAAAGCATATTCAGGTACTTTGCTTTGGCGAGCTGAATGATTTGTGAAAAATTCTTCCAATTTATGACAGCCACCTGCTCTCTTGGTCATAGATTAATAACACCTGACCAAGCATGAAAACATGCTGAGTCCATCTGCCTCTGCCCACGCAGGGGGCATTGCAGCGTTGTCTTATTAACTCCCCAGCACAGCATCCCGTCCAGAACCGTGTTATCAGTCCTGTGCAACCAGCTCGTTTGAGAGAAAGGGGGATCTGTTCACACAGGACCTTGGCAAACAACCTCTTTATCTGGACATCTTTGCCATAGTGCTGCATGGTACTCTGCATTTTTTGGGAAGAGGCTTTATTGTTAGTTAATATTCTCCAGAGATCCTCCCTGAGCCTCTTTCAGTGAACCACAGGGATATGCTGCCTGTGTCTGTCAGACCAGTCTCACAGGACTGCCTTGTGGATTAGATGTTCTTGCTTCATTCTGCAGAGTGCTAAAATATATTTTCAATTTCAATCACAAAAAAAAAAAGTAGTCCCATTGAAATAAGTACCAGGTAGGAACAAAAATGATCAAGTAATGATTGCTCTGAGTCTTTCTTGGAGTTCAAACTCCACTGAGACAGCTGTAACAAGCCAAAGGTATGAACAAGTGGTGGCTTATATCTGCATGGAAGATATTGCTTGAAATAGTAAAGCTAATTAGTACCTTGAGGTGCCATCAGCCTGTACTGTACTTATATAATACCCAGCTGTATAATTAAGTGATCTTATTTCCAGCTTGATCCTTTCTTTTTCCATACTTATCTGGTCAGATCTTGCACGTGAGGCTGTGAAGCCTGACACTTGTGTTTGTGGTCCAGTTAGCCCAGGCTTAAGCCTTTATCCTCTTTATCCTTCAGCTGGATGGACCTGTGCAGAACAGCTTACAGCCTCAGCCAGAAGCTTTAAGCTCCCTGGGCCAAGGGCCCCACCAAAGTGCCTTGTTGTTTCCAGGGCAGACTTGGCTGTGATTTTGTGTGCTGTACCGATGCTAATGACCACGGAAGCTCCATAAAGCTGTTCCAAATCCAAGTAGAAAAGAAGCAAACAGAGAAACTAGTTTGTAGGAGCTCTTATAAATTATTAAAGGTATAAGTAAAAGTGAGATTCTAAGGACATTAAAGCTGAACTATAATCTTGAAAGAAGACACATACCAATTTGAAATTAAGCAAATGCCTGCCATTTTTCAGGGATCTGTAGCCCCCCCACCCTGCCCTGTTTTTTTCCCTCATTTTGGTACTGAAGTTCTGTTTTGGGTTTGCTTTCAAACTTATGTTTGAATCTCTGGGTCTAGTAAAACTGTAAGTGGAAGTTAGATATAGTTTTGAGTAACTTTTAGCTGCCTTGCAACATGTAAAGATTATTTTATCTGCTGCACAGGGTAAAATATTCTCATTTCAAATAACTTTCACTATTTTGCACAGATCTCAAGGAAGCTGCTTTTTCAGTCTTGAGCTGCTCTCATTCTCTGTCTGTGAGGAGCTATTTACCACACCTTCTTCAAGGTGGGCATTATGTTTACAGCCTCCTTCTTCCCAGTATCTCTACAGACATATGCTGCATGACCAGCTTTTGGTGTTGTGATCAAACACCACAAACATTTATTTTTATATGCTTGTGGGATGTGTATACCCTTATAATTCAATTCAGGGGGTCTTTGGATTTGGCCTTTATTTGGAGAATATTTTGTAACTTCGACTTCCTAACTGTATAAATTGTCTATCGTGCCTGCTTTTAAATTATTGTTTACTGAAATCAAGGCTTTTAAATTAGAAAACCATACTTGATGAAAGCAGTTATGGCAAGGAAACCATGAAAATGTCAAGTCTTCTCTGCCTGGGGGCTTTTATTTCAGAAATGGGCTCTAGAGTGTTGACATTTCAGTCTCTGCTCTCACTGGCTGCCCTTGGGTGAGCCTGCAGGTGTGTGCAGGCTCTGGGCACATCCCCCAAATGCATCATCTGTCAGAGCCATCACACTTCACTTGTTGGTTGATCTTCTTGGCCCATGTGATTTTTTTGTCAGTGTAAACTCACTAGAAATCTTTAGCCTCTAGTCCATTTACTTGCTTTGCAGCCTTTTCCCTCTGTACAGGAGCCTGTTTTGCAACTGGCTCAAGACCTTGTATGTTATTACTTTAAAATTAATGCTCTCCCAGTCTAATTTCCTATACTTTCTTGGTGCTGAACAAGAACAAGCTGTAGTTGTAGTAGAGTTCCCTGATGACAAGGTTTATCTATTTTAAAAGAAGCTTCTCTGCTTTGTTTTGCAGCAGTATTGTACATAGAAATCTGTGGAAAACTGTCTGTGTTGACCATGGTTAATGGTACATGCAGTCTGGTTTTTGTTTTGTTCTCACTACCTGTGGCCTTTTCAAGAATGTTCTTGTTTATATAACCAGAACTTAAACAAAAATTTGGCACTGTTTACCTATTGTGTTCCTGCAAGCGATGTGTTAAGGTGACACAAGAAATGTGCATAATAATGGGATTGATCATCTAAAGTTTGTAAAGAATGCTTTCACTACTATAGTTGGTGTAGAATTACTGTAAAAACTAAATGTGTGATTGAAAGTATATGGTATTGAATTAATACTCAACTGAAGAATTATATCTACTCTCTGCCTCAGGGTTAGAATCTGATGTTTCTAATAACACTGGTTCCGAGCTGCATTTAGAGAAGCTGTGGGATGATGTAGTATTCACTGTAAGAGAGAACTGCAGAGCATCTTCAAGATAGTAACTGTAAGCAAGAATTGCACATATTATTCTGACATAGTTACATTGTTTTAAGGAAATCTGTCTATCTTGCAGTTTCTAGATGGATGAGAAGGCCAGCAAAGCACTCAGTAGACTATCTGCTCTTTTCTGAATGGCTACCAATAATTATGTCTCTCTTTTGCAATGATCTACAAGTAATTCAAATTGATGAGAACGTGAGATGTGCCAAATGATTTGGCAAAATATCAGGTATCTCTGAACATGGTGGTTCCTGCTGACCTGCTATAGAAAATGACATAATGTGGTGTGACTGACACTGCATAACATTAAGCAGCATGTAGAAAATTGGAACATGCAGTGTTTTCAAGGCCAAGGTACTGAGGAAAAATGCATTTTTGATGGATGTCTACTTAAAAAAAATCTTGCTGTTTGTGAAACGTCACTTTGGTCTATTGCAGTATTGGAGTACAGAGAAGGGATTTTATGTCTGGATATTAGCCTTGGCTCTGATCAGCTAAAAGATGCTGTTGAAGATATTGGGAAAGGTGGTAAATTATTGGGTAAGCAGCTGGATCTATATAAGGTCTGTTTTCTTAACAGGGAGAGAGAAGGAAGTGAAATTTCTCTTAACAGACTGCATCAAAAGCTTGAGAAAAACATAATAGTATTAGCTATTATTCAAGACTGGGACTCTCTCCTGCATTCAGAATTTTGCACTTTAAATTTGAACATTAAGCTCCAAGCAGTGAGATTTAAATATCCTCTATTATTTCTTAGTATTTTGCCCCATGCACTGATCTCCCTGACATGAGCCAAGCTGCTCTCAGAGCAAGGGGACAAAGGGTGACAGTCTGGTCTACAGAGAGATGCATGTGCTGGCTCTAAAGTGAAGAGCATTTGCCAGTTATTCGTAAGCCAAGGCTCCCCTGTGAATATAGCCTGATGGAGATGCTTTAACAGCTTGCCAAAATGTCCTGAGAAATGGTTGACTGTCTCTGTAAAATTAATGGTGAATCTCTTTCATGTTTTCATTCCTGTTGTGGTTAAAAAAAAAGGACAAGGAGAAGCTGCACAATTTATACTATCTTACAGACTAAGAGCCTGTGAAACAGATGGAAATTGTGGACCTAAAGTTTATGAAGTTAGCTTAAAATTTTAAGACTGACAGTCTTGTTATACAAGGAACTAAAATGATTGAGTGTAGTATTCATATACTAAAGCAAATTTAGTTTGTGTTTCTAATAACTTATTTTTTTAGTAGTGCAAAGAAACATTTTTTGATGTAGTGGAGGTTTTTTGTAATATTTGGTTTTGTTGAGGCAAAACACTGAGCAACTTACAAGTGCTTCAGGAGGACTTCAGGAAGCATTAGTTCAGAAAGAGTCACAAATGTCTTTTCTACACTTGTTTAGGGCTACAGTGATTTACATGCCAGTGATATTTCACTTTGACTTCCATGCTGATTCAGCTGCCTGTCTTGAGAAGCAAGACTGGAGCCAAGCAGTGCTCACCTGGCTCTTTCAGTACTTTCATAGATATTCTGCTGAATTTTGTGTCTTACAACTTGAGGTCTGAGCAAAGCACCAAATGAAAGGGAAATTGTACCTTGTTCTTATTCCCTAGGAAGGGACTGCAGCCTACATTTCAGTTCAGCTCAGTGAGATTAGACTATTGCACAAGAGATTCCTGAGGGGAATGGGAGCAGTTGAAAGAGTATAAATGAGATGGGAAGGGATACTGTCATCTACATCAAAAAAATGCCCTACATTGACAGTGAGAGCAGAAGTGATACCAGTTCACTGGTATCATTCATCTCCTCCTGCTCTGGTTGGGTACCTGAGCTACAAACACCGCAATGACCGTGGTGCTGTCTGAGCTGTGTCACAGGTGAGAGCACTTGGGGTTTAAAGACGGTTTATGATTTGCTGTATTTTAATATAACAGCCAAGATTTCTGATGTCCTTCCCACTGTCTTCCATGACTGCCTTGATCCCATAGGACAGCAGCTCTCATAGTAACACTTTTCTTTCTATAAACTTAAAACTTTCAAAGTGCTTTACAAAAATCTGTAGCTGTCAGAGATGGTAAGATCAAAGTCACACCAAGCCTCCTTTTTTTGCATATTTTGTGAGTTGTTTTGATGCACAGCAGCATGTGGGTAGTGGAGAATATGAAGCCAGATAAACAGGGAAGAAGAATCATATATCTTACGAGCAGTCTTCAGAAATAGAATGCTAATATTCCATAAAGGCTAATCAGTATTATTGAGAGGTTTTACATGTTTGCTCTCTGCTGTTTCTTTCACTTTTTTTTTTCAACAGTTTTTTAATCTACAACTTGGTTTTAAACCTGCAGATTTTCACAGCCTTTCCCATCTTTCATCATTGGCCTAAATTTAACCAAGAAGTTGCTCATAATTCTGCTCCTTTACTAGCATGTCATTTTTAATGAATTATGATTCCCCATTTTCTAACCATACTTTCCTCTTACTGGTTCCAGAACTATGTTTCTGTGTAGACATTGTAACTTTTAGAACTGTAAATTTAGATAGTATTTTTTTATTCAATTTGTATGCCTCTAAGCCAATGTTTTTTAGTGTGTAGAATCTCCTCATGTTTATGTAAAGTGCATATAGGTGGAATGTGATGTGTGAAGTTAACTCTGCATGTATTGAAGTCAATGGGGATAACTCTTGGACACAAAATTACTCATCCACTTAAAGTTTTTGCAGGATTGAAATCTTAGATTACAGCGATTATTTTAAGCTTTTCTTTTTGTATCATGTAATGTTGAGTGGGCTGAAGTTATTTTTTAAGATGAGTAAGCAGTTAGTTCTAATGGCTGAGATGTGGATGTGAAAGGATAATTTTGTAACCCAGATAATACAAATGCACTCAGGTTTTTAGATATTTTTAAGAGAAATCAAGAACTTCACTTAATATATCTTTATTTTTCTTTTAGCTTGCATTTTTTCACGTGTCTGCAGTGCAGTTTTCTGTTTGATTGTAAAGAGAGAACCATGTTTGGAAGCTGCTGGCCAGACTGCACTAGGGAACTCGCTCCTCAGGTTTTCAGTCCAGTCAGCAGGGTTTCAAGTGTCAGAAGTGCCAGGAAGCCTGTCAGCTCAGTCTCATTTGTAAGAAGTACAAAGTACTATAAAGCCTTTTATTTTCTGACATGAGTAAATGCAGAAGTTCAGTTTAGTATGTAATCCATAGCTTTATTAAGTCATTAAGTGGGAAGGCGGCAGCTCTGAGCTGCACAGTTCTAGATGGGGCATGTAGGTAGTGAAAAGTTGCCTCTGATGTCTCACTTTGAGAACTTGCCTGCTGGGGCTGAGATGTGCTGTCACTGTGGTGGGGACTGTTGATGCTGCCCTTCACTACCTTGACAGAAGAGTTAGAATAATAATTGCCTCACATTGCTATCACTGTGGGGCAAGGCCATTAATATGGAAGCCCTTGGTTTAGCTTTACCATGGACCTTTCCTACTCGTTCCTTTAACAGCCTCGTGCAGATAGGTACAGGCTGTGTGCACCCTACCAGGGCACCAGCAGGAGCTGGAAATACAAATGCAGATGAACTAAGAAATGCCCAAAGTATTATCATGTTAGCTTTCAAAAATTAAGGCATAATCTATGGTAATCATAAGTGTAAACAAAAGTAATTTATTTTTTAATTTGGGCAACACAGAATTTACTACTTTTTATTGTCCATGTTGGAACAACATTCAGGTTAATTTTCTTTCTTTTCAGTTCTCGTCAGCCCATAGTAATGATGGATTCCTGCCAAACTATAAACAGTGCCATTCCAAATTGCTTTTGGGCTTTTTTTCTTACACTGATGTAAACAGTGAAGGTAATTTTAGTTTTAATTTTTGTTCATGCCTAGTGATCTTGGCCAGCCAAAGCCTTATGTCCCATTTAATTCCAAGTCAAGGACTGGGCTCAGTCATGCCCGTGAAAACTTGTCAGTTTTCCAGCCATTCATGATCATAGCCAAGGAGTAGGAAAAATGTCTGCAGCTGAATGCTGCTCCTCCCCCGGATTGCTTTTGTCTCTTGTTTTAGAGACATTCTTATGCAAGATGCTTTGGCTATGACGTTGTGCTAACTCCAGTGAGGCTTTCTCAGGTCCAAGTCATTATTGCCTATTATATTCTTCCTGCCTCAAGAGCTGTTCTAATTATATAAAGAGAGCTGGCTTTTCATAAAAACAGACCTACAAATCACAGCATGCATCAACTTTCATAAGGAAAAAAAAACAAGCTTCTGTCACTTGGTATTAATTTCTACTGTATACTTTCTGCATAAAAAGGATTCATGGTTTTGATTTTATACAGCTAGATTCTTTTAATAGTTATGGTTCTGTTTTTCCCATTCATAGGAATGGATGTGAAATAGTCATGCTGAAATGCCAAAATAACCATTGCTGGTTTATAGTTGTTGCAGGATTTGCTCTTTGAATGATCTTAGTTTCCTTAAGTTTTCAAAGAATACTTTAGTAGTCTTTTAATAAGAAAAGGAATAAATGGAAAATTTAAGTTGCCATTGAATATCTGTGGAAGAACAGGCATCTCTGAACAACATATTATTTTAGCTACGATATAGAAGGGCATTCTTTCCAGCTGGGAAGAATGTTAATGATGCCAATTACCCACTTTATGATAATGAATGAATAAGGCTGGAATGCAGGATTCTTTTTCCGAGGATGATGTGGCTGCATGAGTGATGTTCAAATAACTTTCACTAAGATCCTATTATAGGGCTGATTTTTAAACAATGCAACTCATTCCCCTTTGTTCTGTCTCTGCAATGAAAGTGTTAGAAGGTCAGATAGTGTATCCATTGTTAGGGGGAGGGAGGAACCCATAAATGAGCATTCACTTAAGTGGTATGACAAGTGGCATGAGACATTAGTGCTAGGAAGGATAATCTGAGGAAGAAGCATTGGTCTGCAGTGTTGGCAATGATGCTCTTTGGAGCAGGACTGTGCCAGAAGTTTTCAGCAGTGGGGAGGCACATATTCTCCCCCGGGTGACCAAGAGGCTCTAGACTGGATGAATTGTGGCATGAACTCTTCAAAGGCTGCACTGTTGGTATTGCTGATGTAGCCTCTGAAGTGAGTAACTTATCTGCCTGCAACTGACCTTTGGTGAAGTGGATAAATCAAACAGCAAATAATTAGGAGACTACAATGTCATTCCAAGGACAAATTAACACATCTCAAGGCTCCTGACATGGAGAAAAGCTCTGCTGAATGGTACAAAAGTTTTGCTTATGGAAAGTGGTGAGGCTCTGTTGCACTAAAATATACTGCCTTTAAATTTAAAATATAACCCATGTTCCACATGAGGTTGTAGATTTTTTTGGTAGTCTCCTGCCTGCTGAGGGGGAAGTACAAACCCCCTGACTGCAGAAAGTGTCAGAGGTTTGGGGAAAGACATCAGAGTAGAACTTGGTTTTCTGTGTGGGATGAGGGGTCTGAGAGAAGATAGAACAGGAAACGTAGAGGAAGGAAGTAGTGTATGTCTCACTGCTACCCTGGTGCTTATGCACACAACACTGCATTTCAATTTAGAGAGTATGTTCGCGTGGGCTGCACTGATCAAATTAGAAACAGAAACCACAGAAATGTACTGTCAGACTTCTGCTTGCTTAAACATTGTCTCTTATTCCTCAGCCTGCTTACTGCCAGGACGGTGTGTTACGAAGTGAGAGCTTGAAAGCTCCCATGCATTGTTCCTCTGCTGAAAACCTCCCTGGCAAAATCTTCCCCCGAGTGAGAGTTCACTAGCAAATTCCAGTAATGCTCTGGGTAGTTGTGTGTCATGTAAACTTGTCTCTTAACCCCTGAACTCTGCTGTTTCTAATTTCAGCTGAGCACGTGTGACACGCCAGGGCTGTGGCTTATGAAACCAGCTGTTCTGTGCTAACACTGCAGCTGTGCTGGGCCACCAGGCACTGCCTCTCATTCCTTGTGTAAAGAAAAAGTTTATTCATGTACTCTAGTTTTGAAATGACAGGATTCATGATGGAGACATGATTTGTGTAGGCTTTCTTGCATTTCTGTGTTTGTTAAAAAATATATGGCACAATCTAGAGAAATGGTTCAGCAACAATACAATGATTCACTTGAAGGCCAGTCTCCTTCTGGCTACTGTTTGTGTCTAGCTGCAGCTGAAACTTAGCTCTTAAAAAGAGGAGCGGGGGGGGGAAAGGCCAGAAGTGTTGCCTTTCTGTCTGGATTTGGTCAAGTTACTCCAGTTTTGCAGTATTTTTTTACAAATATGTGTTTTCTTATTGGCGTATCTTTGCTGATAGAGACACTTGTCTGACCTTTCTGTTTAAAGTCCACCAGAATTCCATGCTTATTATTTAGATTTAATAACTAGAGGTATTCAGTTATATTTGGGCATCATGACACAATTAAGTTCCACAATTATTTAGCTTTTCTTTAGTTCTTGGTAAGTTATCTGTAGCCTTATTTCTTTTTATGCAAAGTCAGAGTGTGAATTGAGTTTAATAAGGAGCTGTATTCTTCTGCAGATCAACTTCTTGCTTATTCTAGCTCATGACTCAGCTGTATTTCCAAAGACTGCATCTGGTGCCTGTGCTCCCCCCTCTCCCTGGAAGTGAAGAATATTTAGAAGGAGAGATCACTTCAAAATACATTTTTAGTTCAGTATTTCTGAATTCTGAGCCTTAATTGGCATGACCAAAATCAAGTTCATAGTACCCAAGCATGCAGAAGTGACTCACTCTTAGTTAAAATTGCACATACCAAATATGGCATGTCTAGATGCTGTTTAATATGCCAATTACTAAGCTCCTATGTGCTACCTGCTGTTGGTGTGACACTCATACTGGCTTCCCTGTTTAAATATGCTGCTGCTTATTTATTTTTATTAGCAAGAGATGCCCAGCTCTTGGCATAAATATTTTCTTGCATAGAGGCAGGCAGTGAGGTGGGCCCCTCCACCTGGTGGGAATCTAGAAGTACTCAAAGAACCTTTAGTGGTATTTTTAATTTTGTTTGTTTTGTTTCATTTTGGTTGTTTTTTGTGTGTGTTTTTCTTTTTTGGGAAGGGAAAGTTGGAGTTTTTAATTTACTTTTATTTGAAGTCAGGTGGTTTCATCTTTTATTTTTTCAACTGGCAGTCTTGGAGATGAAAACTTACAGGCTTAGGAAGAAGATTGTTATTGGTTTCTAGCTCTAATTTCTCTCAGACCTTCATTGTTATGGTACACACTATCTGCAGAAGAAAAAACACAAAGCATACAAACCCCAACAGTCCTGTAGAAATCAAGTACTTGCTGGTGCATATGTTGTTTGTAGTCTGGTTTGTGTGCTGCATGTTTTCCTGGGTCTTCAGATGCCTGTTAAGGTCATATGTAGTAGAAAGGAAGGAAAAAGCTGTACTGAAGCTCCTTCAGCTTTCCTTCATATCAGTGAATGAAGAAACAAAGTGGACAGCAGGGCACAATGTTGAAATTAGAAAATAATGCAAAAGGAATATTAGTATAAAAGGGAGAAACACACCAAAATGAAGCTGCTGTGCTGCCATATATCAGGAGCCAATACTGACCTGCAAGAAAGGTGTGAGGATCCAAGGACCTCAGAGTCCTGACTTGCCTTTGTAGGAGAGAGGAGTTGAGTGATGGTGTGGTTTCTGTCTCCACTGCTTGCAAATTGGCTCCTTCCACTTGTTACACGTTCATTTTTTTCCTGCAAGCAACTTGTGTTCTGCTTTCCTTGCCTTCAGCCTCTGCCCCAGCTGGCTGATGTTTTTCTGTAGCAATGCTTGAAGCTACACTGCTTATCTTTGCAAATATATAGCATGAACCTGTGACGTTTTCTGGTTTAAAATATAAGTATCCCTTGAAAGTTTTCTTGACTATAAATAGAGTGCATTTGAAACCTTGTATCAGATCAATTACTTCTTTCTTTGTCCATTTAATGGTAACTTTCTTTAAATAATACGCTGTGACATCTTTATTATCCTTTAGTGATGAGGACAGTGAGCACAATAATAATTTTAAGCTTCAGTAGGTTAATGGAGTTAGGCTTGTCACCATACATTATAAAAGCAATCAAAAGTGTTTTTAATGAGCTTCAGTTGAGTGTGAATCCCAGTTTTATACAGCTCAAACTAGAGTGACCCTTAAAAAGAGAGCATGTCGTAGTGCTTTGGAAACCCACTAGAGGAGGGAGTTTCATCTTGTGTCACCAAACAGGCAGCTTGACTGTACAGTGAGTCCTGCTTGTGTAGAGAAAATACAAATGGAATGAGGTAGAGTGATATTTGCAGATGTATTTTACTTGGCCATTTCTTTCGTCTCTCTGTATTTGTCCTGACTGAAAACTATGCTTGAAAGGAAATAGAGTAACTCAAGGATTGTTTTGTTTTGCAACACATCAGACTCCATGCAGTCAACTCAGGCCAAAGAGAATCTATAAATACTATTAAATAGTAGCGACAATAGACCCTTTCCTAGAATATTCAGAGTACTGTAAAAAAAGTCCTGCTATTTTAAATTGTGACAATCTCCTGCATGAGCTCCTGGTAATTTTGGTTGCTTTACATCAAGTCCCATTTAGTTCCTTAGGATCATTTTTCCTACTGCAGGATGAGGCATCTTTCTGTTTTCCTGAACTTTATTACTGGATTTGTTAATGCCTGTACCTTGCCAATCTGCTTTTCTCTGGGGTGAAATAATGATCCAACTTCCTTTTTCCCCCCCTAATCTTTCTAACCTAAAATATAAATTTATTTCATCTGTAGAGAGGGAGGAGAGGAGGAGTTTACTGCTTACTGAAATAACATGCCTTCTCTAGTGGGAAGCAACGACACTTAGGAGAACAGGTCTTCACTGGGTAGATAGTCTTTGCTGCTGCTTGCCTCTGCTCTTAAGACATTAATCCTGCCTGTTTGTGCTGTGTGTGCTGTCTCTGAATAATTTTCTGACCAATTTTGTGTGTTTTGAGTCTGTATTTGTAATTACAGCATTGCAGTTGCATACAGATGTGGAGATGGTTGAATTGTTACTCTGCTGTAATTGGGGTGATAAAGTCACTTTCTTTCAAAGTCTTTTTCTGAGATGGTTACAATTTTCTGAATAACTTATTTTTTCTGAGAACTTGTATTACTTGAGTTTCCCAAAATGAGATTTTAAAAATGAATTCTATAAAAATCTTTATGCTATTTGGAATAGCATGACTCAGAAAACTTGTGAATTGAAAAAAAAGTTATTCAGAAACTCTCTTTATACTTCATTAAGGTAATCACCTTTATAACAGTTCAAATTTTATGTGTACCTAGTAGATTTATTTTGATGTCAAATTTCATGTGATTGGTGCAGAAGATGTTCTATCTGGGTTTAAAGCTCAGGTTTGGACCATGAGCTCTGGAGCTCTGCAGATTTGAAATGATTTAAAGTCAGAAATTAGAAGAGATGTCTTTTCTGCATATTTAATTTCTAATTCAGTTTGGATGAACATACTTGCTTGTCAATCAGGTCCCTGAAAATTCTTCAGATCTTACTGTTTACAGTGTTATTCTGTTCTGCAGATGCTGATGGTCTGTTACTCACATTCCTGCTAACAGCCTTTTCTGCTCCACTTTTTTTTCTTCTTTCTCAAATGCCAGCTACTCTTTCTCTCAAATTTTCCAGTTAATTAACTTAATTAGGTTAAATCATGGTCTTGGAGACAGTGATACGGAGGAACCTTTTCTTGGCAGTTCTTTTTCTCTTGAGCAGTTCCTGTGCTTGTTCTTAGCTTGTTCTTCCTGCTTCCCACCACTTGTTTTCACTGGTGTGCAGCACATTATAACCAGATTCCTGTAAATCAAATAATCTCTTCTGCCTTTTTTAAAACCCCTAGCAATTCACTGTTCAGCTTCACAGAGCAGCAGCCCCACAACTGGTTACTTTGGCACAACTAGAAGGTGACAGTAATAGGGTGAGCAGAGAGGAGCTCAAGGCCAGCAGCAGAGGGGAAAGAAAAGACCTGGGCTACCATTTCTGCTAAAGAGAAGCCCTTATGTCTTTGAGATGTGCTGCTGTTTGCTGTTACAAACACTCTGCTCTCCCCACCCTCCAACCAAAAGAACCAAATCCTGCTTTACAGAGCTTGCAAAACTTTCTTCACTTTCTTCAGCTCCATGTCCTAGCCTGAATGGAACTGCTTTAAATATTACCACTGAATTGCACCTTGACTTGTTCACTGTTATGCCATACACTCACCAAAATTTCCACCAGTGCCATGGTTGCTTTAAGCATCCCCTTCTCTGTGCTGGTGGCACTGGGGAGTCATCGTGGCCTGTGATGGAGCCCTGTTCATGGGGTTGCACAGGGAACATGTGCAGGTTACTCAGTAATGCATGGCACAGCTAAGGGGGTAATCAGGAAGTAGAAAGGCACTAGTCAAAGTGGAAGAGGTGCTCCAAGAACTCCACCTGTAGGTGTTTCTTGCTGGGGACACTGGGCCTCCACAGTAATTCTGTTTTTCAGTTCTTTTGAATGAGTAACTCCATACAATGCTTAACTTAAAATAATCGATCACGTTTGACTAATACAGTTTGGAAGTTTGACTCTACAGCTGGAGCTGATCTCCCTTTCAGTTTTCCTATTATAAAAGTGCTGTTTGGAGTATAGGTATGTCTGTGTCATGAGGCTGAGCCTCCATTCCCCCCCGAGGAATAGCCCTGGCAGGTAAAGCTCCAGGCAGTGCTCTGGAATCTGCCTAAGTAAAGCAACAGCCTCTTGAGACTTCTGTGTTGTTTAGAGGTTTGTATAAGCTATTCTGATGGGAGCTGATAAAAAGCACTCTTTCTTGAAAGTAGCTGTGGGATATTTTAAGGAAATCAATGGGAATATCAGCCACAAAAAGGGCACAGGTAACGTAGCCAGTGTTCCTGAGGATTTGTTCTGTGGTGATATGTCTTCCTGTAAAGCACAGCGGTGAAGACAATGAAAACGAGGCAAAAGAGAGCAAATAACTATTTGGTATGAAAGATATGAACAGAAACTTTTATTCCAAGTGCTGGCTCCAGCAAGTTTATTCCAATCTCTTTAAATCCCTACAAAATAGGTGGGATTGATATTAAAAAACATATTGCTTAACAAGATTACAGTGGTATTTACCCTCATTACCTGGGCTCTCTCAATGTTACTGGGTAACCAAGTCATCCGTGTGTTTGATTATACTGCACTGAGACTAATTACACTGGGATAGAGCAGGTGGAGGCCATAAAAAAGAGCTGTTTCTTAGAAGCTTTTAATGGTAGCTGTGCTTTGTGACTTTGTGGATGAGCACTGCTTGGTGATCTCTGCAGTGCAGACTTGATAAAATACAAAATTTGCTTGCTTGCAGATGCAAAGCCAGATTTTTAATATTTTTAACCCTTTTGTTACTTTAATGTGAGCATTGAAGTCATTCTAGTTTTGGAAAAAAACCCAAATGCAGTTCTGGAGAGCAGTTTAGAAACCTAGATATTTTTTTCTGCTTGCTTTCAAATTCTTAAGCTTTTCTTTATCTGTGGCCTTCATGTATATGATTTTGTCTGAAGTAATGTCTTTGCCACATAATTGCACATTAAAACCAAGGCAAAATATGAGAGAGTTATTGGGGAATTTTCTTTGTTATTCCTCTCCTCCTTTCCATATGGTTAATACGTTTTTGTGCATAACTGTGGCCTTGGCATAACTGAAAGATTCTGACGTCCTTGCACTCGCACCTTTTCACCAAGGCTGAGCTCAACTTCATGTTTTGTAATTTGAGTGTTCTTTGGGAGGGAAAAAAATTAAAGGACTTGAACCATAACCTGCAGCAGATTTAGGGAGGAGAGGTTAAGACCTTGTCCTGCCTGCCCTCCATCCTGCCAGCCGGGGTCTGAGCCAGGACAAAGCTGGCAGGGGCCCTGCAGGAAGTGATATCTGGAACTACCTCAGTATCACTTGGTTTTATCTTTGGAATTCCAGCTTTCTTTGCTTTGATGTTGCCTCTTTCAGTCTGCCCTTGAGAACAGGATGTAGCAAAGTGTCTTAACAGAGAGAACAAGCTTCACATTTTTTTTACATTGAAAAAGTGTCCAGTATTTCTAGTTGATTCTTTTAGTAATAATTCTAATGCCCTGGAATTGCTCTTTCTTAAGTGAAGAATTTAGTGTAAATTTCATTGCATTTGTTTTTTTTTCTTTATCAATAGCAGTGATGAATAAAAATTGTTTTGTCTTTATTAAAAAGACAGAACATTATTTTCCTATTTATGTAAAGCTTTAAATAAAGCCATTTTTATCCACATCTTATTGTGAATGTTATACTTCATTTTCATTGGATGTATTTAGAAAGGTTTTTTTAGTCTTCTCAATAATCTCCTGAGTCTCCTGTTCTTGAAGAATTATTCTTTTTCATCCATGTCTTTGCTTTATATGCACTGACATCCTAATCCTGCCAGATCAGAGGTTTGCAATTTTGTTCTTGCGAAGCATTTAAGTACTAATGGTTTCATAGTAGCGGAACTAAAGAGCTGGCACCTTCTAGTACAGGCCTGAAGAACAAGGACTTCTGATTTGTTCCTGTTAAGGGATATGCAAGAGTAGTGCTGGTTTGTAATTATGGTAACCAGCAACAGAGTGATCCTTAAAAGTCCAACAGTTTGCCCTGTTATACATCATCGTGCTTCCACTGTCAAATGTCCCCACAGCAAACCCCAGGACTGCTCACCCCTCCCGAGCATTTGTTTTCCCTCCTTTCCCCTCTCTGCTGTCTCACACCCAGTTGACACCAGGCTGGAAGATGTGTGGGAGTCCTCTGTAGAAAAGGCAACTGTGGAAAATTTGGAGGGTTAAATACTTTAATTCTGAAACTTTTGTATGAGTTTTATCACACTTTAATCATTCCAGCTCCACCTACATTTGATGAAGTTTTAGGGTTTGGTGCAGGATCGTCCAGTCCTGATTTATCAGTGGCATTGAACTTTGTATTACCAGTGCTTCTCAGGATGATTCTGGGAATCATCGCAATACTGGTGTATTTGTTCTCTTTTTTTTTTTATCTTTCTCTCTTTCTTTACTGCCTTTATATGTGTCCTGCATGCCTGCATGTGTGAGCAGGAACTGATATAATTAATTGGTATATAAGATGGTGATGCGTATTTTAGATTAACATATTTTCGCTAGATGTTTTACAATCATTCATTGAATCAATTTGAAAAGACAATTACTTATATACATGACTAATAGAGGGCAGTCTTCAAGTTTATAACAAATTTTCACGTGTTGTATAATAGAAATAATATATTACACTAAACATGAATACTTCATTCCAATTCATCACAGACAAACGTGTGCATGTGAATAATATTTGATATATCCTTTCTTTTGTTTGTGGCCTCTGAGATGAGAATTACAAATGGCTAATCTCCTAAATCCACAGCATCTAATTTATGTGGCTGAGTATGAATGCCGCAGTCTAGTTTTAAGCATCTGCTTTTGGCTATAATGATCTTTAGCTTTCTTTTCTTATTTTAATGAGAAATGTAAACTTTTAGTTGCTACTTCTTTTCATCTGGGCTCATTTCAAAAGGGTTTGATTGCACACTGTTCACAATCATAGTTCTTTTTTTTCATATTCTCACAGAGACCAAAATAACATTGCCATGTGCATGTGTGGCTTTTTTGCCCCACATTCCAGTACCAGGTAAAAAGTAGTTCACATCTATGTTAATACTATTTTTGTTCAGCTTTAAGTGGTTTGCCACTCATTTTCACTTGGCAGAATAAACCAGAGCCATCTGACCCAGAGCCAAGAATAACAGTAATGCCTTCTCTGTCTTCTCCCTTCTCTTCCTTTTCTCACAGAAAGAAAAAAAAAATTCTTTATTATCTGGTACATCCAAGCGAGTTAAGGTCCTGCATCAAGTATTTTTGAGTCCTTTAGCATTTCTGGGGTACGATAACATATTTAGTGTTGATAATGTGACAAATAGTTTACTTATGTTATGCTTGTAAAAGTTTCCGTTGCCTGTACTGGTGGTTAGAAAGGCTGCCAGCATTCGTGAGTAATTGCTAGAGCAGCCATCGCTCAGCAGCTGAAGTCAATATTTGCTGGTGCTTCAAGTTGTGGTTATGTTTGTGTGGGAGCTTAAAACAGTGTCATTAAAGGGGATGAAGCCTCCTTTCTCTGGAATACAGTAGTGACTCAGGTGGTGTTAGAGGCACTGTGTTACAGTGGTACACAAGAAATATGCTCCTTACTCTCCTCTAAAACATGACACTGAACTAAATGTGAATTTGTGATTTTCACTTTAATACTTAATGGATTCTCAAGGGTTTAAAGAGAAAAAAAATCTCAAATATGCCAGTGTTAATGTAAGGACTAAAACTTACTATTCTCAACTTACTAAGCTTAATAAATCTGGCCAGAAAAATCTTTCTGGTGATGTTTCAGATTTTTTTTAATTTTGTCTTATTTTTGCATTAGAATCATAATTAGAACTGGGGTGCAACAAAGGAAAAGCTCCTGAGGCAGATTTTGATTCTAGCTTATAGTCTTCTAGTTATCACTTTGGAGGGCCTGTGAAGGATGAGGTGAGACTGGAAGGGTCATCTGTTCAGTGTTCATTCCTGGTGCTGGCAAAAGTTAAATAGCAGGAGTTTCTGATATTTTAATTGTATACTGAATTAAGAAGGCAGAGGGGAGGTGGGAAGGAGTGGACTCTCACGGTATATACTGCAACACAAATTTGCATACATATGAGATCTCTGGTGTCTGAACAGCAGCTTTCACAGCCATCTGTTCTTTTGTTGGGGCTGCAGCAACTTGCATCAGTTTCAAATATTCACTGATGTGGGCTAAACATGTTTAATAAGCCCCTATTGAAAGCATGGGTTACAGGAAGTAAATCCTGTGTTGTTCCCAGACAAATGTGGGTGATTAGTGTGGTGCACATCCAGTCAGCTACCTTTAGTCCATGCTTTTCTCTGGGCAAGATAGTGGTTGTTTTGACAAGTTTATCTGCTTGTATTGGCATATTCAGAGATCAGAGAGTCTTACTGCAGCAAGGGAAGGAGTTCTGCTCTGGCTGGGGTCAAGAGCTCTGCCTTTTTCAGCAGGCAAATATTTAGGGAGAGAGGAGATGGTGATGTGCTATTTCTTTAAAAAGGAAAAAATGGATTTGAGAAGGATACAATCAAAATATCTCTACAACTCTATCTCTGAAACTCTGGTGGTGTTTAGTAGCTGACTTGGCCCCTCCAGCCTTTAAACTAGGAGTCTGTATTTGCCATCCAACTGCTGGTCAGCCTTATGGCAAGAGGGGTTGTGATGCAAACATCTGGCTCTAAGGCATTCTGCATCCCTTCAGATAATCAATCTCTTTTGTGGTTCCTATAAATTAATATTTGGAAAGGATTTAGCCCAGATCCTCTACTATTGAATTTTGTTAAGTCCCTCAAGCAAAGCATCCAAAACTAAAAGGATTGTTGGAGTGTTTGAAGGTAACTTGTGTTGGCTATTGATTATTCTGAGGGATGGGAAAGGATGGGCTTTTTGGCTTCCTTACTTTGATGCCCTTTTTGTTTTGTGTGTCTATGTTGTGTGTTGTCACCACCCCTCACCTTCCCTTCAGACTCCTGTAACATTTCTCATCCTCAAAATGTGAAATATTCATGCAGAAAATCTAAGTTGAATGTTACTTACTGGGGCAATGCTGACTTTAACATATTTTCTCTTCAGATCTTTACCCTGAGCTAACGTTAGAATGGAAAGTAAGATAATTTTATATCACCTTGTGTTAACTTTCTCCCAATTTCTGATTTTCAGTAGTTACCTCACAGATTTCAGAGTATCTGTCTCTGTGAATGTGTCAGAAGTTGCTAACAAGCACTTACAAGTGTGAAAGCTTAAGCATCAATATTTTAATCAAACTCATTCCTAAATTATCATAGGTGGTGAATGAATAAGCATCTAGTTTGCCATTACCATTTTTCCAGTGGCATCCCTGTTGGAGAGAACTATGATTAGTACCACTCTGTGATCATCCAATCATACATAATCCAGCCCTGTGTAGCTGCTGAAACCATGTACATGGTAAAATCCAAAGTATTTTGAGTATTTGTGCTCTTCAGGATTCAGTTACCATATAAAAATTAATACTCTGCTAATCCAGTTCAAACCAAAACAGTTTCTCCTATTCCTGGAGTTATGAAAATAATTGTTTGATATAGTTTAGAGGAAAGTGTAGATGATGACTGCTTTCTGACTCTGTCCTTTTTACCAAGGGTCTATCAGAGTAGAAGGCAGTTTCTGGACTTCAGTATAGAAGTTCACAAATTTGAAGTTGCTTAATTCAAACTATCAAATCAGTTAGTAATATTAATTCAAACCATTAACTGAGCTCTACTCAGTTATTCAGTAGCTGAACAGGTATATCTAGTGTGGTGAAGAGCTTCAGACAGTGTATTGAAAGATGTTTTTGATTTATTACTGGGTGCCAAAGACTACTGTATACTTGCTGTGCCAGTGCCACTGATCAGACCTCAGGGAGTTCTTTTTGCTGTGTAGCTCTTACAAAATCAATCAAAACCTAAATTGAGTTGTTGCATTGGGAACTCATTCTATGTAGGGGGTTAAAAAGGAAAGCTAGTGCTCTGGAATACCTGACTGAAGTAGTTGAAATAAACTGGCAAATCCAGAGATGTTTGACTGGTCTTTGAATGGAATTTGGAAGAATAAGTCTTTACAATCAATATTTTCAGTTTTAATGTAGATAGCATCTAGTTACATAGAAAAATTATGTGTGTGGCTGATTTGTATTTAACCATGAAGCAAGCCAAAGTCACACTGATGAACAAGCAGTTGTACATGCACAATTTAAGCCTGTAGGTCACGAGAGCTGAAGATTTTAGGCTTTGGGATTAATCTGATTTTATGTTCTAATTTGCATATTAATGAATACGCACCATAATTTGCATATATGACATGATCCCTAACATCAGGCCTTAGCCTAACAACATATTTCCTCAGCAAGAAGCCAAATGACTGTGATTTAATCTTACAAAGGCTGGAAGCCAACACACTAGAATTAGATAAAATCTCTGTACTGTGAGTAACTGGAAGAAAGTGACCCTGCCACCTTTTAGTCTGTAAAAGCTGTTTATAATTTCTTGGAATGACTCCCTTCCCACAGAGATAATATTTGGAGATAGTATTGAAGGTTAGCACTCCTACGTATCTCGGGTCAATGCTCTTTTGTAGCTCGATGTCCTTCTGGGTTCTCTGTAGTTCAAATCCTGGAGAAATTCAGACAAATAACTTGGTTCAGCAGTTCTCTAGACAGGCTTGTGTTTAGCTCCCTTTGGGAAGAGGAGGAGTCACTCCCATGAGCCATCATGTTATGGGGCTTCCTTTAAAAGGGTGACAAATCCCCCTTTCTATCCATCTCCAGTTCCACAACCCTCTGGCTGCAGAGACCTGTGTTGGTCGCAGGCACAGGCTGGGCACTGGAGGAGGACTGAGAGCAGGACTGAGGGGCTGCTTGGAGCTGGGATGCGATGAGAGATGGTGATCTGAACTGTGGGGACTGTGTGCTGTGAGGAACTCTGTGTCTGGAGCAACTGGAAGGCATGATCTCACCAGGAGACTTGTAGACTTCTGTGTGGGATTTGTGGTTTGGGAATACTGAAGATGTAGAGGTGCCTCTATTTTTCCATTATGTCTTTTTCCCCAAACACTGTCTTTATTCTTATCTGCCATGTAGAATTTCCTCACTTTTCACAATCTGTTATAACTAAAAAAATTCAGTGTTGCTTCAGTCCAGTCTCCATATGTACTGGTTTCTCTGATCTCCTACACTTGTTCTTCCCAATTTTTCTTGTTGGTGTTTGTCTGCAGTCTTTTGTCTGGGTTTGTCTTGAAAAAGTGAAGCCCAGCTTCTGCTCCAGTAGGTTTTAAGAGATGCTGGATGGAGGATGAACAGACTTTCTGTGACTCAGAAAAAGAGTATGTGCAGAGTTAAAAATGGTCACTAGAATAGAATTATTCCAACTAAATCATGAATTTTATTGCATTTTTATGCCGTTCCATTTTGCCTGAGATAAAAAGCCAGGCAGTGGCTGCTACCCTGCTTATAGAAAAGCAAGCAGGAGGAGGAGTTCGAAAGGAAAAGCACATTCAAGCCTTTGGTTTAAATGATGAAATGTTTAAATGGAAATAAAGAATGTTTCTTGGTGCCTTATCTGAAACAGGAAGAAATGTAAGACTCAAAAGACTGATATGCAAAATGTGACTGATATAAATACTTATATTGTTTGTCTAGTTGCATTGCAGATGGGTGCTTTAAATTTTTTTGTTTTATCTATTTTTTTCTTTTTGTTCATTGTGTCAAGGAAGTCTGGAATACTACTGTTGCCTATGAGATAACCAACAGCTGCTTAAGGCTTATTTTCTTGGCTTTTCTATTGAGAGTATTGTTTTGTTAGATCTGTTAGTCCTTGTAGAGTAGACAAGAGGTGAAGTTTCATTGTTACACTTTGATTAGGGGCTCTACACCTGACCTGGGTTCTACTTCTTAGGCACAATAACAATGGAACAAAAGCACAGTTCCCACATCCCCTCCTTCTCACCTCCAAATGTTCTGCATGTGAGCAATGCCTTCCCCTCCTGGCACTGAACCAGGAACTCTGGTTGTAGTTCTTGTAATTTCTGGTTAGGATTGATTGCTATAGCTCCTTTCTGCACAGCAAATTTCATACACTATCCTGGTGGGACTCTTGGTAATGAAAGTTGCTGTTTCTGCTTTGGGTATTATTCAGCTGATTTAGTGAAGTACTTAACTAATGGAGTGTTGAACAAACCAAGCCCAAGTATTAAGGTCTGGTTTTGGGGTTTTTGTTTTTGCTGTTTTGTTTTTTGTCTCCCACTCCTTTCATTCCCTCTTTTGGAAAGTGCTGTGCAGCTCCTGGCTTCACTTAGTCCTGACAGCACTGGGGAGATGAAGCCTTTTCAGAGCCAGCAGAATGATGGATCATAGTCAAATGCTGCTTACTGGACCTTTATTTGCTGTAACAAACATATTTGGGTTCACTTCAGATCTGGCTTTTATTTATTGGCAACCTAATCCCAATCAACAGGTCAGAAGAAACTCTCCATGCTCTGGAGGGCTGAACTTGGTATAATTTGACCAGAAGAATGTTTTGCTGGTTTTTTTTTTTTTTTTTTTTTTTGTTTTGTTTTTTGATGTTGCTGCAAGTTTTAAGATTCTGGCACATTCTAATATCTCACATTTGTTTTAATATTTTAATGAACACCAACAATATAAAATACCCTCAATTAGTGGCTAACAATAGGAAATAAATTTTTATTGTTGTCAGATAGATATGCTCCAGGAGAAAAGCAAATATTCTTCCTAGTCTGTTGAGACATTTGATGATGTTTCCTGTATCTTTCCATTAATCCTTATTTAAGTGTCTGTTCTAGCTACTCAGCATCCAACCATAAAGGGGGAAAACATCACAGAGTATTTTATTTTCTTCATTGTCTAAGGTGCTTAATTGCCTTCTTTCAATAGAATTTGTAATAATCTTCCATCAGTCTCACCTTTTTTGGAAACTATTGAAAACTTGAGTGAGATCATGCCTATTCCCCATGGCAGCAAATTGAGATAAAATTAATGGTAGCATTACACTTCAGAAGAAGCTTGATACAATTTCTTAAGGTCAGATAGTCTGATTAGACCCACATAGTGTCACTTGTAATTTAAGTAATGGGACTGCTTAGTACCTTGTTAAAGAGCTTTTGTACTGAAATATGGCAGAAAATGTCGTTGCTTTTTACAAGCAGCATATGAAATAACATAAGCATCACAGAATAAGACAATTTTCTAGAATGCTTGAAAATTGGACTAAATTCACTGTCTATATGAAGGACAGATACCAAGTCTCATTGCAATGGGCTATGTCAGAAACGGGCTGAGTGATGGGACCTGAACTGACAGATGTACTGGAAGATATAATATACTTATTGTTTAATCATGTGGATAGAGCAGGAGATGGAAACATTGAGAATAAGAAGATTACAGTAAGAGCTACTGCTTAATCTGAGCAGTAGCCTCTGAAGCTTCTTAATCTACCAGGGGAATTGTAGAGATGCAGTAAGTCTGACAAGACAAATACAAGATTCTTTATTCCTTTAAGTCAGTGAAAATCTAGATTTTAATTTCTGTTATTCTACAAGGGATTGAAGAAAGGGAAATAAAAAGAGGAAGGCAAGAAAATGTGCCCTCCATTACTTCATTATTTCAGAAACAGATTATTAAATCTAAGATGTGCCTTTCTGCTTTTGGATGCATATTAATTGCAGTCTTGGAATTCCCAGCCCTGACTGAGGAGTCAAGAGGACTATGCTGCTGACTGATGCAGTTTGTGGTCAAATATTGCCATGGTGTCAAAAAGCCTCAGCCAGGTCTGAAGAAAACATGGTAAATAACTCTCCCTATGCTATAGGAGTTGTGGTTTAATAGTCTGCAAGGAATTAAAGGATGTAATGATCTGCCTTGAGGGGGGTGTATGGCTGCTGTCTGTAATGGTGTGTGGGGGGCAGGCAGGATTGAAGCAGCTCAGTTTTAATCAATGGCAATGATGTGGGATGGGTGGGAGTAGGAGGAGAATAAAAGCAGTAGGTCTTAACATGCCCATCTTAATGATTTTGAAACGTAAACACACTTATGAAGCCGGGTTTTTCAACGGGCACATTTGTGTGGGAACAGATGGGTGTTACCCTGGTGGCCACAGAAGGTAGGGGAATGCAAGGAAGTGCCAGTAATCTGGTAGGTAGAGGGACCTCGGATAAAGCTCCCCCATATGTCCTGCAAGAATGCACTGCTTATTGTAACATGTGTTTGGAAAACCATCAATTAGCATAATTTTTCTAAGCTAGAGAACCATAAAAGCTATTTATTATTACTCATATAAGCCATTAATATTGGAAGCTATGTAAAGTAAACAGACTGCTTTCACTGACTCATCTGTCATTCAGTTGTTGAATAGCATGGTAACTTGAACAATTCCAGCAAATTTTAAATGTTCTAGGAAACATCTAAATTACATCAGTAGCAAAGGTATTTCAGGGAATTGAATGAGATACCAAAGCATGCAGGTGCTTGCAATTTAATTGCTCAAAAAGGTGGATTGCTAAACATTATTTTGCTCACTGTCCTTTTTCTTAATGCACCCTGATTCCACGAATGTTAAGCAGTGGAATTTTTAGCAGAAATATTAATGACCACTGCAAAAGACAGTTAAAAAACTATAAATGCTTAAAAATTTTCTGAAACCCATAGTAGCTATGATTCAATAATTTAAATTCTTCTATATGTTATTGTGAGGATCTTGGAAAGATTTCTATTCAATCCAAGCCCAGAAAGTCTTGTGCCTCATGTGAGTTTCTGCAGTGTTGAAGACTGTTGTAAGTCGTAAGCTTTCAAACAATATAAGCCTAAAAAACCCCAAACCCCACTTTTAGTACCCTTTCTTTGGTATGTGTTAAAAATTTCAGCTTCAACTTCTTTTGCTTTCAATTCCTCTCTATCCTATGTTCTTGTCATTCCTTCATCATCTTGTCATCTCTCACCCTGTCTCTGCATTTTTCTGAGTTCCCAACCACAAAAGCCTGGCTTAGATCTTGGGTTGCCTCTGGAGAAAGTGGTGAAAGGAAGCATGACTGTATTGTCATGGGGAACCACAGAAACTTGGGAAGTAGCATCCTTCTGTGGCTGTTGAAAAAGATGGCTAGAAATCCTCTTTGGAATTACAGTAAACTTTCTTAAGAGTTGTCAATTGAAGATAATCTTTATCTGTCCTAGATGTCTTCTCTGCATGCAAAGAGGGGACCTAAGAGTTTTTGCATTGAGTGTATTGCTTTCCAGACTGTATCCACTTCCCTACAAAGAATAATTTCAGGACTCATTCTTTAAGTTCTAAAAAATGGAACTAAAATATATTTGATTGAAGCTCATAGGACGGATGATTTCATCTTCCCTTTTCTCTCCTCCGTGTTATCACAAGCAGTGCTGGAATGTGTTCCCCAGCAGGGCTAACACTGGCTTGTCAGTCCCCTTACTGCTGTTGTAACTTGCCTGACTTTGGTGCTCTCAGTGCAGACCCATCATCCCTGCCAGGGAGTGCCCCAGGAATATACAGAAAGCAGCAGAGCAGAATTATTGCTGTATTTCACAGTTAAGTGTAGCAAGACTCATTTCAACCTGACAGGAATTGTTCTGATTGTGGATACTTGGACAGACATTTTATAATGTGAAAGTGTTTCTCTTAAGAAATGGGAGGAAACATTATATTAATGAAATTATAGTTTCAACAATGTTTGTGAAACTAAGTGATTACTGAAAAATACTGTGAAAAGCCCTCAAAGTCATGCATCCCCCTGCAGTCTGTGCCACTGGGAGTTGGTGTGTCTGAGTGGCTCTGTGGGTGTTCATGCTTGGCCAGATTCTCAAACACAGTTCCTTTAAAAAACTCACCTATTTTCTGTAAGTGTCATGTTCATATCCAAGAATTTCACATGGATAGTGGTCCATCTTCAATCCCTTCTTCTCTCCCAGCAGTCCCAGTTTGTTCCAGTGTTTTTGATGAAAAGCAATTTCTGGGAAATATCAGAAGAAAAGTTTTCAGTTTCAAAACTGTGGTACAGATAAAAAAATACAGATGACAAAACTAAAGTTATTATTTTCATATTATTTTTCTTTTAATTTAGTTACACCTCTTTAAAATGAAAAGTATAATGAAGAATGATTAACTAGTAAGTACCTATAATCCTAAATGGCTTTGCTCTCTCTATCGAACTTATTACATTAGAATGCACAAAATATTTATATTTCAGGACAAATGAGATGAAGGAACAGCAGGTAAAATGAAAAAAAAAGACTCAATTACCTGGATACAAGATACTGAATAATTAGCTATGCAAGCACTAACAAAATAATTTTTTCTCTGATTGGTTTCACTTGTCAGTTCTTGGTGTTTTTTACAACTAATTCAGAAAAATAGAATGTCATTGGGATTATAATACTCAAAAAAGTCAGCAGTCAGATTTTGATCCTCTAATCATGCAAGTTTTTACATGTTTATATGCAAATAATGGGAGTAGTCAATATACTACAAGTAAGCCTTTGGCCTATAGTGTGAGCAGAGTCTTTTGTGATTATCATTGTTACTTGAATCAGATATGAATAATAATGTGCTAAAGATTTAAGTTAGCAGGGGCAAAATGAAGCCAGATGATTTAAATTGGTTTTTATGTATTGGAAGGCACTGAGATTATTAGAAACTCTTTAAGAAAAGTTTTCTATAAATTTATATATAAAAATCTTATACACACACATAGATAAAATGATTTCTGTGTTTTATTTTCTTTCCAAAAAAGGTGTTGATAGAAGATAGAGAAAGGCAAGTCTTGTCTGACGTATCTGTATGCTTTAGCAAGTTAATTCTGTACCTGTTTTGTAGAGCTGGGCATGATAACATTTTGTTGCAAAGAAACGTTTCCCTTTTGGACCTTGGGGCTCTTTCCCAGTGTATTGTGATCCAGAAAGGGGAAACCCTTGGTTTTCTTCAACTGGGTACTGAATTCATACAAAAAACCCAACAAAACAATGAACAAGGAATAAGTACCTGCCAGGTTTTGTGATCCTATCTGCTTTGAATTCCTGTCCAAACACTGAGGCAATAGAGGGTTGTGTCCACCAGCTATGGAAGAACTTTACACTTGCAAAGTGCACCTCTTGTACTCCTGCTATTCCCTCTGCATCTGTGGAGAAGAATCCTTGATCTATGACTGTTTTAACAGAAAACTGTCCAGCTGGGAAGATCGTTCTCTTGTCAAATATTTAATTTTTCATCTTTGTGCGTCATATGATTGAACTGTTTAGCTTGATAACTCAAGTGCTTTTTTGTTTGGTGTGATTTTACTGGGATGTTTTGGTGGTTTGTTGTGGTTTTTGGTTTTTTTGGTTTTATTTTTGGTGTGGTTTGTTTTTGTTGGGTTTTGATTTTGTTTTGAGGTTTTTTGTTGGTTTAGGCAGTTTGGACCAAGGAGAATTATATCAGGGAAGATTCAGTTCATTTATGTCTTATATAAAACCAATGGAATATTTCCCACATCCCACAGCTGGTATTATGGAGAAGGGAGATGAGGAAGACCTTATCAGTAGATAAGACTAGATATTCAGTAAGCAAAATGCATGTAATCAGCTCCCAGGAACATTTCGGTCATTTAGTGCCCCTAATCAGGTTTTATGGTTCAGTGAGATGAGTGGGAAGGTTACTAAAGTGATTGTGAAATAAAGAAAAATGGAGATAGTTAAAGCAGATTTGTAGTCATTTGTGGTATGTAGTTTTGCAATTAACATGGGCTATTTTCAATTTATGATCACAAAAAACACACTGATTTCTGTGATATTAATTGGCACACAGCAAATTGAATCTATTTACCTAATCTGCTTAATAGTCTCTGCATTAAATAGGAGGTAAGATGGCTGAATATAAGAAGGTAAATAAAAGCAGCTGTCTCTTTCCATTTGTGATATGTAGAATTCTAGACTAGAAGGGCTATTTCACTGGAGGCCAACTTATTTCATGAGGCAACCTACTTAGATGTTTTATGACAGAAAATCTCTTGTTCATTAGAAAACAGCTTTAAAAGCATTGCTACAAATATATCCCTGAAAAAAAATCACTCTTTGGAGTAAGATGAATTAAGATTTACATCATAGTTAAGTCTCAATAAGTTTCATTATGTTTTTGATATTCTTACTGAAGATTTATAAGAGCCGTTACCTTGCATCTTGCAATTCTATGAAGATACATCCTTGTGAAAAGAAAAATGGTTATTTTCTGGGTTGGCTTAATGCTGGTTTACATGTTGCACATACTCAGGCTTTTATAATTCTTTGTGTTCTAGTCATGTCCTTTGTTCTATTCCTTACTGTACAGTTAAGCTGATAAAATTGTTCTTAAGATGTTTTTAGCTAAGATACTTTTAGCAGCTTAAAGCGAATAAGCAGGATGAACATCTGTTTAAGTGTGCAAAGAAGACTGTATGCAGCAGGCATCTCCTGCAGCCACCCTTGGAAGATTTCTCCTCGGTGAATTTTAACAACTCTAGTTACAAAGGATGCTTGTTAGCATCATTTTATTACTAAGGTCATTATCCACAGGAGTTCCTATAAGTCTGGATGTGTCAGAGCAAAAGGAAGAGCACAAATGTTGTCTTGTGCTCTAATTGCTCCGAATTAGGCAAAGAAACATGAATATTCTGGGAAATGCACTAGTATGAAAAGAAATCTAGAAGATGAAACGTTGGTGGTTATTATGGGATCATATGTGCCAATGATCGGAACCAAGGGTGTGCAAAACCACACTGGGCTGAGATTTTTCCCTTGAAGATGCACAAAAATTTCCAGAATGCCTTGGGAGCAGAGGGATTTGTGAATAGTAGCATTTCAGGATTGACTTAAGGAAGATTTACTGAGCTGTCTTTTTTTTTTTTTTTTTTTTTTTGCTTTTAAGAAAATGTTTGGATTTTTTTGTTTGTGAATGCAATGACTGCAGTTCAGAGTATTCACAAGTTATATAATGTATTTTTTTTTCCTAAGAAGGAGCACACAATGTGAATCAAGTAGTTGATGGGCTGTCTTGTAGAAGAGGGCCCATTGCTTCCCAATTCCTTCCCCAACCAGTCGATAGGTCTGAGGTTTGTTTTTTTTTTTAGCATGTAAAAATTGATTGAAGTGGTCTTTTTTGTTTGTTTGTTTCACATAATTCCTAATGGAAAGCTTATGTGCTAGTTATGTTTGAGAAATGGTAGTACTTCACAGAAACAGATCTGCTTTTTCCAGAAGTGATTAGGAAACATTTGAGTGCTCATGTGCAGCAGTGTCCTGCCTGTCCTGTACCTGAAGTATCCCAGTTTGCAAAGTTGGCCAAATGTCTCATTCATTATTATCAAAGGCAATACAAAATCTGTTTGGAAAGATCTGAGAAATAAAAGCTTCTATGATAAATCCATTTCTTCTGAAAATGATGCTAATAGTATCTGTTTATGTAGAACTGAAGATGAGAAAGCTTGACAGCTAAAGCTGAAATTTCAGTCAAAATTCACTTAGAAACTGAAGCTGAAAACTGGATTCAAGGAGTGGTTCCTCAGAGTTGAAACAGCTGCAATAACAAGTTTTGGGTTGTTGTTTATGACTTTCACCTCAGAGCAGACATGAAAAAGAAGGTCAGGATGCCCTTAAGTGCTCACTAAGGGATACTTTTGAGCATACAGCTGTACAAGAGTTGTGAACTTTAGAGTATTGACTTTATATTTGGGGAAGGAACATTTGAAGAGAAGAATGATAGAAAAAAGTGTTCTTCTGGGATGCTTCCTTTTCTTTTTCCAGATGAACCGTCTCAAACTTTAGGAAGGTTATTTCATGCATGAGTAAGAGATCTATTAATATCTGGGCTGAGCAGAACTACGTTACTGCCGCAGCCATGTCTGTAGTCTGCACTGGCACATCTGAAGTAGCTGAGGAATAACCCAGTGGTCAGCAGGAGCTCATGGTGTGACTGGGTAATGGTTCTGGGTGAAACCCAGCCCACCCTGCATTGGTGCTCTCACTGACAGCTAGCCCAGGTGAAAAGTGCCTTAACGAAGTTAATCTGCGCTCTCCCAAGGTCATGCAGCTGCACCAAACAGGCTGAGGAACAAACAAGTGGCAAAACCTTCATTTTAGAAGTGCTGTAGTAAGAAGGACTTCTATGTTAGAAAGAATCTCGGTGTTGCTGTTGCTTGATCCTGGGAGAGAAGCAGGTGCTTCTGCACAGTGTTGCACTTACTGTGCTACCTTCTCTGAGGCTTCCAAGAAGGCCATGGGACCCACTTCTCTGAGCAGGCTGCACAAGGGAGGGAATGCGTTTATGCTTTTGGAATGCATTAAAATGCACACAACCACTTTTAAATCTGCACTTCTGCCTGCTTTTAGTTAGTGGCATGATATGCCCTGGCTGATTTGCTGCTGCTTGGAAAAGGACTGAGTCTTGTTCAAACCACCATGAAGCACTTGAAGCAATTACTTGTTTTATTTGATTTTTGTGATGCTCTCCAGTCAGAATGTAGGTGTGAGAGCAAGGAAATTGATGGTAGGGGAGCGGGGAAGTTTAATGCACTCAAGTTAAGCAGATGAATAGCTGTCTCTGGCAAAGCTGGCCCATGCCCAGAACATTATGCAGTATAAAAAGAAGGTCATCCTACTCAGCAGATTTTCCAGTTACTTAGAGAAGACCTCCTCCCTGCTCCATGCTAGTGAAAACTGACACAAGCCTTTTGCTCTCTTGAGGCCAATCAGTCTGTCTCCAATCACTCAGTTTTCTCTTGAAACGACTTTTAGAAATTGCTTGAGGGGAGAGAACGCTCTTAGAGCAACAAGAGGAAAAGTTTTTTTTGTTTGTTTTGTTTTTGTTTGGTTGGTTTTTTTAAAGAAGCATTTCAGAATGTAAATGAAAAGAAACCATTTTGAGGAAGTCCATTAAAGTGACCTTTCTGAGCAAAAATGAGACCTTGATTTTACTTACCTGCTTTAGAGTTTCTTCTAGCTCTATAGCACACTGACCTTTTATATTTATTACTTTTAAAATACGTGTATTTTTTTACTCTTTTAAATGTTTTACTGCAATTGGAACTTTAAGTTGAAAAAACCCCATCTGGATAAGTAATGAACTGTAGAGCTAGAACAATTCTTTTAAATTGTGCTTATTGGTGATCACTTAGATTAGATTAGCTGAATTTTTGTTCTTGCTTGTAATATAAACTTGGTGTGGCTTCACTGGCTAATAGTGTGCTAGCCTGATTTATTCTCAAGGGTGTTGTCTTTCCAAAATAAAAATCCTTGGCGAATGCTAGAACTGAGATATGATGTTTTTTGGAGTCACATGAAGAGCAAAAGTTGTCTCACTTTAATTCCTTTTTGAAATTCTCCGACCATGATGTGGCAGTCAGACTTGAGACACTCCAGTGTCTAATCCGGTGCCTTTTGGCTGATGGTGTTGCATTATGAATGTGTCAGTCTGTACTGCCATCTTCTCTTCAACTGTATAATGTCCATTTAAATTGCTGAGTTCAGATTAATATTTTGTGAAATAAAAAGAAAAACAATATAAAAGTAATGTAGACCTCTGGTGGTTCTGAAGGGCCTAGTTGTGTTATTGTCATGGTGTGAAGCAAACATTGTCCAGAACTGTATGTAACTTTTAATAGAATGAGACTTGGTGATGTCTTGGGAATCTAGAAAAGTTTTTAATTTGGGAATTATTTAATCTCTTGGTTTTGAATGTCCTATAAGACACATTTTTTCAATGCATGGGTTTTGTTCATATGATAGAAACAAGTGACAAAGGAGCCAGTATTTGTAGAAACTGGGAAATGTTGAAATGATGCACAAAAATGATGCTCTCTGTGCAATGCTCTTCTGTTTAGGCATGGTTCTAGTAATTTATTCTACATGGTGGCAAAAGTCTTCACACAACTGAAAAAATCTAAGCTGCTTTGCTGTGGTAGATCCGTTCCTGCAGAACATATTTATTTGAAGGTACCCTGGGTTTGGTATGTTCCTCAAACAGCATATTGTAACTACAGCTGAGGTAGACTTGACATATGAAATACCTGATGGTGACTTGAGACCATATTGGTAGCACACACCACTCCATGTGACATGAAATACTGCTTTGAACCATCTGTGAGCAGCCCTGTTCTTCTGGAGGTCCTGACACTGCTATTAGCTCACAGCACAGTGTATTTATCCATGCACTGAAAGGTACAAGATAATTTGAGGGAACATTAATGTGTCAGCTTGAACCAGTGCAGAAATGCTTTTATTCCAAAAGGGTATAGAAGTTCGCAAGTATAAATAAATACCTGCTGGTATTGAAGGTTACCAAGAGTTATATATTTGCAGCTTCTTGAATTACTAGCCATAATTTTATACAATTTTCTTTGAGTTTTAAAGAGTTGAAGGTATTTTAGCTTTCAGAACTTTAATTCCTTCTGACTTTTGCTAGGCCTCTTTTTCTAACTTAGGAAAAAATGTCAAGTTGATCCAAAAAATACTTAAGTATTTGCTCAGAGGTTGCAAAAAGATGAATAAGTACATGCAGAAAGAGTTATCACTTTATAGTGATGCTGTTTCTTCACATTAACTATTTCTTGGTGGGGTTTTTCTCTCCAAACCCTGCCCATGACTGACTCTATGCTGATAACGTCCTGCAGCTAATTAACCTGAATAACCATGCTTACACTTTGTAAGGTAACAAAAAATGCTGACAAGAGCACACACAATACCCTCCACACCCATGAGATAGGTGTTATCAAGAAAAATTAGCCCGACTTTTTCCTGTGGGCTGGAAGCAAACATCTATGTTAGGCAAGTTTGAAGGGAGTAGTGCAGTGAGGGAGAGGGATTTTACATAGGTTGGGTTTAGGCCAGGAAATCTTGTTTCCATACACTCTTCTGTTGATGAGGGTGATGATGGCTGACAGTCCTTTGAGAAAGCATCATCTGAATTTTGACTGTACTCAAGAGGACCGCATCTCTCCATCCATGGAGTGTATTGAAAACCTATGGCTGTGAACATCCTTGGATTAAAGCAGGGCTCTGTAAATACTGCCATGATGGTCCTTCCATTTTGGGAAACATAAGTAGCACTCTGTTCTGTGCTCTGAGATCAAACCAAAGCTTAGACATACAGATAAAATGTGTAGTGTTGCTTATCTCTGTGAACAGTTTGAGGGGAGTCTGGAACTCATTGTCAGGATGTGATAAAATTTATGCAGAAATAAATGGTGGCTAGAAAATGCTGTCTTGGTGTTTTATAGAAATGCTTTGTTTTTAGTGATAACTAAATAGTCATGTCGTGTTTGTGTAGACAAATCCAAATCAGCATTGTATTAAATAATTTGCCCTGTATGTCTGGATTAAGATGACCCTCTTTCACAGAGCTGCTGCTTGTACAGAGCTGCACTGTATGTACTACTATTCTCAGGATCTTCATGAGACCCTACCACTGAATACATAGTCAAAAGCAGATTTAAATTACACCAATATTTTTATTAGTCTAAAATACAGTAATTTTTTAAAATATAGTCATTAAACACAATCATTGATTCATCAAGTGAAATTTCAATATTCATGTAGTTATGAAAAATGACTGCTCCTTATTCTCCATAAAAACTTTATGTGCTGCTGGGCAGGGGTGAGATTGCACAGGCATTCTTGGAGGTGTGGGATAAATAGATCTATCTGTGTCTTTGCCACTTAGACCTCTTTTCCCCACATGTGTCAGCCTTGACTTAGTAGGTCTTTTCTAAATGACCCAAACCCATAAACCCCAGAATTTAGGTCTGTCGTCATCAGTGAGTGTCTGTTATCTGTGTTGACATTGTAAATTTAACTTGGTCAAATGCACAGCTGTCACCTGAGCTGGTTACAGTTTGAGTGTTTTAGCATACATGGGAAATAATAGGTTCCCATCTGTACTACAATGGCCAACTGTGTAGCAGGGAATAACAATGTTCTAGTCAGCTTCCTGGGTTAATTATAACCTTGGTAATCATAAAACTCAAGGGAGTATGGGGGAGGGGGGAAGACTGCTGGGGTTGTTAATTTGACATGGAGGCTTTTCTTCCTCAAAGTGGTTTGACACCATGTGGTCCTCTCGGTGACTCTGAGGTAGCTGTGAAGGGACCCAGCCCCTCTGAGCAAGCCCTTCTGTGTTGGTCAGCAGTCCCTTAGCCTCTCCTCAGGCACTGCTGGGTTCCGAATGGGTGTCAGAAATAGACCTGTGTTGTACCCACAGCAGGTCTCTCAACACTTAAGCCTTGATCAGTACTGAGAACTGAAATGGAGGGTGTCTAGGGCTATTTAGATGGAATATCCCATATTATATCAATATATTCTGCTCTTGTTTGTGTGACTGGTGTTCTCTGTCCCTCCTCTGCAAGCCTACCTTCAAGTGTAATTCCTGTCCCTTTCAGACATTGTTTCTCACCAGCAGTAAAAGGAGCCCCAGGTCCCTCTTTGAGCATTAGAAACAGCTGAACAGGCTGCCTGCTTTTGTGCAGGTCAGTGTGAAGAGCGGTGTCTCTGTCAGTGTTGGTGTCCTAAACGTGTAGGGCCGGACTTTTAATCTTTGGCTGGAGCTGCTAAAGTCAAGTCCATGTGAAACAGGAATTCTGTGCAGAGTGAGTGGGTGTGTGTTGTGTTCCAATCACAGCCGTCATTATCGCGTGGCTGACACTGAATGACCTGTGGATATTCACTAGCAAATAGCAAAAGATACCTTGCTGATCTGTGAATTTCTTCAGTCTATTTTCCTATATTTTTCTTGGTTACATACTCCATGACATGCTCCCCTGTGCTGTAGCACAGCATGGAAAATTCAGTGTAACTCTGGCTGGTGGATGGGTAAGTGAAAAGAATACAAAAGGAAAGTTTCAATAGTCTTGTGATCACTTGGGAAAAATTTTCCTCTCCTATCAAGTGCAGATCTGCACATATAAGCCATAAATTAATTTTACCATTAATTTGATTATAGTAAGAATTGCAGGATTTAACCATAAGAACTGATTTCAGTAACTGGCAAACTAGCAAAGTGAAGTAATTAATTCCTGTTACCCCTGATTAATACATTGTCATGCATGTAGTAGCTTGCTTCTAATTCTTCTAGGTTGACTCCAGTTTCTCCAGAGACTCGCCAATGAGTAACAATCAAACCAGCTTGGGCAGGTTGCAGTTTGCCTCCCACACCCATGGAGCAACTGTGACAAAAATGTGAACTGGAGCACTTAGCTTGGAGAAGTCAGTTGTCTGCTCCACCCAGATTGACACCTCTGATAAACTGGGCTGCGACTGGGGAGTGAGGGCTTCCCAAGGTTGTGACTTCTTTGTCACCTCCCCCTTTCTGGAAGTTTCTTGACATGAAGCTCAGTATCTGGTAATATCAGCCACAAAAGAGACTGTGGAAACTTGGCAGGAGATGGTGTCCAGCCCCCAAGTTTCCGTGGAAGGCTGCGTGCTCTAAGGGATGGTCTGTGGGCTAACCCTGGCTGCCACGCTCCCCGTTGCACAAACAAATGCAGCGGCAGTTTGTCTTCTTCCCCCAGGTTTGCCTTGGATACTAAACAAACTGAAGATGAGAAATAACATGCAAGCTTATTGCTGTGAAACAGAAGTTTAAACTTCTGCTCTGTGAGTGGAAACAGTTATGACAGGGAAAACTGAACCAGGAGTTTAGAGCACATGGAGCCAAATCTTTCTCCTGAAGAGATGCTGCAGCTGTGCAGACACTGACGCAGCTAAGGAGAACTTAATTCTTTCAGTATGCCCTGAAATTATGTTAAGGCCAGTTTGGGAACAAGAGAGGACTGGAAATCCAGTTTTTTTCCTCTTTATGCACAGGTTGATAGCAGTTCTCTTTGAAAACAAGTTGTCTGTCTTTATCCACTGCAAGTCTGTTTTTTCCATAAAATGAAAACTTCTGCTCTGTGAATCATTATTCTGTTGTATCCCTTTTGTTTAGTAACCGACATATTCCCTCCTGCCTGAGTGCCTCCCACAGTGGCTGCAGATGTATAAAGCATAGGAAATGTTCATTCATTGTTCGTGCATCTTCATAAATTCATTATTTGCTCCTCACACTCGGCTTTCATGGACGCTGCATGTAACTCTCTCAAGGCAGACTCAGTATCAGAGTGCATTAGTCAAGTGAATCTCTCCTTTTGTTTTAGCAGCCTCTGGGCTCAAAATTCCAGCACTTTCTATCCAAATGTGACACACACTAGTGTTTGTGTTCTGGGTATTGTTATCCCTCCTTGCACAGCCTGGAGCAGAACGTGCTAATGGTTACATTCATAACATGTGGCTGTCGCTGCAATAAGTGGTAGAGAATGGCAATTTTCCTGATAGACTATGTTCTCAGCCTAGATTAATGGCTAACTGAAAACACTGCTTGCTCTTCTCTTACCCGCAATGTCTGTTGCGAGCTGAGAGCATGTTCTGCTGAAGCATTCTATAGTCATCACTTTTGGAGGTAGATTTGATAGAGCAGCGTCTTGGTTAAGAGCATCTTAATTTGGATAGCAAATAGTTTGGGGAAGGAGGCTGTACTGCAGAATTTTGTCTGGCTTTTCAGATATTTTGTATGTTCAAAGGAAGCGAAGTCTTAAATATTTGAAATAGAAACCTGAAGAGCTACTAGAAGAGTAACAAAATCAGGAGCTAAGCATAAAAATATAGATAAGAATTAGAATAATTTCCAGAATTGTCACTCTAGATCAGACTTCAGAGTTCTTCTCCAGAGTAATTCTTACTGTTTGATTTTGCAGTGATTACAATCAAATAACTGAAATTAAATTTATTCCTGTTCATAAGTAATTAAGGTTTACATCCCTAATACGTGACAAGTTGGAACCATGTTGACTTCAAAATACTAGGGCAGAAACCCAAAAAATGGACTAAAAATGACTAAAATTCTACTAGTTGAATAGAGACAGACATAGCATATGAGGCTAGGAAAGCCTCTGATTAAATTGAGGCTTGTGTCTCTTTAATCTGCTGCTGTGGCTGTCCTTGCTGTACTGCTCTCCAGACATTGAATCCTTGTCTGAAGTGTTTGTTCTCATCTTTTGTTTCTGTTCCTGCTCTTAAGCTTTTTAATTCTTTCCACCCTTTGGGATCACCAGCATTCATGCTCCAGGGGGACTGAAAGAAAACATTACTGTTCTGCAGAACCCAGGCTGGATGAATTATGGCTTTTCCCTGTCCTGATGGTCGTTAGCAAATGCATAATGTGTACTGCTCGGTTCTGGTGCTTAAAGGCTCAGGTGCATATGAACCACCTTAGTGTTCAGGCTGAGTTTTAGCATGCCTGAGCTATTCTGTCATTGAAAATAACTTTCACTTCTAATTGCAGAGAAAAGGATATTAGAGAAAAAAAATAAACTTTTTAATGTTTGATAGTTGTTTAGTGCAGGTTTATTTTCTGTGGCTCAGGGGCCTCAAAAAAATCTGACAATTCTGAGGATTTCAGTGGCACCAAATCTTTTACCAGTAAATACACCCTTGGGTCATGGAAATTTTATCATTGTGTTGTCATCATCATCACATACAATGTCTGCATCTTTTTTGTATTTGAAAAAAACCATGGCAGAAGTTCATCTTCATATGACTTCACAGAAACAGAATGATTCTGCATTTTGTTCAAAGGGTGATTGCTTAGAAAAAGACTTTTCTGTGCTGTTGTTTTTTCTGTGTATGCTTCCATCCTGCTCTCCAGTTCCTCTCATTTTTATTTGCTTCTTAATGAAAGCTTTGGTCCAAGTGTCAGAAAGTCACACAGACTGAAAAATAATGTAGCATAGGAATTGAATATTTATTAATATTCTGCTTTCATTTGGTACAATTCTGGTAGGAAATACTGCTTTAAGTTCAGACCCCAAAATCACTGCATTAACTTGAAGTATTAATATAGGTATTTAAATGAGCTAAATAGCTTGAAGTTTGCTTCCAAGGAAAAAGCAAATCATCCCACTTAGAGCAGTGTTTTTGAATTGGCTTAATATCAAGGGTCCAGCACAGAAGTTTCCATGATTCTCCTGCAAGGACAAATAATAATGATTTATGAATTGTTGCTTTTATAACATGTATACCAGAGTTTCAACAGATTTACCAGTCTTGCTATGAAGTGTCTGCTGTCTTACTGTGCAGTCACTGAGGAGCTACCACATTTAATGCTAAATGCCGTAGAAATAATAGTCTGAAGAACTGCAGTAAGCCATAGGAAGAAGTTGAAATCACAGCTCTTGTGAATGGCAATTAAAGACTTTTAAGTACTCGGGCTAGAGGGCTGAGGTTTTATTACTTCTTCCTGCTTCACTTTTTGCAGGGATATTGTCATGTGTTTGCAGTTTTTTATCAATTGGATCAAGAGAATGTAAAGCTGATCTCGTTTCTAAGTGTCTGTCTCACTTCAGAGCCCAGGTTTTTCTACCTTTTTACTTCTTGCTGAAATTTTAAAGAGGCAGGTTTTGGATTTCAAACCCTTTTCCACCTTTCTGAGAAACTTACTGCTCAGGAGGCTGCTCTTAGTGCAGAGGATCCTGCAGAAAACAAGCAGTTCTAGCAACAAGAAGACTGTTTACATATTGCTGTGTTCCTTCCAGTATTTTCTTTTCAAATGACACGAAACTGTGTTTGAGAAAGCATGGCAGGCACACAACTCTTCTATTTAGTTTAGTTTGCCAGTTCAATGTGTTTAGAAGCACAAGCAACTTATCATTCACTTGCAGAGAGCTGAATACAGCTGTCAGAAAACACTCATTTTCCCCTAAAAACGTGTTAATATGTGTCTAAATAAGGTGCCTGTCTGCTTGCACACTGTTTATTGTATCAGGGTCAGAAACATAATGTTTAGAGTTCCCATCTGGCAGGCTTATTTCATATTCCTCTTGGTTCAGGCAACTTCTGGTTCAACTTAGCTCAATGTTCATGTGTCAGTCATAGAATCATCAACTTTTGCAAACAAGGGCAAGTCTATAGTGGGGGACTTTTGCAAACAATTTTTTTCTGTACAATATATACAATTTTTTAGAAAAAGCGTACAAAGAAGGCTATATTCAGATGCCTGGAGATGCATCAGAAAACCAAATTCTGACATGAGATCTAAATTATTTAGTGTTATGCTTTTTCTAATACCAGTGAAATCAGATGTTTTCTGCATTGTGAGGTAATGCTCTGCTCAAGTGCAAGTCATATTTGGCCTGAAATAATTGAGTTTGAATAAAGTAAGATCTAGCATACCTCTACTTTTTTGGTCTCTTGTCCTGAGCAAGATAAGGAAAAAGTTTGACAATTAATCTGCCCCCAAACACAGATGTGCAAAAGGTGGAGGTTTTTTTGTCATCTGTCTTTGGGCTTCATTGCTCGAGTGGATCTGGTGTATTAGACTTTATAGCTGTTTTTTTTGCACCTCTTTGATAGCTTCCAGTAGCCATCCCTTTGCCAGGCAGGTTTAAACTTACAGGGAGTTTACACCAAGTTCTCTTGGAAGTGTCAGTAGCCCGTTTACTGCTACTGATAAAATAATCATTAAAAAATTTAATAAAGATGCTCTTCTAATGTTCAGCTGTTGATTTTTAGAGCATGCAGCTTCCAGGGTGCCAGTATTCTGTCAGCCCAAAAATTGACACGGAAAATTATTACTGTAAGGATTTGAGCAGCCTTTCACAATTCCCAATTTGACAGCAGACTAGAAATTAGGTTTTTGTTGTAAAGTAAGTATCTGTTATGGTAGAGTTAACACTCCAAGGCAGCAAGGAAGATGGTAAAGACTAAAAATGTGATGTGAAATCCATAAATCTTCTGCAGAACAACCTACTGACTTTCCTTTTTTCTTTGAGCTGGAAGATGGAACTTCTGTAGCCTGAGTGGGTAGCCAGAACTAGGAGATTGCAGGGATCTGTGCTGTCAGCAAAGACCATGGAAATTGGTAATGCTGTGGCATTCATTGCTTAAAGCCAAAAGCAAATGCATTCCTGGACAGCTTTTGGCTGTTAGACACTGGCCAACAGAGTGATGAGGTCTGGAATATATTTAATAGCATTTAGAGAAATGGATCTATCCAGACTGGAGATAACTGATGTATTAATGAGGAGCAAGTCGTAGGCTTTTTTTATTTGACATCCTTAGAATGTACTGGAAGAAAAACAAAGGTTTTGTCAGGGAATGCCAAATACTGGAAGTTAGTGATTGTCACCTGGTGCTGAAGCTGTGGCTTCTGGTGCCTATGTTATCAATGAATTTATTTTTTAAACTCTTTTTTACACTGTTGAGCTGTAACCTGCAGTTCAGATGAAAAGGCTGCTGTATCTCAGGCCAGCCAAGCACCTGCAGTTCACCATTCTCCCTCCTGTGATCACTACTGTGTTTGTGTTCTGCCCAATAGAATACACCACCTTCAGTAGAAAACCTGCCAGTGATTTTGGGGGGATCAGAATTAGCGCTTTGGAGGGAAAACCTCTGCTTTCTGCTCAAAAATAACAGCCTTAAGAAAATGAAGTTTTGGCTTCATGGTTTTAATGGAAAACTTTTTAGAATTGAGATGCAGAACTATTTTGCTATAGTTGTTTTGTAACTGCCTGTGCCCGTGGTTTTTATGCTAATCTGTATTTTGAGGGTGCCATAACTATTGCCCCAAGTTTTCTGTGAGGAAAAGAAAGTCAACTGCACATGAACTTTTTATAAAAACTTGCTTGCATGAAGTGAGTTAGAGTACTCTGTTACTGATTAACTGGAGAACCCTGTATTTGAAGTGTTTCTAGTGCATTCCAGAGGAATTAGATTTCAGTACTTCAGCTTTAATAAATAAAAAACTTGACTACTCATTTAAACACAAATAAAAGAAAGAGAGACATATTTAGAATATTAACACTTAATTTGCTGAACTCTGGTAAGAAGCTTTGTTACCTCACTATCTTCTGGGACCTGGTCTTGTGAGAACATGGAGTGCTGATTATGGGCTTTGGGTTTTCTAACATTTTTTACTTTGGGAGCCAAGCCTTTTGCTATTAAGATCATTGACATATTGTCTAGTTCTTTCATAAAAACAAGTGCATACATTTTAAGATAAACCAAGAATGAGCTTTACACTAAGTTCAATTTAAACAGAAAGATTCTTAAGAAAAATTCCAGTGGGATGCTCCAGAAAGAACCAAATGGCAGCATCATACACGTGTGTCAGTGTCTCTCATTGAAAAATAGTGATCAGGACTTTTCATTCCAAACAGTTGATTATCTCTGATAGTTTACTAATATTTACTTTCCTTACTGTTTCTACCCAGAGATACTGGGTTTGTTAACTGCAGCTAGTGAGGATATTTACATTTCTAAGAGTTCTTTGCCGGTTATCAGGAGTGTTCTGACCATTTTCAAGCAAAAAGGATTCTTTTTTTTCCTTAATAAAAGGCATGAACACACTGAATATAACTGTGAAATAGAAGTTTCTACATGATTTTAAACATTGTAAATTGAAGAAAGCAGTTAAATTAATTACTGCTACTTAATTTCTTTTCTGGAAAAAATGGTATGGTGCAGGAGAGAATACAAGATCATTACAAGGGAAGAACTATAGGGTGGGTTAAGGGAAGAGTGGGACAAATAGAGGGCTAACAGTTTGGTTTGTTTTTTTTTTTAATGTATATTTCCCTTACTTTCTTCCCAGTCTTTGTATTTCACTGAAGATGGCTGCTTTGCAGGAAAGTGGTGCTCTCCACTGTCTTTATGTGTCTGGCCATTGACTTGGAATGATATGCGGGTGCATTGATGTTAATGGGATTTTTATCACAGAATAAAATAGGCCAGAAGTTTTACCCTATATATCAAAATGTCTTCTGATGGGCCCTCTGGGGCAGTGAGCAGACACCTTAAAACTTGAGGAATGTGGTATAAATTTACAGCAATTTATGGGGCTCTAAAGGACATCGATGGATTTATGTGTTTGTGATGACCATTGTATGACTATATGCAAAAAAGACAAATTAATTTATGATTAATTGCATCATTAGGGTATTAATGAAATACAAATGACTGCCAAGTTTGTAGCTATGGACTTAAAAAAACCCTAGAGTATTTTTATGTAAAGCAGATTTTGAACTTGTGTTATGTATTCCCACACAAGTTATTTCTGAATCATGCATGTCTTTTTCACTTTATTACTAAATCTTGTGGTTTTTTTCTATGTAATTCCAGCTAATATAAATTAATATAACTAAGTTACTAATGTATGAAGTGCTAATATAACCTAATGAAAGAGTCACTATTAAAAGTAGTATTAACTTTAGAGAATGATTCAACTTGGAAGGAACCTCAGCCCAAGCTCCAGTTCAAAGCAGGGACAACTCTGAGGTGAAGTTTTTACTGCTAATGTAGCTATAGCAGCTCTTTTTGCTCTTGGTGATTCCATCTCAACTCCAGATGAGCTTCTGCTTTCCAAACACCTCCCTACGTACGTGGACAATGTTATGGAATTATGCCTTTTTACCTCAGGGAAAAAAAAGTAGAAATTGTATTTTTAAAAGTGTAAAATGTCTGTAGAATTACTTGAGCAGTCTAGAGACTGGATATAGTGGAAAAATGCTATGAGCACTATGCAAACTCAGGACCCTATTTCTTCATCAGTTCTCTTTTCAATCCTAACATTGTTTTTTCTGTGTTTGATCCTGCAAAATTCTGAGTTTTCTGACCTAGTTTTAGTGAAATATTATTTTGTGTGTGAGCAGACCATAAAAGTATAATAAGCTTTTCCCCATATTTCAATTTTATGCCTGCCTGGTTTTCTGGATCATGCAATGTGCTTACAGTTTGCATGCTTGTCTCAAAATTTTGTTTGCATGTGATAGGCAGTCAGTGGTTGGTTTTGATAGAACTTTTTTCTTTTACATTTGGATTCATCTGGTGGTTTAGATGATGCAGCAAATCACTTCAGGGCTGGAAACTGTTAAATCTGTGTCCTGGTCAGGCACAGCTTAGTAAGTTATTTCTCTTTTGTGCGAAATGCTGATGTTCAGCCTTGTTTGTGGGGCTTTAGAGAATCTGGCACCAAGAGCAAAGCGAGGGGAAAAACCCCCCTGTTATGTTATTGCTTTTTATGTGCCTTATCCTTCTCCCCTTTTTTACTGTTAAAAGTAAAATAAGTCAATCTATTCTTTACAGTGGTCAGTAAAGCTGCTTTGTGCAGGTATCTTGAAGACAATTTCAAGGTCCTCATACAACACATTTCTGAGCTGGAGCAGATATGTCTCACTTTTCAGACATAAAAGAATCAATTCAGCAGATCTTGATGTCTATGTGGTTAGGAAAGAAAAAAAACTCCAACCCCAGTCTGTGTTTGGATGTTTATGAAGGTCTGATTTGAGTTCAAGAACCTATTTTGACATTGAAAGAAAGAGATTTGTAAACATTCCTTTTCCTTTCTTAACCAAAGGAAGAGAATATTTTTTTATTTGAACCTTTTTCAATAAAAAAAAAAAGGATAATTTGATAAAACCTTAAGATGTTTCAAATTTGGATTTCAAATAAATGCTTTCTGTTCTTTAGCTTCTTTTGGTGATTCTTGAATTTATACTTATGTTGTACCACGAAATACATATTTATGTCTATGTATAAAGAGCTCAGACAGATGAGAGGACAGATGCTTTCTTCAGCCAGTGTCTCATGAGTGTTATTGCTACTGCAAAGGTTTCTGTAAGTTTTCTTTAGAATCTGAATCTTTAGCTTCACTGTTACTTTAACTCTTTGGGTTTGATTCCAGCTATTTTGATATGGCAGGAGTTTGGTGTTAACCTTCTTGAGGGAATGAAGATTGTTCAATTCTGTTTGTATTTACATTTATAAACCTTCTGATAATCAAACATATAAACAGGATTCTGAGGAGTATTTTATTGGCTAAATACTTACCCACAGACTGTACTTATTCTGTGGTTAATGCAGTACAGGAGTATCAATTTTTCATTCAGCTTTCATGTGCAATTTTCTGCAATATGTTTGTGCTAGGGAAGGATGTTGTCCCTCCCTTACTGAGGAGCTGAAGGTGCTGCAGTGTGACCCTCGAGACAGTCTTCCCAGGCTGGTGGCAGTGGTTTGGATTTTTTTTTTATGCGTGATGTGAGTAGCTTTTCCTCCCAGCAGACAGGCCCTCTGCTAGAAACCCCTTCGTGCAGTTCTGTGATTCTGAAGTGGTGGCTAAAGCTCTCTGAGGTGCAGTGCAGCTGTGCCTGGCATGGAGAGCTTTAGCAAATACCTGTCCACCCACACCTGCAGCAGCTGAGTGTTGTTAAGGCTGTTGCCTTATGGTATCACTTGTACTGGGGGAACATAAGGTGGGTAAAATACTTGTGAAGCACAAAATGTTCATCTCAGTGTTTTAGTTTTGGTGTTGCAGTCAGTGTTCCTCACTAAAATTGGGACCTGACCCAGTACCCTGTTTTCTTCGAGCACTGCTCCCTTGTGACGTGTCATGGGAATCACATAGCATGCTCTGGGTAATGTTTGAACTAGGCTGTTTTCACTCATCTGCTTGGCTTTTGGCTCTGCGGGGTTTCTTCTTGGTTTTATTGGTTGTGTTGGCTTTTTTTTTTTCTACTTAACTGTCAAGCCTTTGTTAAACTTCATGGTTATAATTTTTCTTTCAAGTGCATCATTTCTCTAGCCTTCTAGGATCTTCTCAGATTACTATATAAATGTGAACTTCAAAATGATTAACAGCCCAATTTTAACACATTTTCTATAGGAGTTTTCAGTTCTATTGTTACTGTAAAATTTCTTGTAGAAGTCTTCAATACAACAAATAGGGTTGTTTTTTTCTTGTGGTGCTAGCACTGGTAAGTGCTGTCAATTTGTCTTCACCTTTGGCTTCTTTAAATAACTCTTTAAACGCTTTCTGAGAGATTTAAGGATTTTCAATGACTGGCTTTACTGTTGTGTATCTTTTTAGTTACATGCTACATCAGTAGTTCTCAGCTTGTGTTCCCACAGCTGTTACCTACCTGTCTGAGGTGTCATAGGCACTGGTCACAGGCTGTCAGACCTGATACAGTGCAAGCAAGTGGCATTTTCTGTGCATCCACCTGTCTGGAGAAGATGTGCCAGAGTCCCTGTGAACACTCAGGCAGTCAGGGGAGAGTGGGAAGGAGGTGTGTGACAAGGAGACAGCAAACATCACCTGCAAGTCACATCAGGTCTTTGCAGTTCTCTGGGCTGTCAGGTAACCATTTTTTCATTAAGAGCAAATAAACAGAATTCTACCCAAATAAATTAAGCCCTTTAATGCAAGGAGGAGATGAACAGGCTGTTTCCTGACTAATTTTGAGGTGTCTCTGATTTGCCTCCTCTTCTAGGTCTACAAGGAAGTTGAGCAGTGCCCCATGAAGCAGGTAAAGCACCTTTGTCAGCTTAGCTCCCAAAGGCAGTACCTCTCTGAGCACCAGGGAATTACCTGTCCAGTGTCAGATCTTTCAGTGCTGCAGGTGAAATATGGCAAGTGCTCCCAGTGGTCTGAAGAACTCAGCCTTGTCTGTCCATGTACATTTTGGAAATTCTTTTATGGCTTAGACCTGCAATTTTCCTTTTTTCTCCAGCAGGCCTTTGTGTTTGTATGGTTGTTGTTTTGCTATATTTGTTTATGCTTGTGTAGCCAAACGAGTTTCTGTGTCAGTGTGATGCGAGATGTAGCAAGGTGGCAGAAATCTGAGGATGCTCTCAGATAAAATAATATGTTTTATGCATGTGCCTTGGTGGTGCAAAGAATGGGAAATGCTGATTACTGGTGACAGGGTAGGTTGAACAGCACCGCCCTTCTGCATTACATTTTGCATTTGAAATGTTAATTGCAGGTTACTAGTTTACTGAAAATGTAAAGGGTACGTGCACCTTAAATGTAGGTCATACTGCTACATAGAGAAACCTCTGCCCTTGCAGCTGCAGATATGCCAGGCATTCTCTCCAGGGGCAGCAAAGACAGGGTACACTTGACCTGATCTGCATAGTTCACTGGATCCAACATCTGCATTATGATACCAGAGTTCAGGTGTCTCATTTTTTCCTTCATTTTGTCACTTCATTGCTGCCAAAAGCGGGATAGCAACTGAGTGTGAAATAAACCAATGTCTGTACATGCCAGTGAATTTTTTGCAGTTGCATCTGTTAGATGGTGGTAGGGTTTTTTTTTAATTGCTATTCAAGAGTCATTCAGTAGCTAAAAGGGAAAACTTTTTAAATATTTAATGTCTCTGAATCACTATGAGACTGAAATAATCCTGTTTCTGCAGCTTTGGCTTAACATAATGGACTGTGAAAGGAGGCCAATGATTATATGACCATTTGAGAGTCAAAAGCTAACCTAGATCAAGTATGTCAGCAAACAATGACTTTTGATAAAAGTTATGCTGACAAAACATAGCAAAAATGTAATCTCTACAGAAATATAATCTATACAAAAAATAAAATATAGAGTACCTGATAGTTTCAATGTGCGCAAAACCCCCTATAGCCTAATATTTAAGAAATTAATGTACAGTGCTCCGCTATTTAGTCATGAGATTTTATTATCCTTGGCCAGCAGGATCAGCAGTGTATTTTGTGAAGGTACCTGCTGAAGTTGGCTAGACTAACAGGAAATGCTGTTTAGTGGGACTGCAGCCTCCTGAGTGCTGCACTGCCCAACCAAGGATCAGCAAATTTCAGGGAAGTACAAAGTTCACTAAATGTTTGGGAAAAGTTTGGAAATATTGTTGTTGTGATATTTTGGAAGATGGTTTGAATCAAAAAGTCCCTAAAAATCTTCTGCAAACATTATTTATAAGAACCACCCCTCCTTCTCCCCAAAACCCAACCACCAGGCATTCTTTCCCAATTTTGTCTTGGACATTCATTGGAATGGGTGTGGGGGTTTTGTTTGTTTGGGGTTTTTTGTCTCTTTGGGTTTTGTTTGTTTGGTTTTTTGTTTATTTTGTGGGTTTTTTGGTGTGTTCTTTTAAGCTTTAGGGAAGAAGCATGATGGGATTGCCAGAACCCATGTTATTGTGAGTTGTGCTTTGCCAGGCTGGTCATTTGGTTGCATTTGTGCAACTATCTAAACAAATGGAGTTTTGCAGACACAGAGCAGGTGGAAACATCATGGCTTGCATTCAGATGCAGTGCAGGCTGATGAAATGTGTCTAATTCTGTGATATAAAATCAAACATCCCTAATAGTCTGAGAAGGATCATTCCAACCCAGAGTCTCATGTCGAGATTCCCATTTCCTCTCATATGCTCTGAAATGGTTTCAGGTAAGGCTGAGATGTCCCTCTGGCAGGCATATCAGGTGGTGCTGGACACTTGTCCTGGAGTTTGTTCACTCTTTCTTGCCTTCCTTCCAGAGCTGAACAATAGCCACAATGTTGTATTTCTGATCCATCTTCATGTGAGTGTGAATCCAGTTTCATTCAACTATTGACAACAGTGTTGAATTTGCCCTTGAGTCAATATTAATTCAATATAAACTGAGGCTTTGCAGGCTGTTGTTCTATTAATTATTTTTCTACTCAAGGATGTGGAAAATTTGAGGTAATTTCTTGACTCTTCCTGCTCTCCACTGTAATTGGCAGTGCTGAGTAAAAGATCATAAATTGTCCTCCTGTCAGTCCTGAGCAAAAGAAACATAATGGATTTTCCCACTCTGAAGCAAGAGAAGGTGAATTTACAACTAAAACCCAAAATCTAACATAACTCCACCAAACTTGTTACAGTGATGCTTAAAATAATCTTCCATTAAATCTTATGCTAATGTAATTTTTTTATTTTTAAATAGACTCTTGTTTGTTTGTTTGTTTCCTGTTGTGGTTATTGTACTCAGCTGATTCTTGTCTCTGTGCTGGTGTTGCAACACTAAATAAAGCCCCCATCTTTCCTTAACTATTTCATTTGCTATTTCTGCAGGGCCTAATTTTCCTCCCTTTACTAATGGACTTCAATGAACTCCTTTCACCTTTAACATGAGGAAAGTGAGCCTGTGGCATGGCAATTTTTATGTCTGATTTTAACTTAGTTTTTGTTTGATTCTGCTTGGATAATTCATGTTTTACAATGACAGAAGGTGCTGTTAAGCAGGACCAAAATAAAAGTTGTTCTGAGATTTCAGCAGTTAACTTGCAGCTGTAGTGGAAATGACAGCAGAGCATGTTCATGAATCACATCAGTTCCCCCAGACACTAACCAAGAGCAGTACAACTGAACAATTGCCTGCAGATAATAAAGCCTCTATTTCCTCTCAAGCACTTAAATTTCCTTTTGATTAAGTAATTCCATGTTTGAGTGATGTTCACAGGTAGGACGCGCTTATGTAAACCCCCTTGATTAGAGCAGCATCCTGAGAAATGTATCACTTGGTGCTGTTCAGCTGCAGTATGTTGTGGCAGAGTAAAGCTCGCTAAGTAGTCTGCACATCTAATCCACCAGATTCTTTCACACCGGCTTTAGCATAAACCTTTGGCTTTAGAGCAGCGCTTCAAGTTTACAAGCTGCTAATTGTTCTGGGGTGCAGCTGTCTGGGTTAGATTATCAACTGGGATTTACTGCCTGCATTCTGATGGCACGGAGGGCACGGGCGGGCACAGCGCTGCTCCCTGGGCAGGGACGGCAGAGGCTGAGACCTGCCAGCCAGGAGTCACCTTCCAGATATGGATGACCTGGGGGGGCACAGGGGGGAGCAGCGCAGATGAGCCTCAGAGCAGATTATCTAATCACACATCAAGGCACTTGAGATGGGAATGATCTGGATTATGTAAATCAGGTGTTTGAAGTCTTTTGTATAGCCGTAAAGGACCACAAGATGCTGTTGGAAGGCAGACTGCTGCCTGGGTACCACTGCTCAGTGGAGACCTTTATTTTAAATCGGGCTCAGGTGTGTGTAAGTATTCCTAAAAACATTTCCGTTTGCAGCAGCCAGTATTTCAGAGGAGGAGGCTTACAGTACCTGGGAACAATGCAAAATGTGTATTTTAATTGAATTTCTGAAATGTTAGGCAAGTATGCCAACAATACTACAGTTTTTAGAAATAAAGTAAGAGAAGCTATATTATTTTTTCTTCTGGATGGTTGTAGTCACTCTGAGGATACTTTGTGTTTATACGGCATATTTGTGAATTGTAATGCATACAAACACATAAAGGTAGATTACAAAGGTTTTATTTGGTTGTTATTCACGCCAGACACCCACAGAAGTCTACAAAAACTGTGCATTTATTTGAAAGTAGAAGGTATACCTGTCTAAGGTGCCTACATTAGTTTCTTTATATAATGTCACATTGATTTCATATACCATTTATTGTAAATAAACATTGAAGCCCCAAAAGTACACGGGTAGGTTCAAATTCTAACTTTTAGGAAACTGAGGAAGTGCACAATGCAAAATACACTGGTTACCTGGGCACTTCTGTGCAAAGCCGTGGCACTGCTCAGGCCCTGCCCCTGCTGGGGTACCAGCGCTGGCTCCTCTTTCCAAGGCCCTTTGGGACAGGGCAGAATAAAAGCACCATGTCACTTCACGAAGTCTGGCTGAATAACTGACTCAGTAACTTTTCCAAGTAAGCCACTTTCAGGTTTGTATCCCACTCTTGTGCTGCAAGAATAAGCCCAAAACAGTAGGAGAGTGGTCTTGTCCACCCCACTGTCCTGTAGCACACAGAAAGGAGAGATGATTGCATAAATTGCTCTATAATTTCTGTTAATGAGGAAGGCCTGCATCTGAGTACTTGGCATGCTTTCAGGCAACACTGAGACCCAAGGGCTATCAACAGTGAGTCAAACATGTCTCTGTGTATAGATATATATGTTTATATATTTATTTAAATAGATATAGAGATGTATATATTTTCTTGTTCTGTGGGTGCCTGAATACATTTATGTTTTTCCTTAAATCTGTCCAAAGCTCTCAACTGGAAACCGAGCCATCCTGCTTGGGAGTCCAAACTAAGCTTCAAAATCAGTCAAAAGCAATGCCAGCCAGCTCTTGTGTCATAACAAACTTGGGTTTAATTTACAGCAGGAAAATATGTGTGTTGCTGCTGTTTGGGGGGTGTTTGTATGAATGCATTTTTGGCGGGTGCTTTGCTCAGTTGAAGCAGGTAGTAAATTTCCAGCTCTGGTTGGAGATATCGCTTTTATGCACAGCAAATGGGGAGGGGAAATTTCTGGGTTTACCTATAGCAGCATATGAGGGGCAGTAACAAGACCTAGCTGTCTTTTACTTCTAAGCTAAGTAAATATGCCAGGATGTCTTGCTGTTTGGGAATTAATGAAAAGCCTGACTCTTTCTGAGGTGTAAAGAAATATCCTTCAAATGGAAAGGTTACTCATCCCGTTTCTGTAAATAGAATAAATATAAAAATATGTGCATATTTTGAGGCAGTGTTCACCTGCTTTGCAATTTCATTGCAAAAACAGTTCTGCAATTTATATATGTTACCCTGCTCACAGGAAAATAGTGTTACACCTCACACCACAGTGCCTCTGTGTCACTGCTTTTCAAATGGCTCTGTTTGGCAGTGTCTGTGTGTAATGGGGATCACAGCTCTACTTCATGTTAGTTTTCAGAAACCTCAGGAAAGGGAACTTCTGTTCCTGAGCACTTCTCCAGTTTCTTTTTTGTGTTCAATTTTGGAACAAAACAGTTGTACAGGGATGGTAAAACCTGACTTACCAACCTTTGTTCCTGATGAAAGTTGTTCCTTGCCAATTGAGCACGTGGGGATTTGCCACACCTGTAGAAGACATGTCAAGCTCTGCTCTTAAACAGGTCTTTGGTCATTCACCAAGAACCAGATGGGACTGAGCAGAATGCTGAAAAATGTCCATAGTTGGTTTTTCTCCCTCTGATTTCTACCCTGAGGTTTTTTTTTGGGTAGGAATGGTGAAGACTGGGGAAGATGAATCCTCTGAGTGAAGAAGTATAGCTTGAATAGGAAGTGCCAAAATTAGACTTAAATTATCTTTTGTCTCCTTTTCCTCTTTATGGGTGCTCTGAATGTAAGTAAAGGTTGGACTCAGGCAGTGTTACAAAGACATTACAGGGGCAGGGGAGAATTGAATTTCTCATCAGTGGGGTTATGAGTTAACTTCCTAACTCAGTAAAGTGAACAGCCTGATTCTGTATTTCCTCCAGTCAGAGGATATTTCCTGAGGCTGATACTCAGCTGGAGTGTTGATTGGAGGAACAGGTAAATTATGGAACTTGCTGTTTCCTTTGGGGGAAATAGATCCCTCTGCTTGTGTGTGTATGTGACACAACTGTTGTCTTGAATGCATACAGAGGCCATGGAGTCAGTGTTATGGCTGCAATTGGTGGGCATGGTCTAAATGAAGAAAATCCTATTTGCCACATAATTATAAAGCAATCTAAAGTTAATTTCACTTTTCAATTTTTATATCTAATTTTGGTATGTATTAAATGTTAATAGCAGTAGGAGACTATCTATTAAAAATATGTAGAGAGACAGAAGGCACATTTCAGTACTTATTAAATGGATACATTGTGGCAACATTCCAGGAACCATTTGATATCATCATCAAGTTGCAGTTTCTGTGTATGCTATAAAATATTTTATACTGGTTTTGTTCTTTTTTTAAAGTTTGAATTACAGAATTAAGATAGAGTGTCTTGTGCAGGCTCTAGTGGCAAAGTTTAATCAACTCTACCTTTGTTATGCAGTGCTGTGCTGTTCTTGCTGGGAAGTGGCAGAGCCCATGTGCTTGTTCTCCTTCCTTATTATTTGCTGATAATAGGGCCTTCCTTTGCAAAGGGGTACCTGCCTTACAGATTTAATAGAACAGTAAATTACCTTATGTAGATGACTGATTCATTTTTCAAGAGCACAGAAGGTTAATTTTCCAATAGTATATAATAAACCAAAGTTTACTTGACAGGGACAGATGGGAAGCCATGCAAATAAGCCTATGCAGTCAATTATACTTTGGTTTTGATGAGCATATGGGTAATAGATAAACAGAAGAAGCCTGTGCCAGACAAATGAGTTGACTACATTAAGAAAAACATTTACAAAGATGTCTAAATAGAATTATGACCATTAATGAACAAAATGAATTATATTAATGGCACCTCAAAAATGGCTGAAATTGTATTGTCTTAAGAAAAAGGGTTATTTGAACAACAAAGACGTTTTGGGAATGCAGGACACTGCTGAAGATGAGCTTGTATGTATTTGGTAGGGAAATGCAGAATGTTTTTGGTGGCTGGGAATAGTTACAGATGTTGCTGAAGTCCTTTCCCTCTGTGTGGCACACAGTCTGCATCTTACAGCAGGGGGTGAACCTGCCACGTAAGCAAGAGTGAATTTCATTTTTCCTCTGATTTCCTGACACACAAACCTACCCAGTCAGATGCCACTCAGTGTTTGTGTGATGGGTGTACCATTGCAAGTTGTTTTTGAAATCTGTGGAGAATGAAGGAATGGTGAGAAACAGTAATGGATAGTTCAAAAGAGTAAAACAATGCAGTAATTTTCTGGGATTGAAAGATTTCTTAGCTTAGTAGCCTTTTTTTTGGTATACTAAATCCTATTAAAAAAATTTGGTGGGGGGGGTGGTGGGGATGAAGAGATACTCGTAAATATTTCTGCATGTTTCTGACATAACTTTCATTGACTAATACTTTTTTCTTGTAAATAATTGTAGAATTCAATGCAGCCAGTGAGAGAGCAGTAGAATGTGTATGAGAAAATGGAGATTCATGTTAACAAGATATATACTTGCTTAAGAGGTATAAACCACTTGGGTTTTGTTATATCAGGTATATTTTTATCTCATAACTGAAGAGCTCATTTCTTGTTGTGTTAAGATCAGTTTAACACAAACTGTGGCCTCTCTGAAGTCAGTATTTCAATAATTTCAGCTTGAAACAACTATATCTTCTGCCAGGATTTTGACTTTTTGTGCCTTTTTAAATAATACGGGGTGTGATGATCACTTGCCAAACCCCCCACGTTTTATGGTTGCCATGCTCCACTTTTTACAAGATAAAATGTCCATGTTCTCTGGGGCAGGAAATGCTCTCTGTTTCTAATCTCTGCCTATTGCTAAATTTGCAAATTGTTGCAAATAAAAATCAATTTTTGTAATCACAAACTGAAATTTATTGTTTATGTGGTGTATTTAGCTGCAGGAAGCTTTTGTTTAAAATAATATACTCACTATAACTGCTAGAAATGCTTTTTTCATCTCCATTAAACTTCTGGTTTAGTTCATTAACAGATTGTTAATTGTTGTGTGATTTAGTTTAGTTTCATGAGTGGCACTTGGGAAGCAGAAGTGATTTTATTTTTTTACACTTATTGTTTGTTCAGAAAGACAATCTAAAGGGATCAGAAAGGGAGGAGAAGTAGAATACTTGCATCATAGCTTTATGTCTGATAGGAACAAAACATAAATCCAAAAACCAATAAAAATCCAAATGGAATGACAGAAAGAATCTGCAAGGTAAAGTTATGGGACTTTAAATTACGAAAATGTCTTTTTTTTGGTAATACTTCAGTGTGAAATGGACAATGCAATATTTCTATTTTAATGAAGTGAGACTTTTTTAATTGTAAAGGAACTGTTTGGAACTGTTCAGTCAGCTTTTCTTTTCCACTGCACCACTCCCTGAGCACAGTTGGGTTCCCCACACTGTGCTCCATACTGCTCACAGTCTCTTTTAAGAAGGAATGGTTTGCAATCTTTTAGCAAGGTTTAGGAAACACTGTCATGAATACCTAGTGCTGTAGAATAGATATATTTCCCATTAAAGTTTTACAGTTTTGAAAATAAAATTGTTTTTCTGAGTTCTGATGGGTTGCTCAGTGGTGTATTGTGCTGACTTGTATAGCAAGTTTTTCCATGCTACTCTGGCATTCTATTATTAACAAAAATTATAGGTTATACAAAATAATAATTTTATCAAAAATAACAGGAAAATATACTTTCTGGGGCTGCTCAGTTAGGGCTTATCTGCAAGGGAACCTGCTTGCTCTTCTCAGTATGCACAGTGTTTCCATTTCAGCATATAATTATTTGCATAAGAAGTCTGTTCAGGATAGCAATCTCCTTTTACATCTTTCTTGAAAGTCAGTTCCTAGTGGAAACAAGTCCTTAGAACATCACTTCCAAGTGAGTAGCATTCCTTTTGTGCAAGGTACCCAAAGTCTTTTGATACGCTGTTTATAAGATTATTTGGATTCAAAGCTATTTCAGCTGATCTTTAGCTCTGGCTCTAGTTAATACAAGAAGGTATTCTAGAAGTAGATTTTTGCTGAACACATGCATCTAAGAGTATAAGGCATATCTAAACCAAGAATAAATGGGATAAATTAAATAAAAGGTATGTGTGAAAATGAAAAAGAAAAAAATATGAGCACTAGTGAAAAAAGTGAAATCAGAATTGCTTTTCAAGCTAGCAGCAAGCAGCAAAATTGTGGAGTGATGGCTGGTGAAAGGGTTTCAGTATTATATGAATGAGGTTGGGTGTCTCCAGTGCAGAGATGTAGTAGGAGAGGACAGAACTGAGTATTTAACCTTTTGGGCATTAAATCTCAGAAGATGGAGATCTGACTTAAACCTCCATGATCATCAAAGTTTGAAAGTAAATTCGTATTTCATACAATTAGTATTACATATCAAGATAATTTGTAGAATTTAAAAACATGCTTTAACTACAAAGTTACTGCCATTCTTTTTAACTCCAGAGTTTTGACTCAGCAGTGAACAGTCCACTGCCTGGGCCCTGTGAGGTGCTTGGCTGCAGGTCTTTGTACACACAGATCTGAAAATACTTGCTAATGACACGCTGTTGCACATTGAACTGACAGCCATAAAAACTGTGTAATGCTTATCTCTCAACCTTGTTTGCACACGGCATGTGAATGTATCTTTGATGGAAAGCAAGACTAAACTGGTGGCTTTGCTGATCCTAATTTAAAGAGCGGCAGTATCTGTGTGTTGTACTCAGGGTTTTAGAAAGGCTTGAAGGCTGATAACAGAAATTGTGTTACTGTAAAGAGGAGTGAAAGTAGATACAGGAATACTGGAAAAAAAAATGCAGGGATAGTATGGTAGAAGAAGAATCTCTGGGACACATAGAGTGTAGAAGAGCCAGGAAACACTAGAATTCCCATGTGAATGCAGAGACTTATGTAGTGCTGAGGAGCCAGGGAGTGATGTAAGGCATAAATAAATTTAGCCAAATGCAAGAATGTTTACTACCTTCACATGCAAATGAAACATGGTTTATTTAACCAGTTTTTGATGTCTGGAGTGGTGTGTATACTGTGTTTTATGTGGTTCCTGTGTGGCCATAAATAAATTTTATTTAGATCATTGGAGGGAGTTGTTATTAACAGAGTTAGTCACAGCCAACATCAATTATCTCTGGTACTCTACAAATACTTATTTATGGTTACAATAAAATATTCTTGGGGAAGTGCAGTTCTGTAAAACTACCTAGAATACCTAGCATGGGGACTTCATCTTCTGAAATAAATCCACTGTTGTACATGACAAAAATATGGGGAATCAGTGAGTCCCTGAATAACCCTCAAAGTGTTTGCTCTTATGTTAGCATGTTCTGTTATTTGTCTTTCTGAGGGCATGGCTCTCTCATGTCATGCATAAAAGCTCACAAGAAGAATACCTTTATAAGGAGATAAATGTGTAATAATTTGGACTGCAATGTTATAGCTTTCCTTTTTAAAAAATGGGTAGCTGAGGTTCTTCAGTAAACTGATTATAGGTATTTCTTGTAATTAGTCTATTTTTTCTCCATTTTGTAATTTGTCATAGAGGTAATTTAAGTTTCTGGAGCAGAGTGCACTTTTTAAAAAAAACTATTTTGATATATATGTGTACCTAGTTTTTTACAGTTTCGAGGCCTTAATGAGTTACTCTGCACTTTGAGTATTCCTTTAATATAAGGTTACATGTAGGAATTTTTCTGGTTTTCTCTTGAGTTACTAGTAAGAAGCATTATACCTCCCAAAAAGGTCATTGTTTTGCAGCTTATTTGTCTCTATATTGCAAAGATCCAAATAACAGACCCCCCTGCACACTTACAAATGTGTTCTTGTCATATAATGGAAAAGTCATGATGAGTTTTCCATTATATGATGATTCCATGACTTAATTTGTGACAAAATGATTGGAAGATGATTAGTGGAAGAACTTTCCCTCTTATCTGAAAGGGGCTGATGTAGTCATTTGCAAACAATGTGAGTTATCAGCCTGTATTAGACAGGAATATTTATGAGCTGTAGCTGGTAATTTGTAAATCACCAGAGTCCTTGAATTAGCAAAGACATTAATGTGAAGTATATAGGTTCATAGTTACGATTTTGTTTTTTCTTTTAAAACATACGGAAGTATAGATATTGATATGACTTCTAAGGAAGCATATGTTGTGTTAGTCATTTTATTGATTATTACATAATTCTATTCTCACTGGATTTTTATCAAGTGTCTTAATTTCAGTCTTTACACTCTCCAGAAGTACTGTCAGGTTATATGTGGGACTGTCCTGTTAGTGATGGTGCCCTTCTAATATGTTTATCCCAGATTCTTGAAGGTCTGGAGGATGGTGGAATTTCCTCAAATTCATGTTTGTCAAATCAAATGCAATTTCACTGACACTGAAACTGGAATCCTACAGAACTTGAAATATGTTCCTCTTCTGTTCTATGCAGAAAGTAAGAGAGAAGCAATGTATCAGCAATCCACAAAAAAGGTCTATATCATCAATCTTCAATACCAAATTTTAGTCTGATCATAAGTGAAAAGCCATTAAAGAAAGATTTTAGGTCATCCAGATAATCATGTGGAGCTGGCATACTTCTTCCCCTAAGAGTCAAAGAAATTACTTTAGCATTGATTTTCTTCTTTTAAAAAATATATTAGCAGTAAGAGCAAAATATGATGTTTTCATTGTACTCTGCCCTGTGTTATAAAAAGGTAGTTCTTCAGGTAGAAGAGCCTTGCCATGTTGCTGGAGTGTATGGGTAGGGTATGAATAAGGTCCATGTGGAGTTGAGTGTACATGGCCATGTAAAACACAGCTGACTGGTCACAGTATGACAACCAAATTGTATTGAACTATCTGGTGTTTTGCAAAATTTTTCTTTCCTTTGTCAAATAGCTCTTGTTACTGGCTAGACTACAACAGATTTACCATGAATAATTATGGGTGAGCTGGAGGTTAAACTACTTGAAAGACAGGAAGGTGATTTAGCAGATATATTAATATAATTTAAAAAGCAAACAAAAAAACCCAAAACCAAAACCCCCAAAAAACAACTCAGAAGATACAAGTAATATGCCAAAATACATAGGGCTTAATGCTGACCACGTTTACCAATTAGTAAGAGTTGTGTCTTCACACCTCAAATCCTAAAAAATTCTGACATTACTGGAAACCAAGGCAAGTCGAGGAGTTAATTTTTGCATGTCTGTGGTACTTTTTCAACTGCAGCTTTTCCAGGGACTTTCACTGTTAAGTGCTTTAACAGTTACTTAAGTAAACAGGCCATCCTTGACTGCGACATTTCACTGTCGTTAAAACCTTCTGAAGTGGGAGGTGGAGCCTCTGCTCAGTCAGTTTGTTCTGCCTCCTTCACCCCGAGAGAGAACAGCCTTCCTCCTGGTCCCAGAGCAGCCAAGGAGGCAACGAGAGACTTCCCACGGCACAGCTTTCTGCTGCTTCCCTTTTTAGTAAGAACATTCTCCAGCTGCTCCTTTTGTTCAGAACTCTGTAAAATTGACTGGGCGCATAAGAAACTTATTCTTTTGTGATAATTTTTGAACTGTGAAAACTGATTTTTCTGGAGAAATAACCAATTAAAACTAAATATCAAACAGTTAAAAAAGAAGAATGGATGCCATAAAAATAGCTGGGAACTTCGTCTTTTGGTGTTTTTAGTTTGGGTTTGTTGTTTGTGGGTTTTTGGGGGTTTGTTTTAATAAAGTTTTATTTACGCTCTTTGTTTTTATTTAGCGTATCAAACAAATCAGGGTAGGGGTTTTATTCCTTTATTTGTTCCTTCAATATTCTGTTTATTATAGTCAGAAGTTTTAAGAACATTTCTGTTCCATTGTTGCTGTCATTACATGGAGCACATTGGCATGGCAGTGTGAAAGCTCTTCCATTGGATGAACTTGAATTTTTAGCAAGTAAAAGGCTTGGATTTTAATTAGTTCATTTTTTATGTATTTTGCTATGGCAGACAGATACAAGACAGGACATAATGAAAGTTCATATAGGTCCTCAGGGTATTTGAAATTTAACTGAGGTGAACACATATTCTTTTGTCCTTATGGCATGCATGTTTGCCTTTGATAGCAGATTTTATTGGAAGCTTATTAAATCCTTCATATTAATAGAAATGCATACAATTACAGGTCCTCCCAGCTGAGAAGAAAGCACTGAAACACAGATGATGCTCCAGCTTGGCTCGTGTTTAGCAAAATAGCAAATGAGATACAGAAATACACCTTAGGAGGAACAAAGTGGGAAACTTTCCCATTAGAGACCATGGCTGATGAAGGATTTTTCTCCAGAGAAATAAGACAGCAGTTGTCAGTGGGTTTTGCCCCCAGTCTTCCTCCTTCCCATCTCCTGAAACTCCATTGCTGTAGGGGTCTGGATATGCCAGGGTTTGTCAGGGAAATCCTGGTGTGCCCAAGGGGCATCACAGTAGCTCAGGCGCTACAGGTGCAGCAAAAATCTCTTTTCCTAAAAGGAACTGAAGTTTTTGTTTACGCCACGAGTGTTTGTCCATTTTCCGGTAGCACAAATCCCCATCTCAGGCAGCTGCTGTAATTGCTGCCAGGGAGAGGTTTGGTTAGTTACGCATCAAAGGCCTCATTAGTGTTTTACCTGTTAGAGCTCACCCAGTTAGCGGAAGAGATTGAAGCGAGTCCCTCTCCTCTCACCGTTTCAAATAATTCCATTCAGAGTGCTGGCTTAAAAGGGAAATTCTGTCTTTCTGAATTTAAATGATCTATTGCTCACTAATTCCCTTGAGTTAGTAACTATTGAAAACATATGTAGCATGTTCTGCATTCCTTATTTAATGTGAAATGAGATTTCTGGGACTAGACTGTTCTGGAGGGAGAAGAAGATTTTGACTTGAATTTCATGCTTGTGTTCTGACTTGGTCAGAATGTTACATACTAAGTGGTTTGACTCCTCTAGTTCTCTAAGCACTTAATAATCTTGATTGCTGTACCCAAAAGAAGCTGAGGTTGTAATTTGCCTGTCAGAATGCATCTCCTTTGCAGCAGCCCTGTAGTCATGGGAAAAATTAGTGGTTTGCCTTGGGTGTTTCATCAAGTGTGGTCAATTTAGGGTGCCAAATCGGAATGGATCCCATAATTGTTATAGCATGTTAATTAAGACAATGAACTAATTTTGTGTCTATTTATTCAAAGAGTTGTCTATGTTAAGAACCGATCGTGGGGTGCTAGTCTTTTTTTTATAACCAGCACAGAAAAATCTGCCAGTTTTATAAGGAGTTTGAAAGTTATCATAAAAATCACTGAATAAACTTAAACTGCAATAGGAATGGATGGAAATCTCTTACATTGATGGAATTCAGTTAAAATACTTAAGTGTAAGTTATCCTGTGTGCCACAATACTGTGTTTGACAGAGAAGGATCTGTGAAACCTTCATGTTAAAAAAGGATTGACTAGATTACTACCATGCAGTAGTATTTACTGGTGATTATATAAGCTGTGTAGACAGAAGGCTGAGATGTCTTAGACTTGCTGTATTCTTTGAATTGTCTTCACAGAGTTGCCACCTCCAATCTATTCACATGTTGTTTCTCTTTTGCATGGCCAGGAAAGTTCCGTGTTCTTCCTGGAAGAATTCTATGCTCTGCACTAGTCATTTCATAACACTTGTCTTTTCATTCCCGTTTTGTACCCTGGCAACTAAATATTGGCACATTTTTGGATTCATATTTTGAATAATTGTTTGATTTCTTTGTATATTTTTTACTTTAAGCAAATTTCAACTGAGATTTTGAGTAGTCAGTGCATGTAGAATTCATATGATGAATGAGATACAATTTAATCTCAGTAAATTCTCTTTTCTTGGATAGAACTTGCTACAATTGTTCTGCAGCCCTATATCAAATTGAGATTTAGGAAGAGAAATGAAGTTTTGAATTATAGTAGGCTTAGTCAAAAGCCTAAAAATTTTTTTTTTCATCAACTGAAATGGTCTCAGGTCAGGTGGTAAGAAGAATTAAATACTTTTGCAGTAATAACTAAAAGCCATTAGAAGATGATGGTTTCACGTGTGGGTTTGGTGTTTGTTTTTTTTTTTTTTTTTTTTTTTTTTTTTTTTTTTTTTAAATAGATGAAGGAGGCGTTGGAAAAAAACACCCCATAATCAAAGATGAAAGAGCACCTCCCTGATTGGGTGGGACATTTCAGTCCTGCAGCTCAGGAAATTGCTCTTCCGTATACACAAAGACTGAGGATCCAATACTGTTCTCTTACCCACATTCTACCCATTACAATTAAGGAAAGCATTTGTGTCTACAAAGAGTCTCATTAAATCAAACAGCATTCATTTCAGTACATAATAGTCTCATGAAAATCACTAGGACTGTGGCTGTAGTCTCTGAGTCCAGGGAGCATTGTGTGTGCTGATGCCTTCCGTGTCTTGGAAGGTCTCTGAACCTTTCTGCTCAAGCCTGGAATGTAGAAGGAGCCTATTGAGAAACTTGTTTGCTGGATGCTGAACTGCTTTGATTTTTCCTTCCCTTCTGAAGTATTGTGAGATACTGTGCACTGCTGTCCTTGGGGTGCCTATTAATCTCTCCCATAGTAGATATACTGTTCCATTTCTTTTTCATGTCATTATAAAGACTTGCATCCTCTAAAAAAAAAATAATTACTGTGCATTTTCTTTAATTTTTTTTTTACTTAGGAAAAAACCCCTCCTTAGTAAGTGGCACATCTTGATGTAATTATTCAGAAATGTAGTTTAAATCTGACTCTTCCATTTTCTGTATTTTTTCCCAGTCTGATTAACATACACAATGAAAGTATTTATCAGTGTGGTTGAAAAAACAAAGTGCAAATGTATGCTACCAGATCTAATGAAAGACATCTTGCTGCCTATGGAGGTCGGTTTGAATTTTCCATTCTGCCTTGTTATCCTTGAGAGAATCCTCTCTGACTGATTATGAGAGTTGAAAATGCAGGAGCAGATAGTCTGAAGGGAAAAACCCCAACTCATTAGAAATGCAAATTCTTTATATTACTATATAATTGCAGTGAGCTGCAAGCTTACTGAAGTAAATATAACAATAACTTGTTTTCAGAAAATCCTGCACTGACTTCCAATTTAGGGAATCATTCACAAAGCAGGAACCAATGTTTATCCAGCTGATGCAGGCAATGTATTAATTAATACAATCAAGCAGCCATAATGACACTTGAGGGCATCATGCAAATCTTATATTTGAGTTATGCTTATAGTTGAATTAGGAATTACTCAAGGGACTTCACATTATTAACTTAGTCCTTTTCTGATTTTTAGCAGGGACCTTTACTTTCTTTCCTTTTTCTGGGGATGATAATTACAGGGCATTTTTTTTTAAAGTCACTCTGACTATACCGTTCACTGTAGAATTATGCTCTTTGTTGTAGAAATGTTACAAACCATTTTGTCAATCCCCAAAGAGTCAGCAATTTGTATGCTCATAAGAATAAAAAGAATATTTTTTTTTTTAAAAAAAACTTGATTTCAGTCTTGTGAATAGGAATTGTCTGTGATGTCTCCCTTCCCCATAAATAGTATAACTGCATCAGCCATTGTGGTGATCAAGATCCTTTCACTTCAAAGTGTTTAAACCATCTCATCAAATATGCACTAAGAATAGAACTGATGAACAGCCAGGCTCTCATTTCTCTGATTTTTTTTTTTTCTTCCTGTTTTCCTTTCAAGTTTTGAAATCTTTGACCATGGGGATAATTAGCTCTTGGGATGGTGTCTTTCCTCTGGCTGTCAGCTTGCACAAGTGCCTTAAGATAATTTGCAAATTGAAAACTGGTTTATGCCTGAAAGAATAAATGCAGTCAAATAAGCAAATTTGCTTCCTATGGCCTCTGCCTTTTAAGAATTTTTCTTCTATGTGATGCCAGGTGTATAATATCTGTGTTCATAGTCTTTATCCTGTTCCGCTTTTAGTCATCAACTTAGGTGAAAGATCATTTATGGCCTTCAGAGAATATAAAGCAGCTGAGAATGAGAGAAGGAAAAAACCATAGGATGCTCAAGAGAGGAAGGAAGGAAGTAAAATATCCAGTCTAGAAGTAGCCTTCTACTCTGGGTTTGCTGCATTATGGTGCTAGTGATGGCTGAAACTCCTGGAAAGTCCAGTGGAAATTACTTCAAGGAGGTAGAGTGGTTGTTGTCTGGTCATTAGAAAAATCTTCCCTTTCCTCTTTTTCCTTGATACTTTTCACTTACTACACATTTGGGAATTTTCATAAGAGGCAAATACTGACGGTGGGAAAAATCTTCTACAATTTTTTTTTTTTTCAATTTGCCACACACAAAGGTTAAAACAAAAAAAGAGGTTGGGCAAGGTGCAGTTAAAGCACCAAAGTTAATGCGCTTAGCTTTGGTGTCTGAGTGAAGAGGCTGAGCTCTCTGCACTTGATAAACAGGCATCTGATAGCGGTCTATAAAATCATTAGCAACATGCAAAGAATGGCTGGGGACTAGTTGTTGCTGTTTTTTCCAGCAATAGTAACTGGAGGGCTTTGGATGAAGGCAGGATGGGTGGGGATCAAAACAAACAATATGAGCAGAAGGATTAAGGGGTAGCAGGCCTGTGATCTCCTTGACTAGGAACTGTGTTGGTGCCAAAAGTTCAAGCTGGTCCTAGGGCAAATTAGGCAAACTCATTTGATGTTTTTGCATAAAAGAGTGTTTTATTAGTAAAATGATATTGTGATTTCTCTTAAAAGAGACCCTAAGTGATTCTGTCTGTATTTACCAGTCATCATGAAAGAAAAAAACATTACTTAGTGTTTTAGGAATTTCCACTCTGAGAACGCTCAGAAAGATGGCAAGGTATTAGTAGCTTTGCAAACAGACTTTGTCTTTTGAAGTTTGATTCAATTTTGGAAGGAGGTCCCCATATACTGATGACAAATGAGATTGTAAGAATGTGAATGAAGAATAACTATATGTAGTTTTTGGTAGTGTCCCATTCACACTGCACAGACAAGTTCTTTCACTAGACTTTAATAGACATACTCTTGTAGGTCAGCATCTACTTTTCTCTAACACCTGTTTGTTTTTTTTTTTTTCTCTAAGCTGCCAGTGTACTTCTTTCATGTAAGCATTAGATCAAACCAAATGCAGAAAGCAAGCAGTGATTAATGTCTTTCCACTGTGTCCCTAATGTGGGAAATCTCTCCATAAATAAAATACATTTTTTCCTTAGCTAGTACTAAAGCATTATATTTAGCTACATGCTCCATTTGCCTATTGCAAGATTTTAGGTTAATTTGGCATACAAAACTAACCTATCCCTCCAGCTTCTTTAAACCCTCCAAAAGTCCCTCATAAAGCAAGTAAATGGAGTTTTGCATACAATGTGTAGGGAATAAGAGCTATTTTCCTCCTCATTTGCTTTCTTTTTTTTCAGTTGGTGAATGTTATGGTGGATGATTCAGATTTGGGTGGTTTATCTTTATACAAAGATACAATTATCCTCTTAAAGTGAATGTGTTTTAAAATGAAACATAGTATCAAATAGTTTTACAGATGAAAAGCCACCAATGGATTTCTAAATTCTGCAATTTTCTCATGTGTAGGGCCATTGGATCAGATGAGTGCTAAGTTCTCCATAAAAAAAAAAAAAAAAAAAGAATAGGAATGAGGCAATTGTTAGATATGCATCACTACAAATGGAATGTTTTTCTAGCCTTCAAAATACATAATTTTGGGTATTTATAATAGGTTTATAATTTAAGACAATCTTTTCCATTGCAACATTGCAGATCACCTACTGGCTGACATGTTTTAGAAACAGAGTATTCTTGTCAACACCACTCTTAGGTGTATGTGTGAGACTTACATGTATGCAAATTTACCGTGTCTGTGCTCCTAAGTTATATTTTCCCAAGCAAGCCTCACTAGGGAACAATCTGTGCTGTAAGCATCAATCTATAATGTGCATGAAGAAAACCTTTGTTATAATAACTATAACTATATGTAGTTGGTGAATGCTGGCAGGGTTACTAAAGAGTTTCATCATGTATTTTAAAAATAAAATGTGAGTTCTTAGTAAAGATTTGTTCTGACCCCACTGTGGAGTCAGTTGGATTTCCTCCAGATAAACAATTTGTACATTCCCTAATTGCAATTCGCTACCCTTTCTTTGCACCACAAAATACAGCTGCAGCGTGATAACTCTGACTCAAAACCACTGAAACTTTCTGCCTGGATCATACCTTTAAAGTGAAAAATGGTAACCAAAACCACAGGCAGGTAAGGCAGTCTTGCTTAAATAACTTATGAGAGTGGTCAAAAGCTATATTTGTTAAAGCACACGTTATTGGAAAGAACTGTTATCTAATAAAGGACTATAATGGAAATATGTCAATGCTTAAAGGGTAGAACAATTTTTAAAAGCATTTTAGAATATAGTTGGGATGAAAAGAAAACCTCTATTGGAGTCTTTGCTTGATACAGATGGTGAAATCCAGAATAGTGATGTAAAAGAAGCAAAAAATGTCACCAACAGTTTGTGTCCTATATTTGGAATAAAACAAAAATATGCATGCAGAAGACAGATTTTGAAGGAATAGAATATTCAACATTTAGGACAAAAAAAAAGGGCAGTAGCACTTACTGAAACTAAGATTTTTCTTTAACACAATATCAGAGAATTTGTCAGAGGCTTAAAAGACAGATGAACATTTTTCACAGATGTCAAAAAAATTGGGGAAACTTGGTTTCTGAAGAACAGGAAACTCTAAGCAGGTTAGCCACAGGTTAAACAGAGGCATAATAAAAGTAAAAGCTAAACAGACTGTAAACAAACAATTTAAGATTAAAAATGAGATAAGTCCATCAACACGGCTTCAGAACAAGTAGTTTTTGGGGAACAAATCTGTTCTCCATTTCATAGACATACAGATTTGATTGACAAAACCAGCTATGTTGGGTAGTAACTCTTGTTTTAACAATTTGTGTTTGTTCATCTATGTGCACAGATGTTAGACATGTTGGGGTCAAATACGTATGGTATCTGTGGAGGAGAAACTGGGATTAGAAAGTGAGCCCCTAAAACACCTCTAAACACCCCTAAGGAATTCAAAGTTTGGGAATAGCCCTCCCCTACACCAGAGCACAATTTGCAATTTGTGGGGTTGGTTATAAATTCAAATGGCATATAAAATCCCAAGTATATCTTTTCCTTCTCACAGTAAGCTTCCTTTTTCTGGCACCATTAATAAAATACTTATTTCATTAAATGGCTCAGGCGCATGACTCCTGAGAACTCTCAGTGGAGAAGCTGAAGTTTCCTGAGTGCTGCAGTGTACTTGACATAGTAGCAATATCTGCTGAGTTATAGTCTATATAATTTTTGAATTGTGTTCCACAGCACTCAGCAATCTCTGTTATATGCTTTGTATCTATGTCACAGATATTGCTGAGTTCATGTGAGTAATAATTAGGTAAGTTTCTTTGAGAAATTCTTTTTTTGAAAAGCTCCAAAAGATTTGCACTACAGCAAAGTTTCATTTTCTACTCATGAGTAATTTTTTATGAAAATTTACTGAACAACAAGCACATGTAAGACATAGCTGGGGTCACAAAGAAAGGTAGTATTGTAATGTCTTTTTCTGTGCTTATTGAAAATGTTTCTGACTTCCAAGGACAAGCTTTTTCTTTTTTAATTGAACTTTACAAAAATATATTTAAAAATAATTTTAACTACATGCTAATGTCAAAAAAATGCTTGTGGAAAAAAATAATTAAAACCCAACAGATATCATGCATAATATTCGCTAACCTGTTAGCTTCAAAGAGCAGAAATCAAAGATTTTCAAATAATCAGAAAATGGAAGTGGAAATCTGTTTAGGCCACTCTTTCTCTGTGCATAAATTCTTCAACTTTTGTCTTTGTTAACTGGAAATGCTCTGTTACTTGGGAGATCTTTATCTTAAGCAGCCTTTATCTTTACCTATGTGTGCCAGCCTTCCCATGTCTTTGAATGCACAGCATTTTTCATCTGGGAGGTTGAAAACAACAGAATATTGAGCTTTTACTCTTACCCACCCCCTCTGCATACTCCCCAGCAGTAAAAGGCTCCTTATTTCTCTGCTTTACCACTATACCCATCTGCTAGCCTTTACAGCAAAGGAAAAAATGACAATGTAAGTCTACAGCATATTTTAAATTCAATAGAGCTTTTCCTTCATCATGTGTATAATATCTGGTAGATTTCTTTGGACTCATTTATACATCTCTGTAACTAGTGCTCTTTTAAAATTCCCTGCCAAAGTTGAAATATTCCAGAAGTTGGAATACTACCATAAGTGTTTGGATTAATTCATGTGTATACAACATTCTTTGGGGAAGGAGAGGAGATTTAGAGGAAGAGGCAGGGTCTAATTCTTGCTGATGTCAGAGTATCTGTGAAAGGAACAGCAAATCCTTACATTTCATGATACCAGCACTTTGACCTTGGCAATGAGTTTACTTGGATTGGAGATTGTGTCATCCTGTTCTTCACACCAGAGCAAACTGAGATCAAGTACATTGCACATTGCAGTGCAACATAGAGATAGCTGAGCCAGATTTAAAAATAGCAGAGAGAGGTCAAGTACAGCAGCATTCAGCTTGAGGTGTAGGCTGCTTTAGAGCCTAAAGTTTCAAAGTGGTCCCTCCAAAGTCAGTGAAACTGTTTTCTCACTCACGTAGTGGTTGGCATGTCATGATCATTCTGGCTGAATTGTTAAAGTATTGCTGTTCTTCAATCAAGAAGTACAAGGGAGCAAGTCCAATATACTTTTAGGATATGAGTGATGGCAAGAAGAAAAGGTAATTTCTTATCACTATTATGTTCTTCAGGTCTGGACATTGAAGAGTCCAGCCCTCCCCAGCTCCAGGCAGTTGTGATGAGGTGTTGGAGCTGGCAGAATCCAGTGCACTGTGAACATGCACCTCTCTGCCTGGGGGAGGGATATAGGATGCTTCTACTGTCTCTGCCAGTGGAGCTTTCCCCTCCCTGAAGAGCTGTCAGCACCCAAATCTAGTGAAGTCTGTGTGTTCTGTCCCTCTGCAGTGCTGATCCACCTGATGGTGTCTTTATACTGTCAGTTATGTATTTTCTACAATACCTCAGTCTCCAGTTTAAAAATGTTTCTGAGCTAGTGTCAGTGCAGGTCCTGAGCTGAGAGTGCTTGTTTGTCACTCTCTGGGACAGAGAATTAGACTCACTGGGACAGCTGGACAGGAACAGCTGTGCTGAGACATTCCAAATTCCTTACCTCTTAAACACACTTTAGGTTTTCTGCGAACCTAAGATGATACAAGTAATTCAAAGGTGCTCACAAAGATGATGTGTCTTTTATACTAAGTATAAGAAAAGCAAACAGTGTGACTGTAATGCTGTATCACTGTCTGTTCATACTTTCTGTAACATATTGTGCTTATCGGCTCTTGTTGGGCTTGCGACAACAATGAGATTAATTAGTGCAATGGTGCTCTACTAAAGGAGCTGTGAATTATTTGGGTTGTGGAAAGTAAATGCTATTTGTGTGAGTACTGGGATTAGGAAGACTGTACCACAATGACTAATAGGAAACTAGGCCATGTAAATCTGGGCAAGACCCCTTTGACCAAATTAACAATTTAATCCCTTTTGCTAATCACACAAACAGCCATCTCATTCCCTAATGAAACAGTGTTACAGATCTGTTACAGCTTTGATATTTCTGCGTGTCTCAGTGAATATTTGAAGAAGTACCCTGTGAGGATGGAATGCCCCAAGTGTAAGTGGGAGCTCCAAAACAACTGAAAATGACTGGGGACATGCCTCAGGCTCCCAGGCCTTGTTTTTAAATGAAAAATATAGAATGAGACTCCCAGATATCCTTTTCTTTCATGTTCCATGCTTAGGGCCATAGCAACTAAAAAGCCTTGCTGCACTGAGACTTGAGATAAGCTGAGGGAATATTAAATAAGCCAGTATGCAGAGATCACTGGAAGTAGGTAGGAGTTCGAAAGCTCCAGTTTATAAAAGTAACTAGGAAATTGTGCTGGTAGCTAAAAGATCAAACATTCAACTTATCAAAGGTTACGTTTGAAGTTTTGGGAAACAAAATAAAGAAATTCCTTGTTCTATTTCAGTGACTTTTGTGGCATATTTTCTTTGGCCATTGCACTTTCCTTAATAACAGCTGATTTCTGTGGGGGTAATTTTAGTGTTGCATCATACAAGATGATCCCACAGTGTGTTAAATTGATTTCTTGTCCCTACTTGAGGTTGATTAAATGTAAATTTCAGATTCTAGATCTAGTAGTTGTTGGCTCTGTGCCCTGGCTCTGCTTAGTGTGTTTCTTCTAAAACACACTTGAGCTAAAAGCACCGTCTTTCTTAGTGCTCTGTGTTCATGTTGAGAAAAATATTTTTCTTGCTGGAGCAAGACAGCAACTTTATTGAATTTTTTTTTTCATTTGCTATATACACCTAACAAGTCTGTGCCTCAAACCAGCTTTAACATGGTGCTGCTAATCTAGAACAGAGGCTTCAAAAGAGTTTGCAGGCATGCGTTGGAGCAGCATTAATGAAAATGAATTAATATGCTTCCTTATTTTGGCAATTGTGATGGAATATTTTTTTCCTATTTTGGAGAAGCATTAAAATCATGTCTATAAAGAATTAGACCTTTGCGTGGTTTCTTGTGAAAATCACATTGTTTGAGAAAGAATAGATGATTTTCTTTGAAGTAGAATCAAACCCACTGAAAACCAGGGCTATTTCTACTAAGCAAAATGTCAAAATTTTCCCTCTTTGTTTATAGGTCAGGTCTGAAGGAGACATGGAATCCAGGGAACTTTCCTCTGGCCAGAAGCCTCACTTGTGCAGTAGTTAAACTCGGCTTGCCTGTCTGCACTGTGAATAGTCTGATTTCAGTGGGATTATGTGTAGCATATAAAGTTGAATCAAGAGTGAGCTTTACAGGATTGGGATCTTCAGAGTCAACTGCCAGATTTAAAATGCATTATTCCAAAGTGCAGTGATGAGTTCTCCATGTTATACCACATGGGCTTTATTGCACCAAACTAATCTCCTAGTTATAACTAATCTCTTCAAGCTTGATTCTGTTCATCCTCATTTCAGTAAGTGCAAAGTCATTGCCTGAATGAAATTTGAGGGTGCTTGGCTTTTTTATTCCTTCATCCTTAATTATTACATAACCTTTAATACAGGGTTTACAGAAGAGAGAGGTAGGTCCAGCGTATAAATTGGATTACTCCTCCTGGAACCTGTGGAGTTATAACTGTTTACAGTGACTAAGAATCTGGCCCATAAACTTCACTGTAAGGCTTTTTCTAATCCAGCAGTGTAATTAGACTGAAAGAGTTATTTTCAAGAGCTGTTACTACCTGAAAATGATTACTCACTGGGGCATCGTTAGTATAATAGCAAAGTCACTTCTCAAGGATGCTGGAAATCCAAACACTCTGTGCTGTTTGCTGTGCTCAATAGGACAGTTAATATATTGTCTCCCTTGTGACTTGTGTAGTAAAACTCGTGTATTAACTCCAACAACATTGTACATGTTCTCCTAACCAAAAAATGAAACTGGTGTTCCTGACAATAGATAACTACAATCCTAGCAGGACACATACTCGTGCCTTTGAGAGAGAGCAGCTTTTCAGTGTGCAGCGAGGACTATATAAAAACATAAACAGCAAAACAATTTATATTTGTAGATAAAAAGAAACATCACTTACACGGAGTAAGCTAGAGAAAGCCGAGTGTATATATTTTAATACACTTCATCAGTAGTACATTAAGGAGCATACCCAAAGCCTTATGGAAATGGAAAGAGGCTGCCTTTCTTCAGCAGGGCCTTGATTGATCCTGTTATCCTTAAGGTGTTCAGGCTCATGGGGGAAAGGAACCATCACACACATAGTATTCAGGCATACACAAAATCCCAGGGCCAGCTGTGTTGTCCCCGTGGGGCGGTCCTGCTTGTGTAATCAAATCAATGAAGACTTAAAATAGGCTTCAGATAACTGCTCCCACCCTGGCAATGGCAGGATGGTTTGTGACACACAGACAAAGCCCATAAGAGAAATGAGGCACTGACACATCAGAAAGTGCCATGAGAGGCACCATGGGTGTGCTGGGTGAAATACCTGCAGCCACATGGTCTGTTTCTAAGCCTTGTGTGACAAAAGGGAGGAGAGCAAGAAGAGTGGACAGCGTCTCTCCATGAGCCCTATTTGTGGAAGCAGTGAGCATCCCCTTTTCCTGCCTTGCCAGGCCTGGGCACAATCTGCTGGGCACTGCTTGCCCTGGCCAGTGGCAGTGTTGGTATTGAGAGCAGCGGAGCTGTGTCCTGCTGCCTCCATCCAGCTCCACCATGCTGCTGGCTTCAGCACAAGAGTAGTCCCTGAACTTTGGACGTCTCCTTTTACAGGCCTTGCGAGATGTGTGGGAACAAAGTCCTCTCCACGGTGTTCCCTATTGCTGCATCTCTCCTTGGCAAGAAATCAGGTGTTACTAGGATCTTTGGCCTTCTAGATACTTTCTTTCTAAAAATCCTACGAAGACTTCGGTATTGTTGGTAAAGATAAGAAAGTGTTTTCTCATGATAGGTCTTGTCTGTCCCTGCCACAAGACAGAATCCCTGTCAGCTCTGGGGTACCCGTGGTTATCAGATCTAGGCAGAGAGCAGGGGGAAGGACAAGCCCTGCAGGCTCTGCTCCCATCCTGTGCAGTCACTCCTCACCCAGCAGAGAACAGGGTGCTCGGAGAGGGAGCAGAGACACCTGCGTGGCAGAGCAGCAGCCGGGAGACCATTGCAGCAGCCAGCTCTGTGGCGTTCTGTACCAACAGGACTGTTGTTGCCACACATCTCATTGAACATGCACAAAATGTTTTATGCCTGCACTTAAAATAGTAGCTTGAGTACTAAGACATCTGTTTTACATCCGTTACTTGTGCATATGAATGCAAACACTGGTCTTTAAAGGTAACTTTTACTAATGTGCTCACCATTTCAGAATTCTCTGGCTTGATATATCAGAAGAGTGATACATCCAGTGCCAGCAGCACACCGTGTTTCAAAGCAAATTATAATAGGTTGCTGGTGTGAAGTTTAAGACGTGGTTTGTTAAAATCCAGCTTTTATCTGAGAGAAAGGATTTTCTCTCTAACATGAGAGACTATTTACACTGCAGAAAAATAATTCTGCCTCTGAAAGCTATCTGGCCAAATTAATACTGTCAGTTTCTAGGAAGCTGCATCAGGAAATGTTGGGTTATTTCATGTTTTTCCGTGCTAGTTTTTAATACCATTTTGTCCCATTTTATGTATTTATGTTTTTGTAATGTTTATAAATTGACCACTGAGGGCTAATCTGGCGCATAATGTATAAAGTGAAAATACTTTCATGTTATCTATTTTCATCCTAATTTGAATTCTAAAATAGCTGTTGAGGTGGTTAAATGATGGCTTGTTATTATTTCTGCATTTGCTAAGTAAAATGTGGAACTTTCTGTTTAAAATTTACCCTAATCTCCTAATGCAACTGTTTGTAATATTTCTAGTCACAGATTAAGTCTTCTAAGAACCACAAATAAGCAAATACCTAAGACACATATTATCTCTTTAAGTACAGAAAAGGTATGGTACTGAGATGAATGATAGGAACAGAATTATTTTATGCAACAAAATAATCAAAGAAAAGTTTCTGGTAAAGTATCTGGTAAAGTTGACAGAAATTTGTGCTGAGCTAAAAAAAATAATGCTGCAATTTTGTAAAGTCTACAGAAAACCACTTCAAATGTGAATTAATGTAGCACTGCCTGCCTGAGCTAAAACTGGAGAGGAAAAAAAATGAATATATCAGGATGTCAGTGTGGTGAGAAGATGAAGTGCTTTGTTCATTGTTGGATTATAAAAGAGACACTTGGCAATTTGACTGACTGGTTTGTAAGATATTATCATTAGATATAATGATTGTACTTTCAGTGGACACATAAATAGTTACTAATGCCAAAGACATGAAAACATGATTTCAAAATCCTGAGGAACCTTATGCTACATGTTTATTTAGGAGAATTGGAATACTATCCAAGGTAGAGACCTCTGACATTATTAATATTGTTAATTCAATCTTCATGTCAGGAAGGTCCTCAAACCTAATTTAGAAGGACCTCTGTGATTTGTTAGTGCTGTGCCCACTGTGTAGCTCTGCCAGGATGGGCACTCATTAGTGGCAGACTTATTTTCTACTCCTTTAGCAAGGGCTGCAGGATCCAACAGCAGTCTGAGGCTTCATTTTCCTTGTTTCTACTTAGCCTGACCTGTACAAATTAAGAACAGATATTTTGGTATCAAATATTTAAAAGCTATGGGTTTTATAACTTATATGTTAGTGAGAAAAGGGAGGGAGGAGACAGATTTTGTAACTTCTAATAAGACTTCCTAGACATCTATATGCTTCAGTAGATCAGTCATCTTCTCAGCACTTCTTGTTTGCATTACTTTGCTCAGCCAACACTGAAGGTGGTTATTTTGATGAGGAAGTAAAATAAATGGGCTAAATGCAAACTGAGAGGAAGCCTGTTGTAGATCCTCTGTGAGCGGCCTTTGAGATATCTGTAACACTGCAGAGAGCTCACAAATCTTTAGTCCTCGGGCAGCTGCTCCAGAGCCTGGTAAAGAGCTGAGACCACCCATATGGGTGCACACAACGTGTCTGCTGCCTTCCTTTGTCTCCTCCTGTTGCTGTAGTTACAGGCAGTTGGTTGTGTGAGAGGGACCTCCTGTGTCATCTCAGTAGCTGCTCTGTTACCTCTTATTTTTTTTTTTTTCTGTGGCGTAGTAATCCTTTCCACAAACATCAACAGCCTGATACTCCTTTTCAAAGTCACGACAATCTGACAGGCTAAGAGAGCCTGGTTGGCAGTTTCCTGGTTTGGAACAGACTCCTGACTGCTTTCTGATTTTTAACTACACCATAGGGAAGAGCTTGCAGCTTGACACGACTATCATACTATAATAACATATTCCATTAAATCATTGTTACCTGCTTCTGTTTCCTTTTATTTTATTTTTTAAAGAGAGGTGACAAAAAGAAGTGTTCCCCTGCAACATAAAAAATGTCCTGTTATATGATGGGATTTTGGGGCTTGTGCAAGACTTAACAAGAACACTTGACCCTCTAGTAAGGAACTGCAGAAAGAATAAAAGTCAAGATTTTCTGTGCAGTGGGTGTTTATGTTCTTAACAGTATTCAGCTTCATAAGCTGTAAGAGAAACTTCTTTTGGTAGGTCTTTCATCTCTATAAACAGCTTACTGCAGCCATCACAGTTAATTTGATTAGTGGCACTCAGACATGAGCCCAGTGAAACAGCAGCTTAAGAGCACTTTTGCAACCAGTGACTATATTGGGGATTCTAATCTTTGTCAGAGCTGCACAGGAGGACAGCTACTTCTCTCACATTTCTGAATGTTTTAAAACTGTTTTGAATGCTTAGGTACTTCAGGGAATGACATATAAAGGGTGAGAAAGATTATCACCTGACAAAGCTTTCTTGAATTAGGTCACTGCAGGCTGTTTCATTTAACAGTTCCTTTTCTTATGTGCTTAAAAATCAAGCTCTCCTTCTCCACTCTTGCATTAGATAGGGCAGTGTTTTTGGTGTGTGAACACAGAGGTTGCGTGACTGTGGTGTCAGAGAAGGAAGGGTTAACACCTTTCTCAAATGTCCAAGGAAGCAAGGAAGGTCAGGATGTTTTGTGTAGCAGTTGGGTTCTGCATGTGTCCCAGGATTGTGCCATGTGACTCCCTTCAAGTGCCTTCCCAAGGCTGTCAATGCCCACTGTACTTAACATGCCCTGTTTCCTATTTCTTCCTTTGGGTACCTGGTGTATTTGCTTGCAGAATTGAGGAAATGCCCAGATTGTCTGGGTCCTTCAGATTTTGAAATGGAAACTATGAAATGCAAACTATTATGGCAGAAAATGAAGGGAGAGAAGCTGCAGCCTTTGACAGCTCATTTGGGCAGTCTTTTGGTATACAAAGATTGGAGCAATCAGGTGATATGCAGGTGACAAAGACAATTGTACCTGGGAAAGGATATTCTTCCTCTCTCTCCTCTGGTGGGGAAGTACAGATCATGCATTCCTTAAAAAGGCTGTACCTGATCATATCTTGATACTGTAAACCTGAACAGAATTAACTCTTTTCTTAATATCTCTACTTACATAAAATAGTGTAAAGTTTTAATAATCACTGGCTTTGTGTGGCTGCCAAAATGATCAATAGTGAAACAGTTGAAGTGAAGGTATTTAAGCACTGCCATTTCATTTTACAGTCAACACCTGCTGAAACAAATTTAAGCTCCTAGTGTTAGTTGCTTTCTAAAAAGAAAATTAAATAGAAATTTAACTTCTGTAAGTCATTGACCTGGCAAATTTTAGGAAACAGAAAACTCTGCAGGAGTTTGTGACATGATAATTATGTCTTCCCTATAAGATTTGAAGTTCAGATGCCACAGGGGCTTTTGGCCCACACAGCTTGAATAAGTGCTAATATTCTTCCAGGAACCATGTGTCTCAGAGTAGATACATGCTGTGGCATCATAGATGGCACTGTATCTCACCAGTAATTTTAATCTGCAAGTTTTCTGCTGGTTTTTAGATTTTGGTTTTTTTCTTATTTGTGGTTTGATTTTTTTCTGGTTGTTTGTTTACAATGTGTCTCTTCTCTGAATACTTAGAACTGACTTAAAAAGTTACACACTTGATTGCAGTCATACCAGTACTTTTCTCACTGTCACGTGAAGGCAAATGTACTACTCTACTTCAAATGTAATATTAACCAAACAAGTTAACACACTCAAAAATCATGGCAAACTTTCTTCTGATACTGTGAAAACATATGGTTGTGTAAAATGGTTGTTTGAGTCTTGCTTTCACTGGTGTTGTAGAGTAAGCCATGGCTGCCAGCAGAAAAAGAAATGCAGTGCTTGCCAGCTGGTTTTTCCCTACCAAAAATTATTTGGATCAAGGTACTTTATCTAAATATATTCAGGGTGCATGTGAAATGTGTTTTGGATCCATTCAGCTATTTATTTTACATAAACAGCAACTTTGACAATTCCAGCTGTTTCACATGCAATATGCCAGCAGCAGTCAGGTGACAGAATGTCTGCAAAACTGAACAGAGTTTCTTTAAACAAACTATTCAAACTCTCAGATCAGCTATGTCTTATCATCTGTCTCACAGCCCATCAACAATCCTACCCCTCCCTAGGAAAACATGGGGAAAGCAGGAGTGTCTGGAAGGATGATGAATAGAGATCTGATAAACAAAGGTGGAAGGAGGCTTTCACAACTGGCCGTGCCTTTTGAGGAGTGGCCTGTTCTATTGGAACATATGTGGATTTACACTGGTATATTGTACTGTAGTGAAACAAATTGTTCAGTCCTAGAAGCAATTTGCAGGGAAACAAAGACTATTGTATTATATTGGCCAATAATGGCTACTGTATATTGTTTGGTTTCTGCTGTTCAACTCAGTTTCAGGGGCCTGAACAAATGACAGGAAAATAATGTAAAATTGCATGGCTGGAAGGGCTGCTTAATAGGATACAGAGCCTCTTATCTCTAAGTAGTCTGTGTGGGTTTAATAGGGCCCAAATCTTGCCATAAACATTTATGCAGACACCAGAGCAGTGTCCTGAGTTTTTTTAAGGGCTCCATTCTTCAGGCCTGCTGGTGTCAATGGAAGTGTGAATGTGTCAGCTTCTTATAAATGACCAGGTGTGCACTGATAAAACTAATATAGATCACAGTTTTTAATTGTCAGCCTTACAGAGCTCTCACGTAACTAAAGACAATATATGTACATTTTAGCTCTAAAATTCACAAGACTGCACTTAGTATAAAAGATTCTTTTGTTTGAGCAATTGCCTGTTTCTAAACTGCTTCACACTGTTGACAAAAGTAGTTGGTTCTGTTTCTTGGGAGAAGGAAAAAGTAGACATTTAACAGTGTTTCTTGTGCCACTCATGTCATTTGTTGTTTGTGTATTATAGTGATACCACTAGATGCAAAATATTGGAATCCCCAAAAGGAAGTATCAAAGACTCCCAAGAGATTTCAAGTGGCTTTGGATATGTGTTTTTAGAGCACTTAGCTCCTTTTAGAAATCCCACAGCTATGTTTCCTTGGTGCTCATCATCTGGTTATGGTAAGGAAGGGACAGACCATGACCTTGTATTCTTGCAGGCACAGACTGCCTCAGAGGAGAAGTTCAAGTTTAGCAGACTGTAAGATCTGGTGTGCCTTTCTGCTAATGCCAGGGATTCCTGGGGTCTGTGTTAAGTCACCAAGTACAGCATGGCCAATGTCTGCACTTTGCTTACCAGAAGGAGAGAAGTTGTCTTTCCAGAACTCACAGTCTAAGTCTCTTCACGGGCACTGACTAACCACAAAAAAATTAAAGACTAAAAGGAAATTAAATGTTTACTATGCACAGTGTGAACAAGCTTAACTAAACACTGCTGCTACTGAGGAGAGATACCATCAGAAGCCAGTTTTTCACAACTTCAAATGTTCTTTCATTAGAATACTGAAAAATGGCTGTACTGAAATATATCTGTCTCTACTTACGTAATCTATCCACCTATCATAATTACGTATTGTTGTGAAATTCAGGTTCAGCAGGTTCAGCGTACAACAACATCCTGCTTGCAATTAAATTGTGCTTCTTTTAAAAGTTAGAGAGAAAGAAGAACATACTGAAAAGGAAGATATTTCAAGGAGTTTTTTTGGGAGAGTTTGAAGGATTTCACGGTTATTCTGTAAATGCTGCAGAGGAAACTGATCCCCTTTGTTAAGCTGCCTAGAAAGTGCATTTCTTCAGAAAACTTTTCATACTTTGAAAGTAAGTTTTAAGATGGCACAAGCCAGCAAATTCAGGCAGCACATCTAAGAAAGCAATTTTTTCTCATCACAGAAAACCTGAAGCTAATACAAGTATAAAAAGGCGCTCCTTCCTTCGCATTTATACAGTGTAAAAAACTGTTGTACCGAGCAGACAAAAAATCTGACATCAACCCTTGATCTCCGTCTTGCAAGCTGACAATGGTACCCATTCATTACTGCACCCAGTATAGCATCTCTTTCTACTCTGTTTAATGGGAACTATTCTCTGGTTGCAGTGTACTTCAATGAATATTTTTAAAAAGCACCTGCTTCAACATTTTGCTGCTTTATATTCAAGCATAAAGCTCCTTGAAAGTTGTCTACGTACACATTTATACATATGTATCATCCACAAGTAAATCTATGCAGTACACACACAAATAGGGTCTGTCCCCTGTGCTGCACTCGTTCTCTGTTCACTTGACTTTTATGAAGGATGAGAATTGTGCGTATGGTAGTGGCAAAGGTATGAGATCTTTCATCCTGCAGAGCCATTTCTGTGTACGGTCATTCCTACTGCGGGCAGTTTAGAAATTGCTAGAAGTTTAAAGGGCAAATACTCATTTTTTGAGGAGAAATTTTACTTTTTATTTTTCCATCCTTATGATGCTCGCTTTTTGTTCTTTCTCTGTCTTCTAGGAGGTATCTCTGTCCTATTTGTGTTCTGTAGTTCCTAAATCATTGCACTTATCCATATCTTCAGTCATACATCACTATGGTGTCTGATTTAGCGAAGGCTGTGGGGGTTGTTTAAGAGGAAGCTATTTCCGTACTCTTACTGGTTCACTCTTGGAAGATGGATATTTAATAAGTTTAAAGAACCTGTAGGAGTCCTTCAATGTACGGAAAAAGTTTAATATGATGAAGTTAGGGAAGCACATGTCATCACATGCTGACCCACAGCATTTTTTCAATGAAAAAGGAAAGAATTTAATTTTGAATCTCAGGATGGCCCTCACAGAACACTCTGGAGAAGACAGTCATACAGCAGGCAGGCTACTCTAGCCTGTCCCCTGCAGCAGTATGCTAGTGTGTGACAGCACAGTGATGAAAAAGCTACAGAACTGAGGGTAAACAGGCTTTGTCTTCTGCAAAGTTCTGCCAGTTCAACTCTGCACATCCTTGGAAGCATAAGAGCATTAGCTGATTCTGATGGTAATCTGAGGAGTGCCCTTTTTAACTTACCTCTTCAGTAGCGATAGTTAAAGAAGAGTCAAGCCCAAATAAACTGACAGTGCAGTGTTGAATTGCTTTTAGTGAAAGCTGAAACAATATCCACCTGTTGTAGAGCACACCTGAACATTGTGAGGTATTATTTCTGTTCTATTTAAAGGGATAATGCCCTAATGGAGGGAATGCATTAATCATGCCTACATCAGCACTGGAATTTTGGTTAGTAACAGGTTACTTCTTGTTCATAGCAGATGTTCATTATTATAGCAGGGAGGTTTGGGAGGGGAAATTGCAGTTAACAAAGCACTTTCCTGTGGTTGCAATTGTTCTGTTCTTTTTTTCCTGCCCTATTCTTCCAAGTGTACTAGTCAATGTGTATTATAGTCATGCAGGAGCACAACATAACTAATGCAATTCTGAGAGACTTTTAATTTCAGAAACTGAGGAGTATAGAGCAGTAGATGTCGTTTACTGAGAGCTGTTCTTGCAGCTCTGGGTGAAAGCTCTTTCTGTGTCAGAGACCACTTGTACCAAAATTAAATGCCTGTGAGGTGGTCTATGTGAAGGTGCATTGCACAAAACCGAGCTCTGGGCTTTCTCATTTTCTCTTTTTGTTCCACTTAACCCTAGAAACAAGTAGGAATAAGAGTATTTGAAGCAATATTTTATGCACAGGCTGGATTTCCCATCGAAGCCAGTAAGTAACTTCTTGCAGCTGCAGCTGGCCAGGAGAGCTTTTGTCACCAACTCATTTCCTCTGTAATGACCCTTTTCTCGCTAAAGTTGTGCTTGTTTTTATACCCAGATACCACAGTAATTTTTATTGTTAATTTTGTGTACAGCGAACAGAGAAGTTTTTGTTTACACAGCATGAGGCTTAGAAGCCACTGTTGTGTTTATCATCCATGACATTCATTTCACATCTCATCTGTTATATGAGTGAAATGTGAAAGTAATCATGTCTTTCTAGCACATCAGGGATAAAATGACTTAAACCCAACAGGAACGGCTGGGGTTATTTTTAGTCTTCTGTGTTAGTGTAATTTACCAACCAAAGACTGGCACCTCTTTCCTCTTTTCACACGTTTATGGTAGAACTGCTGCAGCTCACAAACCCTTTGCTGAGTCTTAAGATCCTGATTTCAGTGGCAGGGTTGGATTTTTGTAATCATTTCAATACAGCACCCCGAGGCAGATTCTGTTGCTCAAGCACAGTCAGTAAAATTTTGGAAGGTCTAAATGACATCAGTATCACTGCTTGACATACTTTCCAGTCACTGTGAACCACAGAACAGAGGTTGGAACCTGTTTTCTAGTGGCGAATATATTTGATTGGAAAAAATGTTCTTTTATTTTGCACTGGAGAAGGCAAATATTTGTAAGTAATGGAAAAGACAAACCTGTGCTGTCCCCTATAGAGTAGAGTGTCAAATTACAGTCAACAGGCTTTTTAAAGGTTCAGAAGATGAATTAATTCACAGTACAAAAACTCGTAAGAGAGTCACTATCTTGTCAGCGCAGAGTATAATATAAGAAAGGTGATGTAAGGTAGTGAGAAATTGCCAAAAAATTATTTGAGCTGGGCTTTGTAATGAGACAAAGACCGAGGGTTGGGGGGTCTGATCGTTGGTAGGGCTGGTTGATTTTTTTGGTTAGGATGGGCGTTTATATCTTTTTGAGAGCAAAATGGGTTTTAATTCTGATATGGCTTCAATTGTGAACATAGTCATTATAACTTACTTGATTAGAACTCTGAAAATGATTCATTCCTTAAGGCAATGCTTTGATGAAGTTTAGAATGTAGTTGAAAAGTCTGTAAGAAATTTTGTGTTTTACTTTATAGTCTTCAGATTACGTATCTGGTGCAAGTGTCATAATGAATATTAGGAGAAACAATTTGGTTGCATATCTAAATACAGTTAAACCAGAGATCTCCTGGCTTGCCTTTATGACTTTTATGTATCTATTATACATCAAAGGGACATGACAGTTGTGCTCTGTACCAAGAAAATTCACAATTATAGGAAAAAGAATTAACACACATGTACTCAGCAAAATCACAATGTAACTCATTAGAAATTAATTAAGCATCTCACTGCAAAATCCTTACAAAGACAAAACTCCCACTGGTCTGAATTCACTGCTAGTCTAGAAGAGTCTAGCTTCATGAAACCTAAATTTATCTCAAGATTTAAATGTTGGAAAACAGTTGGAGATTCTCATGAGCAAGGATTATAGAATAATGCACGAGACTTGGGCAGGACAGATTTGCACTAGACTTGAGCAGGACACATTTCTTCCCTCCTTTTGATTGCTAATCCTTGGTGGTTTTCCTTTCAAATTTGAAGAAGCAATAGCCAAATTTTTCCTTAAATCTGTCAAAGTCGGATGCAAAAGTCATTGTGTTAATAAGGACTTGGATTAATCCAGGTCCACGTCTTTATTTAGAGACAATTTAGGCCATTACTCTAAATTCATTAAAAAAAGAGGAATAGCTCTTTTCAGATCTAGGTAACCCAACCAATGACTTGCAAGGAACATCAGCACAATGAACAAGGTCCAAACTCTGTCCATCCCTGGAACTACGTTAACAACAGTCAAATTGGACTGATGAAAACACATGAGCAGCTTGATTCCTGTCTGTAACACTTGTCTTTCTAAAATAACAACAGATATCTTCACATCTTAATACAGATATCTGCATGCAATTCATCCAAGACTCACCAGGGTTGTTTTGATCACAACTTAGTAAATGAAAGATTGTCCTGATTTACTGGGGGGAAAAAAAAAAAGGAAAGGCAGAGGAAGCTTTATGGAACATGTATGACCTTCACAAATTGTTTCAGACATTCAAACTTGTACCAGTGCAGTTGCTTGAATTGGAGACTTAGTTTCTCCAGTTGTCTTTGACAGTAGTTCCAAACTGTATTTTTGTGCAGGGTTGTAATTTGTAAAGGAAAGTCAGTGAGTAGTGAAGTATGCTGACAGAAATATCACCAGGAGCCTGTTGTCTTCAGCTGGTTTGAAATCCAGTATCCCACATGTACACAGACAATACCTTCCTCTTTCTAGCTGGTATGTTCAACTTAAGCTTGAAAGAGACACTTCATAATTTTCCTTCCTACCTCTCCCTGAAGATGAGTGATGCTAGAGAAGCTGTTTAAACAAGGAAATCCTACTAGTTAACTTTACTAATGAAACCAAACCGTCTTCATGTCCCATTGCTTGTTCCATGCAACATACTTGCTTAAGCTTTATAGGCATCTGATGATCTGATAAAAGCAATAAGTCTATCTGGAATCCTGGGCAAATGGTCTTATGGATGTTCAGGCAGCACAGCTGACCTTTATTCCTGTATTGGTGCCCAGGTGTGTTAAATCAGAGGCAGACCTGATCTACTGACCTTATAGCACCTGCACTGCAGGACACACAGGATCAGGGGAGAGAGGGATGCATGGACTCCCATGTCCCATCATGTGACTCTTCCATTTGCTAGGAGTCTGAGCAAATAATTACTTTTTCTTATTAATAAACATAGTTTCAGTAAATATTTGTTCTTGCCATTTCAGAGGGTTATCTCCAGTGACAGGATATTTTATGCCCATGGGAAAGCAGAAAAATTGTTCTGTGATAGTTTTTTTAATCTATAATTCTATGTAGTCAGAGCAGGAATTCTTTATAAAAGAATACTATTTCATTGCTTTCAAGATAGTACTTTTTTTTATGCTGTTGCTGGAGAGAGAAATATCCATGTGTAATTCACCTTTCTATGGCTGTCTTACACAGGACAGTACAAACAATTTTATATCTTAATTATTGCATTTGGCTAACTGATATCCGGAGACCTAAATAGGTCATGAAACTAGATACCACAATGGATACATTGTATTTCCAGTTATGTAATTCAAAGTCCTTTAGAAATCAATGAAGTTAAACATGGGTGTGACTGATGGCAGGATACTGCCTATAAACTCTGCATTAAATAGGGGAATAATCTGAATATCTCTAATTGGTGTGTGGCTGCTGAAAGCAGAGATGGAGCTTAGCTGCTTCTATGGAGTGCAAAAAACATTTTAAAATGGTTTTAAATCCATCTCTCAACAAGAAAAATACAGGAGGAAAGCCAGTTTTATTTCTTGAAAGAATAGAGCAACAGGTATTATGAGCAAACTTTGGTTCACATTTGCAGAGAAACTGATGTTTCAGGCTGAAGCAAATATTTAACTCTAAAAATAGGGACCTGTCAGGAGAAAACTGGCCTGTTCTAAAACCATAATAATGCTCTTGAGGGCTGGTTACAAAATATTCCTTGCCTAAGAGGTGCTGTAGATTCCAAAGCAAAGCATGGAAAATAAACCATAATACAGCTGCAATGAAAGGACTTTTTTCCCCTCATTTTTAATGTATGCTAAGGTATAGAGCTGTCTCAGTGTTTTCAAAATAAGCCTTGCATGCTTATTGTCCTGAAGAAGCATTCAGCAAAATAAATTTGCAATCCATAGGGTCATTCTCTGTTTGTGTGTTTTTGTTTTGTTTTTTTTTTTTTTTTTTTTTAATATCAATAAGGTATTTCTAATTCATTGAATAAATTTATCATTTAAATTAGAAATGGAAGTACACATAAACTGGGAAACAAGTGGATCTTAGAGTTTCATAGTTCAATGTTTTGACATGACCACATGCCATATTCAGAGAAACACCACAAGGAGGGCAGCTCAAGCATCTTCTAAGGTGAATCACATCTTGAATTTTCATCTTGTTGCAATCAAAAAATTATTTCATTAAATAGACAGCAACTTTCATGTCTTTTGAGTCCTAATGCCACCTAATAGATTTGAATAACTAAGCTTAATATCACCACTGTGGATTTTTGTGTGTTATTTTCAGATTCTTAAAAGTGAATAGTAATGTCAGACTTTGATACAGTAAGAGATGGGAATCCTCAACTCTTATGAAAGTAGGTAGAAGAGGAGAAGGAAATATAAGTAGGATACTAAGTTCTGGATTTAAAATCACTAATGCAAAGGGAATGAAGAGAAAAATCTATTTTGATCTTATTATGGCTTGACAAGACTTTGCATCATTGAAAAATAAAATGGACTAATTGCATTAAAGCAATTACATTTGGGTTTTTTCAGTTTGCTGTAAAACTAATTATAAAACAGCTTTTAATGAAATATTCTGTGGCAAAGCCAATGTATTTTATATTGCTGTTGCAAAATGAATAATCTCTTGTGCTGTAGTTTTGAATTCTTAATCATATTCCACATTTAGACTCTAGGAAAGAAATGAATGTGTTATATATAACTGTCTCTTTGACAGGGTTTTCCTTGTGAATAGCCCAGGGATGTGCTGAAATAGTTTCTTTAATGCAGCCTGGGTGATAATATAGAAGCTTTTTCTCAACAGTGGGGTCAGTTTAATTGTGATATTACTAAACATCTGTCTGTGACATGCTCTAAACTCCGAGTCTGAGATCTTTTCCTAACACTCCATTGAGACTTATCCTTGATTTTGTTCATCCCTAGTAAGTCTCCAAATTCACTTATATTTTTAAAGAAAGTCACCAGTTCTCAGGATAAGCTGCAGTCTAAAAGATTCTTAATATAATCTCGGATAGACCAATTTTCTACTGACCAAACCAGAGAGGTATAAAAGAACTAAAACATATTGCCAACTTCAGCTTCACCTTCTTAGCCTAAGACTTTAAAAAGTTATGTCGATTTAATTGCTCTAACTCCACAGCTTTAATGAGAGCTGTATCCATAAAATCCTTCACCACGTTTTGTAGATTAGTCAGAGGATTTAAAGGAAAAAAAGAACTGTACATATTTATGCAATCTGGGATTTTTCCCCTCTCAGTTTAAGTTGAACGTAAGTAGTTGTCAGAGTATCCAGTTAGAGACTTTGTAGGGCATCTAATATTCAGAAAACATTAAGCAGAAACTCTTTCAAAATATTTGGTGGTTAGTTTTGTTATTGTGTCCCGTCCCCCCCGCCCCCCCACTGTCTTAAAAAAGGTTTATGAAGTCATTTACATCTTTGCCATGATTGGGCTTGCTCCTGTGCGATTCCAAAGATAATCCAGGCCTGGAGGACTTGCATAGCAGATTGTTTGGGCCAGAATGTTATATGATGACATGCCATTGCCAACCCTGATGATAAGTTCACTTGGCAAGCAGTCTCACTGATTTCAGTGGAATAAGATGTTACTCCAAGTGAGCCACACTGTGTGAATTGTGAATCTAGAGGAAAAATATCCTGTAAGGGAGCTGTTTTGCTCAAGTATCTTATTTTGACTGATAATCCTTGAAGTCTGTCAGTGTCTTGAAAACAATGTATAGATGCCTGTTGCTTCAGGTCAGCCGTATTTGCCAGCATTGACTAATATCTTTGGAGTGACATACACAAAAGTGGTATTTCTTCCACCACTGTGACATTTTATTGCATAACAGCTCAAAGGGGAATATAACCAAGGACATTTTATCTGTGCATGAAAAAATAGACGGAGGACAGCTGTGTGCAGAGATGGTCCATCAGGGAGCCGTGTTCTGCGAGTCTGCCTGCGTTACCTCCCGTAGGCTCCAAGCACGGAGAGTAAGCCAAGCCAATCCTTCTAACACCCAGCTGAGAAACTCCTCTCCCAGCCACACTGGCACAGCAACTGCCTTCTGCTTTGGTTGGTTTAAAGTTTCTGCTGAAGTGCCTGTGAGTGGCCACCCAGAGGTCTAACAAGCCATACTGATGCACTAAGTGCCAGACTCCTTCAGCCATGGTGCACCTGTCATGCTCATGCTGTCAGGGTCAAACTGCTTAGCAGGCTTGGGACAAGGCAGGAGTTTTTGTCAGTTAAACTCATGTATTTGCCTCAATGGCTTCAATCTTTGATCCTCTGGATATTGTAGTTTGTCTAGAAACAATCAGTGGACAAATATATGGGGAAATCTAAAGGTGAAACCTTAAGGAAAGTGAGTAACAGGTAGATAAATGATCTTATAGTACCCTCTGACCTGAAGATCTATGAAATATTTGATGTGGAGATGTGCAATAAGCAGAAGAAGGTGTATATAAAGGTTGTCAGAGGCAGAGCTCCTCTCCAGGGGAGGAGGAGAGGTGGATGGCATGTCGGACAGCCAGCAGGTGAAGGCCAGGTGTTGAAGGCCAGGAGGAGGGGAGCAAGAACTGCAGCATGGGAGACCAGCAAAGCCTGCAGGGACGAGGGGAGGACTGGTGAGAATTAGAGGGTGGGCACTGGGGCTGTCACATGAGAGATATGTGGGAGAATGGAATGTCAGGAAAAGTAACACAGAACAACATAAAGTGAGGATAGTGAAACTAAAAATTAGTGCTGAAAGAACAAAGGTGACTGAGAAATGAAAGATCAGTTGTTAAAAGCTGTAGTTGGAATGGAATAGGACAGAGGGGAGACACCTGAGATCATTAATACAAGTTCTCAGAGCAGGTAACTCAGCAGGGTGGGTGCGAAATTGAGGAGGTGACTAAGGAGCTCAGTGAAAACACGGCTGTGCTGCAGTGCAGGCTCTTCAGGCAGGAGTTGCCTGGTTTTGCTTTTCTCCCTGAAACCTCTTTTGTGGGATCCACTGCTTTTCAACTCACAAAGACAACTTGAAATGAAATTGCTGCTTACTAAATGGGGAAACACACTGGCTCATGGTGCAATATAACAAATGCTTAATTTTTTAAACACATGACTAGTATTTGTTACCCAGGCCTACATGTGCAGCCAATTAAACAGCAGTTGTGTGACTCAGCCCTTAATACTAAATAGCTGAAGGCTTTTGCTTTGAGATATTCACTTCATGATTATTTCTTTCTGGCAAAGCATGATCATGAGATTTCTACACAAACTGCTCCTTGGCTTTATGGTTTTTAATGATCTGGTTTCTGGGAGCTATCAGAAGAAGCAAAACAGAAACCTTGTTCAGCTCTGGAATCTGCCTGGGCTATTGGCTATTCCCAGTGGAAATTTAATGAAATCAGTTACTCTGATTTCAACAAACCTTGGTAGATTAAGCTTTTACTCTTTCAAACTTACTTCCATCCAAAAAAACCCAGGCATTTAGGTATAAGCTAACCATGTGTACTTATCTCTCTGCAACATCAAAGCAAAGTTGGGCTCCTGCAATCTAGTTTAAACAGAAGGGGGTTTGTGCCCTCTCTAAAGCTGGACTTGAACTGCTGCAAGTAAATAGCAGATGTAGCACAGCCTTTGGGTAATTTGCAAGTGCCAGGTTACACAGCAGGAATTACGGCAGAGGACTATGGGCAAGACTGACTCCTGTTCTGACATAAGTCATCTCCACATCAGTCAGAGCTAATCAACACTTCAAGTTATGAATACTGAACACTTGTCACAATCTGCAGCTGAAAAGTTATTCACTGAAATTACACAGTGAATTAATTGAAGTAGCACCTTGGAGAAAATTATAAGTGTTTTGCAGGCAATTTGTGAACAGGTAAAGTGAAATTAATTGAATGAATGATTTGTTACGAGCTATTCTTCCAGAGACAGGAAAGTTCTATTTTTGGTTTTTCTCATTTCACTAAGGCAAGTTTGAAATGATCACCCATATATCCTGCCACAGAAACATCATCCTAAACTTGGTCATTCTTTTCATCTTCTTTAGCACCTGGCCGTGTTGTGAAGATCACTGACATCTTTAGGTATATTCCTGAAGCAACTTATAGCTGAAATACTTCAATAGTTTATTTAATGATTAAGATGTATTACAAATACAAATTGTCCACTTTGTTTTTTTATTTACTCAGTTTCTCAATTGTTAAACATTCACATTGGTCTACCATATAATGCTCAGAGGGAGAATTTTATCTATAAGCCACTTTTTGGAGCTGTGATCTAATGCAGAATTCTGCTTGATATATGAAGTAATTCTACCTCTGGAAGTTCATTAGCATTTGACAGTTTTAGAAAGGAGAAATGAAGCAGTCTCCATATTTTTTACTCTGTCTTTAATGCTTGACATAAATTTTTTAATTTCCACAATGTAATGCATAGTGGTTTTGCCTCAGAAAAAACCTCTTCAGTATTTATTAATGAACTTTTCTATTTAGACTTAATAAATTTGTCAAAACTGCAATGTATTCTGAGTGGCTAGATTGAAAGTGAATGCCATGTGCCTCGCAGATATGCTCTGCTCTGTGATCTTGCTTTTTCCATGGGAAATATGTCCAAAACATAAAACAATGTCCTATTTTCTTATACTTCTGTAAGTTATCTGTTAAGAGGTCACCTTAACAGTAGTATCAGGTATATTTGTGGCACCTGCCAGCTTTTCACTCTGCTTATGAATCCTTGCCCTCGTCCAGTGGATAGTGCTGGGTAGCTCAAGGCTCCTGCCTGCGGAGATTTTGTTATGTTTAATGAATTGCTCCATCCCTGATGTTTTCATACCCTATCTAGGGTGCAGGGAGCATTTTCAGAAGTAGAGGTTGATCTCTTCTCTCTGAAACCACTAGAAATTCTACTTTCCTCTCTGAGTCAGATTTAAGTGAGTTCTTTTGAAAATCCCATTCTACTTGTCTATACAGGAAAAAAGGGTTGGCCTACAAAGACAAAAGCTGTCTCAGAGAAACACTGGCATCTTGATATCACACTTGGGGAATTCTTATTTGCACTTTATTTTATGACTTTGGAGGGCAAACCCAGGTTGCTTGCTGTCTCTGCCAAATTATCTGAGGAATCCTTGAGCAGCGTAGAATATATATCCTTAGGGCTTTTGAAAAGATCAGATGTACCATGACTGAGATTTGAGATTGCGGTTTCTGAGGACCTTGGTTCTTTAAGCTCAAATTGTCATTATTTAAACTAAAAGCTTCCTCGTCCTGTGAGAACAGCTTTGATTTGTTACAATAATGCTATGAATTAGTTTATTGAAGAACAACTAAACATCCTTTTCCCCTGCCCGCTCCTCCCAGGCTCCCTTGAATTACACTTGTTGGAGGCAAGCTTGGGTTTTAGTTCCAACACAATTCAAGGCGAGGAAAACCTTTTAACTAGATCTCAAATCAAACAGTCCAAATTATCTTCCTCGGAGTCTAAAATACTTCTCTTTATTGACATAAGCAATGCAAAGCAAAGAAAAATAGCTTATTTTAGGAATCTATTTATTTTGTCTGCTGCTTCAAACTGAATTGACATTATTCATTGCACTTATCACTTCCCTCAGAGACAGGAATGTAGGCTGAGACTGGGGCCCTGCTGTGACCCATATATGGGTTTTTTTGTGAAGGAATATATTCTACTGTCATGTGGTAAGAAGTAGAGTCAGGCAATACTGAAACAGAAGTAAAATGAGTCTCTTTTCCTCCCTTGCCTTGAATTTAATTTTGAAAAGGTGAGGGAGGAGAATGTTGTTCTCATGTACCTTTAGAGGAGCACATGAGTGATTTGTGTAGGTTAGGCAGGTAAACCAGCTGGCAGATAATCTAGGATGGCTGAATCGGTTTAGCTTCTGTGAGGAGTGGCTGACATGACTTGTCTGGTGCCTGATTGTTCTGTGGGAGGAAAGATATCATGCTGATCTGTGTGTGCACTGGCTGCAGCCTGGTCCCTTCATACCAGTGTTCCCAGAGCTGTAAACTGGAGATTTGTTTCAGCTTTTCTCAGTTTTGGAATTTCTGCAAGAATAAAGATTTTTTTTCCCATTAGTTAATTTTGTTCCATCTTGGATTGCCTTGGCAATGCCAAAATACTCTAAATTAAATGTTCTTACCAGCTTTTGCGTTCTTGCTGGCTTGGTTTAGTTGAGGAGGGGTGGGAGTGCAGTGGCACCTGGCTCTGAGACACTGCTGAGACAGGCAGAAGCTCACCTGGAGTGCACACCCGGCAATCCCAGCTCCCTGCCTGCACATTTGCTGTGAAGCCATGGATAAGTTCTGAGGTATTGCTCCATAAATCCATGTGTGTTCCCCTATAAGGAACTGGGGAGTCATCAGAAGTTCATCACTGAGGAGATTTTTCAGTTTTAGTTACTGAATGTACTGAATTAGTATTTTCTGCAGAGCTTTTCTACAGAAAATATTTGGTAGTTGTAATTCTAGTATCACTGTCAGTTTTGACAACACTGCAGTAGAGAAGGCCAAGTAGTTTTCATCTTCTCCCTCTTTTCAAATGAAATTTTCTATTTGCTAAACTCAAGGAAATCGGTGCGTTTTGAATTTAAACCAAGTCAGCTCCAAATTTCTTATCAGTGAAATTGATACAGTATTTGTGAACTATATGATGGACAACAGAGAGCCACTTTAAACCAGTTAACTACTTTATTTTCTAAGAAAAGTGACTTCAGAGATATAAAGAAACTCTGGAATGAGATTAAATGCGGCTTGTGTTTTACTGAGCTCAAAAACATTTTTCTGTTTCTCATGTTCATGTCATTCCAAGTCCATTTTTTCCCCTTGAGTCTCAAGACACCCTTGCCATGATAAAAGAATGGAGCAGCAGACAGTGTGTGAACACAGTGGGGGTTTATGCCCATAAAACTAGGGGTGCGTCACTAAAAGGCTGATAAATCACTTGAAAGCAGTTCCACCAGCTGTAACCTTGGAACACACTGCATTGTTCATTGCCAAGACTTGGTTTAAGCTTCCATATTTGTAGATTCAAATCAAAATACACAATCTCTTCAAGTCTACATCTGCTATGGGATGTGATTTAAGAATATTTTGTGTGCACAAACTGCTTCTGGAGTGTTTTCCAGTGACTGAGGTAGAACAAAAGAGCAAAGGCTGGGTTTGCCATTATGCATTAGCTTCCAACTTTGTTAAATGCAGGATCTCTTCTCCAGGATGGACCAACATCATCTTATTCCAGGTCAAGTTAATGCCACCACACCCATCAAATTCCAAGTTTTACTGTTAGCAAGGTTAAAAACAAAATCTTGGCTTCAGGTCTGCATTATCATGAAATGTATTTTCTGTTTACATACACACTACACGCCAACATTTATTTGTGGTCACTGAGGTTTCTAGTCGTTGCGGTGCCCTGTTGTTTCCTATTAAATGGAAAGCTTTCAACAGAGGTACTGTGCACTTTCAGTGTGCAGAAGACTGTGTACAAAGAGATCTGCATTGTGCTTTTCCTGTTGGTGGTATAGAAACAGCACTAGAATCTCTCTAGACATAGCAAGTCTCCAAACTCTCCAACTTTTCAGTTTAATTATTTTTCTTCAGAACTAAATAAAGACTTGGTGATTGTTTCCCTGAATGTGAAAAGCTTTGAGGTAGAAATATTGTTTATTTCATGGGTACAGTCAACTGACATTGAGAATAGCTGATCTTTGGCTCTCAAATTCAAACATGACTTTTTAAAATATATGTCAAGATTTTCCTAGAATACTTGTTTAGTTTTCTTGTGAAGAAACAAAGCAGTCTTTGTGAAAACAAGATTGACTTGTACTGTTTTGCCACTTGGGGTGCAGACACAATCAAATGCAAAAATGATGGGATATTGCAATAATGATTAGCTGGAATATAGCTGTGAAAAGGTACAGATTAATTTTACCATGTGCAATACATGGAAAGGAAACAGTCGATAAACCCTTAAATGTATTTGGAAGTGAAAATGAAAGGCTGAAGTGGTTTAGTTAATTACTAAGAACAAATTCACCACTTGGTCACATACACCAAACAGAGCATGGGAGCAAGTTGGTGTGTGGAAAGATGCATTGCTTTGTGCTGAGAGGAGCTACCATTGTTTCCCAGCAAACAATGACAGTCAGAAACATTCACAATGCATCAAGTCATCACTGTACTAAAGCTGATTGCTTTAGACAGAGGTTGCCTCTAGAGGTAGGAAAGATGAGAACGGAACATAGATGATTTTTAAGTTCCTAAAGAAGTGTTTATAAACCCTATTTCTCAGGATGTTAGCCTGTTTCTGAAGCAAATTCCAAATTAATTATGTACAAAGGTTTGAGTTTCTTTTTGTAGTCTGTCTCAGGCTTTCAAGTCAGGCCACCCAAGAGGATGCTTTGTGTGGAGGGGTTTTCCTAACCTCCAAACAGGTGTTGTTTGGATGCTGAACTCAGGCTGTTCTCTACTGGAATTCACTACTGCATAGGCCAAGAGAGTTGCCATAATGGCCTTAAAAGGAACATGACTCTTCTCTCAGTAAAGTTCTTTGCACATACCTAAGAGGAATAGTTACCTGTTGAAACAAGCTATCTTGATAGATTTCATTAGATGTATTAAACATCATCATATATTGGATTGTCATGTAAAATTTACTATCCAATTGGACTTGCCTTCATGAGGACTTTACCTTGATTACTATATTTTTTTTCAATATTTTTAATTTTAATACTGCCTTCCACTCAAACATTGTATTGTCACAGAGTTATCTAGGACATTCAGGGAACGGAATATCTAAGCCCTGCAAATTACAAGACAATTATTTGGTATCTGGTAACTTCAATTAGAGTGACTAAATGATGTACATAATTGCTTCATTATATGCAAATATGTATTTGTGAAGTAATTAAGAGTATTACCGTGCCAGGTAAACAGCGATGAGAGGAAGAATCCACATACATGAATTTGACTGCAGACATAAAGGAATCTCCCAGAGAGAGGGAGCCAACTTTGAGTTGCTTTCTGTTATATCTGGAGGGCAGAATGTCAGTTCATTTTGTGAATTATCCTTTTTCCAAAATTAGTCAACAAGATGGCTACAGGGAGATCACTGATCCACTCTGATTTTCTGCTTTGCTTTTGAAAGAATTATTCTCTTGTCTTCCCCCTCCAAAAAGTTCTGTAATTACCTGGATACAGTTAATGAAAAACCTGAGTTTGGCAGCTAAAGTGGCTGAAGAACAGAAGCTTTAACAATTAGTAGCATCAATTTAACGTTGAATGCCCTGTATTTGATCCCTGTCAGCATTACGGAAATGAATTTGTTTTGCAGTTACCTGTTCTCATGACAGGCTTTGTCATAAGAACAAGGGAGCATCTGACAAAAGCCAGATACTTGCTAGGAAGTGTTACTGTGTGCTCTGCAGTGGGAATCCTTGGCATCCTTGTTTTCTCTACCTGGAGTTTCAATTATAGGAAAAACATGTAATAATAACCTGTCACACTGTGATGAAGAAAGAGAGAATGATTGAAGGTTGGTTTTATGAGGTTCAATAATTTTTGTTACCCAGATGAATCAGAAACAAATATAAATCATACTGGGGCCTGTGATGAGATCCATGCTCTGCCCAAATACAGAGCACTTTCCTGGGAATTTTAAGAAAGGTTGTAATAGTGGCTGTCACTTCACTGTCATTCCTAGTATGGGAATTCATTGTCCAAGGCAGAGAGAGGGAGTGAGACTGTGTGTATGTGAGACAGTGTGCGAGAATGTGCTCTGCTTTCTTCTCCTCCGTTTAGGACCACTGATGGTCCATACAAATTTTAGAGCATTGTGTTTTGCAGAAGAAGAGTGAGAGTTAAGAATCTTTTTGTACAAATAGATAGTGGTAGGTTGGAGGCATCGACTCCTCCTTTTGCCCAGCAGCCCACTGGTGGACAATGCTGTAACTCACACTAAGCATTGCTCCCCAAAATCTTCTAGGAGGAATCTCAAGAGAGATTTATATAATCCTCTCATTCTGTGTTGCTGTTGACAATACCTCTTTGAGGTGTTTTTATTTCACACAACCAATTGTATTGTAGCCTACAAACATCTATTTGAAGAACACTTTATTTTTGCTAAGGAGTCAAGGCAGCTGAGCCTGTTGACCTGCTGTTCCATGGCTGCAATAGAAGGTCAAAGATTGCAGGAATACTGGGCAGCTTTTAATGGAGTGATTCTAAAGTCTTTTGTATCTGTTCTAATACAGAAAAAAATTATTATAAGAGCAGTTTTCAGAATTGGCACTGAGTTTCCTACTTGGGAAAGCACTTATATAGCAAAAGCAAATGATTTCTTTACTACTTCAAACTGCAGACCCTTTTGAAATGTAAATTAGGAAAATGGAGGTCTTGACTCTGGGAAGAGCTCTGATGATTCATTTGTTATGATGTATCTCCTGCTGTGCTAGACTGAAAGTCATACTATGGGGCTGCCTTGCATAGTTCAGCTGCATCGAATGAGGAGATGCCACATTGAAGAGATGAAGCTACAGGAATGTAGCTGCAGTTTATGGAAATGCCACCTCTATCAGCTACAGCAATTAGCTGTTTCTCTTGTCTCTGCTTTTAAGTTACCAATTAATGTCAATGAACCCACCTGCTATAGAAAGAGAATTGAAAGTAGTCCAGTGTTTGATGACTGTAAATGCAGAAGTAAAATGTGCGGAGAAACTTCCCAGTGCTGTATCATAGAAGAAAGATAAAAGAAAGTGATTGTGAATTATATCAGCCTATTACCCTGACACTGCTGTCCCTGTGACAACCTTTATTAATGAGCTGGTGAGGCACTGCTAAAAACATAAATTCTACATTTTTGACATGCCAGAAATCCATGCATTGTTTTCCTGGGAAAGTAGTGGTTCCTTTTGCTTCACTTTTATAGGCTCTAGTCAGTTAGCAATTTTTTGAAACAAAATAACACATTTTTAATGACACTCATTTTGTTTAGTATGGCAGACCTGAGTATATTATTCCTTGAACTAAAGAAAACCTCTGCACTAAAATGGAAAGTGAAATGTCAATCTGTGAAGGTTGTGCTGAGGCTTGCAAATGGTAGCAGATGCTGTTCTACAGAGATCTACAGAGATATTTGAGTGCATCTCTCTCTGTTTGAACGGTGCTATTACAATGCACAGCAGGCTGTGAGAGAGTGTTCAGGCAGGGTAAACCTGCAGCCCTTCAGGCCCCTCACTGTGGATCACGCTGCAGAAGTTTGTGCTCTTGCTGTTCTCCTGCTGCTTCAGGAAAGTTTGTGCTGATTCGTGGAAATCTGTCTAATCTTGCGTGACACGGCTTTGTGATACTAAGCATGTGGCAAAATACTGACTTCAAACATTTTGCCTCAGGAGGAGGTGATTTCCTTGCTAACAGCGGGTGGAAAAGGAACTTCTGGTTATGTCTCTATTAGCATATAGATAATAAGAAGGCCTTGGTATGTTCTTTAGGAAATAATAGCTTAATAACAGCACTCACTTTTATCGAGGTATTTTTCTGTCACTCACCTCAAGCCAGTGTTATTTGGGGTTGATCAGTGCATTAAGTAATCTTGCAGAGTGGACCAAGAAATTTAACAGACAGAACTGTGGGAGTGATCGTTTTGTAAAAATTTGCCTCCTCTTCTCTGCATTGCTGGTATCTTGTGGATGATCAAGCTAAAAACCACCACTATACTGAGGATTGCCAAAATTTTTGTTTCACTTTTGATTTTTTTTTTTTTTGTGTTTATCTAGCCTACAGGCTTTTTTTTAAATTTGGAAATGGGCAAACATTAATTCAAACACAATATATGTAGAAAGTAACTAGCAGTGTGATCAATAAAAGGTTTTCTTGTGCATGTGTTTGAAAAGAGGCAGTCCTTCTCTTCATGGAGGAAATTAAGTGTTTTCACTGAGAATCTTAGGTGCTTTTAGCAGTTATGTGGACAAATGGGTAGCTCACCACTGGCACCATGTCTGAGCTGTGGAAATTGATCCCAAAATGACAAAGTATGATAAGAATAGGACATAATATCAAGTAAATTAACTAGTTACTTCTGTGGGGTGAAGGGGCCCTGAATTAGCTGTAGACAGTTTCTTTAATTTTGAAATGGCACAACAATGATGGTTGTACATCTGCCTCTGAAGAATGGAAGGTTACAAAATAAAGCAAACTTGGAATTGAACTTCTTAGACATAAATGGTGAGCCTGGCACTTTAGTGTAAAACAGCTACCAGCGCTTTGGTGGTGTTGGTGAACACTGTCTTCATCTGAGCACTTAGATAAAACAACAATTTCTCAATCTCCTTCCTCACTGGTGTGAACTGATCCAAGGATACAAATCTCCCATGAACTATTGCTCCTCCCAGGACTTGTTTAACCTCGTTTTCTCTTTGCAGCTACAAAAAGTACTTCTACAAGTAAAAGACAAGTTTAAAACCTAGTATTTTGATGCTAATGCTGTGCCTCTAAGTTAAATCCTGTCAAACATACCTTAGTCATATCTGCACTAAAGTCCCTCCTCATTCATCAAAACATATAAGGACATACCTGAAGATAGTAAGAATTATGTGCACTCTTAATGCTAATCCTTAACTTGGGTTGTTTCCTTGGACAGCTGTTTTCCTGAATCTCAATCTGAAAAGAGTTTCTTGTTCTTCTCTGTTGCCGTCGGGTCCCATCCAGTTTTTTATTTCTACGGGTCCTGGATCCTGTCTTTCACAAGTGCAAATTCTCCTGTACTGACAGATTTTTAATTATTAATAATAATTGGCTGAGTTATCAAAGAGAGGCACAGTAAAATTTATGTATGAAGTTTCTTAGGATGGCATGATGCGCTGGTTGTTTCAGTGTACATGGTTTGCCATGTGACAGAGTCTGAAGAAATTTATGAGCAGACTTTGGGTGGCTGCAGTTTGGGTTTTGAAGATCATTTGGTAAAGATGTGTGAGCATAGAGGAGAAAGGAGCTTTCTTTTTCATGTTGCCCCTCAAGACCTGATGATACATTAGATCATTATAAAACAGGTGCTTTTAGTTTGGAGTGTGATATCACTGAAGCTCAGGATAGAGGAGACTAATGGCTTTGAAATATCTATCACTATTCATTACACTCTGTGAAATGATTTTTGGAGGATTTACCATAAATCCATTAATTTTCAAGATCGCAAAGACCCTGAAGCAATGCTGAATCCACTAAAACCTTTTCAGACTCAGTGGGTTTTGGATAATACTAAATGGCTTACTACCTATGACTAGCCCTTTAAGCTCCCTGCTTTTGTTGCAAGGTAGACAGCTCAGTTAGTTGTACTGATCTATTTCACAAAATATATACTTTTAAAAAAATGCCCAAGTGAGTTGTTGTGTTTGTGTCATATTCTCTGGTTCTTAGTTCTGGTTCATTAATTTTTTTCTAACTGGGTACAGTGGTTAATCATAAAACCCTTAAACCACTGAGAGCAATGCCACTTGCCTACGCAGGAGAGGAAAATTTCCAGTATTCACCTACATAAAAAATTAAAAGGCCCTGTCTTTTGTTATTGCACAAAAGAAATTGCTGCAGAGCACTGCTCGTGAGCAGACATGCCTGAGGCACTGTTAGTCCTGACCAGAATCTGTGCTGACAATTAACACTCAGCGTGGCAGAGACTGCCGGGGACAGAGCTAATGCACTGTGTCATGATTATTGTACTCCTCCGAGCATAAATTGAATGGGGAATGGTTAGTAATTAGCTCAAGCAAAATAGACTCTACACTTGTCTTCTTTTGTCATTAACGTCCAGGCTGATAACAAAAGAAGCTCTGGCAATTAGCACAAACCCATGCAAGAGGTCTGACTGTGCTTCAAGAACTCTTTCACACATGCATTTTTGTTCTAATGAAAATTTGACTTGAGAAAACAATGGGCAATGGTAAGATAATTTTACATTAATAAGCAATAATGACTTTAGAAGGAAATTCAATTTAAGGATCTTTTCTCTTATTGGCTAATTAATAAAACAATTATATGCAGGTCTCTGGCTACAGATATGCAATGAAATACATGTATATATGCAGTTCTTCCCCCTAACTCTCATGGGTAGAGCTAAGCAGAGAGCTGGTTCTGAGTTTTGCTAATATTCCACACTTCCAGCAATACGATGTGCAGAACCTGCTTTTTGTGCAGTGTTTTAGAGGAAAAGCTACCCTTTAAATGTTGGAAGATTTTTTTACTTTGTTTGATTTAAAGAGTGTAAAAAACACCTCAGGAGATCAGTACAAGTGAATATTTGTATTTTTAAATATGTTTTTGTGTGAATATATGCATATGTTTATGTTATGCTACCTGAAAAGGTAGATATTAGGGTTGTGTTCATTGACTCATCGCTTCAGGAACTACACAATACATTTACATGTTTTAAATCCTTAAAATTGCGTAGTGTAGCTTTTTAGTTTGCTTAAGCACTGAAAAGCCTCTGGTTTTCAACTGTAATAACTATTTTTTATTTTCTTTTTCAGGGAATAATTTAGTAGTTTTTAACTTATATAAGAAAAATCTAGTAAGATCCTTTTTGAAATAACCTGTCCATGCTTCTCGACACTGTAATGGAATTAAACATTACCCTCCTTGTGCATTATAACCATTACGTCCCAAATGTGAAAGAACACAATGCAAATTTTAGGTGAAATATTTTTCTTTCTTTGCCTCAAGGCCGTTCCAGCTTGCTTCTTCACTCTGATAACAGTGCAGTACTCAAATACCCCCAGTGAGCATGTGCAGGGAATGCAGTGCAGCTTTTCCCTCTTTTGGCAGCTCTGCTATATTCCTCTTCTTTGGTTTTTTGTTTCTGGGTTTTTTTCCCTAAAAGTGCTGTCTAAGCACATCTTCCCAGAGAGATCAATAGCTGCTTCATGTGTGTAAATTGATGTGTGTAGTTTACAAGAAAGATATGATAAAGGAAGACACTGGAATTGCTGATATGGACAAATTCATTAAGATAACAGTCTGTTTATCTAATCTTATCGATGTGTTGTAGTTATAGATCACCTATTATTATAGCAATTCATTTCTGTTTCTATTCAGGTGATTTTTATCATTAGTTTTGTCTCTACATAGATGGCTCTAAATCTTCTGTCAAGATTAAGAGATATTTCAGATTTAAAAGACAAAATACTTCTGTCAGCTACAATGATAAAGATGAAAATACATAGCCAGAGTCCATTGGTCAATAGCTTGAGGTCTTCAAGAAAAGCACTAGAATAAATCAGCAGGATGAAAAAGACCTTGGGTGATCGTGTTGAAGACCAAGTTCAGGACTTTGCAGCTGAGAGCTGACTGTGGGATAATGGAGCTGTGATCTCCAGTCTGTTGGCTCGTACTCGCTCCAGCCCAGTAGGGGTGGCAGAGCCCTGGGATCGAGGGGCCCTCCTGGGGCTCCTGTGAGATGTGTGTGGGATGGCAGCCCCCTCTGTGGGGAAGGCAGAACAGCTGGAGGTGTAATTACCTCAGTGCCAAAACTGTGTCTGCTTCGGGCAAAGATGGGTATGGAACTTCTGGCACAAATTTTAAGCTGTATAAGTTTGTATCACCTTGCACTGGTGTGCAATTCACACTCTTAGATGGAAAACCTTTTTCTTACTGCTTGTAAAACTTTATGAAAAAGTCATGGTCTCAGATTTTATCTATCTTGAGTTTAATATTGTGTTTATACAGTAAGTGCAAACAATAACAGCAAAATATGAAGGATGGTTCCAATGCTTTTATTATGTAGTTAAAACCTACATTAAAAAAAATCTGTTTCTACTACATCAGTGTGTAGCTCTTCAGCATAAATGTTTTTATAGTTATCAAATCACTTTCCAAAATTTTATATGTGTAAATAGTTGGCAGTAGCAAGATACCTTCACACCAAATAGGAAAACATAATTGATGTTGTATTAAAACAAGTTATTTGTTCAAACAGCCTGGATTATGTTTTCATTGCTTAGATGATATGTATTTGTGTTTAAACGCACCAATGTTGAAGCATTTTGAGCAGAAATAAATGAGTGCTGATGGAATTTTAAAGTATGGCAGAAAATATCTGTGTTTAGCACTTTCATAGTTGTGCTACCTAAAAGCACAGACCACTTCTTTTTTTAATTCCTTTTTTTTCTTTCAAATTTCTTAATTGTCCATTTTCATTTTTGATAAAAGTCATTAGAAGCAGTCGTCCAGTGCTGTTTGGGTGTTAGTTTTTTGCTTTTCTGAAAGATTTTGATTATAACCATTCATGAAATCACTTGAGCATCACACACTTGGATTCAAGGTCAGAAGCTGATATTCTCCAGAATATGACATTTCCTCAGAACTTTGTTGTCTGTTTTACTGTTTTATTTAGTTATTTACCTTGCCCCGGTGGTGTTTTTTTTTTTTTTTTTGTCGTGGTAAGATCTGACAGATGCTGATTCATCTGAAATGTTGATTCTGATTTAGTTATTGCCTGTGATCTCCCAGGGAAAGTTTAACTTTATGGGAATTATTTTGAGTAAGAGGAATGAGAACACTGTATTGTCAGTGAAAGCCAAAATAGTCTCTAAGACTGGGTAAGCAAAGATTATTTTTAGTGATACATTCAAAACCTGTTGGCTGGTTCTGTTGAACATTTAGGCAGTAACACTGATAACACAATAGAGTAATTGTTCGGGTTTTTGTTGCCTTCCTGGGTAGGTGAGGAGGAGCAGCTGGAATCTGCACAGAACAGCCAGAATAGCTGATATCTTCAGCTATTTGCTGCATTGAAAAAAGGAGTGGTGAAACCATTCACGTTATGCTGCACTTTTATAATGAACTCACTTTTGAGAGGCATCTAATTCAGTCCTAAACTGGGCTCTGTTCTTGGATTTGGCAGTAGCATTAATCTTGAAGTAATGTGGGTTTTCTTTTCTAATCTGGTAGGAGTGCAAACAATAAGAAATTAATGGTTTTAAAACTTCTTTTGCCACATGATAGGAACAGCTGGCACCCCTTGATTCCCCAGGCACATAAATCCATGTGACCTTAGAGGCTTACAAAGAATTCTGTCAGGTGCAAAACAAGTCTGGTAAATATTTACCCAGGCAAGTTGAGAAAATGTAAAGGGGTGCCCTTGTACAGACCCTGTTCCCTAGAGAACTTCCCCAGGGCAGTGCCCTCATTAGCTTGGTCTGGCAGACATGGTTGGGGCAGACCCATCTGCCCAGCAAAGGGTACCCAGGTTTGTTGCTTTGGCATCGTAGGTGATTTTATTCTATTGATTTTTTTTTTCAAGAAATGAGAGAAACTTGAAATTTACTGTGAATTGGGAGGAGAACCCGTGTTTTCTCCTTTATAATCCTACTTTCCAGGGAGAATAATTTAGGCATGGAGCAGTGGGAGTTGTGGCTGTGGAGTCTGTGGCTGGCAGAGAGTATAATACACCTTACATAGGATATGTTTTGATGTCTCACATGGATTCTTTGGGGAATGAGCTGAGTTGAAGCTTAAATTTTGATTTGACAGCATTGTATTTAAACAAATAAACAGTGGCAAAAACTTTTGTATTCCTACACTGATTCATGATTCAAAACAGAGCTAGTATCCCAGAGGATGTTACACTAACACTAGCAGAGAAAATAGGGCATCAAAACTGTTGGCTCCAGAGCAGCAGGAAGCTGATTGATTTCCTCTCATCCCTTCAGAAACCTGGATTAGAGTAGCTCTACAACAGACAAATCAACAAAAATAATGGCACTTCTGACAGTATTGCAATCTTTTATTAGCTCCACCTGCACCACTTGACATTCACAACTCCTGGTAGAAAATGTGGGCTAGCATTCATAATACAGAGTCTGCAGTAGACTGTGGTATGCCATGCAGTTATGGAAGTACTTCCCAAAGAAATTTTTATCTTATGGAGCTTTTCACTTGAGGGTGCAAGAGAAAGAGCTAAGATTTGAGTGACATTTGAGCCACCTGATGTCATAGGGATTTAAACATCTGAGTCTTCAAAAGAGCTCAAGGAACATGTGAATACACTTTAGATAGACTGCTGGTGTTTTCCATGCCTGGGCTTCGTTAAACCGTGTCCCCTGTGTTTCATCATGGGAACAAGCAAACTAGCTGAGGTGTCTGTCCAGCAAGCTGCAGTATGGGATTGGACATGTCTTGATTCACTTTACTGATCTCATTCATATTATCCCCTCAGGTACTGGAAGGTGCTATGAGGTCTCCCTGGAGCCTTCTCTTCTCTGGGGTTAACAACCCCAACTCTCTCAGCTTGTCTTCATAGGAAAGGTGCTCCAGCCCTTGAATCATCTTCATGACCTCCTGTAGACTTGCTCCAACAGGCCCATGTCCTTCTTATGCTGGGGATCCCAGAGCTGGATGCAGCACGGCAGGTGTGGTCTCACAAGAGCAGAGGAGAGAGGCTGAATCCCATCCCTTCACCTGCTGCCCACGCTGCTTTGGTTGCAGCCAGGACAGTGATGGCTTTCTGGGCGGTGAGCACACATTGATGGGTTATTTTGAGCTTCTCTTCCACCAGCACCCCCAAGTCCTTCTCCCCAGGGCTGCTCTCAGTCCATTCCATTCACTGAGAACATCCATCCATCCCTTGATGTTTTGGATCTGAGTGTTAAACTATCATAATTAAGCTAGAGAATATATTAAGTCCAAAATAAAATGCAGAGGGAAGTCATCCATATTTTCCTTTTGATGTTACAAAGCGCTACATCCATTTCAATTGGCATTTAGCAAAAATAGCTCACTTTAAACATTTCACGAACTATTCTCAGTTTCTATCACTCTCATATTAAGAAAAGAAAAATAATAGTAATTTTAATGTGAAAATGGAAGTGCATACTATTGAAATTGCTGGTTTACTGTGCTTTTTTTCCTCATGCAAGTACAAGTAGATTTGCATCCAGGTTATAAATATATTAGCAGCAAAATTTCAGCATTGATTCTTAAATGAACTTCTGTATTGAAATTTTATGCCAACTCTTGTTTATGTTTCTATCAGTGCAATTTCAGCTGACATTGCATTAGTAATGAGAAAAAAAAGACATTGACTCCTCTCCACTGACACAGAATTAAACTGGAAGAAAGTAAACCCCTAAAATTATACTTGAGCAACAGCTCCAAGCCTAAATATCCAACAGGGTTTTTTTTAAGGTAGACTAAATAATTACATTACGTACTAATCACAGGATTTTGTTCCTAAACTGATAAAATAATTGAGAACAGCAGTAATAAAAACCCCAACATTGAACTAAAAAAATTAAGAAAGAATAGGGGAGCAATCCATTCCATCACAATGGGAATTGACTGAAGAGTTACCTGAGCTCCAGAGACTCTCTTTTGTGTAACTTCAAGTGTCTGAATGATAGGCATTGTGCAGAAATTCAAATGAATACTAAGTTTAAGTCTGTTCAGTTTTGCAGATGGGGGATTTGAAGGATGCTGGTACTTTGGGAAGTGTGTGGTCCTCAGGAGATTTGTTCTTCAGCATAATTTTTCTATGGAACAAAAATCCAATTTAAATAACTCTATAGACACGTAATTTTAGTTTATAAAGTACACTTTCAATTTAGGTACAAGAATACCACCTAGCTTGCCATGACACCCTTTCATACTGAAAAGAGAATTGGTAATCTGGACAACTAAGTTTCTGGTCCTTAGAGGGGACCTTCAAGAACAGTAATTTGATCAAAACACTCTCAGTTCTGTTTATGAATCTGGGAATATCCATCAGCAGGATTGTGTTTGTGCTTTTAATATTAATGGAAAAAAACAATAAGGATCTGCATAGACACAGAGGGATCAGCATATACAGATCTCTGAAAACATAAAAGAGGGACACAGGAGAGGAGAAGGAATTCAGAGCTATCCTTCTCCTCTTCTGCTTTTACGTTATTTCTTATGCCAGTATCTTGATTTGCACTGCCAGGGGGATTAGGAATGGCATGCAGGAAAAAGCACACTCAGTTTCTAGGGAGTAGTGCACTTTCGCTTTTTAATTAGTCAACTGTTTATGAACAGCATGTTTGATAAAGCCCAGTGAAATCTGACTAGAGAAATCATCAATGTTTTCCTCAACTGTTTGACCAGCATAACCTAAGCAGAGCTTTCAATAGGATTTTATTCTTCTAAACTGTGTATTAAATGAAAGATGCGATCTCAGAGAGCTGGTTCACTAATTAAAAAAAATCTATCTTGTTCAGGTCAGCTATCAGCTGTGATTTTGTTGAATAATTGATTTCTGACTTTTAAATAATTTTTTTTTTTATTTTAGCGAGAAGCCAAAACATTATTACTATGAAATGATCCCAGCTTCTATTAACAGGATCAACAGATTGCAGAGAGCTAATGCAGTAGCAGTACCAGACTAATACAGGATGTGTCTACTCAGTTGATTTTTTTGATTGCTGGCAGTACATGTGAAATGGACTATTCACTTATTGCTGGCAAACTAAAATCCAACTGATGCCAAGATAATACAACTAAACTGACTATATCAGCCAGACACTCATTTTTTTTATTGAAGTTTGGAAAGCAAACCCATGACCAGTATTGTTTATTAAAGCCTCTTCCTCTAAATGCTGGTCTGGATTCTTCCCTTTCAGCTGCATGTTGCCAGACTACTCTGTGAAAATGGTCACCTTGCCTTAATAGGTGTGGGTGCTGTTTGGCCTTTGGGGGGTTTTGACCCCAGCAGATCCAGCAGGAGCTGGTTGCACAGCAGGGCACACAAACTACATATCCCTTTCCACATGATCCTCAGCATGTTGCTCTCTAGAATCACCATTTCAGTCTCACTACCCACTGTGTGGTTAAAGCAATTAAAGCACTTTGTTGCCCTTCTACCACATTCAAATAGCCTGCCTAGCCAATAAGGACTTAGTCAATTCAATTGATTAGAGTTTATAGTGGAAGCTATGTTGGCACTTGTTACCAAATATATCTCATCTAAGTATGCAGACTGCCAGAAAAGGCATTTTGCTGGTTCATTGAGTATGAGAAATTTGCAATAGAAAATGCATTGTTGTAGCACTTTTTCTTTCCACATGCAAGTCAAACATCTTTTCACAGATTCAGAGCATGCTTCAAATAATATCTGAAAAAACTGCTAATGTAGAACTTGTGTTTTTGCTGAATCCCTGGAAAAAACTTTTGAGTCTATGTGAGCATAAAGGGAGTTGTTACTGTTACATTTGGATCCGTGATTTATGCAAGATGTATACCAAAGAGTAAATAGGTGTCTGATACACGACAGGGATGTTGAGGTTTGTGGCAGGGGGGCTGAAAGTAGTAATTCTGTGTTTGGTTCCAGAGAAACACAGCAAATGATCTCTGAGGCACACCATCACTTTGATGACAGGACATTAGTCATGGTGACCAGTGTGATTTGCAAAATGAAGTAATAGCTTCATATTGTTCCATGAAACTTTGTTCATCTCTCACAAAGCCTTTGTTGTGGAATAGCTTCACTACAGTGGGTAAGTGAGTTCCACCTTAAAGTTCGTGGTTCAAAATTATTGCTGTATCCCAGGGAATTATTGCCTCCCATCTTCACTTCCTTCCGTCAGGCAAGCACGGGTGTTCAAAGGGGAACAGCAGAGCTGTGAAGGGGGTGCAAGGAGCACTGATATCTAACACCAGTCACAGGGCAAGACTTACTTGCTTCCTTCTGCCTAAGCCCCTCAAAGAGTTCACTCATCCATCTGGAGTTTGGTCATACACGAAGATTGGGCTGTATATCTGCCATGAAAGTTGTAATCTGCTTATGTCTTGTTGTTTTGACTTCCTAATTTAGTTTTCTTTTTCTTTGTGCTAAAAAAAGTTAATTGCTCTTTTACTGGTAGTTCTCTCGACTAATATAGCCAAAAAAATCATAACATAATGTCTGGAGAATTGCATTTCCCTCCTGGAGGCAGCAGCAGTGGCACAGGCACAGGGCTGTATGCTTGCAGCCAGAGCAACTAGGGAAAAGGGAAGCCAGCAAGCTGGGAATTTTTGCTTAAAAACAAATTGAATGAGTGAATAAAGAAAATCATTAAGGCTTCATCTATAAATACTCCCTAATTTAAATTCACATAGGCATGAAATTTTAAAGATTTATTTCCATAATTTGAAGTAAAAGGTATTTGTTTTAGGGGTGATTAATTCACACACTGCCTTATGGGTAAGGGAAATTTGTGGGATGAGGGTAGTATAAATTAAGGGTTGGAGTGCGGGTACTAAAAGTGTGAGAAAAGATTTTAGTCAAGGGTTTTTTTCTGATTCCTTTTTTCTAATAGCATAGTGGTTGTAGAATTTTCTGATTCATCAACGTTAAACAGTTACTGGTTTTATCACGATAATAAATAAAATTGTCATCTCAGTGGTTTAAAGAAATTACCCATACCAGGAAAAAAAATGGAAAAGAATAAAGAAACAGACTGAATTTATTACCCGTTTCAGAGTGGGAAGAAGTTAGAGCACCTTCTTCAGGAAAAGAAAAATATTTTAAGTTATGTTATGCTGAAACCTAGTAAATATTAGGTATAACAGCTCCATCTCAAAGTCCTTCGCCCAGCCATCGTCCTGTGAACCCCTCAGGGCAGCTGCACTGCTCGTGCTGAGCAGCGGGTGGGTGGGCTGGGTGAGCTGGGCAGCAGCAGCTGCTCATGGCAGGGGGCTGGGCAGGGGCAGAGCTGTGCAAGCTCAGCTTTTGTCTGAGGTGGTCGCTTCGGGGCATTTGGGTGTATGGGGGACAACCCCTGTTCTGCAGCATTTCTTTGTGACATGCTGGCCTGTGTCCAGTTTTCTAATAACTTTTAGAAGGTTCAGTGTTCTTCATAGTTTTTTGTTATAAATTGAATATAAGTTTTTTTTTTTTTTCAAGATTGCTTTCTTTCATTTATTATTAAAGAATTGCCTCATTTCCATGTGAGGCTGTTTAGAATGGAAAGCACATCACAATGGTTGTGGTTTTTTGTTTGTTTTTTTCCTTAAAAAAAAAAAAAAAGGATATCTTTCAGGACCATGATGTTTCAGGTTCTGAAGACAATTGCAACACCCTGGCTATCTGCTGTCCTTTGTCACTCCCTGTATCCAACCCAGACTCTAGGCCTTGTTTCCATGGAGGCAATGCTTGTTATTAGAGATGTTTCTTCTACAAACAGACTTGTGAATTCTCATGCCTTTGGTTCAGGCTTTCTAGTTTTAAGGCTTATCTGGAGCTTTTATGTTCCATCATCTTTGATCTTTTGCCAGAAGGCTTTACGTTGCAGACTAAGGTTATGATGTTTGCATGTTTTACTTCCCAGTTCCTCTGTGAACAGCAAACAAGAGATGAAAACCTTCCAGCAGAGTTCCTTCCTTCACACAGCAGCACTCCAAGTCCTTGATCATGGACAAAGCATGGGTTTTTTGTTTGGTTGGTTGGGGTTTTTTTTATTATTTTTTGATTACTCTTATTATTTGTGCCTTTTTTTAAAGCATGGATTAAAGCATAAAGTTGGGCAATACCTTAAGTTACAGCTAGGCTCAAGACAAACCAGAATTGTGGGAAGCTTGAGCTAGGAATAAGCTTCTGAACTATTTTCCCCATAAATTCTGTTGATTTGTCCTTTTGCTGTTGTTTTTCTGTAAAGGTTTACTGTTTTTGCAGTGTGGGTAGAGGGCTGCAGTGTGAATTTTTAGGCCAGAAGACTCTATCTGATTATCAAGTCACCTGTGGCCATAGTATTTCACCCATTTTACCTCTTTGAGTTGCTGGAATTGTATGCATCAGTTTGGTTGCCAGAATCAGAGAATTCCAACAGACTTTTAGGTTTTGACAGATGGGAATCTGCCCCTGCTACTGATAAACTGTTGCAGTGGCTGATTATCTCTCTGTGCTTATTTTAGCTTTCCTTCATTCACCACTCTCTGTGCTCCAGAGGCCTCACACTGTGAGTTTTCTTCCTCCACATGTGCTCATATATCCTGTTCTGGGCACCATTCTGTCTTTTCTGAGAAATAAACGGGTTGAACTGTTTAAGCTTCTTACTGTAAAGTGTTCTTCATACCATAGAACTCTTACTGTTGTTCTTTGCATCCTCTTTTCTATAACTGTGCAAAACAATCAAGTGAATCATGCAGAAAAGGTTTTTCAGATGAACCTTCTTTTTCTTCTCAGAATTTTCTGAAGTTTTCTTTATGGAGGTTCAATAATTTGATAATAACTTAAACATTTTAGTGGGTATTTTCTTGATAGCTTGCGATTTGATGGTGGAGGACTATCAATTTTTTAGTTGAAAGAGAAAAATCTGTCTCTAAAATTAATAGTTACTTTGAAATTTAAACAGAACTAATAAACATTTTAGAAAAGAAACCCCAAAATTTAGAATGAAGCAAATTATCAGCCAAACATATAAAGATATATGTATGTATGTAATTACCTTGTGAAGTAATTTGAAACAACTGTTCTCTTTGTTCACTGTACTTAAAACACAGAGTATAGTGACCTTGGATTTCAATAGGATAAATGAGGATACATTGTGAAAGCATTCTAATAATAAGTAAAATTAAGTACTAGAATGAATTTCCAACAGAAATTATGGACTTCCCATTACTGGAGGATTTGTCAGAAATGGTTAAGTACAGCTATTCATGGTTTGGGTTTAGGGAGTGAGGGTGCAGATGGCACTGAAGATATTTTTAGTGTTTCTTTCATTTTTTTTTTCTACAATCAATATTTCTGCAGAATTCTGTGAATCTTTGATCCCTTCAAAGTAAATGTCTTCCATGGAATTCATTGAGTGTGAAGTTGAAATTTGCATCTATCAAACAATTTGGTGACCTGAAGTTACTCAGGTGCTCTTACCCCCTGAATATTCAAGGGTAGTGAGTAATGCAGGTGATTTTCTCTTTCCCTAAATCATCTGAAGCTGTTTTGGGGCAGATGGAGTGATTAGGTAGGATACCAAGGTATAAACAGTCTCATTAAAAATGGCCATACATAAATAAGTCTTGTAAAGACTAGACTTCAGTCAGGAATGCTGTGAGTGCTAAGGAATGCAAAGCCCTGGCATGTCTTTTTGCATTTGTTCAAATTCCAGTGGTGTCATAAGATGTTTGTCTTGCTACCTTATACCTGTATCTCTTCTGAGCATCTAATTCCTCTTACACTCAGTTTAGAATAACGATTTTCTGCCTCAGGAAGACCAAAAGCAGATTCCTTTCCATTCAGGTGGCCTTAGTTCCTTTAGGCTCTCCATTAGCAGAAAATAATAAATAATAAAAAGAAGCATTCAAAGCCACCCAGTATCATTAAGGTGACCAAGAGAAAAAAGATTAAGTTTTGGGCAGGGTAAGCAAAGGCAAGAATAGGACCTGAGCTCCTGCTGTGGGCTTGATTCACTGACAGGTGTAGCAGAAAAGGTTTGTTTGGATCCAGTGTCTCAAGAGTTGTGTGAATGCTTTGAATGAGGAGAAATTGTACAGGCCTTTCATATATTTTGCTCTGCTGAAGAATGAGTGTCTTGATGCGTTGACTTCTGAACCACTTTTTTTGAGCCTTACTGGTTAAACCTGAGTTTTCTCACATAACTGTGAAAGCTGCTCTGTGCTACAGTTTCCTTTCATTTCCAAAATTAGAGTGTTATTTGCCTGCCTCAAAGTATCTGTGTAGCAAACCAAGATCACTTTAATAAAGTTACCCAAATTGTGATGTATCCAACCAGCATAATGGCAAAGGTGTGAAACTGTGCCTACAGAGGGTTTGGGGGCTGACTTTCTAAAACTGTTCAAGTGACACATACATGGAGCGTCATGTTTTGGCTTTGAAAATACAGCCTCAAGGTGATATAAGGATTACAAAAAATAGTGTCTGTAAAGTTCTTAGGAGTCTTTGGCTTTGTAAGTGAAAAGCAGAATGTTTTTAATTTTTTAAAAATAATAATTAGTATACAACTAGGTAATTATTTGCTGTCTACTAGCAGATAACTAATGGTAACTAGTCCTGTGTTTGAGGAAGAGGACATTACCAAGGCAAGTTCACATGAGGATACTCAGCTTCAAACAGCCTCTTATAATCAGATTTTGGAATGTATTTGTTCACTTAAGACTGAAGAGAAGTCCATAGCAGGATTTCTAGAAGCCTCCAGGCATATACCCTGAGTAGGATTAGGTGATTTTAGGTTTGACTTTAACCTTAGAAAAGGGGGATACGTAGTTCAGCTGTGGCTTTAGAAAAAGTTAACTTGACTTTGTTAGCTTGACCACCATAGTTGTCTTTGTAAATTATGTTTTACATATTGTGAGCTAAAATATGTCATAGTAACCCTCAGTCTGAGTCTTAAATAAAAATATTTTGTAAACATCTAGATGGGTTAGAAGCTTAGACATAGATAGTTGCAATGACTGCTGTTAAATGCTATCTTCATTACATTCAGTTCAGCATCCTTGGAAAACAGGATGCACATGACCTACATTACCTTTATACTGGTAACATATATCAAGATAATGGTCTTCAAATATTCTGATACAATTTATTCAAATTTGTTGTTATTACTCCAGGTCATTGGTATAGATGAAGATAAAGCTATTTGCCAAGTGATCAAGTGAATTCTCAGTGTTATTCTTCTGCTAAAAATATGACTTTGTCATCTTGCAGAAATAATCTTGACACATACCTTAAGGAAAATATCTTTAAAGAAATGAAAAAAAGATAAAGACCCATATTCCACTGAAATTGTGATACTTCTGAAAACTTCAGCCTGAGTGTCCTGTAGTATATATTATATGCTATAATGTAATGCATTTTTCCAAAGGTATGAATTCTTGTGGTTTAGACAATTTTTCAGTCAGAATCGGTTTGGCACCACTGATTTTTTGGGTTTAATTTAATGTGCTTTTGTTGGTACAAATAGTCTGCTGCTCTAGCATAAACAAGTTTTCTTCCTCATTTGCAAGATCTAAGTTGGATTCTGTGCTTTGTCTTTGTTCTTTAATAAACATTGCTGACTTGAAGTAGAAGATTGAATCATCAGATCTAAACTTGGGAAAAACAATTTTCAAAAAAGAGCATAAATATCACTCCCTTTTCCTGTTCTGCTGTTCTTTGCTTGTGAGATATTACCTAGGTTGCTATTCTTATTGATCTTGATGGACAGATTGGCTACCCTTGCAAGGATTAAGGATTTAGGCCTGTGAAAAGGAAGAAAATCATGTCAAGGTTAGCCCTTTCCCAACTTTCATTAAAGCTATTCAGTATTTAAAGAAATTCTATAGTCATTGATTGTCCTTTTGAGCATCAAAACATTTTATCTGATAAGTATGAGTCATGTTTTTCAGACAGTTTTCTTGTTGCAAAAGGCCAAATAATTCAAAATCTCTCTGCTTCTATTTCTCTGCTTGCAGAAAAATATAATTGCTTTAATTTTGTCTTCCTTTTTGTTTCTGACAGCACAAGTGCACTGTTCAGAGAAGGAAATGGACTAACAGGTAGTTCTGAGGGGCTGTGTCTGTGAGAACCTATACACACACTGCCCCAAAAAGGGAGCAGAGGGAATGAATCCTGTATAAAAATCATTTCTAGGTGTAGATTAAGATGTAAATTTTCTATCTATTTCCCACTGTATAATAATCCAGGCCATGTTTAAAGAAAATATTTCAGAGATGTAGAAACAAGGATATAGAATTAAATTTGTGTGCGATCTCCTTCAGAAAAATAGTATTAGATATTCCTAAGATGTGAACATAGGCTGTGAATGTAATTACCCCTTCTTGTGGTGTAATTCCACAAGTTGGGAAGCAATATCTTCTGACCTAGGCTTTCTCTCTTCAAAATTTTCAATACCCTGAATTAAGAAGAAAGGGATATATAATTGAATTTGCAGGTAGTTTCTGAGATTTTTTTTTTTTTGCTTTAATAGTCTATAACACTAATCTCAAACAATACAATTCAAACAGACAAAACAGAGAACACAAAGCCTGAGGGAGCCCTTCCACTCACATTAGTAATTCAATACCTACACTTAAATATAAACTCACCTTTGATACTTTATGGGGATCTCTGAGTCCTGAGGGCTCTTAGCTGTCATCACTTTGTGGATATTCTAGTCATTTGCAAAATTGGTGTCTGCATGTGGATCTCAAATTATCTAAACAAAATGGCATTTTATACAAAAACTTAATATAGAATGAAAAAAACCCCAAAACACTTCTTGATAAGAGTAAAATTAGTAGGGGTAACATTCTTCTGTGTTTTAAGTCTGATGGATGTTTTAAGGTAATTCTGAATTTACTACATCAGTTACAACAGTCCTTTGAACATCTCTAATAACACTGAAAAGCTCACATTTCTAGAACTAATGCTCTGATTGCTAGAGAAAATAATTCACTTAAATGTTACATAGACTCAGCAAGGTGAAACAAATGTTCACATGTTCATACTGGACTCTAGGGAAGCATTTTTGAAAAAAACCGAAAACAAAAATAAAGAAAAAGAAACAAAACCGAACAAAAACCCCACCAAAAAACCACAGCAAAACCAAACTAAACAGAAAATAAGGTAGGCTCAGGTTTAGCAGGCAGTCTGCTTATTTGTTAAACAAAGACTAGTAATTGCTGGGTGATAGGCGAAAGAATTTCTCTAATGTAGAAAGAAGAAAACACAATATTACCAAAAGTACCACTTGTACGACTCGGGAAATTGCTACTTGGTTCTAGGTGTCCTCCTGCAGTATAATTCAAGAGAAAAGAAGTATGGGGATTGGGAAGGATGGCGGTGAACTAGTATTTTAGAAAGATTTTAATGAGATGATGGTTTTGAAAGGAATGGGAAAGAACTTCAGAAGCTCTTCAAAATAAGCTCTTCAGAGCTAACAATCCAGCTTCACTGAGAAAGCTATTTAGGCTTTTGTTAAGAACTAAAGAACACTGGTGAAATTGAATGGTAATTCTTTGAAAAGCTGTAACAACATTTTTAACATTTAATTCTGGGTAGACTTGTGGAATGATTATTGTTGTCAGGATAGATTATTAAACCTTTCTTGTCCGACTTCTACAGAAATAACAGACGACTGGAGTTTTGGTAAATAGTGCTTGTAGCCCAATAATACCTTTCAATTTCTGAACTTCTGCTAATCTGAAAAACCTTGTCTGCAATTAAAAAAGCTGAATTGATGATGAATCTTATATTTAGTATATTATATTTACTGGCCTTTAGTAAGGAGGCCAGTAACATCATTTCCATGTTTAGCTAAATATGTTCAGAATTAGAATTTCTTTAGTTTTCTCAAAATGTAGGTTGTTTTATGATGTAAAATAATTATTGTAGCACTTGTTAAGGTTTAGGAATTTCAATACCTTTTTAAACATGCTCACTAAAGCTGAATTCCACAACCCTTCAACAGGCTAATTTACATGCTGGTATAGAGGTAACGTTTTTCTGACCTCCCATCCATATTTCTGTATTTACATTTTGAGCTCCCTGTTAACTCAGGTGCTTATCTTGTGTAGTCTTCCCTCTGCTGTGGTCCCAAAATCCTTCTAAATACCCCGATTTCTATGAGAAGGTTGTTTTTTTAGACATCACCTTTGATTTTGGCTTCCATGTGTACAGTTTATCTGACAATACAATAACACTGATTACAAAAAAACACCTTCTTGCTACAATATTCTGTGGAGACCAAGGCTTGAGAGTAGTAAAATCAGCTTTTACATTTCAGTGGACATTCACAATAAATGAATAAAGATAAAAAAAAATAAAACTTGACAGTTCTATATCTTCAGTGTAACACAAATGATAATTGACAAAGATTGGAAAAGAAAATGAACTGTGCAGGAATCAGGATAAGGGTGAATATATTTGCAATATTGTCTGAAGTCTCTAATTCAGTGTAGCCTCAAAATGTGTCTGACTTTTATACTAAACTGTGCTGAGTCAGAACCCCTTTGCAGAGAAACACCCTGGAGAATATCTAGGTTCTGCACTATATAGTACACAAAGAAGGCATCTCTTGGGAAGAATGATTACAAGCCACTGATTATATAACTGAAACACAATATGGGAGGTTTTTATATTTTCAAAATATAAATTATGTAGATTTTTAATAATCTGCAAATATCCTGCAAAGTTCTGCCAAGTGCGTGAACATGGAGGAAGGGAAAATCTAAGTCATAGACATTGGAGATATAAAAGACATCCTGCCTGATCTCTTGTAAGTGCAAGGTGGTTTTATGTTGCCTATTTTTGACAAGTTGCACACATGGGATATCAGCGAAATGGTTCTGGTTCCTTCCAAGAGGGACTGTTTCCTGAAAGGTTTGTATTATTTAATTCCAGGATGACAGGAAGCACATTTTGAAGATGCACTGGAATGACAGTGAAATCTGCCAGGCATAGGTCTAAGGAGAGAGCTTAGAATTAATGTATTTTGGAAAATGTCTTGTTTCCAGATATTAAGTTCAATATTATGATCTATCCTTTATATCAGAGTAACGACATATTAGGTGTACTTGCTATTAAGAAAGGTGTGTGGATAGCTGTGCAGCTTTGAAATACAGACCACATCCCTGGAAGCATGCAAATTTCTGTCTTGAAATAAAACTAGATTAAGACTGTAGGAAGAATCATTTCATGACTAAGGACTTGCACTGATTCAGTATTAAAACTCTTGCTCATATACCTCACTTGGGTGCTGTAAAGATTTTTCTAGACTACTTCTGCTTTTTATTAGATTAAAAAAAATATATTTTTCAATATACATTATATTCAAAAATCATCCTATTTACATTTTAATTGTTTGTATGAAAAGAAGTGCTTTTATAGCACAAAATGCATATAAAACAAATTTATCTTTTCCCCTAAAGGAACATATTTGACAAAGCTTAGAAATGGTTTTGCTGTTAACAAAAATATACATATGATGTGTTTTTAACCCACTCTAAAGCAGAGGTTCTGTTCCCATTGAGTTAACTGTAAGATTCTTAGAAGTTTAACTCAAATTAGGAAATAGCAGCGAAACTGGAATATGCTTAGCTGGAAGAGAGAAGCTCTTCCAGGCAGCTCAGATTTCTGTGAGGCAGCTCACATTTCTGAATGACTATTTGCAAGCTCAGTAGGTCAGATGCACTTTTTGCCGTGCTGTGGAAGTGGAATACTCAGAAACCTCCTTCGATGTCATCATTCCCTTTGAAAACACCACTTATGCTAAAACACCTGCTCTGCCACTGGTTCTCTAGAGTCTCTAATTTATGGCATAAAATACCATTATTTTTAACAGAGCAGAAAGATTTCTTATATTAGACCTTCCCTAGATTTTTTTTTAAATATCATATTGAGCATTTATAGCTGAATGTGTACCTTCAAGCATTTCCATTTTGACCCCTAATTTTTCCCATTTGTAGAGCATAAGAGTCCAATTTAACATCAAATTTCTCTTCCATGGGTTTAATAGCCCTTAGTTTGGTACTTATGGAAATTTCAGAGGTAGAACCAATCTCTGTCAGCTTCCCCAGGGTAGAAATTATAGGGCGTGGGAGAAAATATGGAGCTACTGAGGGAGAACTCCCTCGAGTGATCTCCCTATCTTCCTCTCCAAAGCATATTAGCAATAATTTCTGAGGTGTCACAGCTATATTTGGAGGGGTTTATTTTCTGACAAATAAAAGATAAAATCTTTTGCAAAGTCTCCTAAGCTAAAAGCTTTGCCCTCTAAAATCGTCCTGCTCGACGTGTCAGCTGTGCTTGCAATTATGAACAACTCCATTGAAGTTAATAAAATGCCACTGTGTCCGATAGTGTTCACAGCAGTGCAGTTCAAATTACAGAATTACACCATTGAAGAGGAACAGCCCTTTTCCACAGCTGTGAAATTATTAACTCTCACAAAATGGCAGAATACTTTTTTTTATTATTTTCCAGCTTTTAAATTAATACCATTGCTGTTGATTAAACTCAAGGTCACATGAATTCTACAGAAAATGATCTCAGGTTCTATGGTTACTCGTTACTGTGGCAACAGAATTCATATCAGAAAAGCTTCATTTTATTGTGAAAGTTAGTGATGCTTTTAGCACCATAACCCTTGACAGTTTGTTTTGAAATTAACTTTTATCCTTTTTCTACAGTACAGCATGGTGCAAATTTTTTTTCTCTCTAAGAAAACATAAACGTTTGAGTGAAGTTACTAATAAAACGTTTGGGTTGATGGCTTATCACCACTTGTAAAACATTGACTGTATGTTCATCAGCTGTCATTTCCTGCAACCTTGATAATACAGTGGGGGTGGTGTTCTCTGCTAGAGCTTTAGTTCCTTTGAAATGAGTTGGGTGTTGTTCACAAGTACAAAACCTAAAACAAACAACCCTCTCCCCCAGCTATCGTACATATGTAGACAGAAATGCATATTCCTCAAGTACTAGGTGATATTTATATTTGTTTTATTTTGAAAGTATAAGGGTGAGATCTTAACTAACAGCCACTGCCAACATGGAACCACTGTGCCTCATACGCTTTGTCTTTTGTTTCATGGGGCAACGGCAGTAACAAGGAATGAACTGTGAGAAAAGGGAAGGTTTCCATTCACTGTACTGGGGACAAGGTCTTCCCCTGCAGGTTTTGATGGATATTTCCAAAAGTGTCACTTGCTCACGGTAGGTAAAGGAAAGTAGATTCATGCATATTTGTTTTACTGAAAGTAAGGGTAAAATTCTGTAGAAGTTCCTATTTTCTCTCTACTTCAAAGCAAACTTGGCATGATATTGTATTGACACTTCAGTTACACAACCATAATTTTGTTCAATCAGAACAATCCCTGTTTCTGCACTGTTAATTTTTTGGGCAGGTACTGCTCTTACTTGTAGATTTCCAATATCTTTGAAATTATACCACAGCTCCCTGAACTACATTTAATGTACTGATTTTCCAGTGCTACTGAGGCATTCAATTCTCCTAATGCTCACTGTGTTGAGGAGGGCTACACTGGGAAACTGTAAATAACATGAATAGTGTTTTTCCATTAACTAGTTTTCTTGTATTAATATGCAGTGGGAAAGTCTGATCTGTGTTCCGAAATGAGTGAGATTGGCAATGAAATACAAAGTACAGGATTTATACTCCTCCCTGTCAGACAAATACTGGGCACTGTTTCATCTGAGTCGTCCCTTTGAAGGACGTGGCTAAGACTCTTTGAATGGAACGCGATTAGCCTAACTCCTTTGTGGTTAAGATCCATACTGCAGGTCACTGTTGCAGTCAATCAGGACTGATATTTCTTCACTGAATGTTTGATGGAAACTGTACAATCACCCTCATACACAGCACAATGGGAAGTCTGAACTAGTAGTCTGGATCTTTTAGGAGAAGAACTATGAGGAACCAGCTGTCAGAAATTGATAATGAGGTGCACTGATAGAGCTGTGTGATTACTTTGAGCCACCCTTTTGTCTATACAAAGCACAATGGAAGCTGAGTTATCATTATGCTAAATTATAGAAGATTTTTTACATATTTGTGTATTCAGACCTGTCAAATTTAATTTAAATGGTATGAGGTAGCCCTATAGATGGTTGCTCTTCATGTGGCCATCCAGTGGAAACACAATCTCTTGCCACAGTCATCATTACCAAGTTTCATGATGCCTTCAAAGGTGGCCCACAAGAATGTGTTTTCCCCAGTTCCAGTCTGATGCTGAAGTCATTACATGAGGTCAACATTTCTGACTCAAATTTGCCATTACTTTGGTCTGATCCACTAGATCAATGATGAAAGAGGCTGGTATGTAAAATATTTATGGTGCTGTCCAACTTCAAGCACCTGATTTAAACTTAAACCTGATTTAAATCTAATTTAAATTGATGTGATTGTTCATTTGCTCAGATACACAGTGCAGCATTAGGGTGGGTCTATGTAAATAGCACTCAATCCAATATCCTTAAGGTTCAAGGTTTCTAAGTTTCTCTTGAGTGATAGAAAGATTCTAGTTACTGGTATACTAATGTTCTGTGGAAAACTTTCATAAAATCCTTTTGAATAAGGTTCTACAAAGGAAAGCAAATCAGAAAACTATATATATATATAACAATATCCTTGTATTCTGGAAAGGTGGTAGCACAGAAGCACAAGTCCTATTGATGTTTGGTATTGATCAGACTGTTTGTATACAGCTCTTCCCATTTTTTCTCTCTATTTCTTTCTTACTCCTGTGAAATATTAATAGTGATCTCCTTTGCTACATCAGAATACAGGAACAAAGTGTAAAAAAATGCAGAAACAAAGTATAAATCATATGGTTACAAATTTTTTAACATGACATTACTGAAGAATCAGATTAGTTTAAAGAATGCATAATTTATTGTCTGTATGATAGTCACATTGCTGGATACTGACGAAATTCTAATAATCCTTTCTTTCTAGCTAATTGGGGTTTCTGTGCCCTTTTCATGAAAGACTATCCTATTCATAAATCTAGTACATTCAGGGCTTATGTTGCATTGCTTTCATTATTATTGTATCACTGTTTCAGTGGTTCAGTTTTAGAGCTGCAGACATAACTGTCAAGGAGATTTACAACTGACTGTTATCACAGCATTTTATAGCTCAGACTGCACTACAGATCCTTTAAAGACTTAACAATTATCCTGTGACTTCAGTTTAAAAGTACAATTTGCATTTTTCTTGGGGTGCCACGAAATACTGGAATAATCTCTTGTTCACAATAACTTTTTACTCAATTTGGATTGAATTCATAGTTTCCAACAATAATGCTAAATTAGAAGTTCATTACTGAAATGCACTTCCCCCCTCCATGCAGATCTTCCCTGCCCGCTGTGGCTCATTGCACTGCTGTCCCTCTCCGTGTTCTACATTCCAGAACCTCAGAGCCATAATTGAAAAGCTAAACAAGAAAACACATTGTTTCCTTTCCCCCATTTTTAAGGGTTTCTAAAGAGATTACTGAAATCAAAACTCTGCTTTGTCAAGTGTCGTCTATCACTATCTTCAATTTTTTTACCAATATCCTGCCCTTTCCTGAGATGTTTACTTCTCCAGCTTCCTCCCTTTCCCTTTCCCTTTCCCTTTCCCTTTCCCTTTCCCTTTCCCTTTCCCTTTCCCTTTCCCTTTCCCTTTCC
>JAWWEE010000010.1:14245774-14271336 GCA_035221455.1 Xenops minutus | reverse complement strand
CCCTTTCCCTTTCCCTTTCCCTTTCCCTTTCCCTTTCCCTTTCCCTTTCCCTTTCCCTTTCCCTTTCCCTTTCCCCCCCAAATTCACCCATACCCTTTTTCTCACCACTGTTACTAATCTGAAAAATCTGATATCCCTCTCACAAAGGAAATATCCATGTGGTTTCTCTCTTGTACCTTGACAAATATTTACTGCTCAGTGTTCTCCTTGATATGCAGTTCAGCTGCTGGCTTTCCTGCTGCAATCTTTCTTTGATAAATCTCTCACTGAACAGGTTACCAATTCAACATCTCATTAGTGACTACATGAGTGTGGGGTGTGCATGTGAGGTTAAGTTCTGTGAAGATCAGTGTAGGAAAAAGAAAGAGGTAAAATATGCACCTAGTAATGTAATTATTCATGTAAATTACTATTTTTACTACACATTTGTGTGTAGAGTAAATGTATACACACATATAAAATAAGTAAGAATTGCAATTATACTGCAAAAAGTAGTTGTTACGGAAGAGAACATTTTGATATGAACAGGAGGATTAATGAGGCCTGGCTTCCTATGGATGTCCTTTGTGTCCTAAATGCTCTCTTCCAACTGCATTGCTCCCAGTTCCTTCCCAAGGCTCCTGTGATGATCACACTGGCAGGAAATAGCACTTTCTGCAGTTACCATGCAGCAGCTGCTGGAGAGAAGTGTATAATGGCTGAATCCTGTCTTTCCCTCTCTTAGAGCACTAGTTTGTTTTTTTCCTGTTCAGCTGCTGATTTCTAGAATGTGTGTAAGAGCTTCAGACTTTTATCTGCCTTTCAAATTTGTCCTCAGCTGGCCACTATTACTGTGGGAATGGAAATGTAGCGTTTTTAAATATGTCTTGCTCCTTAAGGGTCAAACTAAAAATGAGATCAAATTAAAATATACGCTTTGTGTAGAATAAAGTAATTTGGGAGCATCAGTTATTCCAAAAGTCTTTTGCTTATGCTATATTAATCACTGAGCCTATGGAATAAAGTGCTTTTAATAAATAAAATTACTAAATGTCCTTAGTAAAAGGACATAAAACTCTAAGAATTGTAACTAACAGATTATTTTATTAACATGTCTGAGCATCAAATACAAAACAACTGTGTCACTGACTGTCATGCATAGTAGAACTGTGAGATTTCACAGACCATACCCTTTAGGCAGGACAACACTTTGCTCTCATCAATACTATGCCAGTGAAGGCAATCAGCTAGTGGTCATGGGAATAAAGAGATATAAACAATGAACCCTCAGCCCCAGAGGGAGAGCTACAATTCACTGGCAAAAGATGATCTGAGAACTGAACTCCTACCAGATGAGAAAAGTCTTGAACTTGATGGAGGTACTGCTCTTATGGCACAGCAGGACTTTCCATGTTTTCCCTCACACCTAACATTTCTGCATTCTAGAAATGATAATTTTCTTTCTCCATCTCTGAGGAACTGAGAATTTCATCACTCTCCCTCCTCTCTTTTTCCTGGTGTTTGTTTTCCCTTCTCTTCCCACCATCCCCACTCTGTCTATACACATGGCAGTGACCCCACTTCTACCAGACCAAATAAGCCAAGTTTTTCCATGTGGGGAGGTCTGAAATTCTGTGCACCTATATGAGACTAATCTTTTTCTTTAATAAATATTTGAGAAATTATAGCCTAGTATTGTTAAATACCCAGTCTTTAAATAGTATTGAATCATGCAATGAAGAATTGCATAATAATCCCTTCAAAATATGTACCCAGTACCTCAACAGTTACAGAATGTCATCTCAGCTGAATCAGTAAGTGTGATGGTTTGTGTGTGCCAAGTAGCTGGATGACAGAATATAAATATTGTATAATAAAATATTACTCTCTAAAGAGCCCAGACACACATAGTGTAGAAATGGAACCCTTATGGAAGCATAAAAGTTCACTAGCTGAGTGTTTGCATCTATTCGCTATTTCAAATAAATAACATTAAAATATAAGCCCTGAATCCATATAAAAATAGCCTTGAAATGGTAAAAGGCATTTGCAATATTAATGGATTAGAAATAATTTATCACTCTAGCATATTTCTGAGTGCTCTGTCAATTTATTTAAACTGTTATGGTGCCTAAGGTTCTCTAAATCATTGTAGCTATTGTAATTCGTTTTGATGATAGCTTTGATTAACGTTAAATAAAGGCAAGGGATTTCAAGGTGTTTACTAGATTATTCACAGTTAAACATAGCTATAAATATAAAAATTGAAAGAGAGAGAGGGAGAAGAATACAATAAAATGCTCTGAAGAAACTCTTTAAAAGTATGGAGACAAGTATTTGAAGACCTAGACCCCTGTGGTATTGAAGCCACAAGAACTCCTTTGAGGAGATGACCAGAAAGTTAATTTTAAGCGTAATTTATTGAGTTGGAAAAAACTTGATTGTCATGTGCTAAAGGTACCTTTATAAACCTGAATCTAAAGTCTCCATGTCTGCTAAGCAAAGCAGATGAGAGCACACAGGTCAAGGAGAAGGGACAAAAAAAGTTAATGAGTCCAAAGGAAAGAACAAAGTTTTACCTGAGGTTTGGCGCTTTTTTTTTTCTTTTTTTTTTTAAATTACCTTTCTGGATTTCCCTTTTGATTTAATTAATTGGAAGAACTATACCGGTGCCACACACTCACATACTTTGCTGGAATCAGCCATAGCTTGCAGGAGGAAAGATGTGGCACAAGTTGTAGTTTTTTGACTGATTTTCAACAATGCAGAAGACACTTGTGAATATTTGAGTTAAAACGCATTATCAGGATTGTGTTTCCTTTGAAAAAGCCTCATGGCAGGAGCAGTTTCAAGAAACTTCATTAATATTTACTAAAGATTTTAACTCAGGGACAATAAAGAAAGATGCTGAGACACCTTATTGTATCATATTTAGTTGTTGATTAGTGAGATTCTGGCTGAGGTTGCTAACTGATGAATCTTTAATTTAAGTAATAGTAACCATGCAGGAAAGGCATTTTGGAGAGTGGAGACTGAAAGCTGTGTGTGACTTTCAAGCAGCTCATGCAAACACAACATTTGATCTTTATAATGATTTCAAAATTGTTTGGCTCAGAAGATATGGGAGATCAGAGATTCAGAGCAGTTGTGTTTCTGAGGCAGGTCACTTCTAGCCTTTGAAGAGGCCTTCCAAAATGCAGTCTCCTCACCCTTGCATTTCTGCCTGTGTTAGCCCATCATTGTAGTGATATTTTTCAATTTCATTATATCTGGAATTTCAGCCTTTAGGAATTTCAGTCTTTTCTGAAGCCATGAATTCAGATTTGTATTGCAAGCAGAAGACTGCAGCCAGATTCTGCTGTCTTCTGAGATTCTGCCAGAGGCAGGCTCTTCTCTCAGCATCCTGCTGGATACACTGTCAGAGATTTGCTGTCCCATTACTTATGTTTTCTTCAGCAATTGCTGGACTGTTGGCAACATCTCCTCACACACATCTCTTTGTTCTCTTATCATCATTGCAGAATTAAGTTAATAATCTTGTCCATAAAGACCTTGAAGGAAAAGAATTGAGATATCCTCTGCATCAGGTCCTAAAAAGCAAAGGGAATTCAACAGAAACTAAAGAAACCCCAAAACAGCTGCATCTTGATCCAGGCCGTCTGATCACAAAGGAGTGTTTACTGTTGTATCTCAGTCAGCTTCCTGCTCTCTCTGGTTCATCTGCCCATTCCTGGTAGGTGCAATAGGCTGTTGATATTCCCTGCCAGGCTGCAGACAAGCTCCACCATGGCTGAGTACAGGGATCATATGGCATATTTTGTGTTTTAGGACATAGGGTTATTATGGTATCCCAGCATCTAATACTTCTTTCACTTCCACACCTCTGTAAACAGAATGATAATGTGTTCTCAGTTCCTTACCAGATCAGCAATATGCATTTTATTTCTTTAGGTATTGAATCTCTCTTTTCCCAGCACTTGCTTTCAATTCTTATGTCTCCTTTTATTTTTCAATTTGGTATCTTAGCCAGTCTTCTGCATAAGCCAAATCTCCATGACCCTGATTGCATCATACTTCTTTTTAACTACTCCTGTTGTACCAAAAAAAGAAAAAAACAAACCCTGCTAATTTGTTCCTTCTGCTGCTTCTATTTTTGTAGGAAGAATTGATTTGCGCAGGATTCGTGCTTTCTCCTCTGCTCTCCTCACAATTTCTCCAACTCACTTGCTCCCTGCTGCTGGGAGAGAGAGTCTACTTGTTACTCTTTTAGTTTTATCCAGGATTCCTGTTGCTCAAAATTTAAGCCTTGACAGTCTATACAGTGTTCTATAAGAAAAAAAAAGAATATTTCCTCCATGTTTTTGGTGGGTTTTTTTGGTTGATGGTTTTTGGTTGTTTTTTTTTTTTTTTTTAAAGGAAAAAATAATCACCTTATGTAGTGTTTGACTATGGAGAGAAGTTAAAATATATATATATCTTAGCCAAGCACATGTGCTTATGGTTTCTCCCATTATTGTTTTTTATTTTTCTCTTCATTTTCCCTCTGTGATAATTTATTTGCCTTGTTTCTCCTGTTATTTGAAATAGAGAGTGCTCACATTTTCTTGAAATTAAATGAGCTGTAACCCAGAAAATTCTTTAAATGCTGCTGCCAAGAAATTGAAAAGCACTTAAGTGACACAGAAAAGAAAGAGCTGTTTCCACAACACAGCAGTGTGCGCGATGTTCCCACCTGGATGCTGGCATTCCCCTCTGCCAGTGCAGTACAGGGACACCAGTGTCGCCCTGGCAAGTCAGAGAGCTGCATATTATTGCTTTTCATCTCCTAAATCACATAAGCAGTTCTGAACAATCTTTTTCATATCCAATTGCAAAGCAGGATGTGAAATTTAAAACTGTCTGAAACGCACCAAGCAATTAACAGTGCCGCAATAAGATGCATTCCATTTTAATAACAGAAATCCTTTGTCAGAAACAGAGGTCCCTAATAGGCCACATATATGAATGTGTCTGTGGCTACTCAGTATTTAGTGGCTTCTAAGTGATATCATTGAATTGGATTTTCTCTGGGAGATACCACCATTCAAACGTGTGCATTATCCCTACACCATCATCTCTATTCATAGCTTGGGAGAAAATGCAACAGGGACAGGGATTGCTGAAACACCATTCTGAAACGTGCTTTTTTTGTGTTTGAATTCCAGTCACACAGAGATTTTTCCAAGGCTGTCGAGGCCTCTCTGTATGATCTGTGCATTGCATAAATCATAGTGAGAGTGATCATTAAAAACTTTGTACCTGATACAAACAAGACCTGGAGAGGAAGTGGACTCCCATCCAAACATCATATACAGGCAGAGTAACCAGTAAAGCCTTGATCTCCTGACTTACCACACAAAGTTTTCTATGCTGCTTCTGTCCTTCCTGCAGCCTCATTTCAGGATTTTCTTCTGACTAAGTGACCACCAAGTGTCACAAGAAAGAGCTGGATCCCCAGCAGCTTCAAAATCCTCAGCTGCCAGTCCTCAAAGCTTATTTCAGCACCTATAAGGCATTGCCTTTGACAAGGGAATCTGAGACTGTTGCTCCAAAGACAGATAATCCTAAGGCCGGGTCTCTGTTTCAGAGGTGCATGGCTGCAAAAACTACTTATCAGTGCAACAGTAATTAATTTACAGACAAATTGGGCATTTGAGGTCAATTCAATCAGTTTTTTAATGATACAGTGCTTTGAATAGAGTAGCAGATGCCTTTAGATATGTGGAAGATATTGGAACTATCAAGGGGCTAGGGAGGTTTCTAGGTCTTGTCACATGGCAGAGAGACTACAGAAGTGCAGTGAGTTAATTATTCACCCCTGTCACATGGTGAGTGCCTTCTCTAACTGGATCCAATTAAGTGACAGAACCTTTGCAGTAAAAGTAATTCTTGAGAATTATATTCATTATTAATAAAGTTTGATTTCTGCTTAACTGTATCTATGCCTTTGACCTCTTCCCTATTTCCTGGGAGAGATTTTCTTTGCTCTGGAGTGCTCACCTTTGAGCTAATTCTCCCTTGCACCTGATGCTGAGGTTGGTGAATGTGCCAGGATGGACATGACTTAGCACTCTGTTTACCTGTTGGGTGTTGCTGGCCAGGCTTGGGCTGACGGAGAAGGAGCTCTGGAGAATCTGAGAGCTGCAGAAACACCTCTGTCCTGTACCCAGAGTGCTCAGTTGGGCCCTGCTCTGCTTGGCCAGGCAAGCCCTCCTGAACCTCCTGGGTAAAGAGACTTGCAAGACCAAGAGACTGCAAACAGGATTAATGTAGGAAGGACAGTTTGAGATTAGAGCAGTGCCAGAGTTTCACAAATACATACTATCGGCAATATACAAACTTTATTTCTTGGCACTTTCTTGTATTTCATGCTGGAATACAATCCAAACCCTGTACTTAACCCTGTACTGTTTGAGTAGACTAGTGTGACAGAGAGCCCACGAGAATACCAATGGGTTTCTTTTTTTTGCTTTGTAATCTATGACTTTTAGGGCAAGAGTTTTGCTACATTTATATTGGTACTGGAAATCTTCTGGACCAGGAAAAAAGGATATTCAAATTAAACAAAACAGAGAAAACGTTGTCTTAGAGTGCATGATCTGTAGAAAGGGTAAACAATGGGCTGAAGTGAAGAAAAGGCTGAATCCTGGAGGAGATGACTGTTGTGTGCTCAGTGACATTCTTCAGGCATCTCAAGCTACCTTTGTGGATCTTACAGCATCTCTGGGTGGCTGCCACTGTGACTAGTATGGCTTCAGAGGGCTGCAGACTGGGCAAGGTGTTGGGCATACCAAAGTGTAAGTAGTTGGAAATGCCTTTAGCAGAGATAGGTATCCTCTGTGGTGTTATTTGTGCTGAATTTTTCTGGCAGAGGAATGGACTCTATGGGACACAGTGCATTGATATATAGAATACCTTGCTTGGCAGATGGTCTAAGAAAATGGCTTTTTTTTGTTGTTGTTGTTGTTGTTGTTGTTATTGGGCCCTACAGAGCAAACAAGTTTGGTGGTTATCATCTGTCCTCCCACTACCAGAGTTTTTCCACTCTAGCAGACAGTAAATGCTCCCTAAACATATTCCATAGACCCTTCTGTGGCCCCTGACCCTCTGTACTGCACAGTCACCCTTCACAGGAGATAGGTCTATTCCAGGGGGAGGTGCTTTTCCCACTGGGAACATGTCCAGAATGGTGGGAGGTGTGTGGACATGGCAGAGGTCTTTGGCTGGCCTGGACACATAGGTGGGCTGGTGGAGGACTAGAACAGCAGTGCAGAACAGGGACACTGAACTGAACCTGTGCCCACATCCTCCTCCTCTCCCATGCTCTTTCCTCTGACGTGTTTTACAGCAGCTGCAGTGTTAAGCAGTCTCCTCGAATTTGTGTCAAAACTTCTATTTGGTTATTTTTAATCGTGTAAGAAGCCTTCATAGCACTTGAAATGAAATAGTTGCAGTGAGGAAAAAAATAATTGGAAAAAAATAAACAGAAGCAAAGGTGTTACCAAAAAAGAAGTGTGATTTTAAATTTCATTGCAATTCTAGCTGGGTCAGATAATTTGAAAAGGTTCAAATAAGTAGATTTAGCTGAAAACCCCCCCAATATATTTAAGGTATTGTTTTAAAATATTGTGTTCAGGTTAACACCTTAGATTTCTTTTACAGCTTACATTAAGTGAACAAAACAAATCAGACTGCACTTTAGAGACTTAAAGAATACTGCATTCTCAGAATAACAACCAAAGCAGTTTCATAGGTGTTAGTGAGGCTGGATTCATGCCTTTCAGATTCATGGAATATCTAATTTGAGGACAGACTGTATCAGGGATCATAACACCCAAAATAACTAAAAGGCTGCTGCAAAGTCTGGCTTAGAAGAAACAAGATGTTTAAATTAGGGGAGAACAAGTTTTGGCAGGAAGGTGATATAATGACTCAGTAGACTTAATTTGCAAAACAAAGAATCAGAATTGCTGTGCTGGAGAAAAAAAAAAAGACTGGAAAATACAGAGTATGATTCTGAATAAAAAACTGCAAATAATGCAGCAGAATGCTCAGCACTAAAGAGTGTCGTGACTTTACACAAAGGTGCAATGCTTGCATTAAGCAAAAACATTTTGTGAAAGCCTACAGACAATGACAAATAAGAACACTTACACATGCACTCATACATATTCTTCACTGTGCAGATTGAAGCAGAAGGAGATTGCAGAGCAAGGAGAAACAAAGGAGAAGAAGATTTCTCTGCACAATTTGCTGAGGGAATTGTTGCACCTTTTGTTTGAAATGTTTGTTTGAGCATAAGTAGTATTTTCCTGCTTTGTTTGTAAGATGTTCTCCCCACAGAGAGACCAAACAGGTCTCACTCTTTCCACTTCAAACTTCATTTTTTTCCAATGCTCAGTAGTGTAAATGCTGCTGTATTAAAAGTGCACCTTGTTACATGCTCGGTTGTGCTCAGTGAAGCTCACACAGTTATGGACTCAGACTTCTGACTAGTACAGGTATACAAGAGTAGTGGTCCTGTTGTGTAAGTAATGGTCTTGTTTATCTGCAAAAGTTTAGTTAGTTTCTGGTCCTTCAAAATGAAGCAAAATTAAAACTAACATTCAGGAAAAGATTGTGTAAGTTTGGTAAGTGAGTGAAAAAGTACTTTGTGCAAAGCTTTGTTTCTTTAGTTTAACACAATAAAAAAAGGAGAGATGAGATAGGATATATTTGCTCCTTTTAGTAGGATTTAATTAAATCACCTTTATTTAAAATTAATTTAACTGAATTTAAGGGGATAAGAGTGAATTAGAGAAACCCCAAGAAGGAGAAAGAAACTGTTTAAGTGAAAACACAATGCCTGATACAGGCAAAACTCTGTATAAATTACTGATGAATAAATATATCACTCATACAGGAAATTATAGGAATTCATCAGTTCTGGATGAGTTCAGTAATAATGGTGTGGTTAAACCAACAAGACTGTATAAATTGTGTTGGCTTTAAATTAGGACATTACAACCTTCAGTAGGTGAACCGAGAAGATTGGAATTGAAGCTCTGTTCAAATTCTGCATTCTTGTGCCTCCAGCTTTACTGATTAACTAACCTGAAACATGAAATCTGGATAGGGCAGCCCTCAAGGCAGGTAGGTTGGCTTGGCCTTGCCAAAATTACCTTAGCTTCCTTTACCATTTTTTCTTTCTCTTTCATGAGCAACTGTTTTATAGACCTTTCAGTGAACTACTGTGCAAAAGACTATTATTATGACCATTGCTTTCTTTGAGGCTTTTTAAGCTGAAAGTTTTACTGGTTTGGTCTTTGTTGTATAGGTAGAGCAGGAAAAATATTTGTATTCTTGTTAGTTGCCTTGTTCAGGGCTGAGGTTCTTCTGAAGGATCAGTATTATGCTGGAGGGAGAGATTCTGCTTCAGTGTCTTTCCTTGCATTCAAAATGAGTTTCTGACAACCCATAAAATATTCTTCTATGCACGCAGTTTCATGTGATTCATGGAAGTACTATTGAGATTTCATTTTCTATTATTTTGGAGATATTTTTCATTGCTGGCAAAGAGGTGAACACGTCTATATATGCAAAACAAAACCACAATATGCCTGTTGAAAACTAATCAAGAAAAATGTCAGAGGAAATTTTTTAAACTACAGCTTGTTTTTGCAATCAGGTAAAATAGCATAGATATGGATCTGGCTGTTATTCTCCACGGAGGGTGGAAACAACAATTTGTTTCTTTCTGGATCTACCTTCTCATTATGCAGTTGTAAAGGCTGTGATACAAAGAACATGAAATGGTAATTCCTCATTGTTTGATAATAAGAATTAATATAAATCAAATTGTTAAATAATGTATGAAAACACAACAAAAATCCTCTGAATAATCTCTCATGAAAGAGAAAGATTTAAAGTTTTTTCATTAATCTGGGCACGTGCTATTGATTTATAAATCCTGAAGGAGAAACAATCAGCTCAAACAATATTGCATCATTGTCAAGCTATTTAATGGAACTTTCTTTTCAGCCCACACTATGACAGGTCTCATAATCCCAAGAAAAATCCTGTTATTATCAACTTATTATTATTATCCATTGAAGGCGTAGGGTCAGGTCACAAACCTTTTTTTTTTTTCAAAGACTCTGTGACTATTGCTTTCACTTCCAGAGATAAATAAGGAAATGATGGATGAAACTTACTTACTGCAGTTAAATTATCAGTAGAAAATTCATCAGCTGATCCATCATGGTAAAGGAATTTCATAAATTCAATAAACCACCAGCAGTATAATGTGTAGATATACATGCGAGATGTAAAAAACTAGAGATCAACCAAGCTGATTAGAAGGACAGAGACACATTAAAATGCGTGACTGGTAAACTCTGGAGGAGGCTGTTTGACGTGGATAAGCTTCACCCTGCACATCTCTGCTGGTAGCAAAGATAAGTGGAAATTTTATAAGGACAGCCTTGTACATGGGGCAAGTGGCCGGCATGGAAGGCAGGGGAGAAGCCAAGTGTTTCTCCTTTGTTTCTGCCAGGCCTTAGTGGCTTTCTTCTCTGCTAGTAATAAGAAAAAAAGGATTTTTCCACAGTGTTAAGGTGTTTTCCAAATATGTTAGGACTTTCGGCAAGGAATACTTTTATTAAGCATGGACTGTTTCTCAGCCATTTTCTGATTCTTCTGAGCATGGTGAGCAAGTAAATCCTTATTTGTCTATCAGTTCTATTGATTTTATTAGAACTCTTTGCAGATACCTCAGTACAACAAATACTTAAGCTATATTTCAAATTAAATAGCTGCTGAATGCTGTGCAGAATGAGGTATTAGTCCATTTAATGAACGACTGACACTCAGTGCCCCTTTGCAATATTATCAACAACTTGAGCCTGTAGCAAGGAAAAAAAAATGTTGTTATACTGAGCCCCAAAATCAAGTAAGATTTGATCTTTCTTAGGACTAGTAACTTGAGAATATGACTTTAGTACATTTTCTTGGCTTAATTACTGATAATTTTCTTTACAGCAACTAGAACTTGTGATCATTTTTGAAAGTACTAAATGCTTTTATTATATGTACAGCTTTTTCTTCCCCCCCTCACAGTCAACTAAAACATTTCTCCCTTCTGTCTGAATTGAGTATTTTGGGAAGTCTGAAGGAGGGAAAGAGCCAATGATAGATACAAAGAGCATTTTATAAAGAGAAGAAATGGGAGCTTTTCTGTGACATTTTTGACTCAAGCGTTTTTCGGGTTGTATCACTCTGCTGCACTGATAATTGGTATTCTGTTTCTGTCCTGAAGCAGTGCTGAATCAGTGCTGCTTGCATGTGACTTTTTAGGCTTTCTGTGGATTTAATAGAATAATATATTGTTCCTGCAAGTTGTCCTCATTGATGTTACCAAAGCAATGCATCTAGATCCCATCACAAACTATGAGCCTATTCTGCAAACACTTCTGTGTTTGTTCAAACATGCTGCTGATACGTACTGTAAGTCCTATCTGTAAAGTACTGCTGATGTGTAGTGGAACTAAGAAATGTTGCGTATAACAAAAAGCAGCACTACTCCCATTTATTCCTTGTTAAGGGACTGTCACCTCTTGGAAGAATGTACCCATTGGTAAAACTTACAGTGTAATTGCATATTAAACATGGAACCAGTATTTGCTGAAATATTTAAATAAGCAAAGTGGACTCCATGAATTTGCCATGAATTTATGCAGTTTTCCATGCTCTTCATTTCATTCTGTGCCACCATTAGCCAGAGGCACCTAAAGTTTCAAGGGAAGCTGAACATGGTTGGTTTTCACAGTCTCATTTATGATCAAACCCTTCACAGTCTTAACTCTGGGCCTGGCACAGGCAGAAGGGACCCAACAGCTCCAGCAATCTCCTGCTGGATTCTGAGGTGTCGGGCACAGGAGGGACAAAAGCCACCTCCAGCTGCACTCCTGGATGGGTGCTTATAGGAGCTTGCTTTCTTTCCCTGCTCCTCTCTGTTTTCTGTTGGGAGGACAAATGGAGTTCCTGTTTTAATTAGAGGCTGAATGATATAAAGATGCTCATGCACCTGCTTAAGTTCAACAGCTACTTAACATTAAATAGATTAGTTTGGCAAGGGATGAGGGAGACCAATTTTTGCCTTGAGGCAACACTGAGCTGTCCCTTGGGAAGCCACAATCCCTCTTAGTCCAAAAGTACCTGTGAATGGGAATGAATGAATGAATGAATCAAAAGATTCCGTTTTTTCCTTAGTCCAGCTTATAAAGTAGCGCCTTTGGTGACTAAAGAAATTTCTTTAAAATAACTAGTTAAAAAAATATGGTTTAAAAAAGTGTAAATTGTTAGCTAGATAAAAACAAGAAGACATTTGGGTGCAGACTGAAAGAGAAGCCTTACCATGGGACAATTGCTTGCTTGCAATTTTGTTTTGCCACCTGTGGAGGCTTGGAAGGGAGCCCAGCAGTTGTACAGCACAGCTTATCTGGTACTTGAAGCACAAAACACTGTTTGTTTTGTTGCCTTCTGGACACATGATTTTGGCTTGAGTCCAAAGAGGCATCTTGAAATTTGTGTCTGATGATCAGTAGACAAGGTATCATTCAGTGGCTTTATCATATTATCTGGGGTTTAAAATGACAGTTCTCCAGGTTCATGGAACAAACATTTGTATGTGGTTTTTCTTTCTCTCTTCCCCACCTCCCCCGCCCCCCCCGCCAAAACACAGCTATATTTTATTATGGAAATTCTTATTTCTGTTTTGTAAAGATATATTTTTTAGCATAAAATAAAAACAAGGTAAAACCATGGACAGTTATTACCTGTTCATTAAAGCGATCTTTCCAAGGACTCTGATTCATAAAATCAATAATGGGAGAGTATATTTCAAACATAACTATAAAAAGAGCATTTTGGTAAGTGTAAAAAAAAAAAAAAGGTTTGTAAAGAAAATAAAAAGGAAGGTTGGAAAAGGGTTGGAAGCTAGGGAAAGAGAAATGCCAAAACAAAGTCATCTTTGACCCAGTGCTGCTGACAATGTCCCTTTACAGCGCTCTGTACTGATAGTTTTCACTATCAAACTTTTGCATGAAAAACTAGAGGACAATGAATTCCCACACAGTTCTCAAAAGCAAAGAACACGACAGAGCAGCTCTTTGAACTTCAAACAGTTGATGCTGTTGGAGCAGGCAGTTCAGAGTGCTCCTTCGTGGCTTGATTGATGCAAGATCTTTCGATCTACACAAATATGAGAAGAATTTTGTGTGTATGGAGTGTCAGACATGCAAGCTACTGATGAAATGTTAGCAATCAGTCTGAGGCCTCTTTGAAAATGTTATCCTGAGGAATTGTACACATGGAAAAATATGAAGATTATGAATATTGTCCTCGAAACCAACACATCAAAAGGAGGGAAAGGATGTGGCAGGACAAGTGTGAGTGTAGTGAACAGGCCCTGTTAACAGGAACTGGATGCTGTTTAGGCAAAGAAAGAAGATGATTTTGGTGAAGAGGGAAAGACAGTATTTGCTCAGGGAAGTTTCTGCTCTTGGGGAAGACCTAGTGTGAGAAAATAGTTCATTCTCACGAATGGTGCTGCATATGTTCTCTCTGTCTATCTGTAGAGAAGTAACTCCCCTGCTTCCAGGAGTGATAAGATTCTCACCAACGTGCCTAGGAGCCCCTGCTGGGAGTCAGGCAGGCCATAAAACACAGGGGAGAATACAGCCTTGAAAAGTTATGTGCATGCAAAAGGTATTGCTATAAAAGGACCAAAATGGGTTTCCTGTTTTGCTTTTTCCACTTGCGGTGTGGGCATTCAGTGATGTATTGCAGTTTATTAGGATCTCTGAAAACAAACCTTTCCTTAAAACCTTAGCCTAGCCTCGTGCCTGGCATTACCCCACCTGCTCTCACATGCTGGCACTGGAGGTGGTCGGGTGAGGGCAGAGCAGTTGGGGGTAACACCCACAAGTACCCTGGTGTCTTCCTGGCTATAGAGTTTGGAGCATCATAAAGGCCTTCTGTAGCATCATGCCTGTTCCTCTCAGATCTGCATCCACATATATGCAGAAGGGTTAAAGGAAAGGTGGTTTATTACTTTTCCTAATTGGCACCTCTAATGTTCTTTCTCTCTCTCTCTCTTTTTTTTTTCCGCTTTAAATTCATTTAATTAAAAACAAATAGTGTGAACGAGTTATTATAGATTAGAATATATGAGAATTCTCATCCTCTCCAATTAATATGGGAGACAGCAGATTGGTGACAATACGTACAGACTTGTTAGTGGTTCATTTTCCTGCTCTTTCTATTTGGGTGGTAACTGTCCAGAAAAGATGCCACTGAGGACCCTTATTACTGCTGTCATTCCCACACACTCAAGAAAATACACATTTATTACTCTTTGCATGAAATACCATTCACATAAAAGTCAACAGCTAAGATCCCATTTATTTGATGAGATTAACATTTTATTTTCTGAGTCATTTTTGCATGTCAGCAATGACAGTATTTACAAGCGCTCCACTTGTACTGGTTTTGTTTTATTATTGTTATGGTAGTAAGATTGTTTCTATTCATAATTTAAAAAAGTAAAATGTTTGTAATATGCAGCATTTAATTTCTGTTACATCATTGTTCTTGTAAACCATACTGCCACAGAAAACATGGAATCACTGAGGGTGAATTGCACGACAAAATCAGGCAGATATGGCAGAAGCCTAAAGGAAGGTTTTTTTGCAAGACAGGTGGATTGCTAAGTTTTCAATACAGCCACGTGCCATAAAATGAGAACAGAAGGTAACCATAACAATGGAAGTTTGCCTAATAGTTCCAGCTTAATATGTCTTTCAGTTGCTTTTGTGTTTTTGAGCTGTAAAATTTCAGATTGAAATTGCTTGAGCTTATTCCCACTGACTGTATTGTTCTGAGTAGTCCAAACTGGTGTTTTAGTTTCATCAAATGACTCCACTTTTTTTTAGATCTATCAAGGGAGAAAATGGCTGTTTGACAATTGTTCCAGTTTGCCAGTGTGGTTTTTTGTTTGCCTTTTTTTTTTTTTTTTCCCAATAAGAATATAATGTACTGTCAAGAGTTTGTCGCAGAAATTTCCATTAAAGCCTATGCAGTAAAAGTCATTAGCTTGTTGTTGCTAAAATTTTCAAACACTATGTCTGCTGGAATCATGACCCATAATCATAGTGTGGCTGTAGCTCCTGGGGACAGGGCAGAGAAAAATGAGTGATACTGCCGATCTGGTCCTTCCGGTGAGATGCAGATGCATGAAGTAAAGTAGGTTAAGACTACAGAGTGTGATCTTGATGATAGATTTTGTTCCTGTAGCTACCACATATCTTAGGTTTTTGTTTTGTGGTCATTTTGTCCTCTTAGTTTTTTGTAATTGGTGTAGAAACACTGTCCTTTTATTAGAGATGGTTTACAGAGATCTTTTCTGCCACAGAGTTTAGGTACAGAGACTAGGAATGGAATGGTTTTCGTTCTTCTGCGCTGAATGTGGGAAACATTATTAGCTTTCTCTTCAAAACATAATAGAGGCTTACTGATGGCAGACCTGTTTGTTCATCCTCTGTTTTGCAAAATCTGTCAAGGCTCTGCTCTAGCTGGGGTGCTTCTGTCCTTTGAAGTCTCAGCTATTGAGGATTTTGCATTTGAAAAGTAGCCACTGCTATGAATATGCCCAAGTTACTCTTACTGTGTCATAGGTAAATCCATGAAATTCTTATCTCTAGAGATACGATTTCAGTGGGAGCATCTCTTAGTGTCACTTCCACTGAGATCAAACTTTCTTAGAAGAGAAAAAAATAGCGGTGCCATTAGAGTCACATTGCATCTGCAGGGCTTCAGGGAGGAGAGCACAAGGTCAGTGTAAAGCAACGCAGAGATTCTTTTTTTAACATCGTCAATAGCAAGAATTTTGCTTTTGAAAACAAGCTGCTTTTATGAATATATTTTAGTTATGGTTAATAATGTTTTCATTGTGTCAAAAGTGTATTGAAGTTCTTCCAACAAAGCTCTATCTCCTGAGACACAGTTTCAGTGGGAGCATCTCTTACTGTCACTTCCACTGAGATCATGATTGCTTGGAAGGCAAAAAAAATAAGTGTCCTTAAAGTCATACCATATCTGTAGGACTTGGAAAGCCTACATCAATGAAAAATGTCACATGCACTTTTTCAGTCTTTATCTTTCAGGTTTTAAAATGAAAAAAAAAAAAAGTATTTAAAGGGTGAACCTAGTGTTTTAGATCCATTTTAGTCCCTTCAGTTCTGCTCTCAGTGTCTAAATCAACAGGAACTGTTGAGCAGTGCTCAAACACAGATCTATGTACATATTTGAAAGCAGATATGTAAATTAAAAAGAAACAAAATATGCATTTGTCTTGTGTCAGTCACCAACAATGATAAGCCTATTACAAGGGGTCTGATTCAACCTTAAATCTTGTAAGTCAAGCCAGAAAGCAGCTGAGTCCATGAGAGTTGGAAAAGATCATTTCCTTGACTTCACTGGATTTTGTATTGAGCTCAGGACTGCAATTCAGAAGTGGTAGCACAGGGTATTGAAACCGAGCAAAAGCTCCAAAGGTTAAAAATTGGCTTAAAACACTAACACTGAGAACTATCTATGAAGATGTTTAGTTAAAGACAGAATTAAAGTCAGGATGCCCCTGGAATGTAGGGAGGATACAATAAGAACTAAGAACAGAACAAGAACACACTAAGAGAAAGATAAGGAAAGAACAAGGGCCCAAGTCCAAGTTTCCTTGCGAGAATCAGCAAAAACAAGGCAAGTTGAAAAGTTCACGACGATGAGGAGTGAAAATACGACTCCCTAAGGATGAAGGCAACCGGATCTCCCACCATGAAACACTTCAAAAGAGATGACCACGCCCAGGCTCCACCTACTCTCCACCTACTATGACTATTATAATTAGATGTTGCAATATTATGAATATGCATGAAAAGATGTTGTAATCTTTTACAGAATTGTATAAATAATCTTGCTTTTCACTGAGAGCTTCGGAACTCTTGTGTCCGACGCTAATCGGAGAGTTCCACAATGTTGCCAATAAATACCTTGCTGTTTATGAACTAAAACTCTGTCTCTAAACAGTTATTGAAACAGCCGTTTTTCTGGCATCAAGGTGTCACTCATCCTGTGATTTCCAAACCAAGCCAGATGACATAAAGAGGATGACAGCTTTGGTGATGAGGATGCCTATCCCAACAGCTCAGGCATTGATTGCTATCATCAATTCTTTCCCCATTACACTTAGGTGGTAATAAATTTTTATTCTCACTTTGACATACTACGCTGCAAACTTGTTCTTTCATGTCCCTGTTGCATTTTATTTCACAACAAGGTAGTGATTTTCATGGTATCTTTGTTGAAGCTTGCCCTATGTGCTCTCTGAGCGGGACAGTGTGGACACTTTGCAGGGGGACACTTCACCTCTTGGAGGGAAGGCACTGGGTTTGACATATCAAGCACACCCAACAACTCTATATAAACTCCAGGTCCTTTCTTTTCCGAGATTTAGAAGTTACATCACAATCTTATTGCTGCAGAATTATAGAGTAGGAGGCACAGGACTGAACCAGCTCTAAAGAAATAAGCAACATTTTTTTAAAAAAAAGCAACATAAAGGCCACTGAGTGGTGTTTTATTTCTGTTCTATGTCCTTGTTAAGATAATTTACTGAGTTATTTAAAATAGTTCATCATCAAATTCTGCCTTAATCTCCTAACCTTGCTATTCTCCAAGAGATTGTAAAGTTCATTATTATGGCTATTGAAACCAATCTGTAGATGCAGAATTTCAAAAGGACCAGATAATTGTATAACTGGGAGTATAACTAGTTATGCAAGATGAAGTAATGAGGTCAAAAAAGTACTGTGCTTAAAGGCATACAATAGATGGGTCAGGAAGGAATTACATTCTCTGTACAGCTTTGCAAACCTGGCTTCACTTTGTCTGTGAGGCAGACAATACTGGAGGAGAAAAGAGTGAACTGCTGCTACACATTTTTCCTTTCAATCAACTAACCACTAAATCCCATTTGGTTTAGGAGCCACACACAGGAAAGAGAAGAGATCCCTTTTTAAGGAAAAGTTGAACTACAGAAATACATTTAACTTTTAATATTTTATTCAGTCAGTTGCCATAAGTTACAACAATACCCACTGAGGATTCCTCCATATCATCTAAGAGTTTCTTTAAACTACCTTAGGGTACAACCCATAGAGCTTTCTGGCTCACTGTGTTGTGTTGGTGACTGTGATCACAGCAACACTTTTCAGCTCTGTGCATGGGAACAGTAAAATAATGAGTACAAACCAAGCCCTTTGGCCAAAGCAGAACTGACACAAGGCTGGGGCTCACTGCTGGGGAAGGGTCCTGCTGGACTGCTCCTTTCATCTGAGGCTCTATGGCTGTGTCCAGAAGCAGCATGTTTATTTTTATGTAAAAATATAGATTTTATTTTATATGTATATATATGTATTTTTAGATATATATAATTTATATATATATATATATATATGAGTAACAGACACATTTCCATGTAATTTACCTTTTTTGTCCTTGTTATGGTTACAAAGATGTACTGGTTTAAAGGTAAAATGGCAGGAGAAATGAACTTGACTCAGAAGGGATTATAAGTCAGAGTTAAAATTTACTAAAAAGATTACAATAAATACAAATGATACAGAGAAAAAAATGATTTTAACCCACAAAAACCAGATGTATAACCCAGCAATCTGGGGCATGAACAGAGTGGAGTTTGTTAGCACCTGTGCTGAGCACCATACTTGGGCCCCCTGAGTGCAAAGTGAAAGTAAAAGAAAACCTGTTGGTGAGGATGATGGTTGCAGTCTGGTGGAGAGTGGAATTCGCAGTCCTCTTGAGGTTCTGGTCCTCCTCCAGATCCCCAGAGTGGTACCAGAAGTCTCCAAACCACAAGATGATCAGATTCAGGTGGAAATGGCCAATACCTCCCAGGGCAGGGAGTTTCACAGTGGGTGATTTAACTTTTATGACCCATGGGATATTTTGGGAATCTCTGATGGTCTAGGTCATTCCAGTTGCCTATTGTGCTAGTTCCCTATAGCCCATTAGCAGACATGACCCCTCAGGCTGGGTGTGGAGGTGCTAATGCCCCCCCAGAGGGGGAGTTATCATAGCTGAGTCAGTGGTGTGAAGACAGAAACATTCCTGTGCCTCACAGGGTCCTTTAACACTCAGCTTGTAGCCTGAGGGGTCAGGCGTGCCCAGGGCAGCTGCTGCAAATGGTTCATTATTAACAGTTCATCAAAAATGACACAGAGGGTGTAGAATACACAGTTTTGGTTACACTCACACAGTGATAAACTGGTTTTGACCACTGTAACTTGACATCAGAAAAGACAACCTCACTTTCAAATCTCTTACAGGGGAATGTGGAGGCCAATCCTACACATGCACATAGAAATGATCTTCAGTAAGATGCATGCAGAATAAAGATACATTAAACAAAGCAGAAAACACCACAAAAACTTTTTTCCCATCTATATGATGTTATGTAGACAGACTAATCCACGTAGAGTATTATACTGACAGGTAAAAGTATTACTATGGATACTCTGCATGGTCAGCCCTCTTTGGCCTGTACAGACACTTTTATTCCAGGCTGTGCTGGCTTTGCATGGTGTATGTGGGAGCAGCACTGCTTTCTTTGATTTAGAGAACGTGGACGTGGTGTTCCAATGCACATTGAAGGCTGTCCATAAACTCATCCTGAGCAAGGCAAGCACTGAACATCATTACAGCAGGCAGCAATATTTTATAAGAATGTATTTATTCACAGAAATAAGAGTTTTTAATCCCATTTAAGGGAATCATGGCTAACACTTCCTGAGCAGAAAGAAAAAGAATACATGGCTCCAGCCCTGACAAAGGAGAAAGTCATGCTTAGATATCAGGAGCCTTCACAGGCAGATCCCAGTTACTGCAGACAGAATGCCTCCAGACAGTGCTACTTCAGGAAGATGCCTCACAATTGCTATGTGGTTCACTGTGTGGCTCACTGAATACAGAATCATAGAAACATAGAACCATCAATGCTGGAAGAGACCTTCAAGATCATCCTGTCCAACCATCCACGCTTCACTACCACTTTACCACATTGCTGAGCACCAGACCCAGATGCCTCCAGGGATGGTGACTCCACCACATTCCCAGGCAACCTATTCTAATGCCTGACCACTATCACAGTGAAATTTTTTCCCCTAATATCTATTCTGAATCCCTCCTTTCTCAGCTTAAGGTCATTTCCCCATGTCCTCTCACTGCAGGCATGACAGCAGAAACCTGCCCCCACTTCACCACACTTTGCTTTCAGGGAGTTGTAGAGAGTGATGAGGTCTGCCCTGAGCCTCCTCTTCTTTAGATTGAACAAATCCAGCTCCCTCAGCCATTCCTCATAATGTTTTCTAGACCCTTCAGAAGCCTTGTTGCCCTTTGTTGGACGCACTTCAGCTCCTCAATGTCCTCTTTAGAGTGAGGGGCCTGAAACTGAGCACAGTACTCCGGTTGCAATATACCCCAGCACAGCCTCTTAGCAGTGGTGCCTTCACTCATCCAACATGGATAATGTGGATTAGGCAGGTCTTTTCCGAACTGCTGTTTGTAAATGGTCTGTACTACTTCAATCTAATTATCCATTCTGCTTCAAACCTGAGTACATAACACCATGTAGTGTCACAATGGGCATAGACTATGACCACACCAGTTATTATAATATTGTATGCAAATATCAAGTAATGTTACAGTAAAAAAAAAAACAAAAAAACACACAGATGACTGGTTTTTTTAAGAGATGGTATTTCAACAGTTTTACACTACCTTTTAGAAACATAATTAAAAGCCAATTTCACTTTTTTTCTTGCTAATTTGGAACTTCAAAGAGAATATAACAACAGTAGCGAAATAAAGATTTTGATAAGAGTAAGAGTTTTGTCTTCATGGATGTATAATTTAAATTGTCAGACCTTTGGAACAATTATGATATAAAATATAGTCAGTCAGTAATAACTGTGTCCTTCAAGACATCTACAAATTTGTTTTATTGCCTTTTTAATTTCTTTCCCTTTCATTTTCTGAAATACAATCATAGTTCAGTGACTTCATCTGAAAGGAACAACAACAACAAAGGGTTTGCTGTAATGATGTACAACGAATGAATCTCAATTCTTTAATTATCCTCTTTCCTTTAATGGTGCCTCATTTCAACTCATGGATTAGCCCCCAAAAAAATTAAATTATATTTGCAGTTACTTCACAAAAATTACATAGATAAAAAATAAAAAGCATAATGGTCCCTACACTTTCTGAAAAATAAAGCAAAAATAATAAATCATGGGAAGTTACTGTAAAAATAGAGTATGTTTGCAGACATCAAAGCTCTCTGCATTCTCAGAGGGAGAAAAAATGGCACTGAAGGACTACATCATTTTTTCTGCCACATGATGCTACACAGTACACAAAAGCAACTTTTCCCATTGGAGTAAGATCAAAGGTGCTGTTATGAAAGAATCATGATCTGAGACTGGAAATACAGCAGGGTATTTTTATTCCCATTTAAGACTTGATCATGGCTAACAATATACTCCATAGTGAGTGGAATCCAAACCCTGGACGCAGACCTGCCACATGAACAGCCAGACACATGTGGCTGAAGTGCCTTGGTATTGTCTGAAGAGTCAGCTTGAAACTAATTTCCTAGCATTCATAGAGAAGGAAACACTTCTATAGGCTTTTTTTTTTTTTTCTTGTGATGAGAACAGTAATCAAATTCACCTGTGTGGTACATCAGAAACTGCTCTTTGTCTTGAAGGACACATTCCTGCCCAATAACTTTGATCCTCCTTGTGAACCTTAGTGGTGCAGAGTGTGTCCCACATCTCCTATTCTCATGAGATCCCAAGATAAAAGGCCAGCTTCTGCCATACCCTTCAAAAAACTTTCTGTAAGCCTTTAGAGACAGTTTTAAAGCATTAGTAAGGGATCTAGCATCCCAGGAACTTTTAGGAGTGCACAGAGATCAGCCCCCTGGCCCATCCTAAAACAAATCACTCAAAAGGTGGGCTGAGCAGTTTCAGCATAGTCCGTAAAGCCTGTCAAAGGTTTGAGAGGCAAGAGCCTGGTTCTAGAGCACAAGCAAATGCCACATAGCAATCTCTCCCAATCATTTCAAAAGATCAAATGAGACAAACTGGTATGTGCCTGTTCTTCTTTTGAGATAATCTTTCCCAATTTCAACCAGTCCATTTTCATATTTTGGGTTTCTGGTCCACATCTCCAAAAGTAACTTGCACATAAAAACTGAGCAAACAGATGTCATTCAATGTGATCAGAGCACACAAATGCTGTTTGTGTATATAAAATAAATTTTTTTATCCTGAGAAAATTGGCATTCTAGAAGGAAAATTATGTATCTCGGGGCAAGTCAAGAGACATCAAAAATAAATATTTTATAATACAACTAACTTTAAAAGAATCCTTACCAGAATTAAGACCTCTGTACTTAAATTGAATGCTCATACTCAATTCCTACATTGACCCTGATGTCTGCTTATGTGTTAAGGGAGTTATGGAATGGTGCTTTGCCCAAGATTAAATTGCATGATTAAAAACATATCTCTCACCAACCCCTTCCCATTCCTTTCCCCTGTGGTGATGCTGCCCCAGATTCTGACCATGTTGGTGTTGAGACTGACTTGACTGGAAGAAAAATTTTCTCATGGACCCAGACAGTAACTGTCCATCTTTATTTCTCAGGGAATAAGCATTCAGAATAGCTCAGATGTCAGTAACAATTTTAATGTTACCTGCTCACTTAGATGACCAGCAGACATATATATATGAGAATCCATTTTGAGAGTATAATCACGTAAATCTGTTTTCAAATGCAATACAAAATCTGCTATTAAGATACCAAGATGAGGATTCAAACACAAAGGTAGCTCTTTTTACATGCATAAGCATCCCATCAGGCAGATAGGACTATCCTAAAGTGTCCTAGTATTAAAAAGGTAGATAGTCTATATCTGATAAAATATAGAATATATTATTACAGATATATATAGATAAAGATATACCTGTATAAGGAGAGAATACATATATATATACCTAATAATAAGATAAAGTATAAAAATATAACAACTCATTGGCTTCTCGGTCTAAAACATCGGTGAAAATATTTAACACACAAGGTCATTTCCAAAACTGATTTGATCACAAGAGGACCTGCAAAAAGAGGAGCTGTTTTGTTTGACTTTAGTGAGAACATGACTATTTTGGCCTAATTAAAGGAAGACTGCACATTCACATTAACAACCTAAATTAGTGTGAATGTTTTTTGCGGCAGCTTCTCATATGCAAGACTTTGTGCACAAAGGTGCATGTACAGACATGCAGAAAGCCTCTAAACCACAGAATTTGTTTAAAACCCTTCGGTCTAGCACACCTGCCTTAGGGACCTAAATACAAAGAATATAAGAGCAGGTTCAAGCAATTTCACTGTGATTTCTGTAATTCCATCGAGATTTCAAAGTTATTTAAAATTACTAATTTGTCATTTAAGACACAAATATTATTAATAACAGATTATATTTAAAATAGCTGTAACAGGTCTAACACCCACACAATGAATGATGCATCACAGAATGGGAACCCTGGGGAAATTTGATTCCCAGGTAAGAAAGCTTAGATTGTGAAGCTGCACAAAGAAAGAGAATACCCAAACATTTGAACTTGGAATAATATTTTCTCCCAAAAAAGTCTACTTAGACAGTAGCCTACCAGGATGAGGTAGGGAATTAACCTATATCCCCTCAATTTCTACTTTGCTATGGCTCATTTTTGCTTGGATGACTATTTACTGGCAGTATGGAAATTCAGGGCACCAATAAGAAGCACCAAAAAACCCCACAAATTGTCCTGGGGCTTTGATACTGTGCTGATTCTGAATAATTCATGATGGTTTTCATCTTCAACCTTACTTTTATAACCTGGAGTTGGAGCATTAAATAAACCTTAATGGAGCATTAAAACTATTTACCTTCCTTTTTTTGCTATGATGCCTCGTACACTTGTAGTTAAGCACATGCCTTCATATCTCCCAGCAGCCTATGTCTCTTCCTTCTGTTCTAATTCCCTGTCCTCCATCACTCCTATGACACTGCATACCATTTTTTTATCAAATGAGTATTATACTGTTTAATTATACGGTTCATAAAATCTTAGCATAGAAACTTGGTTGTAAAAAAGCCACCCTGGATAAGTCTACTTATATTGTTCTCTATGCAAAACCACTCCCTTAAGAATTATTTCTATCAATCTTTTCTTTTAACCCATAAAAATGCCATTCTATGAGGATAACTGCAAAACTATTAACAGTTATTACATGCTATATAATATGGAAAAAGAAATATCTGCACTTGAAACCTACAGTTATCTGTGGCAGCACTGAGCCATTACAGCTTTTTCCTCCACACACCACAATTGCCATAGCTCAAGGTTATGTTAAAGTACCGAACAAATATTAATAAGGCAAGAGAAGGTCTGAAATAAGACCTTGGACATATCCATTTCCCCCATAAGTAGGAGAGGATCAATAATTTTGTATTTAAAACATTTGCAAAAGTATAAGGAGTCTTCGCTACTGTGCCTCCCCAACATCTTCACTAGGCTGTTCCCAGAGTACTTCATAATATTTGCAATAATATATTATTTAATTTAGTTCAAAACCTCTGAGAACACCTATCCCCCAGGTTTGCATGAGCTGCTTCCCTTAACAACATGCTCTACTTGTTGAAAAATCCCAATGAGTCTCCCGTTTTGGTGTGTTCCACTCAGGAGGCAAAAATAAATTATTGCAGAGTAAATAGCTCTGCTAGTGAAACTGCACTCACTCTGTGGGCATTTGTCTTAAATTGTGCCATACAAATGCCCACTGCAAACTGCTGCAGCAAAATTCTCAAATTCTCAAGCTCTATTTTTACTTTCTGCAAGTAGAGGCCTCAGCAACAAAAATAACACTTTTCAGCAGTGCTTTCTTTCCCTGCTTATTAAGGGGATTCAGACTATTTATCTCAAACACAGAATTTTAGAAGACTTTGGATCTGAGTTCACTAAATATGCCCAGTCTAATGAGTACTTTAGCATAAAAATAGTATTGTGAGTTGTCAAGAGCCCCGAGCCCCTGGACTACAAAAGGAAAAAAGATATAATCTAGAAGCATCTCCAGCATTGTCTTCACTGTTCAGCAGAGCCTTTCATGCTGCTGTCTCTCTTTGATGAGGTCTGTGTTAGTAAGAGGAAACAGAAGACTTTTGTGAGTAATCAGCAAAGTACAAGAAGAGATGTCATGTCCTCAAGGAGGATGAAAGCTGCAGAGAATGCCCAACAGGTAAATATGCTCCATCATCATCATCATCATGGCTAGGCTTCGCGAACGAAGATTTACAAGGGCTCTACCCACGCTTGCTACAAGCACG
>JAWWEE010000010.1:14116218-14245674 GCA_035221455.1 Xenops minutus | reverse complement strand
CCAGGTACTGATAGCAACTATAACATACTCCTTGTAGCTAATAATTGTGACTTCAACCATGCAGTCTATCTTTGCTGTTTCAGCAAAAAGCCTCTACAATTATTTTTATTAACCCTTTCAGTGTTAGTTCTCTATTGATATCTTATATAAGTTCCCTTTCAGTGTTAGTTTCTTATTGATATCTTATTTCAGTTCCCTCTCAGTGTTAGTTCCTTATATCAGCTGCACCACAACCACAAAACTCATTGCCTGAAATTTAGTGGTTTCCTCAGCCTTTGATAACTAGAGAAACAGTAGGAAAACAAGGTTGTAGAGGGGAAAGGTGCATTCATCCTGCACAGCATCCAAATTCATAATGACAGCATAGACATTACCTCTTATTCCTAATGCTAATCAATTCACAAACATGGATTTAGAAGTTATGTCTGCAAAATAGTTAATAAAAATAAAACATAGCAAGTAATTCACATGTTGATTTTCATCTCTGTGATGTTCTCTCATGATACATAATTTCATTTTTCAAATGTAGTAGTGGAACATCCCTCAGTCCAGAGTCGGTGCTTACTTCTTGCTGTGAGTCACAATTTTTTTCTGTTTACTCAGCTGTATCAGGTCACTTGAACGATCCAATTTCAATTCAATTTTAGTTGCAGTCTTTCTGTGTTGAACAAAAAGCATGCACGGCTGAGTTTCAGAATATATAAATACTTATGTAAAGCAACATTTTCAGCTCCAGGACTGTGTTCATTATGAGACAGTGAAGTATCTCCAGTATCTAAAAGATGTGCTACTCAAAATCTGAGTCATTTTAAGTGAATATTAAAAAAAAAAAAAAAAAAAAAAAGCAAACATCAGCATGCCATATGTCCTGGCTCTATGAGCACTGCATTGACCATAAAACCATATTTAGCATGAGAATTATTCTCTCAAGATTTGCTTGAAATTTGCTGTTTCTACAAATATTCAGCTTGTTCTCATTCACTGTAACACGCTCAGGTTTAAGCACAAGTGGGGTGTGACTCTTCCATAAGCAAGTTTATTCATACATTTGCCAAACTGACTGCAGTAACATTGTGACTGTTCACATACCTTACAGCCTGTCACACTGAAATGCTAAATAATTAAGGAAGACTACAATGAATTAGAAACGGTCAGAATGATTTGTAAAAACTATTTTAAAAAATAACCAATGCAAATATTTTTGATGCATTTAGTAATGGTACTAAACTACTTTGAAAAGACCATTTTGAACCTTTTTTTAATACCTTAATAAAATACTTTTTCCAAACCCAAGAATTACTTTATACTATCAAAGTATGAACTCAGATTCATTCATTAGTGCTTGGACAGACTCAAAGGCACATTGTCCTTATGCATTGCAAGTTTTTGCCGTTTATTATCCTGGCTGGCTATTCATTCATTCCTTGCATTGTGCCAACAGGACAATGGCACAGGTAACCGCAGGAGTTCAGAAAGCCCTTAGGAATAGCCCTTAGTCATGAGCTAATGACTAACTATGGGGCCCTGACAAATCTCAGCACAAGCATTTTCTAAATATCCTGAAATTCACTGATCTAGAGAGAATTACTAAAACACAAGAAATTTCCTCTAACACCAATCAACACTCACCAAAAGGCCAATATGACAGTTATAACTTATCTAAAAAAAAATAAAAATCAAGGAATCACTGAAATCAAAATATTTATGCTCTCCATCTCATCTGCTGACAAAATTATAAAAAGTAAAGCATTTAAATTTCTATTATGTACCCAAACCAATGAAGATGCACAAGACCTTGTATTTGTTACTGTTATTTCCTAATGCAGCAAGGAGAGGACAAATTGGGAAAAGCAAACTCTTTGTTCTAGCATGGATTCCTCCTCAGAGGAAAACTACTCAGGCTGAGACTGACTTCATATGAAAATGAACTTGTAATTTAGGATACACTAGGAACTAAGAACAGAACAAGAACACACTAAGAGAGAGATAAGAGGAGAACAAGGGCCCAAGTCCAAGTTTCCTTGCAAGAATCAGCAAAAACAAGGCAAGTTGAAAAGTTTACAACGATGAGGAGTGAAAATACGACCCTCTAAGGATGAAGGCAACCGGATCTCCCACCATGAAACACCTCAAAAGAGATTACCACGCCCAGGCTCCACCTACTCTCCACCTACTATGAATATTATAATTAGATGTTGCAATATTTCACAGAATTGTATAAATAATCTTGCTTTTCACCGAGAGCTTTGGAACTCTTGTGTCCGATGCTAATCGGAGAGTTCCCCAACGTTGCCAATAAATACTTTGCTGTTTATGGACTAAAACTCTGTCTCTAAACAGTTATTGAAACAGCCGTTTTTCAGGCATCAGTATGTGTGTGATAGCTGTGGCACAGAGAGCTCTTCCAGTGATACATGTGTCTGTGAGTGGTGGTAAGGACTGTTTCTGCCACTGCTGAGGAGATCATAAAGGGATGTATTACCCTCTGAGACATATCTGAAGAAAAAAGATGTCTTGTTACCCAGTCACTTGGTTAATGGAGACAAAATACCACTTTATATTGAACCAATGACTGCCCAGCCAAGGTCCCAATTCTGTAAAGTAATTGAGAAGCAATTATAGTACTGAGATACAAATATGCACTTTTTTTTTTTTGATACCTAATTTCTTTTGTTGCACGTACTTAGTCAATACAAACCTGTTACTTTTTTTGACATGTGGGTTTCGACTTTATAATGAACACGTTATTTATGAGAAGTGAGCTGAGAAAAACTGTAGTGTGACTTCTCAGCTTACATGGATCTGCTTGTTATTCTTTTCTTCAGAGCATATGAAATTGCACTACCAGCAGAGACTCTGACAATAACTTCAGCTGCATGCTTCCCCCTTCTGCTCACTTCTCATTAGTGATATTGTTCTAATAGAATACAAATAATTAACATGTACATCTTCACAGATGAGCCAAACAGCCACAAGTGAAAACAAATTTCAACAATTTACACTTCCATACTTTCTGTGATTTAAATCTGGAGCATGGTGATCTCTGGCTAAGAAGATTTCAGATCTAGACAACTAAAATAAGTTATTTAAGTAGCTGGAATTAGCAAGTGGCACATACTGTTGTCTTTTTTAATTTTCCACCTCATTACCATCTGCAAATGAGTATGTAAGGTTGAGCCTACAGAATTCACATTCTTTTATCATTAAATGTATACCCTGCTAGCAATAACTGGCTCTCCTAATGCTGTTCTGCAGATATACGAGCATTTAGCCCCAAAATAGAGCAATATGGACAACTTAGACTTGTGTAATCAATACACGTGTCCTGAATTTGTGGGACAGTTACAGCTGATCTTTCCAACTCAGTGCCATCTGACTGTACAGCTCTAGGTTGTAAGCTATTTCTAATAAATAAAGTTTAGTAAAAAAAAAATGAAATAAAATCACTCAACCACAGAATTTTCTTAGTCCAAGCTAATAGTGATCAAATTTCAAGGGAAGAGTATTCTTGGACCAAGCAACTCTTTTAACCTTAATGTCAGATGTCACACACGTAGGTAGTTTTTCAGTAATGTTCTCTTAAGTGATGCAGTTCGAAAGTAAATGTAAACCAGTGTCCTTTGCAGTTCCTGACTCCAAAGGACTTGCTGAATTTTGTTCATACAGAAATAAAGGTTACTCATCATCTTTTAATAAATCCAAGTACCAACTGTATCTCGTCTATATAATATTACCCCACCATGTATTGACTATAATGACATTACAGTCATTGAATGGATGACACACAGTCATTATTATGGGTCTGTAACTTAAACCTTGGGTTCCAAACCACCATTAGATATCATTTGAACTAATGCAAAGTTATGTTCCCATGGAAGTGCAAAAGGGCCATTTCTCAAAGTATGGAAATTGATAGACACTGTTTAAATCGAGTCCAACCATTCTGTTAATGTGCCTAATGGGTCTCTGTGGCCACTCTCATCCTTGCTAACTGCCAGTGACATATGATGACAAATGTACCATTATATAAATACCTACAAGTTATTATAACGTGATTTTTTTTGTTGTCCTATGATCAATAAATTTTGTTTCCTCCAAAAGATTTTAATTGTCAGAACTGGTTTTCAGTTCTCTTAAAACTGCTGGCATCCATGTCCATTGGAAGAGGATTAAACAGCTTGACAAACCAGAAGGAACAACTTGACCTTTGCAGTTTTGACTGTTCTTTTTAATGCCATCACAAAGTAAAAATAAAGAATATCTGATGATGTTCACATATCAGGAAAGACTGGAAAATGGTACTGCTCAGACTTGACATTTTGAGTGGCAGATGGGATAACAAATAATTTTTTCCCATCTTTTCTTGTCCATATTTTAAAGCACTGAAGTTGGTAAATATAGTGCAGTTTAATTCCACAAAGCGTCAATATCAATATGCTTTTCTGGCCTAATTGCTAATCTGTTGACAAGAACTGGATCATAATTTGACATGAAAACAGACTTCCCCCCCCCATTTTGATATAGTGAGGAAGGCATATTAGAGTGCTGATAAAAATAAATATCTCATTGTCAAATATTCTTGGTGCTGTTTTCACAGCATCCATCTTTTTGAGGTATTTCTCACTGGAAAGTTGAGCACCCTGCAAACCTGCACCAAGTATTCCCTGTTTCTAAGTTAATTGCTCTGACCTATGAAGTTCAAATGTTTAAAATTTTTATTCAAACATTAATGAAGTCAGCACCAAGTCTGTACAGTATGTATCTGACCTACATAAATATCAAACAGTTAACTGTGCATACATTGTTCTAATTCTGGTAGCTGCACAGACCAATGTCATCACTTGCTGCTGTTAATTAGGCTTGCTCTTTCTATCAGTCTCACCTATTCCTGCTAATTAAGCTTACTCTTTCTATCAGTCTATGGATTTTCTACAGGGCCTACCACTACACAATTAAAATCTCCCTCTATCATCTCCCAGGTGTCTTCCAGTAGATTTTGGAAATTGTTTACCTTGTATTCTGGATGTAAAGCCTTGCCAAATACGTTTTGCTATTAGTTAAGTAGCATCTCTGAAGGGCTAAAACCAAACACTAGAAAAAGTGTATGGATTTGGCTTGAACAATAAATCACCTGAAGCTGGGGCCATATACAATTTTTAAAAGTATTTAGGTACCAAAAATGAAAGGAGGTGTTTAGTAAATTTAAAACCCCTCCCATTAGGAGAAAAATAAATTAAGAACAACTAAAAATCCCACAACTTCTATCAGTCTTTTACCTGGTGGCACCCTGGAGTGCCTGTACAACTAGGAAAATTGCACCAATGAGAGGATTTTATTTAGACACATGAATATCTTGTATTAGTAATAGCTACAAGAATAGAATTGTAATTGATGTATAATTTGTCTAAAGCTTGCCTTCAGTCATGCTTTGCTAGGAACTTTTTACTTTGGTCCTTATTTTCTACCAGTAATTTCATGGAGTATAAATATGTGAAACAATGTGTATAGGGACCATGAGAGTGTTAAGTTTAACACAGATATAATTGAAACTGCTTGAAAGCCTTCAGGGAAAGCTGAATGAAATCCTTAATATGTTTCCATATTGTTCTTTTTTTTTTTTTTTTCTCTTATCTCTACGGATACAGACCAATTCAGGTTAAAGGGATTATAGATGTTATAGCAAGTTACTTAGAAAAAACATGTGAAATACATTTGATAATTGCTGTTTGTGATAGACTGCAAAAAAAAAAAAAAAGGCGATTTCTTAATTACCAAGGTACTTCTTCTCTGTTGTATTAAATTACCACGTTTGTCTTACAGTTAGCATTTCAGTGTCATGTAGGATCATAAATGTGTGACTTGGATAACTATCATATTAAATGCTAATTTCTTTTTTGACTATAAAGTGTTGCTCCTACAATGCATTTCCTTTATTAAAAACTATGAAATCTACTGGTTGCTTTAAAAAAAAAAATTACAAGCATATTCATTTTACAATCCACTTTCTCTTTTAGTAGTTATATGCCTAGCCTATCCTACTCTAATGGATGAATAAAATACTTGCAGGAAATCGTCATGAAATCTTCATAAAGAATAGAAGTTTTAGAAGATAAAATCAGATGTACATCACCTAGACATTATAATACGTGTCTAAGTACAATGTTTACTAGTATTTTTTTTTTTTTTTCACAAGCATTCCCATGGAACTCAGGTCTGCCACTGTTGGGGGATAGTTCTTATCATTTAGAATCTTATGGTGAATATGGATTCTTCTGATGTGAGATTGTACACTGAATGCACTTCTCTTCACTGCCTCAACCAGCCTTGGGGTAATGCTATCTGTGAGCATTTTAGCTGGCCAATCCTGAAAAAATAAAAGAAGAAAAAAAGAGTTAATTAATTACTGCCTGGATTTCATATGGACAAAATAATCTGAAGAGGTTTCTGCTCAGGCCTAGCTACTCTTTGGATGCCATTGGACACCATAGCTTGAGCAAAGTTTTGAAATTTATGGGTATGGGTACAAGATAGCTGAAACGAAACTTTCTGGAGCTGAGGGCCACTACTAAGCAGGTAAAACTATATCACTCTTCCCATTTCAGTTTTGTGGAATAAGTTTACAGAAAGCTGTGAAGGATAGTAAATGAACTCAACCAAGAGTCATGAATAAACAGTCTCTCAAGTGAAGGTCCAATACTCAAACTACCAAGGAACACTTTTACGTCTCTTAAATATATACACACATCCTAAAACATACACAGGTATCTTAAAATACATCAATATTGTTACCTCACTCATGTAATGAAATGCAATTTCCTCACTTTAAGGAAACAAGAAATTAGAGCTTCTTCACTTTCTAAACCAGACATGTTGTCTGTATCTGAAACAGCTTTTCTCCTCTGTATGCTCTTAGTGTACAAACGTATTTAAACTGTAAATGTCAAACTTGATGTGAGGTTTGGGTGGGGACCTCTCTGCAAATCCTATTTTCAGTCTGCCAGCAAGCACTTTACCCTGCTCAGTAGCTTGCACCTTCTCAAGCAGAATAACTCAAGGCACTACTCATGCAATCATTAACTGGTTGTTTCTAGTGGGATCTCTTTACTGAGTACTTGTTAATGTTCATGATGTGGGTCACAACTCCGCATTGCTATTTTCTCTAATTACCATCCTTCAGTGTTTTTTCCCTCAGCTGGAACATTGTGTTCTCCCAGGCACAGTGTATGCAAAAGTGGAGATATCACAAAATGAGAGGAAAAAATAACCTAATTATCTTCATGGTCCAGAAAGGTCCAATTAGCAATTAGAGAAATGTGTTGAAATAAAAATTGTACATTGCTTCTTTTGACTCTGTTTCTAAATTGTTAAGTTCGCTGCTCAGATTTATCATGGGATTAACTGACTACTGATAAGAACACTTTTAACACCAGAGCTTTAATGTTTCTGAACACAGATGGTTTGAGGTGTTTTAAACTGCATAAATTACTCAACTAGAGTATCATTGCAGGGTTGTTAATTGTTCACTGAGCCTTGAATGGAAAATAGACCTTAATACCTGATGCACCATCACTGGTTGTGCAGTCATTGTTGATGAACATGCAGTTTCCACACCAAGAATGCCAGAAAGTGATCTGTGAGTGTGCAGGCTCTGCTCCATCCTGCTCCTGGCATCAGTGCACAGAGCTGACCACGTGTCACAGAACCTACAGAAAGAATAAGGTAGTAATAGCGCTTTATTCTGAGTATAGTTTATGCTGAATTAAAGACAGTAGGGATGACTGGTGTGGAAGAGGAATGCCTTATTGCAGGATGGCTGACTGCAATGATGACACATTTTCCCTGTGAACCTTGCTTCCCCCTCCTTCAGCATGAAGTACACCTGAATTACAAGGTACCACAAAAAATTATTACAAACTGGGATTGCATTTGAGAGGAAAGTGAAAAAAGAGGATACTGTATTGAATCCATAGTCAAATCCACAATTTATATTCCAAGGGTTGATGTGGTTATATAATAGTCTTCATTTATCATTTACACTAATATGTACCTACTTTGGAAGGTGTCTACATCAATCTTGGCAATCTCTCTCTAGGAAGTCCTAAGGGTAGGTATAGATTCCTACTAGTGTGCAGCCTGAGCTTGGAATTCTGTCTACTTGGTGAAATACGACTTCTTAAAACCTCTGAAGGGAAAATAGAAGAGATCGATGTAAGCATGCAGGTAACGAATTTTAATACTTCTTATTCTGCAGGATCACATTTATTTTTTCTTTTGTCCAGATGGATTCACATTCCTGGAATTGAAAGCTTTGAATTTGAAAGCTGACTGGTATATATCTTTTTTAGAAAAGCTGTGTTCAGTGGTGGTGGAGTAAGCCATAGTGAAGCATCATAATAAAACCTGTAGGCCTCATGATATGAAAGGAAAAAAAAAAAGATAATACTTGCATTTTTCTCTTTGCTTTGGACTGAGGAAAAAAAATAAAGAAGGAAGCAAAAAAAAAAAAAGCTCTGCTTAACTGTCATATATTCCATTACCTCATCCATGTTTGTCATTCAGTTGTTTAGGCATTTCTTTTTGCAACTCTTTGTCTTGGGGCATGGACCATATATAACCTCTTTGTATCTCCTTATTCTAGTACATACTTTCTATTTTTACATTTCATTCTCAATGCATTTATTCTCTAATTTCTCACTCTGAAGCAAAACTGATTCTTGATCATGCTTTGCTGCTCAGGTGCACCATACCAATCATACTGGAAGAATAATGACAGGCAAAGGTAAAGGTACTCGCTGTGCATGGTGTCCTAGTGCTTGGAATCCAAAACTGCTGCATTTAGCATTTAAGTACAGGAGTGCCTGCTAGGGTATACAAAATGTAATGTCATTCCTTAGAGGTATTCAGAAAAATAGTAGTTTTGGCTTGCAACAAAAATCTAAAAAATTATATTCATCTTGATGCCCAACTGCCTTTTTGGGCTTCAGTCCCCTGTGGGCAGGATACTCTGCACCAAGCTTCTTTGGCTTGTGTCACAAGTGTGTCGGGGAGACCAGGCCATAGTGCTGGCTGGGAAAAGTTTTCTGTTTTTCTACTCACTGTATATCAAGCATGAGTTGGACCATGTGGAGAAGGTCAGATGGAACGTAAAGAGAAAGAACAGGGATGGAGAAAACATGATGTATGAGAGTGTGGGTTTATTTATTCTAGAAAGAGACAGTCACAACTCCTTTGTCCAGGGAAAGGAACAGAAGGCTACTCTGGAAAGGAAGGGAATAATCTAAATAGTCCAGTAGAAAAAATACAATTAAGATGGCAAATCAGATTTCAGTTAGGTAGGATAAAAAATGGCAGTTGGTGAAGTGAAACATAACACAGATTGAATGTGGAAGTATAGCATTTCTGCCATTAGTACTTTTAAAGAACAAGTGAAAGAAGCATCTGCCAGCAATGTCAAGGAGCAGTTAATCCTTCCTTGGGGCAGGGGAATGTTTTCGGCCATATCTTAAAAATCCCTTCAGTGCTAATTTTTCATTGACTGTATTAAGATTTTCTAGGGAGATTTTTAGGCCAAAGGGAAGTCCTGAGTTGTTCTGTTGAGAGGTTTTAGATTTTTTTTTTCTCCAGGAGTAGGTGGAAAACGTCATGTGGGAAATGTCTGGTCAAATAAGTGAATGTTGAGATCTACAGTGTTTTACAGCTGTGCAGTGAGCAGGTCTGTAAAGCAGATTCTCGTGGTTGCTGCAATCAATGTCAAAAATCCTATTTGCTTAAGTGGTTGGAGACACAAACCTTAAGCTACTTAGAAGATACCAGTTAATCAATTTGAATAAAATTCTTCTGCCACGTGTGTTGAACCAAGCACTAGTTTTCTGTCCTCTTGAGAAGTGACAATCCCCCTCTCCGCACCATTCATTGGCATTCATTTTAATTACTATTAATTAAATTTGCCTTGAGCAAGTTATTTTGCTGTCCAGATTTCGTGAAAGATTTTTCTTTCTTGCTGCCTGCCTGCTTTATCACCTTGCTGCATCCATTTACAGAAGATGTAGATGCAACATAAAATATTAATTCATCAATTTGCTGGGGTTAAGACAGTCTTTTCCTCCCTTCCCCTGCAGTCATTTGGACGCCGTGCCATTGCTGGGTGGCTCGGGGGGAGCTGCCCTGCTGCCCAGGGGGCTGGCAGGGGGCACTGCGGGCACCGAGCCGCGCCTGGGGCAGGTGGGGCTGGGCTGGGAGCCATCCTTGGGGGTCGGCCCTGGCTGCAGCGGGGTCATGGGCAGCAGGTGTGGGCGCAGAGCACAGCTGAGCCCTGTTGGGAGCTGCTGCTACACGGCTGCACGGGGAGCAGCAGCTCCGCAGGGCGCGGCTGCCCCTCAGGTGAAGGGGCCGGGAGTGGAGTTAAAGCACTCGAATGTGACCCTGCTGCCCCGTGGAAAGAAGGAAAGAAGCTTTGGCGTGAGGTGGTTCTGTGCAGCCCTGCAGGAAGGGAGAGGGCAGAGCCGCGAGGGGACCGAGTGTCGGTGGGCAGGTGGGTGCGGGGACAGGGACAGGGGACAGGGACAGGGCTCCTCCCCGGCAGGCGGTGGGGGCTGCTCGGGGTGCTGCCCAGGGATGCTGCCCAGGGATGCTGCCCAGGGCTGCTGCCCAGGGCTGCTGCCCAGGGATGCTGCCCAGGGATGCTGCCCAGGGATGCTCGGGGGGCACCGCTGTCCTCACACCTCTCCAGGTGTGGGCAGCCTGTGCGTGTGGGGACAGCCCTGGGCTCTTCTGGAAAGGTGACTCTCGGTTTATTGTCTTGGCTTCTGAGGGCTAGGCTGGGGGATGTGAGCGCTCAGAATGGGAAATACTCCAGGGGTCCTGGAAAAAACATGTTAATAATATGTGTTTGTAGGTGGGCCTTAGTGACTGTGGTAGCAGGTTCTGTGTTTTATGAGGAGCAAATACTTATTGTGAGGAAGAGGTTAATGAGAAGAAAAAGTACTATTTCCTCCCTGATTTGATTTTTTAGGGTTCATCTGTACTTTAAGGACAAAATAACATGGAATTAAAGTTTCTAAGGTTTTGAATCTTAGTGAGTTGATAGCCATAAACCTCTAGTGGTTTTTTTAGGTGATGGTTTGTTGTGTTTTGTTTTGGTTTTTTTTTTTTGTTTTTTTTTCTGTAGTACATATTTTTATATTTGGGGTATATCTCAAACTGCAACATTCTTCTGACTGCTTTATCCTGCTATTCTGTGTACCAAAGAATGGAATAATGCATCTTGCAGTGCTATAGAAAATTTATGTAGCTCCCCAAGCCCAATTTCTCTCAAAAGGTTGTATATAATAACTCTGGGTCTCACTTTTGCTTTTCTCATGTTCTCTGTTGATTTAGAATTAAAACATCCTAGAATCTGGCTGGATTAACAGCTGCCTGTGTTCTTAACCGGTAGAATAAGTAGAGTATGTCTTAGATTAGTGATCATTTAACCTGCTGTTCTAGATTACTAAATGTGTTTATCTGAAACGTAAGCCTTTTATTTTTTTTCCATTGGGTGCCCAATTGAGCACTGCTGTGTTATATTGGACATATTAATCTGTAGCAAAATCACTGTAATTATGAAAATGTTCTTAATTTCATTGTACTATGCATATATTGCTGCAGAGGTACAGGCTGTAATAAAATATAAAGTAATTTAATTTGTGCTTACAAAGCTCAGAAAGATTTCTAATTTGGTGATGAATTAAGGATAAATTTAGGCATTTAAAACTCTGGAAAAATACAGTCTTTAACAAACTAATTGACATTTTAAAATACAATATAGTTTTTTAATATGGAAGTATTAAGGTTTTTGAGGAAGCCTGAGGCTAATATTTTGGCAGCAAGCTTCATCTTTAGTGTAGCAAAAATAAAGCAACTGTAAAACTTACAGCAATTACTGGGTGTACAACAAGCTGTTTTTCCAAGAATGGGATTGTCTTATTTTAAACTGACCTGTTTTTCTCAAAAAATACTTTTGGTGAGTGAAAGCATTCTTACAATTAATACTTTGAGCATCTAGTTTGCAAATCCCTGGGTGAATCTAACTGCCTTGCAGATGGTGAGGGATATTGATTTAGGGGAAAGGCAGGCTTTCTCCATTCCCTGTCTCTCACAGGAAGGGAGGGCTGGAAGGGATCTTCCAAATCCTGAAACAAAATCACCTGCCACTGTAAACAGTTGTTCCACCTGGTGTTATTCAGAAGGTCGTGTTACTTGCTCACATGTACATCTTCCCATGGCTTTACTATTCTGATGGTTGAAATCCTGCTCTGCTTCTTTGGTTATCATTATTTACTTCCAGATTAAACCTGCCAATCTTTAATCTATTTTTGGCTTTTCTCCCTTGTTGTTTTTCCCCTTTCCATCGATCTTTGTGGACAACAGTAATCACTGTGGTTCTGTCTTACTGGATAAAGCCATTTAGGAGGGGGTAGTTAATACTGATGAGTAGTTGCTCTCAATGAGCTGCTACAACTCCCTTTGCCAGGCAGTGGGTGAGTGAGCAGTGCCTTGCCTTGCAGGGAGTTGAGGATGCATGGGGAGAGAATGCAGCTCAGTGCATATCCCAGGCTAAGGTTGCTTTCTTTGCTTGCCTTTTTCTGTGGTGTTTCAGTCTTTCCACAGTGTATAGGTTCTGAGTTTCTGTCTTTCCCCTCTGTAGCCACCTTCCTTTCCAGTGACCTGCTGCTGGCCTCAACAGCTCTGCCCTCTGCCTCCAGCCCCACTTGGCTGTGGGTATTTCCTCGTGGAGTGTCTCAGATGGCTGCCTGGCTTGTGGAGAGGCACGAGCAGGTGACTTAGTGGCTGCTGTTTCTGTTGTTTATGACTGAAGGAACAGGGCCAGCCAAAACACTCTGTCAGCCTACCACTTTCTCTGGATAAAATAAAGTGGCTAAGTGGAACACATCCAGCAGAAGAGTTATACATCATGCCAACCTGGTACAACTCATGGGCTTCATGCAATCCTTTGAATGTGGTTCATCTTCAGATTGCAAATTCCTCTCTGCTGAGATCTGCCTGTCTAATGCCAGCCAGGAGCTTGTTTCACACCACTGGGCCTGGAACCCCAAGCACAGCTATTCCAAAACCTCATGTATGCACGCTTTTAGTTGGAAAGCTTTTTGTTCAGTAGATCTCTTATTCCTTAAGCTGTCCACATAAACTTTACTGCTGTTCAAACTATTCACATAATCTTCATAAAGTACTGTTATCTGCCATGGGTGCCAGCTCTCTTTGTATTGTGTTACTGAGTTCCTGTCCCTTAAATCTTTCTATGATCAGAAGGAACCTTATTGTATTCAGAAGTGTTACTCACAGATATAAGAGCATTCAAAGCTATTTGTCTCACCCATTCTTACCGTAGATAACATGTACCTAGACTGGGAGTATCAATAAATATTTGGTTACACTGCAGCATATGGTATGACCCTCTGAAAACTTTTGTGTTGGTGTTGCAACTTTGGAAAATTTTTGCCTGTAGTTTTGAAAAAGGGACTGCAGTGGATAGATTGGAAGTGGGATACAGCTGAAAGGTCAAGCTTTTCCTGCTGCTGCTTGGCAGTACCCTAAACTTGTCTGTTTCAGATGAAATTAGACTGATGTTTATCTAGTTTCTTCAGCAATGTTTGGATTTCAGAAATTGTATTTGCTAATCAGGGTTTTTTTTCTTGGTGGCCATTCCAAAGTAGGCTTCGTGAAATGTTATTTTTGTAGATTATTAATCATGTTTGATTTTTTAAGAGGGGCTATTCTCAATGTTCTTGCAAGAACTGCATATAAAACATATCTAAATTTTAAATGATAATGTTTATTTTGCTATGGGGTAGTGGGGAAGCATCCCAGTAAGGTATTCATCAAATATCAGTTTGCCCATGAAATAAAAAAAAAGTGAACAAGTAAAATCAGCTCAATGAAAAGCTGAAGGAATCTGAAAGCTGTATTTTTCTTTGTGTGCATATTGTGCTCCTTAGTTCCAAGGAGTGCAATAAAAACTAAACAATACCTGTCAGTGTTATTGTCAGATACTTCTGGAGAGAGAAAAACTGGTCTGAGGACAGCTGAGGTGCCTTTAGCGAGAAGAGTAAGAGAGGTACTTAGTGACCTCAGAAATATGCTGTGAGTCTTGAGATGAAAGCATGTTTTGGATCTACGAGGGACTGCTAGCTGTTACAACATGACTCTTACTCCTTGTTTAGCAATATTTATTACTAAAAATTTATGTTTATTGTCTAGCTAACTTTAAAGGCAATTTTTATACATCGTTGTATCTGGAATGAAAATACAAACATTTCTAAGTCCTAGACTGTTTGTTTTTTAGTATATCTCCTTGTAATTTGAGATACAGATGTTGTTGTAGAGCAATACAGGGGTGTATAGCCAGTTTAAAACAGAAAAATGTATCTAAGAACTCTCTGTGTAGGGAAGTTCAAATATAATCCTTAGCTCTTTGCAGGCCATCTCTATGTGGAAGCAAACCCCTTCCTCCATCATCCTCCAGAGCACCTTCTGCTGATGCTGAGGCCATGCCACACTCTGCCTTTGCTCACAGTCTGTCCCTGCTGAGCTTGCCCACATGTGCTGCCCTTGGAGATTATTGCAAGCCTTGGGGCTGCCCTTAGTCCTTTGTCGAGACCTCAGGTTTGTTTGCCTTGTTAGTCTGTTCCCATGGCTTTGCCTTCATTTATACTCCCTTGTGAAAGATGCCCTGGTTCACATTGAAGCTTGCAAACTACATTTTCAGCTAAATGGTATTCTGCAGAATCTGCATTTATATTTTGCTAAACTAATTTTCTTTTGGGTTCATTGATCTCTTTAATGAAAGTCTAAGCATTTTTATGAGCCAAAACCTCATTACACTGTACAGAGGCTGTACTTTAAACCTATCTGTTCTGTTACTGTACATTTTAATAAAACTTTATTAGATTACTCTTCTGATGAAAGACAGCAGGAAATATTTCATTCACTAGAAAACCTGAGGTGCCGGGAATCTTAATGTTGCATTCTTGTTTTCAGATTAATTATGGGGTTTGTCATACCTTGTTAATGTGTCTTCTATGACAGGAGTTCAGTTTAAATTATCCCATAGAAGATAACTGCATTCATGTCAAGATTATCTTTACACATCCAATCATGTGGCTTCTTTTCATTTAATAATTTTTTCAGTCTTGAATTTATTAAGTTTTTCCTGTTGTAAATGGGTATGGGGTACATTTTATAAGTAGGTATTTTATCTAAATTCCACTTCTACCAGTGGCACTTCACTTTGCTACAGCAGCAGATGCAAATCTACTCAAATGTAAATCTACTGGAATGCATTTTCTTCCTTCTTTTAGTGAAAAGACTTCATTTTTTAAAAAAAGTGGTTTCCTATGCAACATGAGGTACAGTAATCTGTACAGCTATTAGGTTTTCTGAATAGGATGAAATGAAATTCCATTTCCTAGCAATGAAAGCATTTTTATGTAACTTAATTTTGTAAAATCCTGAGTAGCATCTGGAGGAAAGAGAATGACGGGGAATTACGAACTCAGGGGATTTGCTCAATATGCTGAATCTACTCCAGTATCTTATTTTTCTTCTATGACCACTGTACATATGTTTGTACTGCTACTGAGAGCAGAAGAATATGCTTAACTGAAAGCTAAAAGAAGGGGGGTTTGCATAGAAAGCCATTTTTCCCACTTTCTTACATTATAGCCACACCTTATTAGTGTCCTGGCTTTACTAAGAGGATAAAAATCAGTTGCATTCTCTTTCACTGCTGCCACCACTCTGGGAGGCAGAGTAATAAAGATATATATTTTTTTTTCATCCTATGTTATCTGTGCCTGAATTATTCTTATAATTCAAACTCAGGAGGTGGGGGAGGGAAGGAAGCAGTGTCTGTGTGTGTGGCTTGGGTTTTGTTTGGTTTGTTTTTTAATGTGCTTGTTTTCTGGTTTGGGTAGTTTGGTTTTTTTGTTTTTTTAAACCAGGAAAATATGGGGGCGGGGGAGGGAAGGGGAAAGAACGTGCTTTTAACCCAAATGGGTATTCAACATAAAACAACTTTTATATTGTTCATCCTAAAGAAGAAAATTGAAAATTGGTGGTAAGGTTCCTTTCACTGACACAGACTTGTTTATTTGAAAGCAATTTGCAGAAAGCCCTAAGCGTAAGCAAGCTCCAAATATAAGTTCTTTTGGCTGGTACTCCTAATTGCTGGGCTTGATTCAGCTCTGCTCCATCATGGGACCACAAGGCTTGGATGGAAGTGGATGTGTGTGGGGCAGAGCAGCCCTGGCATCTCCTTCTGGAGTGCCCTCCAGCCATTGTGCCTGGGCAGGGCCACCCCAGCCCTCACAGTGCACTGAGCTTGGTGGCAGTCCTTGCTGATAAAGTGCTGTTGTATATTTGGATATCAGAGTTATCCCAGCAACAGCTTCTTCCTGGTTGGTGTTGGTATCTTTCTGCTCTGAGAGCCCCAAAGCCAAATAACGAGGGTGGGCAGAGCAGATGTGGCTCCCAGCACTGGGCGGGTGTTCCAGGGCTTGGGACAAGCAGTGGAAAACGATTGGCAGCAGAGAAAGGAGTTGAGAGCAGATGGGAAATCGTCAGGTAAAGCCAGGTTATGCCTTTTGTCCTACATGGCAGTAAGTAGTTGTAACAAGAGGGAATATAGAACTTATCTCAAAATATCCTGAAAGAAAGAAGAAATAACACTGTACGTCAGCAAGGCTGAGGTTTAGCCTCTCAGGGGCTTTTTTATCGTTGCCAATAGTGTCTAAATTGCACTTTTTCATGCACAGTCATTTTAAACCTGAAGTTTTAAACTTTTGATTAAATAGAGATGTCACCACCAACCAACCAGGTGCTGTGGATGACATTCTTTGGATTTCACTATCTTTTTCTTTACAGTAGGAGGGCTTCAAATCCTCCAGGATAAGAGAGTGTGTTTGGTAGGAAAAGATTTCCAAGGCTTCTGAAGGCTCTCAATCTTGGAGGCCCCACTCTGGTTAGTTTTGGGTTTAGTGTTTCATCTTTAAAGTCTTGAAAATTAGCCACTGTGTATATATGCCAAGGCACTAATCTGTGTAAAGTGATATTGGATTGTTTGAATTATGTACTTCTGAAATAAATGTCCTTTTAGAGCCACCTACTTGTAATATACTTTGTCTGACGTAAGGAGCACCTTCTTTCTTTCCAGTAAGCAGGTCACTTTGAGGTGTTTCTAATGATAGGAATAAATAGTCTATGAATATAAAGCAGCTGGGCTTTGATCTGGTCCAGATTTCAGGATAAACTCTTCCCATGCTTTCCAGGAAGTGATTTACTTTTCACCTTCCCAAAATACTTCAGGTTTTGCCTCCTAACAGGCATTCTGTCTTGAGTAAGGAAGAGTCATTGATGCAAACACCCTAGGTGTTGTACTGAATCATAAAGCAGTAAGAATTTGTCATACAATGTATGTAATGACTGGCCATTCGCTTCAGAATGATCAGGGTTCGGATCTAGAGGATGTGATGTGGCATCTGAAGCTGGAGCTGCTGCTTCAACAAGAATCTTGCTTCTGGCAAGAATCCTGCCGAGGCATGGATTTAATGGCTTGGGTTTTTTTTTCTGTTGGGAAGTTGATGGGAGCGTGATCCAGAAAAAGTTGCCTCTTTCAAAGATTTCTGTTGACTTCTGGCTCAGTAGGTTCCTTGTTGCAGCAGCAAAGTTTTTTTTTCTCCTTTTTGTGTCAAGAATCACATGCTCCCTTGGTTCAGCTTTCAGTCGCTATAAGAGAAACATTGAGCACAGATCTGATATGCTTGTTCCCATACTAAGGCAAAAAGTAGTGTTTTTTTTCCAGTTGCTATATCTGGGAAATGATTTTGTACCATATTACTCTAAACAAGTCCATTTACTGTTTGTTTTTACTATTGCTCGACTCACGGTAACATTTCCAAACACTGCAAATGCTTGACAATTAGTGTCTAATGAGCAAAATCTAAGGTCATCTGCAGTTTTGGATCTCTTCTAGACTTGTTCTGCTGCCCAGTCCAAAAGCTTATTGGAATGCTTGTGGTGAGATAATATTTCAGGGAGCATCCAAGGCATAGTCCTTGACCCTGTTTTCACTCGTCAATAGCTCTTAATACTGTTCAATATTCTGCATGAATGAGAATAAGCTAGTGAAGTCTTGCTGGGTAGATGGGTTGATGGATCAATACTGACCTTTGCCATTACAACTGCAATTAACACTGCATATGAACTGAAATAAGGGTAGCAGTTTCAGCACAAATGGAGATGGCAGAGAGGGTTTGCAGAAAGGTGTTTTGGTCTAACACTATTTTATGTCATTTTGGTTGTCTCTGAAAATGTAATGGAATTGAGAATAAAGATGTGGCTTGAGGAATGTGGATAGCTTTAAATTAAATCTCTAAGGTGTGGTTTGTTTTGTGCTTTTTTTAAAACTTGACAGTGCAAAACCACTTAGGAGTGAGTCTAAGCATCTTCATTAAAAACCAACTGTGAATTCACTGTTATTTTTTATACTCATTTGATTTCTCTTCCTGTGCTTGCTGTGTTGTTTGGATGAAGAAATATGTAGCTCAGAGAGATCTCTCTTGCAGTGGGCAGACAGGGTTAGCAGCATAATGCTGTCTGTGAGCTATGTTGGGAAGGCAAAAGGTGCCCATTCCCTGCCATCCTGCATCCCTCAGAAACAGGCTTCACCTGCCAGTGTGACAGCCTTCGCATCTTGTGTCACCACTGATGTCGCATGTTACAAGTGGCCTGGCACTTCTGAGTCACAATGTAGGGATCTTTGTCCTCAGCAGGTAGGAAATGTGCTTATTAAAATATGACCTCTTGGTCAGCTGGAAAATGAAAGGTCTCAGCATCATCAGAGGTTTCTGAATTTTTTGGTAGTGTTTATTCTGATTTAAGCTTTTAAGCTCATGTCTGTGCTGTCTATTGCTTTGGTCATCACTTTTCTTTTATTTAGAAGATGGGGACAGCAATATTTATGGGAGGGGAAAAGGATCAGTTTCATACACTTTGTATTTATACAGCATGAAATTGAGAACCAAAAACAAGAGGGGAAAAAAAAAAAGGAGGATGTGTAGGTGGAAGGGCTTGAGGACAGTCAATCCATGTCAGAATACTTTGTCTTTTCAAAAACATAAAATAAATGGTTTTTCTATTGTGTGCCAAATCACATACTTGGCATTTAAGTGGGAAGATACGTTTGAGTGCCTTTAACCCTACTCCTTTTTGCCTGCTTTTCTCATGGCCATCTTCTATTATGAAATACAGAAATGTGAGACTGCCTACTTTAAGAAGGAAGAGGAGATACTAAATAGTTGTAGTCTCCTATAATTTTGGTCAGCTTTGTTTATAAACTCAAGAAGGCTATGATTACAAGTGAAGAAATGGAAAAAGAATTACTCATTAATTCCCATACTGTGTTCTGAAAAAGTATAAGTGGTAGAAAGGATAAAATGAAATGGGAAAATAAGAATGAAAAACTTTAAAGGAAATTTAAAAGTAGCCAGGATACATTAAGTGAATGAACTGAGAACAGCACAGTTTAATCATTGAATACTGCTGGACTTTGCTGCCCTTTTTGAATTAGTATTTTAACTTTGCAAAGAGTTAAAAGCCCTCTCAAAGCTCTGCCCTGCTTGTGATAGGAGAGCAGCTTCCAGTGCTACAGTATAAGATTTTAATTTGTCCACAGATATTTGTGTGTGTGCAAATAAAGTAAAGAAAACGTGCTTTCCAGGTTGGACTATGTTGTGTTCCCTTGTCCAGAAATAAAATTCCTTTTTGACCATGACTGGCAATAGGTGGCATGCTACAGATGCCTGTGTTGTCCCTGGCACTTCTGCTGTCTGGATGGGCAATATCAGGTGCAGAGTGGTGAGGAGGAAGTCAAAAGGGCCAGGGGGAGATTGATCTTCTTGGAGGGGTTCAAATGCAGGATGCTCCCAAACATGTCTGGGAGAAACAAGTAGTATCGATCTGTTCTGTGGGAATGTTAAATTTGCACTGAACACAAAAATCTCATTAAAACTCCCCAAGATGCCCTTTGCTGCTATTGTTAGGTTTTTAAAAACATTTTTCTTTACAACAGCTTTCTTTAGATTAAATGGCCTCAAGTGTAGCAGGATCAATGCAGCTATCTGGAGACTGACTTTTGGTAAATAAAAATAATGGTAATGCAGCGAATAAAACCTATTTGCCATGTTATCTTGTGAAAAGCAGGGCAGAATCTTTAATTTGTTCTGAAGCACTAAAAATCTGTAATGTCAGCCCTTTGGGTGATTCTTCTCTCCCTCCTATGCTGGAGCATGTTCTCAATGTGACAAATAATCCTGCTAATCAAAGATGCTGTAATTTATTTGTTGGTTGTGTAGTTGTTTTTTTGTTTTTTTGTTTTGTTTGTTTTAAAAAAAGCCCAATTCATATGTTTGAAAGTAAAAGCAGTGGAAGTGGGACTGCAACTTTTACCATGTGCTACCTCTATTTAAAAATAATCAGGATCAGACCCTTTTTTGTTCTCTTGAATTATTGTGGAGGTTATTATATAAATAGTGTATACTTAATGATGGTTTTAGATGGCTGCAAGTAAAGTTTAAAAAAATACAATAGTTTCTTCCCTTCCCTTTTTGGATTCCATATAGAGATGATTATCTCTCTCAGTAGATTTTGAAGTGTCTTAGATATTGCTTAATGGTTTGGTCCTAAACTGTTTCTGAAAAGGAAAGTTCGGGTTGAATTTAGTAATATATCACACAAGTAATAACTTGGGGTTGTACTGCTTTTTGTTGGAAATGTGTTATTTATTATGTACTTGTAGGATTGTGAGGGAGCTTTGTGCAACTCATAGCCTGTAAAACCACATATACAGGCAATGCCTGACCATGGAAGAGTGGTCAGAAAGAAGACCCTCTCTGCTCTTGGACTTAATTTGTGGGAGTGAAGCTCCCTCTGGGCAGGAGCTGACTGACAAAGCTGTCTTTGGACCAAATTCAACAGTGACAGGCAGTGCCAAGGCACTTGCATTGATTTAACTCAACTTTCTGTTCCTCACTTTGCCTGGTATGCAAACATACCTATACAGATGAAATCTGTCTAATTTTATTTCTCCTTTTGAGTTAAAGCATTGCTAGGGATTCAGCATCCAGGAAAAGGGCAGTTTGGTTTCAGACCAAGTGAAACAGCAGAGGATCTGGTCTGTCATGAATCATCACTTCTGAAAAAAGAATAAAGACAGATCAAAGCATACTTGTTTGATCTAGTTCCATTTTTCTGTGAATGCATCAAGCTTCTAGTAGAGTAATCCCTTAGACCATAATTTCTACTTGACAGCACCTAATTGCTCACATTTTTGTCAACTTTCTGACCTTTAAATGGTGCCACTTTTGACAGCACTTGAAAATGGTGACTACTTTTAGAGGAAGCAAGAAGAAACAAGGCATGCATTTCTGCATTAATTAGCATTTGTAGTGCATTAATGACAATCCTGTTGTCAGAAAACTTTACACACTTGTAAGGCTGTCATGATGGGCAGTTGTTACTCCTTGTCATTTTCCTTTCCTTTTCATATCCATAAAAGTGATGAGTGTCCCCAAGGGTAATGTGACTTGGTGTACAGTGTTTTCAATAGAATGCTGCTGCTGACATGAGGGGAAAATCACTGTATAATGCACTGGCAGACTGCATGTAGAGAGAACCAGTGGGGAAAGGAGGTGTTGTGACAATCCCCATGTTGTGTGGGGAATACCTGACTTGCTTGATGATCTGGACAAGCAACTTCTGAAGCCTGGAGAGTACCACATATTTTGGGGTTTGGTACTAGATTGTGTCTGAAAGACCTGAGTGCACACAGTAGGGCCAGCTCTGACCTGTGCCACAGCTCTGGCCTCACCCCAACATGACGGCTCACGGAGTTGAGTGGTTTGCATCCTGCCCCATCCCAAACAAGGAATCAGGCTGGAGCTGATAACTGTCAATAGAATTATTTGCTTTTGCTGTTTCACAGACCTCCTCAAATGTTGGGAGTCTATTTCTCTTGTGTGACTATGTGGGTATTTGTCACATCTTGGGCAGAAAAGCTGCAGGGGAAAAAGGTGGTGAGGATGTAGCTGCCACAGGAGTAATTCACTGAGCTTGTAGTTAACTCTGTGGAGTTGTCACTGGCAAAAGAGCCTCTGGGAGCAGAATGTGAAGCATGTTAATCCCTTGATTTCCCCTTACTTGGTGGAATGCCTGTCTATAACTTCAGATTTAAACATCTACTAGACAGCTTTCATGTCTGCCTTGTCGGGTTCATGGACTGAAGCCTCAGCAAGGAGCACACTGCTCTTACAGGCTTCTCTCTACTATACTTGTACAGAGGACTGTACAAGTCTTCTGAGAACAACCATCACTTCCTTGAGAGAAAATTTAAACACAGCTAAGATCACTGAAGAAAAATTAAATACATAGGAAAGCTTAAGTGAATATTTCAAGATTTTGAAAGCTTAACTTTCCTATAGGACTTTTATAGCAGCATATTAAAGAGCAGAATATGAAAAATAAATGTTGCCTGTATTTCTAATTTGGAATTTTTATTTAGCAAAGGCTTCCACCTGATCCATTTTGGAATCAGTTTGTCCTATGTCTCTTATATGGTCTCTTAGTATTTGGTTGTGGTCATTTAATGTGATACAGACTTCTTGCAATTCCTAGGAGAGCTCTTTACTGTCCTTATCCTAAATATATGTTTATTTCAAAGGTTATTAGCAGCTGAACTCTTTACTGTCAGAGTGGTGAATTGAGTAATTAAGTTCTGGTGTTATATACATAAAGCCTTTTTACTAGATGGATAACTTTGTCTCAGCAGTAATGTGACCTCTCAACTGCTCAAAAAATGGTTCACTTTCTTAAGATTTCATTCACTTTGTTTTCCCTAACAGAAGTATATAAACACTAATATTTGTAGGCCTTTGAGTGCTCAGTATATAGTGAATAAACTTATAGAGTAGAGAAATGATAGGGCTAATGCCACAAACATTCAGCTTTCATAAAAATAAGACCCTTCTGGGAGTCAGGGGTGCTTTAGGCACAACTGATGGGGATTCTTCTGGCCATCTGTCTTTTATAGAAAGCAAAGGTCTGATCCTTCAGCTGGAGATAAATGTGTCCCTTCCACCCTTCAGAGACATGGAAAAGACTGAAATGTGCCATATTTGATCTTGAGTTTTGCTGTGGCCTTGTGGAAAGAGAAGCCCACTGTGCAGCAGGTTTGCTGGCAGGACAGGTGACCCTGCAGGGGGGACCCACACTGGAGCAGTGTGTTCCTGTAAGAGTGCACCCTATGGAAGGGATCCATGCTGGAGCAGTTCATAATGAACTGCAGCATGTGCAGGGGATTTATCTTGTATAAGTTCCGGGGGTGGGGTGGGGGGGCGGAGGGGGGGGGGGGGCTAGCACACATGGGAGGGGTCCCATGCTGGAGCAGAAAGAGTGTGAGGAGCCCTCCTGCAGAAGAGGAAGCAGCAGCAGAAAGAACGTGTGATGAGCTGACTGCCGTGCCCATTCCTGTGCTGCTGATGGAGAGAGACTGGAGAACCTGAGAGTCAAGTTAAGCTCTTGAAGAAGAGAGGGATGGGGGAAAGGTGTGCTAAGATTTGCATTTTGTTTCTCATTATCCTACCATTTGGTTGGTAATAAATTAATTTTCCCAAGTTGAGTCTGTTTGGCCCATGACAGTAACTGCTGAGTGATCTCTCCCTGTCCTCATCTTCGCCCACAAGCCTTTGCTTATAATTTCTCTTCTGTGTCCAGCTGAGGAGCGAAGTGTTAGAGTGGCTTTTGTGGCACCTGGAGTCCAGCCAGGGTCAGCCCACCACAGCCTGCAAGGGAGACATGGAGAACTTAACCTTGAAGATATGACATTGAAATTTTATTTGTGTGTCTAATAGGCCAGTCTAAATACTTGTACATTGTGAATAGGGTGAGTTGGTTGTTTCATTTAGATAAACACTTAGGGAGAAATGCATTGCCCCTTTCCCTGCCTGCAGCTCGGCAGGGATTTACTGCTCATTTTCCTCTGCTAGCAATGCATGTGGCCTTTAATGTGAATGAAAATAATGAGAACACTTACTACAAAAAATAGTCTGGTATGTTTATATATAATTAAAAAGACCAGGACCCCTCTTGTTTAAAAAAATGTGCTGAGATCTACATGCAAGAAGCAATTCCTACTTTTCATGCAGAAATCTGTATAGCACTGTTAACATCAGGTGTTTGTAGACAAATGCTTTTTCTGTTTTTCATGGGAGAAAAAAGAAATACACAAAATACTGAGAATGTGATGTATTTTTCAGGAAAAGTATGTTGACCTGTTGACAATGCTGTGGTCTGGGCTGTTGAAAGTGTGACCTTGTTTTGGAGCTGCAAGCTATTTATTCTGGTCTCAATGTGCCTTTTGAGAGTGTGGCCAGCAGTTCTCTTTTGTCTGAAAGAAGCATGCCCAGCTTGAATTGTAGAGAAAATGGTTTGCTTTAAAAATGATAATGCCTGGAAATCAGCCTGAAGACTAGAAGAGGAAAACGTTTAGTTGCCTCTGACAGTGTAGTTTATTGAGGTGTAGACACCTCAATTTTAAATACTGTTGTTTCAGGGTCTAAATTGCTTGTCAGGTTTGTAAGCAGTCTGTTTATTTTTTTTAAGTAGGTTACAGAAACATTCTTGGTTAAATAAGATGGTAATAGGGCACACCATGATACAACCAGACTTGAGCTCTGTTTTTGAGATAATTTCACCTGCTCCAGTCTCTCTCTGCATGGGGCCAGAATCCTGCAGTGCAGATGTTTGCCCAATCTGTTGCTTGTATCTTTTTTTAGTTACTGCTTTTCAGGATAAAGTCTCCAATTCTGAATTCCTTTACCAAATGTCTGACCTTGTGTTTGTCTTTTAATAGCTTTGACTTGCCAGCGAAGAGGTTTGCTTTTATGGCAACCCTATGCTTCTCAACGTTTAGTACTATTCCAGTTAGTCATCTATGCGTTTTAGCAGCAGTGACTCTTCTTACAGCTCATGCTTTTGTCTGTTTCTTTGGGCCTATTTGGTTGGGCTTTTCTTTTGTTTGTTTTGATCTCTTTCGGTGTTTTTGTTTTTGTAACTCTAACAAAAACTGAACTTGAGAAAGATTTGCTTATAAAATTTGTAGATTATGTATCTTGTAGAGATAATAACAATCATTAGAGCTGGAGCACCTGTTCAGTTCCATCCATCTTGCTAGATTTGGCGTTTATATTAAGTAAAAATCTTATCTTCTGAATGTAGTAATTTCTCTCTCTGTGAACTCTGCTTTCACGTGGCACTTGTAGAAAGGGATGAAGCCCCCCCTTTATGTGCAAGAGAAATAGTTTAATTTATCCCTGAGCATGTGATTCCTCATATTCTCCTGCTGTAGTCCAGCAAAATCACAGCATAGGATGTAAATATTCCCTGAATATCAATCAAAGGCTCTCTGCATCTGGGTGCCATCAGATATGTGCGTTCTTTTCTTAGAGGGTCATGGATAGTTGCTTTATCTGAGGTTTGAAATGCAAGGGGAATGAGTTCCTGTAAATAATGAAAGGACAGAAAGGTTCTTAAAGCATTAACTGCTTCAGTGCCTTAAGGATGTAAAGAATGTGCCCAATAAAAGTTACCCTACTGTGACCCCTCAGTTTCACTGGATTTGCTTGCTCTTTTCCAGAATGTTTCTTGCCTAATAAAACATCTCTGCACGCGAGGGATTACCCTGTAAAGGCATACGCTGCAGGCACTGAAATACAGAATAATGGCTTTATTTTCCATTCTCTTCCACAAGGGAAGCGAGGGAAAACATTTTTTTCTTGTGAGTGATTCATCTTTTGCATTTTCCTCCCTCCTTCTTTATTCTAGGAAAAAATTCCATAATTGCCAAGCCCTTGGCAGCCATAATTAATGCATCACACCACTAGGAGGTACTCGGAGTCATTAGGCATTCTGGGCCTTAATTAAAGTTAGTACACAGTTATAATAGGTGTGAGACATCTATTGTCTGTCTCATCTCAGGGTAATATGTTTTAATAACTGAACTGTGAGCTCTTCTCAGAGAGGCTGAGCATCCAGGCAGAGGTGTATGATTGCAGGAAATGATTTACAGATCTACAGACAACTTGTGCACAGCCCAGTGCAATTATCAAGATAGTTCATGTTACTCTTGAATCTGCTAGTATTTTGACATGTTTCTACAGATATTTGTGTGAGAAGTGGATAACCATAGCAAGTCTGTTATTTCACTGAACTTTGAAGCTTGTCGATCACCCTTCATTTAAAAGATTGCCCATTCTGTGCATTTCATATCTGTGTTTATATCTGCAAATATTAATTAACATTTTAGTCTGTGGATTTCAGAAACTTCAAATCTATAACTGTTTTTGCCTGGATATCACAAACCTTTCAGCCTTCTATTTTATGTTGATGTGACAATAGGATAAGGCCTTCTATATGGTGTGGTGTTTTTTTCCTCTTTCTGATTTCTGGAGCAGTATTTGTTTAGAGGGACATGATAGAAATAATCCTTACTGAAGTGACTTGATGGGCAGACAGTGAATGAGTGGATGAGTAGGTTCATGTGACAGTATAAAAATGAGCAGTTAAAAAATTGCTTGCAAAGTAAAAATTCCTTTGTGTTGTGGGATTACAACTGCATGCCATCCCTGTGTGGTTCTTTTATTCCAAAATACTGGAGAATTCTTTACCCTTATGGTGTGCAACCAGAGATAGGAGAGTTAACTTTTTAAAAGGTGAAGAGTTACCTCACTGTGACTGGAGGCACTGAATTTATATACAGTTCTGAATTTGTAAAGCTAACTGATCTCCACTGTCTTGCATGACATCCTTATCTCTAAACTGGAGAGACATGGGTTTGACAGATGGGCCACTCAGTGAATGGTCATACTCAGATGTTGAGGAGCACATTCAGTGCCAGTACCTTGGTTTGCAGCTGCAAAGGGGCCTTGGTCCCAGCTCAGGTGGTGCAAGAGTCACTACTGGAGTTGCTCCTGGATGGTAGGACAGGGAAGTTTTCTAAGCACAGAGTTGTGATCAATGGCTTGATGTCAAAGTGGAGACCAGAGATGAGTGGTGTTCCTTTGGGACAGTACAGTTTAATATCTTTATTTGCAACATGGACACACAATCGAGTGCACTTTCAGTAAGTTCACACTGAGCTGTGTGGTGTGGTTGATGGGCTGGAGGGAAGGGATGCCATCCAGAGGGACCTGAACAGCCTTGAGAGGTGGGCCTGTGTGAACCTCATGAAGTTCTAACAAGGCCAAGTGCAAGGTCCTACATCTGAGTCAATACAATCCAAGCACAAACACAGGCTAGGCAGTGAATGTGTCCAGAATAGCCCTAGGGCAAAGACCTTGGGGGTATTGGTGGACAAGAAGCTCAACATGACCCAGCAAGTTGTGCTGGCAGCCCTGAAAGCCAGCTGTGTCCTGGGCTGCATCAAAAGCAGTGTGGACAGCAGGTCAAGGGAGGGCATTATGCTCCTCTGCTCTACTCTTGTGAGACCCCACCTGGGGTGCTGCATCCAGCTCTGGCGTCCCAAACATTTAAAGCAGGAAAAAGAGCAAATTCTGCCTTTCTATTTGATATGATTTAACCATATTAACAATTGGCAAAAGGTCAGGTTCCCCTTGCTCTGCTACTGTGCTAGTGCAAAGCAGAAAGCAGCAGAAATTTGTAGAGGAAGCTTCTCTGAAAAAGGCATATAGTAGATAGGCAGAGACCAAAATCGGGTCACCACTATTGCCTTAAATGACAGGGATATATTTTCATTCTTTCAGAACACTCACTGAATTCCTTTAGTTTAAACCTGTTAGGGAGATACTGGCTTTGCCATTTGTTGTCATGAGCCAATAGGATGGAGCACTAGTCCTCAGAGTGTCTTTCCTCAAGCACACCAAACTTCTGTTGTAGTAGACAACATGGCCCTTTAATTGTATGGTAGGAACAAATGGCATAAAGGGATGTTACATGTCTGCTAGTGTCTTGACATGGAGTAAATTGGAGTGCAGATGGTAAAATTAGAGGGTTAATCTGTTAAACTGTAATTTAGGTTTCTGTGCTGTCTCTAACAGCAGGTGCGAAATTGTAAAAGATTACTCTTTTTGTCTTTATAGCAGAGAGTCCAGTATATGTGTTCATGAAGGGATTTGTGATTGCTTTTAGTCATGTTAAGAAATTTAATCTCAGATAGGGGAAAGATTTTTGTCTTCTAAAAGACAAGTGTACTGACATGGCAGCATGGCTTAATCTGAGCATTTTATTAATAAGATTAATGACAAACCCAAAAAGAAGTCTTGTGATATGGGCAGAATTGATCTCCATTTTGGAGGAAAACTGTTGTATAGACACAAGACAAAATACAGGGCATGATTAGGCAGTTGTGTTGGCTGAAATTGTAGTCAATTTAGTACCATGGAAATCTTAAGCAGCCTCTGTCTTTGCCACTTTAAAAGGCTATGGAAATCATGGTGTGACTGTGACAATGAGTGTTAGTGACGCTGCATAATTTAGTAGTAAAAATATGATCTAGATACATATGTAGATTTGATTGGATTTTGAAAAATTAGTGATCTAGAAAGAGCTATAAAATAATTCTGTGCTAATTAGCAAAGTTAATGGCAGAGGATGTGGAATATACAGAGGTGACTGAAAGCAAGCTTAGATTTAGGCATCAATAACAAAGAGAACATAAATAGATATATGGGAGAACAGTCAGAAAAGGGAAAGTTGAAAATTCAGAAAAGGGCTAAGGATGAGTGAACAAGGCAGAAGGAAATTTTTTTTTTTTTTTTTTTGGAGGAGAGTTTTTAGAGGCTTTACTAAAACCCACACATTTCTTGTTCCTCCTGAATGTCTTCTTTATTTGGTTTTGTTTGGATTTTTGTGTGGTGGTGGTGTTGTCTTACCTTATCAGAGCTATTGCATTTAGTTCCATATGAGAAATTCAAGCTGAGCTTTAACAGATACACCCAAAATATTTTGGTGCATTACTATACCAGCTGAAGTATATTATGAGACTGTTGGTCTTTACAATTGTTACTAAATATAGACATAAATACTTCTGGGGTTTTGTAAAGGTTGATGGCAATGGTATAACCTTTTTGTTTGTTTTACTTACCTTTGTTTTTCTGTAATTATTTTCTAGAACATGAAGGAAAATGCAAAATATGAAGTAGTTCTGATTTTTTTTTTTAATGAGCTGCATCTAATGACATCTGTGTTCAGCTCTGAAAACTTAAAAGTTTTTCTCTAATTTACTGCACATTTCCCAATGGCAGAGAATTGTACCAGCACTGTATGAATTGTGTTGCTGTAATTAGCACTGGAGTGTACCAGTGTGTTTAAACACACTGGAAGGACCACTTTACAGAAGATACCCCAATTAGTGCTCTTCCTTAAAAGTGAATGTTAAGTGCACCAAGACAATAAATCAGCAAGTGATCTCCAGATCAGTAATGACACTTGTAGTTTTCAGCTGTGTAGAATATGAACCAGCAGCCTGCAGGCAAATCTCCCTAGGTAAGCCCACCACCAATCACCTGGGCTAAGCAGGTTGCCAATACCCACTTGGCACTAATATGTTTTTCAAGCAAAGGATCTATTACTTTTTTTCTTATTCATGTAGCTCCCATTAATGTCAAAGGGAACTATGTGTTTGTGAAAAGAAAATGGATCCCCTGAGGGTGTCAAGTATTGTAAGGTAATGTTCTTCTGTTACGTTTTATGCACTGCTTATTTTTATGAGTTGTTGTAATTGTTTAGTGTGTATGATGGCTTTAGGGCCTGCTGTCAGGTGTAGAATCACTGCATAAAAAGGGCTCGTGAATGAAATACTGAGAGTTCACAAAAGCAACCTCATCCTTTTCATGTCCGCAAAGCAAACACATAGTATTTGGAACAGCAACTTAAGAAGTAGCAGAAACAGAACTGCTTGAGAACTGTACAAATGCATGGTCCTAACTGACCAATTAGTGCCTGCAGTTATTGACGTTTCAGTAATTCATTAAGGTCTGCATCAGCTCTGAAACAAGTATATCAAAAGAACTGGTCTGCTGGGAGGAGAGCTTGTAAAGGCAGCATTGATTAAATACACTGAACCTGAGAGACCAGATTAGTGGTCATATTTCTAATTTGTAAATTGAATATGTTTACAATGTAAACCACTTCTTTATTCTTGTTTTTGAGGAAGCCTTTTGACATTATTTTGGAAGTGCTCTGTTATCTGTGCTAACAGAATTGTCCCAAAGTAGTTATGACAGTTTTTTCTTGGTTTATACCATCAATCATTGAAAACTGGATATTTCTCAATCAAGTTGACCATTTCTTGATAAAAGAAATTGGCGTTACTATTGCTGCCACTATTTGAAAAATGATGATTTCTTTGACACTGCTGGCTGAGTAGAGACACTACAAACAGTGAAAAGGCAACATGAGTAAGAGTTGTTCTGAATGTGAGTTAAGAATGCATAAAACTGACAACTATTATCAAAAGCTTCCTATAAAACCAGAATTACTTTTTCCTGGTAGTATGTGAAGCCCTTAATTTAGACAAGTTTTGTATAGGTGGAAGAATATTTTAAGCTCCACAGGGTGAGGAGTCCTCTGCCTCCTGGAACTTCAGTGCTTTTCTACATTTCTGTTCACCATCATGAGGAAGAGTCATTACCAGGACTGAAATCTTCTTCCAACATTATGTTCTCAGGACTATAGCAATGGCTGTAGTTGTTCTCTACATGAGGATTTCTAAGGCAAAGGCGAATATTGACCTTGACTTCCCTGCTTCTGCTTGGTAGCAATTATCTTTGGTGCAAGCTGGCTCACTTGGAGTTTAGTCCACTCGAGTGGCTCTGCTGGGTAAACAGTGAAAGTAACATTTTTTTTTTTTTCTTAACATAAAATTTTCTACCCAGTTGTTGACTGTGATATTTAACTCAGCATCACCATGTCTGCTTTGGGCTCAAGTGAGGAATGATGAATTAAATCTGTACACAAGTTCAGTCTGTGGGTCAGATTTGTGGTTTATGATTGATGTGGGTTATCAACAGAACATGGGGACAACCTGTTTGTTACGCACTGCCTTATATACCCAATTGTTGACTCTCTTCTGATGTGTAACCTGTGTTATAGCTCCAAATAAAATTCAACCCTCTGACATATTCCTGAAGCAGCTTTCTCAGAACTTTCTCCTACACTGGGAATAGATAAAACATACTATGTAAATGTTTTTTGTCTACTTCTGATATGTTCTTGACAAAAGCCAGTACTGATTACTTCAATACTGCTGTTTTTATTAAAAAAATTGGTTTGGGGGTTTTTGCACCTGAAAAAAGTCTTTTTTCCCTTTGTCTTTCAAGTGGATCTCTGATACTGTAACTAGGTTACCAAATTGGCACAATAGGCAAGACATCTGGTTGGCCAAGTCTGTGTATCTGGCAAGACAGTACTGCAGGTGCAGGAATAAAATACTTGTTTTCCAGAACAAATTTCTGTGGCTGACTTCATGTCCTTGAGCTTCTTGCAAGCAACAGATATTTTTCTTCTCATTGCACAGCTGAAGACTAGAATTGGGTTAAACTACTTACCCTTAACTTTCTGCTATAGAAATTGATTCTATCAGAAGGCATTTTTCTTCTGTTCCCTTTCATACCAAACTTCTTTCTTATTTCTCCCTAGTAGAACAGGAAATGCTTGGATTGCAGTGATCTTGTGAATTAATTTCAAACCAGTTTATTACTTCTGTGACCACTTGGCTTCTTCACAATGGTAATTTCCAATGTTCAATTCAAAATAGAATTCTGTAAAAATCAAATTATGTTCAAGCCTAGCTTTGGGGAAAGGGAATAGGAAATCAAAAAGGGGTTTGTGAGAGTAGACATTTCAGACAAGTTTGCAGTTTAGGAGAAATACATTTTAAATATTTTAAACTCATTGGCTTAGTTTTTTTCAGTCTGAGTATTCCATTTTCATGTACAATATTTTCTTGTTCTATTGCCATTGAGATGGCCTTAGTGCATGAGAGCTGATCTTTCTAATTATGACTAATTGCTGAACTAATGCAATTACTTGAGGCTTAAGTTTTGCAGCACAGCTGTTACCTGTACAGGACAAAGGAGGGTCACTGTACTGCCAGGTGGTTTTGGCACTCTCAGGGTGACCTGTGGCCCTGGAGCTCCAGGAAAAGCAGTGTCTCCTTGAAGGCTGAGCATGGGATGTGCTGTCCTGGCTGGGAGGACACTGGTCCCTCTATCAAAGGGCATTGACTGTGTTCAGCCTTGCTTTGCAAAGTCTTCCAAGGCTGATGATGAGGCACAATCAAAAATACAGCAGGAGGTGGGTTGGAATGGAAAAAAGAGCCTGAGAAGCAAACTATATTTCAGTGTGTCAGCTTGCCTTGTGGCACTTAGTTTGATTTTTGTAATTTTTAAAGTCCAAGGCTGGAAAGTTTTGGCCTACCTCTTCTTTGTGGCCACAAAATGTTTTTTACTAAGTTATAAGAGTTTGAGTTTGCTCAGTTTGAAGCAGTTTTGAAATTTGTATTCAATAGTACTGCTTAAGAAATAGGTTTCTGTCATATATGCTTCTCAAACAGTTTTAAAACATGGAGTGATATGTTAGCATCTGGTATGTTTGCCAGTGACATAAATTCCATGATGATGTGATTTTGCTGAATTCAAAGAGAACAGAATGCAAGTCAGCAGTGTTATAACACCATAAAACCGCTGTTGGGGTAAGATAATCAAAACCGAATGCCTGTATTTCTTGGTGGATTTATTCCTTCTTTCTGTTGTCAGGAGAGGGGAGATTGTGACTGATATTAATTAGTGTCTTTACAGGCTTAAAAAATGGAAAGAAGAGAGGTAAAGCAAACTATTTCTGATTGAAAATACCTGTAAATCCTTTCTCTTTGTGACTTTAGTATACAACAGTTTGAAACCCTGAGGAGCTACATTTGTTCTGCTTGACAATTGTAGGTAGTGATCCCTGGAGGCCGTTGTATTTTAAGGCAGACCAAGTCCTTGTAAAATGAAAAGCTTGATTTAAGTCATGCATGCAATTCTTGTATATAAACCCTTCACTGATCTTGTGAAAAGCTTTTCAGATCAACTGTAATATTCAAATGCCTTCTTTGACAAGGTGTGTAGTACTTTAAATTCCAGGCTTTACTTTGTTCTTAATTTCAGTCTTGGGAGATTGAGTAGACCAGATTCCAAGGCTGTAGTTTGCCTCTGTTGCCTGCCTGCCCAGACTTCACTAGACTGGCAGAAAACTGTCCAGTGAGAGAATTGGTGTTTAATGAAGTAAATTGGCTTGGCCAAAGGCAGTGCCAAAGTACAGTGTGGCTGGGTGATGGGAAGAGACCTTCTCAGCATCAATGAGTGGTGAGGTTGCCCCAGCTGCCTCCCATAGCATTCCGCCTTCCCTGGGAACAGCTACAGCTGAGTCTCAGACACTCTGTTTGAATCCTCACTGCCCAAGTGGGGACTACAGGATCACATACTGCTGTAGCCTCACTCCCTTCAGACCTGAGTCTTGACCTTTTTTAGCAACTCAAAGGAATGACTTTGAAATTACCTACTGAAATGCTACAAATTGGAGCTGCTTTGGGGCACGGGGAGTGGAGTCTTAAATCCATCAGGTTCACCCCAAGTAGCATTTTATCTAGTATTGTGTGAACAAACTGTAGTAGTTTCAAATGCTTGCCAGTGGGGGTTTACTAGAGGGTCTTATAGCATACAGATTACTGTAACAATGGCACTAGAACTTGATTACACTTTAAAAAAGCGTTCTGCAGAACACTTCAGATCATGCTATGGAATACGGTAAACACTGAACTATACCTGTCAAATGAGTAAAGAACTTATTACAGTGCATACACTTTCCCCACTTGTATTTCCTCACTTTCTACCATATTTTGGATTTTTCTGAGAGTCAAACAATCATTAGTGCTAATTAAAACCTTGTAATGGTGGTTTTATGTAAATGAAATTGTCATTTCATGTGGTGAATTTGACTTGCAACATATGTCTCTTTGTTGGCTGCTCCCCTTTTAGAGGAAAGCATATAAAATGGGTGCTATCTTCTGTTTCAAGGTGGATGGCTTTCAAGGACCTTTTGAATGTGGTGTTGTTCTTATGCTGAACATAATTCACAGAATCCTGAGGAAGCCCAGGTGGCATTGTCTCCACCTAGAGATAGGTTATGAAAATTCTGTATTTCTGCATGAACTGCATTAATTCAAAGTGAGGTTAAATCTTAGCAGCTGCCTCCATTTCACTGTTACACAACTGTTTGAAACTTCCTTTTGCAACTTTTATGTAGAAAAAAGTATATCTTGTGGCATTTCTGAATCACCAAAAATGTGGGTTGCCATTAGTGTGGCTGTGAGTGGATTTCTGTCTAATGTAGATATTTTTGTATAGGAGGAAAATGTCTTTGCTTTTAGACTTTATTTAAAATGCACCTTTTATGTAAAGAAATGGGAGGAAGGAACTCCCCAAAGGAATCTGTTTTTCTGAAGCCTCTCTACTTAAAAGCTACGGTATAGTTACAGTCACCCAATCAAGTGGTGCTTTTGTACATGCACACTGAATTCCCTCCCAAATATGCAGCAAAAGAAGGGGAAACTACTCTTCAGTGCTTGGAACTGAACTGTATTCAAGACAGCAATACCTCGTCTGGCTTAGGAGGTCTGTAAGCTCCAAACTGCTCTTTTGTGAGACTGACAAACTTAATGAGGTGATACTTTCTCATCATGGTTGCGAATCTGAAATATTTATTGCCATTGATACACAACTTTTGTCTTTCAAACAGGCAAGACAGAACTGAAATTGTGAAGAATGATTTATGAATGCTTCAAAGAACTAGAGTTGTATATTTCATTGCTAAAATGGGGTGTATGTTCCTGAATCAATAGTTCAGATTATGTCAAGCAAGTCTAATTTAGGTCTATCATTCTTGATAATGTCACTTTAACAATAACTTGGACTCTGTCTTTTTGTGAGATATTTGAAAATATAAACTCAGTGGAAATTGTAGCTGGTTTTTATCCAGTATCTGAAAGGAGTCACAAGTTTGGAATCGTATTTACTCTGCCTTTGTGGTTGCTGTCGTTGATTTCTTTGACCTGAGAAAAGGAAAATGAAACAAAATCTCAGATATGGTTTCCTTTATGTATGAAAGATGAAGGTAGAATGTTTCTTTAAACCTGTTTCTAGACCTGTGCACTACACTTCTTGTGAGAGCTGGCTGCACTGAACATGCCAGCTGAGAGATTACATGTGAATTTAGGATCACAGCAATGGTTTTTATTGGCCCTGATGTTCATGTCTGTGGGGACTGGGACAACCTGAATGTAAAAAGAGTTTAACAGCTTCTGCATTCAGAAATTTAGAAACAAATATTCAAAAGCTGACTTTCATTTGTTGTTAGACTGCTTGGATTATTTAAGGACACTACCTCTGTGAATTGCTGCATCCACATGTTTTTTTTTTATCTAAAGCTCTGAAAGACATCCTTTTGTTTGTAGGCCGTGTCATAAACTGTGCCTTTATTTTTGTCTCGACTCTCATTTTGCAACACAATGATAACAAATAGTTTCTCACTGTTTCTCTATTATGTTCTAAGATACTGAACAGCTGCTGCATTTACTATTAAGATATCTCTTCATACATATCATTTGGCAAACATTTATGAATTAGAAGCATGCCAGATATTTCAGTGCAAACTGTTACAAAGACTTATCTTCTGTGTTTGTTCCTGGACTTGGGGGTAGGGGGAAGTGGGAAGTCCCTACACTTAAGTGGTAGAACATCAGTAGCCCTTGGCTGAGTGATGCTCAGCTGTCTAAGTATTAATGGAATTTATATAATTATTTACTTGCCTCGCCTGCTCTACTGTTGGTCATACACAAGGATGTAACACGCTTGGCAAATGCTTGTTTATGGATTTCTCTTTGCTGGTACAATTTGTGTTTTTCTGTTTGGTTGTTAAATACCCAAGACCAGTGTCTTGCTGGTGTTGCAAAAACACAATGTAAGCATGTATGTGTATATAGCCTGGGCAATACACTTTCTGAGACTCTCTAAGAGGAAAAACTTAATACCTTTGACAATTTATTATTTATTGAGACATAAACCACTAGCTGAAAAACTTTGTTGGCTCTGGGTTGTTGCAGATATAAATGCTAAGTGGTAGAATTGTTCTTTACTTAGAAAGAATATGCCCAAAATTGTGGTCTTTCTCTGAACACAGTGGAAGCAAAACAACAATTCTTCCTTGAATATCCCTGAATTTTACCTCTTCAGCAAGCTTTTTATAGGAAGTTACTCCAAACAGGTATTCATTTGGTATATCTTAAATGAGCTTAGGTAGCTTTTGGGTAGAGGTAAGCAATTAGAGTAAATCTTCATGTAAGTTACATTTGGCCTTAATACCTGTTTGGTAGCACTTTTCAAGGCATTAAAATTAGGTTGCAGTTTGCCTGCAACCATTGGACCAATATTATTAGGGGATCTTTTTCTATTTTTGTTAATAATAAAATAAACAATTAGGACCTCCTGAAAAAAACAGCAGTTTTTCTTTGGGTCAGTCTTTGGGAATTGTAGTGGAAAATATTATCTTGCTACAAAAGATAGTCATTAAGCAAAGCTATCCATGGTTATTAGTAGACTGTATGTTTGCAGAGACAGAGTAGCTTCCCTCTTACATTTTTAATGGTCTCTGAAGTTACTATGGTGTAAATGCCTGTGTTAGAATATCAATCTACCTACTTAATACAGTTACATTAGAGCACAGACTGATTCCTTCAGTTATTAAATTATAAATGAAATTAACTTGGCATGTTTCCTACTTGCATGAAGACAAGGCTTCTTCTGTAAAGCATTTGGGGTTTTTTAATAGTAAAATAAAAGAAATCTCTTTATCTTCCTTATTCCTCTACTTTGAGTTATTTGGATAGAGTTTTCTTTCTGTAGTTTTAGTAGACTTAGACAAAGTTTTCCTAATCCTTTATAGTGCCTGAAAACTGCTCAGTTCTGGTGGAAGGGCAGCTGAAAACAGCTGGTTGATCCCCAAATACACTAATGCATGAAGCAGCTGATGGGTCAAGCCTGTCTTGAGAGTTTGCAGTCCATCTGGATCTGGCCTTCCTTGCTCTGCCTTATGTGCAGTGTTGCAAACTACTCTGCCTGAATCAAAAATGTGTCAAATCCAGTCAAAAGATTTCAAAACAAAGCTCAACAGAGAAAGTAAGAGTAATTAACCACTATCTGACTTTTCTGCTCAAAATTGCATTTTTTTTTTCTTGCATACAAGCTATACCATTTAAAGAAGTCTGATGAAACTTAGGTCTACCAAGAAATAAGGTGTTACCAAGAAGCCATTCCATGTAACATTCTACAATATTTATTCATAGTTTTGTAAAACAAAAGGGAAGCTTGGCAGAAAAATAGTGTTTTCCAAGAGTCTGGGAGCTAACATTTGGCTACATGTTTGAGTACCTCAAAAAATATTAATTACAACTGCAGTTTACTCTAATTGCTAATACAAGTTTAATTGTCGGAGGAGAAATCTTCTGTGTGAACCTGACTTTAATAATTTTATTTAATTGTATTTCCTTTTCCAAATATGATTTTTAATTCCATTTTGAAAATTTGTGATGTGTCAGAAAACTATGCTCTCCTCACCATTAAATCTCCACAAGGGTTTGCAGAGAATTGCTTCATTAGGCTTGACATGGCAAGAAACAGTTCCAACCTATTTAATAATTTAGTTGATGCTTTTTTTCTTTACAGCATTCAAAAAACCACCAAATCATCTGATACTTTAAAAGAGAGTTTAGTGTTCCAGGGAAGGGAAGCTTGACATTTGCCACAGAATGAAATGTTCTCACTGAAGTCAGACTAGAAATAGGTGAATACAAATGCAAATTCCTCAATCCCTTCTGAATCTAGTGGAAAAAACCATTGCTCTGGTCTGACTCAGCAGACACAATTATAAAGCTGGATTGTGGTTCTCCAGTGGTATAGATCCAGTATTGTGAGCAATGAGATGGAATTACCAGCTTTTTTTACTTGGCCATTCTTGTGGTCCTGCTTTTCATTTCCTTAAGTCACCAGGTGGTTTCAGGGCAGGAATTGCAGTACTGAGTGTGAGCATGAGTTGGATTGTTTGTTCTTTGGGGTTTTTTTTGGCATTCCTTCTACTATATTGCTGTCCTGTGTAAATCCTGATGTTGTGAGCATGTCCTGAAGAACATGGTTGGCCATGGAAAACCTCATCTGTAAGTGTAATTGGGCCACAGCTGAGGCAGGAACTGAACTGCTTGGAGGTTTCAAGGCTGGTCACAGCAAGGAGCCTCTGCCTGAGTGAGGTTCTGAGATCTAGTTTTGGAAATAGGGTGCCTGTGTAGCCCTGGCTGTAGGGCTAAACATGAGGAGTTGGGTTAAAGTAATTCTTGTGGCCAGCTCTTTTTTGGCTTCTAATGAGTTAGGTATCTTTCTACTGAAAAAATACATTTTATAAATCCAGAGATAAAATTGTTACAAAACTTACATTCCTAGTGAAATGTTCCTAATGCTCCCTAATTCACTGATATCTATCATGCTTCTTTTTAACTATTAGGAGTTGGCTTTCAGTGGCTATATAGTTGTATTCATTAATTTTAAGTAAGCTGGTTGAAACGCCACACTTTCTAAATTGAACTTACACTTGCACCAGTCTTCTAGAATGATTTCTGGATGTTTTTAAATGGCTGTGATCTGGGTTCATTACACAGACTGTATTTTCTGTGTCTAAAAACATTTGCGTAATTAGTTTTTGTAAAAAACCTGCCTCTGCCACTGAGATGCATATCACAATCTTACAGAGACATAATCAATAAACCAGAAATTCTGAGCCCTGCTCCAAATTTCCTTCCAAGCTTTTCAGCGGTATTTATTTAATCATTAGCCATACCCATGCACTTATTGATCTTGAGTCTACAGCTAGTTTTCTTGGTGTATTTTTTTTTTTTTCCTCAGTATAACTTGGCTACACAGATGTCTTTGGTAGTTTCAAATAGGCAGGTCTTTTACCCTCTTTGTAAGAATGAGGGGACACTGCAGTCTTCCACTAAACACAAGCTTTTTCCTTTTTATGTCACTGGTATTTCATCATGATCAGTAAAGCTGATCCTGCATTTCTGCCTGGTTATTGCATTGCTTTACTACAAGTGGGCCATGGACTTGGACCCGTGACTTGGTGCTGCTCAGAAAAAGAGATAATTCCTGCATTCCTCTCGTTCTACTTCCCCTCCTTGTATTTATGGTCTCTGTTGCAGAGCTACGGGGAGTAGCATTTTTATGGCCTGAAAAAGATGAGTCAGCTGTAAAGTGCCTTGAACTCTGAGAAGAAGCAGCTATATGATATCTCTCTTAAGCATGGACCAGATACATTGGATCTGTGAGTGGTGCTGGAAATTTGTTGTTGCTGGGTTCTATACAGCAATTTGTACTCCTGCACTAATGTGCTAAATCAGGCACTGCTAGTGGTTCCTAGTAGGAGCGTAGGGAAGGGGACACATCTGACAGGACAATTTCCTTCCTTAAGAAACTCCTTGTGATTTCAAAGCATAGGTATTTAGAGTAAGTTGCTGATGTTTCTCAAAACATCTGGTTTCTAATAAAAGTGGGCCACTTTATTTCTCTGCTTTTGATGTGCCATAGCTTTCTCTGGGTTGCTTTCCAAGGCACTGGAAACTCTGTTGCCACTCCAAGCAATGCAGAAATGGGTAACGTGCAAATTACAGCATCATTTTGAAGATTACATAAAAGCTTGTTGTTCCTAGGCATGTACATGAGCAAAGCAGTGGCCTCCTTTGGCCACATCTTGCTGTCAGCTGGGACAGCTTAATCAAACCAACTCCAGGCAGTGATACAGCACAGAGTGCTCTGGTCAGTGTTCCTGGGGGACCCTGGCATGGACTGACCACCTGCTGTGGCTCAAGCCAGTTTTCTTGGCCCCTGTGGCTGCTGCCACAGACCAGCACATTAAAGAGCATCTTTTGTGGGGTGTCATTGTGTTTAGGCAACAGTAGGTCTCTGAAATCAACCGCTGTTCTCATCAGACCTAGCAATAAACATATTTAATGAGAGTACTTTAACCCAGATAAATGCTCTGCTCATTTGGTGCCAGAGTTTCCTTTCTGAAGTAGCTTAATGTCTTGCATAGGGTTTATTTCCCTGCAAGTTGTTACTAATTTTTAGAGCACTGGTAGGGGTCTATATGAAGAGGTGGAATAGTTTTTCTAGCTTGACAGGAGCTTATTTATGCCTTGCAGCTCTCAATATATTTACAAAGGGCCTGCAATAAGCCTTCTTCCTACTTCAGTTTGATTTTTAAGACTAGAATTGAAGCTTTTACATTAAACTCATAGGTTTTTGCCACTCTTATGGACAAGATCTACTTGCTCTGACAGGGGTGAGAAGAGAACTTACTCTACCTGTTGTGAGGTAATGTATTATATTTTGTGAGAGAATGAATATTTGGCTTAGTGATTTCTCCGAGTCCAATAAGATAGGGTTCCTTGTGTTTGCAATATTGCTTTCATTAGCTCATAAATAGCAGCTGTTTTTCCTGGATGTAAATTGCCACAGAAGTGGCTGAGATGGTAATTTTGAATGTCTTATACAACCTTCTGGAAAATCTATGATTTCACTCTTCAGTGCTGCAAAATTGGATCATTTTTAACATTATTGGAATACAATGCAGTTTTTCATGGAAAAAGTCGTTCTAAGAATTAATAATGGACAATAATGCACATGAGGATGAGTTAAATACACTGATGGAGAGAGGATGAGGGCATGTGAATAGAAAGAATTTGTAAAATTTTGTAATGCTAACATATATACTTATCACAGGACACATATTTGAGAAATCTCATCTCTCTCAAGTGAAGCTGATTATGCAAAGAACTGTTATCTCTCCTTCCAGTGCTTCTGTTTTACCTTTGCCTCCTGGATGCATCATACCCAGTGCTCTTTCTGGGTACCTCTCTCACTGCCCTACTTTGAGCCTGGGCAGGTTGCTAGGGAACTCTTTAAAGCTGTAGTAGAAAAAGAAGGTTGAGAGCTAATCAGACTGATCTGTCTTGTATTGCCTTTCCCCCTTTTTGCAGAGTCTTTATAGTTTCAGATTTATACACAATTACGTGTGGTGTGATGTGGTGGGATGCAGCATATGCTAAGCAATAGGTCCCTTTAAGCTCAACAGGCTGTGCCTGTAAATCAGGAGGTGCACCAAATGTTCATCCTACCTGAACTGGCATCAGCTGGTCTTTGTTCCACGACTGAGTCATAAAGTGCCATTTCAGGCATGAGCAGAACAGACTGTGAGTGCAGTAGATCTTGGGAGGGTGGGTGCAGGAGGGTTAGTTTTTGCTTTGAGGCTAAATACCTGAAATGGTGGTAGTTGTAAAACTGCAGTATTTTTCTTAAATGCTGACATGAAATTAAATTTATAAAATATGGTTTTCTGTAGTCTCTGCATATTGTCTTCAGCCTGCTGTGAGAGGGAGGGCTGGGTTTAATTATTTCAAAGTCCAATTTCCTTCCTAAATGTATCCAAATCTGGTTCCTGTTTGGAAGGCAGATCCTGGCACAGGATTTTCTGATGCCAGTCCTGGATATGCTCTGTTTTCACAGATTTAGCTGAATTTTGCATATGACTGTGTAGATATGTGGCCTTCAGAGTGATTGGATTCTGAGCCCAGAATGATTAATCTAATACAAACAGTCTTGTGGCCAAAGATCCTTCACAGATCTGTGATTGTGCATTGAAAAAGGAGTTACTTTGGCTGTCTGCTTTTTATTTATGTAAAACAAAAGTGACTTCTAAGAAAGTTCACTTGTGACTTGTGTTGAGAAAACAACAAAAATTGGCATCAGTCTGTGATAGTCTCATTACTAGAGGCTGAAAATCTATTTGATATCTGCCCTTGCGTTTTAACATTGTTTAGACTTTTCTGGAAGCCTCATCAATATATTAAAGACCTCTGAGCTTAATAGCTGTAGTCAGCAGGGATCTGGTTACTGGTTTATCAAGGCAAAAAATGATTTTCAGTTCATCATGTTCTAGATGTCCTACTGGTAATTCCTGATTTGTACATTCTCACACCTACCTATAGCACACTTCTGTTGGTAGTTTTTAATCTTATTAAAAGTGCACATCCTGTTCATGTAGATTTGTTCGGTTTCTCATTCCTGTATTAGCTCTCCATAGTGATTAAACAAGCAAGATGGCACTATAAAGAATCCAGGAAGAGCACTTAGACTGTAAAAGGTTGTTTCTAAGTATATTGGGAACAGATGAAATCCTAATTACAATTTTGCTGTCAAACATGGTAAAACAGCTGATAGCAGTATAGGTGACAGTTTATAAGAACATAAACATGTCTGATCTGAAGGGGGGAAGCATGTGGTAAGTAATGATGTATTCTTAGCATATGACAATAACAAAGTTCACTCAAGTGAAGTGAATTACTGATTCATGATGCTGATAAAGTTAACTTCTTTCCTATTAACAGGTGCAGATAGCAGGTATTTTAGGGATTTAAAGAATCACCTAAGGAATCTTCTAGAACTGAATGTTCATGGTGGTGTTGGTGTTTTTGGTCGTGGGGTTTTTTTCCTTTTGTTTGTTTTAGTTTTTTTTTTTTTTTGTTGTTTTTTTTTGGTGGATTTTTGTTTGCTTTGTGTTTCTTTACCCCAGAGAACTTCTGGGCAGGCAAGTTTTGGAATTCTGGAAAAAGACTGTTCCCCTGTTTTTTTTTGTAAGGGTGAACAGTATTATTTACCTGAATATTAGAATTGGCCAGTATGACTGTAAAAATAATGAGTGTCTAATGAGGTCCTTGATGAACACCATCAAGAGGATATAGACCTGAGACCACTGGGATGAATTTCTGATGGACAGTAGTGTCAAACTAACTTAATAAGATAGTCTCACTTGTTTCCAAGTTTGGCTAATTGATTAAAAGTAGTACTGAAATAAGAGAGATCATAGATAAGATATTTTAAACATTAACTGTAATACAGCTTAAATAAACAAATTATGCAGAGTGTACTGGCCTTGTGTTATGCAAATAGGAATTAGTTAATGGTAACCTCAAAATGTGATTTTAAATAGGAAGTAGTGACTGTACTTGAATAGTTCCAGATTCCACAAAATGCTGGTCTCAGTGATTTGATGAAATAGTAAAAGCAGCATTTAATCATTACTTACATGTACAGATGACCTCTGGAAAAATTAGGGAATACTAACCAACAAACACAGGTCCTGACTATTCTGTGGGGTTTGGGCAGCTGAATTCAGATGAACATGTGTTCTCTTTGTTTGAGGGCTTTTAATTTGGTCATGCTCTAATAGAAGTTAAATATTTGAGGAAAGAAACTGAGTTCTGGGAAACAGTTATGAAAAAAGCAGGAGGATGGGGATAATGGCTAATTAACAGTTTATGATCTCTCAGGGTGAATTTGCCCTGAAACCCTTATTCTATTCTTAGATTCACAAAAAAGGAACGATTTAGAAGGAGCAATAGTTTCTGTATTTGAAATTGGTGTGACAGCTATTTGGATCATCTTAGTCTGAGTCCATAATGTAACTGGAAAATTGGTCAAGATACATTAAAAAATGGTTAAACAATCAAATAGACAGTGAGTGCTGCTATTTTTCTACAGGGACTGATTTAGTTGTTTTGTACTTTTGCGGGCCAAGTATTTTGGCGAGATTTGAGGCAATATTGTCTTCTTTATTAATGAATATAATGAAACTTTCACTTGAAAATATTATTCTGTAAAGATTGCTTTCAAGAGTCAAGGAAAAATCACACATTTACTTCAAGTAACAGGTCTGCTTGTGTTGGGGAGCATGGACATAGAAATACTGGAGGAAATGGCAACAAGAGATAAACCATATCTGTATAATTCATTGGAGCCAATAATGATGAATTATCACAAATCAGCTTTCCAGCTATGTCATTCAATAACCTCTGGTCTTTATTTATTACTTTATTAATGAAGAATGAGAAGAAAAGCTTAACAAAAAAAATCCCCATTCACTAAAATTGAGCCAGTCATTCCAGAAAAATGACTAAGTGATTCTTGCTTTAAAACTTTGCTAATTAAAATAAAAGCTTCAGGATAACTATTTTGCTGAATGTAACCAGTCGGTGGCACTGGTCCCAGTTCAGATGTGAATGCAGCCTACAGAAACTAATTGACTAAGTTGTTTTGGTCTTGCCAGAGCCTAAATACTGTCATGTTTGTCTGGCAGATGAGAAAAAGCTTTTCTGTTTTGTGCAAACTCTGTCAGATTACATACAGCATGCGAGACAACCATGTAGGGTTTTCAGCTTCTGCACAGCACTGTAGAATGTTACCACTTGAAATGAATGTCAAGCTGGCTTGGGTTTAGTTGCAAATACTCCATGAAGGTTGAATTGTATTACTGTTTAAGATTTCCAGTTGCTGTTTGGTGTTGAACTTAATTAAATTCATAATGGCAAATGTTTGATTTAAAACTGTCCTATTGAACCTTGTGCTAGAGTGTGTAATCCCTGTGATAGCCGTTCTGCTCTTAAACGTTTTTGTGATGAATCATCCAGTTTATTTGTAGTTAAACACATATTCACAGGGGGGAAAATCTTCCCATGAATTATTCTGAAAGCAAATCCAGTCCCACAGTTAGATGCTCATAAATAGACTGAAAAATCATGTTTATGCAAAGAAAAGGCACAAAGACTGCACTTCACTCGCCTCTTGCTTAAGATTTTTAGCTCCTGGGGGCCACAAGCCATGAACTGGCCCTTTGAGTAGAAGCATAATTTAATTTATTCTCAAGGAGTCAAAATGTAAATTAAATACTAGATTCTGTTCTTGATTATGAGCCATGACCAACATCTTGTATTGAAAAAAATGGATTGTGAAACACAGCAGGGATATTACCTTGAGGGGAGAGGAGGACCTTATTGCTTATGGAAGATAGGGGGAAACATGTTCTATACAGCTTGTTGTTCATTGAACTTGCTTGTGAAAATCTAAAAATCATTGAGTAGAAAAAAAAAAAAAGGAGTTGACCCCAGAATTTGCAAAGTGAGCACAAGAAAAAGTAGCACTGTCAGTAATTTTCAGCAAGTTGTTAAAAAAATAAGAAATTTTGCTCTAAACGAGCAAAAGATGGGGTTGATAATTTTTTAGGGCCTAGGACTTGGACATTTAAATCAGCATGAACATTTATACAGAGTCACAGTCTAAGTGAGCTTTCAGCTTGTTTTCTGGTGTGAAATTTGAAATAGTAATATCTGTAGTTCATTCAACATGAATGTCACAATCAGTCTCTTGCCTTTGTATTCCAAAGTCATTTCTAGTCAAGTCCTCACTTAAAGTAACAAAACTGCCTGAAGATAAAAAGTAAAACACCTCTGTTAAACATCTTATACATCACTGCACTAAAGTTATTTTGTTAAGGAATTAAATCTGTTTCTTTCAAATGATTCAGTCAGCTAAGTGGATAATTTTGTATTACCATGGAAATGAAATCGTAACTTGTAATTGTCAGGTTTTAAAAAGTTTGATGCACAATACAATGGGTTTTTTTATCTTTAATTTGCTTTCGTGTTTCTTCCTAATTAATTTCCTGATTAGAATCTGAGTGATAAAGTTGCTTTGTAATCAAGATAGGATGCTAAAGTAAGGAGCAGTCATCGAGGTGAAATAGATAATTGTTTAAAGTCGTACCAAGTTGGTTGCTTTCTTTTTATCTAATTATTCTGAAGAAATCTGGATAATTTATTTTAGTTTGTGTTTGTGATGATTCAAAGACAGAACATTAATTGTTTGTGGCTGGAAATATTTAATATTAAACACAGAAGGACCAATTGCTTTCAGGGCTGTAGTTACTGCTGGTGTAAAAAAAAAGTGTTTAGATTTGAATATTAAATTATGTTCCACATCCTCAGTTCTTGGCTTTCCATACTTTTTTGGCTTAGTGATTGCAATAAAATATTAAAATTCAACTACTTAGCTGTAGGCAAAGAAATGTCTGCTGGGTATGTGGTGCCTTTCTTGACGAGAGCATTTATTTATTATCTCCAGGTTTCACTGTTGATAGTCATTATCTGCATTTAGATCTGCCTCTAAAATGAGGCAATTCCCATTTTCATTCCATATCCACTGCTTTATATAAAAAGTTACTGAGGTCTCTCTTATCTGACATACCAGTTATATAGCTTTTTAGTGGTTGCAGTGGCTGGCTTCCTACTTAGATGCACTTAAATCTTTTATTTGGGGATGGACTCTCTACTCCCACCCAAAGACACAGTTCATAATTCCTTACTTCTCTCATTTTATAATAAATATAAAAAAAAAGCTAACTACAAGGTTAGAAGAAGTAAACAAATTTAGTTCTTTTTGCATGGACTGGAGTATAGATTTGACTGTTGATTCTCCAACACTCTTCTTACCCTTATTGAGCTTTATTTTCCTAGGCATTTGGAGCTGGTAAGAGAGGCTCCCAGGAATGCTGCTCCAGATCAGAGAAGGTAGTTTTCCTGCCTAATCCAACAGTTGATCTTGCTCCTCAGCTAAAACTAAGTATATTCAGTGATGTTCACTCTGGCTCAAAAACTCTTGCAAGTTAAGATATATAATGGCATTAATGAATAAAGGAAACAAATAACAAATACATGCCAGTCCTATAAACAAAAAGACAGACTTTCTCAAGTTGTCTCAGTGAAAAAAAAGTATGAAAAAAGGTATGAACTAGAGCTATTTTGGTATCAGGAAGAGGATAGCATTCCTAGATCTCCCAGGAAGCTATTCAGGATACAGCAGAGCTGTACATGATAATATTCAGCCCACACCAGAACCCAGTGAATGACAAGATAGATGTGGTTTTGTATTTTTGCAATTACAATTCTCTCAAACATCAGAAAAAATATTTTCAGGCCATGGGGAATCAAATTAATTTTTCAACTGCATAACAGGATTTTTCTTGATGTAGAATTGAACTATACCCCACAGTCATACAATTTACTTGTCATAGGCACATACTACTTTCATTCCTTAAGCCTATATTTCCTGGAATTGCTTTTGCAATGTATGTTTTATTGGGACTGTGTCATTCGCTGAGCCCTTACTTTTCAACATAGCACTTAAAAAGAAAAAACACACAAACAACAACAAAAGCCCAGAACAACAACACATCAGGAAAAAAAAAAGGACAAAAACCCCCTCCCAAACCAAGATAAAACGTGAAGGTGAGAAGGCAAATCTGAGAGTAGAGATACTGCACTGGTCACCTATTAAAAAATAGTCAGGCTTTTTTGTGTACTTTAGGTTGGGGTTTGTTTGTTTGTTTTTTTTTGGTTGTTGTTTGTTTGGTTTGGTTTGTTTTGGGGTTTTTTTCGGGGGTGGCGGTTGTTGTTTGGGTTTTTTTTAAGGGATCAAATTAAGTTTTGACTGGATGTTCCTGATGGAACTTTGGTATCTTAAGCCAGTTTCATCACTTGGTTGCTTTTGCAGTTTACTGAACACATTAGTGATATGTTAGTTCACAGTAGTTTGTAACATTTTTGAAATCTTTGTCTTCCATCAATTCCAGCTGCTTTCTATAAGGTATATATTTGTATATATAGTTACACTTTTAAAAAGTGTAGCTTTTCAAAACCTCATAGGGCTGAAGCATAAAGTCTAGTAATGGCCCAGCCTTGCCCACCTCTGCTGGCCAAGGTGTGTGTGGAAAGATTCTGAGCAAACTCCTCTCAGTTCTTGTGCCCGAGTCAGTTTTAGCTTATAGGTGAATTCTGTAGCCTTCCCCTGCTCGAGGGCTGTGCCTGAAATACAGGAGTAAGCGTGCCCAGATCACTGCTGGGCTGCACTGAACTCCTCTATGAGAAAAGCTACTCTGAGGACATAATAGCATTATTATGCTGTTTCCTACCCCTAAATACGGATTGGCAATTTTTTAACTGACTGGTGAATTCTGAAAACACCGGGTAAATGTGCACTTTACATGACTTTTGCTTAAACCCTTCTAAAGATAGCCTTCCTTAACTGTGTTTTCTGCTGATAGTGTGGCCTTCATATGACCTTGTGGTTTAATAAGCTGTACATTAAAGCATTGCTGCTTAATTAGTTAATGATACCTTGATCAAATTAGATAAATGGATTGGAACAATGCTGTATTCAATTAATTTTCATTTTCAACTAATGACTATTGCTACAAATGCCTGTAATTTGAGATGTGATTTTGTGTTGCGATATCTTATTCATTTCTTTTTAAAACAGGAAAGCTAGGTCTTTCCAGACTCAAAGGCATTTATTATTTTCAGTGTAATTACATTTAAGCTTGTTAATTGGTGGCACTAGATATATATTTTTCACATGTGATGCTTATGTAATGTGTACCCTGCTAGCATTTGCAGGCAAGATGTACATCAAGTATAGGTGTCCTGTGTCAGCTTCTCAGGACAGGCTGAGTTTGCTGCTACAGGGCAGTCCAAGCCCTGTGCTCCCCATCATTGCTGAAGGGCTGCTGAAGAGCAGAGAGCTGAGGTAGCTCAGGCTCTGCTGCAGCTGCAGCCTGGGCAGGGCTGGCACCAAACCCCCACAGGAGCTCAAGGCCTCCCTGTCAGGAGGGCAGTAAAAATATCCTTGTCAGAAATGCAAAGCATTCTCTTCACCACATCATTAAACAAGCAAACTAGGTCCCTCATATTCTTGTACCAAGCTAATACAGCTACACAAGTCAATATATTTTAAAGCTGTGTATCTCACCCCTTGTTCCTACAAGGTATGACCTTTTATCAGAACTGTCACTTCAAGGTTTGACAAAATTTGACATTATAGCTGTAATGTCATGAAGCCATGGGATGAGCTGAGAAGAATGAATTGCTTCATAGGCCAGTAACAAAGTGAAATGTGAACTGAGGTGAAGATATGTTTGTCAGTCATCAGTGCAGGTTAAAAAAACCCAAAATGCAATGAAAAAGATGCTTTGTAGGTGCTTCCTTTTTCATGGACAATTAAGGTTATAGTGCTTCTTTTGCTCTTAGAGAGAGAGAAAGAACACCCCTCTGACTAGTAATGTATTATTACAAAAACAGTCATAAAAACAATCATTCTGATTCTTTGGAGAAACATTTGCATCTAGATGAGCCCTCTTGAAATGGACAAAGAAAGAATCCTTAGCAATTAAGCAAAAGCTAGTATTATGGATGCGTTCAATTTTCTTTTAATTGCAAAAATTTCACCATGTAAAGCTACTTTATCTTTGATGCTGGAGATTTCCATTATGATATCAACTTCTGAAAGATACGGATAGCAAAAGAATAAAAAGGCCTAGTTAATTGTATAGCAAATTCTGTCAATTAGTTTGCAAAATCTGGACAGAACAGTAGGCCATAAACAAAAGGTATTTTAAAAGTTAGTCTAATGCAAAAGGAAACTGAGTGGTTATGAGCTGGATCCATGCTTGTTTGTGAGATGATAATTGAGTATTTTGTATCAAAAGTCTTCTACACAGATTAAGTTCCAGTACCAGCTGATAGTGGTATTGTCTGCATTTAAGATTATGCCAATAGTCTCCCAGAGTTTTGCATAAAAAGTGGGGAATACTAGCATGATAGGAATTGTGGAGTTGTTTTGTAAAGGGCTGTGGTCTGACTGTTCAGTTAGAAGGTTTCTGTCAAGGTTTTTATAATTTTGTGGTTATGTGAGTAAAAAAGCAGATGAGTGTGAAGTATAAATGGTGTCCATCAGCTCCTGGTTTGAGGATGTGCAGGATCACTTGTTTAATTCCTCAGTGCACTGAGTGCTCCCAGGGGATATGTGGCACTATTTGACAGAAGGATGAGGGCTGTTGTATATAATGTGGCTTCCAGAGATGTATGTATTTTTAGGCTTATAAAAATGTATTGGACTTGAGAATTATTTACTCACGCCATTCTCCTTCTGGAAGGTTATTAACTTCCTAATTTCATGTGTAGTCTTTAGGTCTGAAGTTTACTATCCATTGAGTGGATTCTCTTGGACTGAAAGGTCACGATAGGGATCTTTGTGGTCATACCTCTAGAACTGACTGTGTTCCTTCAGCTTTTCCATTTTCTTGCTGCTTCCCCCAGGTTATCAGGGTGACCCTACCCAAAAGTAGTAAAACTGAGGTGAGCTGTCTGTATGTTTCCTTGTCTCACTTGGGTCAGCATTTTGTACTTTACCTTAGGGCTTGTACCAGGATGCAGCTTCTCAGTATCACCTGGAGGAGCACAAGTCAGTACAGAGGTGACAGGGCTGTTGAAATCGTGACAGCATGGTGCCTTGGCTTCATGCAGCAATATGTTTTTTTTCAAAGAAAAAGAAAAAAAATTGAAACTTCTTTGTTTACATACTGTCTAAAGAAACATTTCTTATGGTATGTTTCTTAAAATTATGGGCATATATTTACCTCTAGTGAGTGGGGTTCAAGACAATCTCTCCCTCCATACATTTGATATGAGATGACGAGCTGGTTAAGGTGACTTGTCATGGTATGCTCTTCCTGTGATAGAAAGCTATGGGAATAATTTTTGGTCATAAAAATTTTAGCGATTGTTTTGATAATGTGTGACCAGTGTTTACATTAATATTTGTCTGTAGTTCAGTGAAGTGATAATAGCTTTATTTGCTTGACTTTGTGTGGCATTTTTAATATTTTGGCTGAAAAAAAATTGGTAAAATGGTAAATTAATTATATGTACATCTGTAATCCTATTTGCAGAAGCAGCCTGGAGCATTGCAATGTGACCTTTATAGAGCACAATTACTGGCATGTTTTGCAGATTTTTTTTTTTTCCAGAATTCTGATCTTATTCAGAGCTGACTAATACAACTCAGACTGAAAATAGTGAGCAAACATGAATAAAGTTAGATTATTTATCTGCTTACATTTAGGTAAAAAACTTTATCAGAGAGCTATTATACCACCAAGGATGTCTCCTTGCAATTCTTCAAAGAGTAGGGGAGTTAAAATTTATAAATTTACCATAATGGAAGTTAGTGCTTTGATATAATATAGGTGTCCTTGTTTGAGTATATTATGAAGAGACCCTGAGTATAAATTATTTTTGTTTAACCTTGAAAATAGCCTGATTTTATGAATGCTTAAAGCAGTATATATAGAGAAGATATCAATTTTTGTAGATTAGGTATATCTAAAGTGTGACAGCACTCCATTGCCTGATGTGATTGAATAGCTGAAAGGTAGTCACAGAGGGTAAGGATTATCTACAGCCATAAGCTTGCTTTTGTTCCAAGGGATGGTATACTGTCTCATACACATGTATCTTCATGGAGGAAACCTAAAATGTTTTTCTCTATCCTAAGAACTTTTCTTCATAAAAGAAGAATTCTTACTCTAGGTGACTCTTGGCTTTTCTATAAAAGAAAAGATACGCCATCAAAACAAAAAAACCCAACAACCATACTAAAACAGTTGTGCAATCCTATCAAGTGAGTTTGAACTACTTCCTCCTCCCGACTCCACAGCTAACTATAAATTGATTCCTCATCCTCATGTCTCTGAAATAAATTGCTACAGAAGCATAAATTTCGCCAGCCAGTTATAAAAACAGGTCATCTCTAGTCCAGTTCTCCAAATAGGAATGCTTGAGATGGAAGCATTCCTCATCATTATTTTGCCCCTAGTAATGCTGTTTTATGTATCATAATAGCTTCCTAGGATTCAAAATAACTGTTTGAAGAAGCAGTTGTTTATTGTCACAATCAGTCCAATATGCAAGTAATTCAGAACACTTAGTCTTACAGAATGCTACTGTAAAACTCCATGCAGACCAGATTTCTTCTCCTCAGACTGTTAGAGCTTTTCTTATTTAGTGATTGTTTAATATGACCTGATTTTGATTGATCTTATAAAAGGTCAGATAATTTGATTATAGAGCAGTTACTATAATGAAAGGCAAAGTAAATAAGCACTGTTCCCACGGGTATAGGTGGGATACACAGGTGTGTTGAGCCAGGTAAGAATTTTGGACATTGATGAGGCTGATTCAGTGGCTGAAAGAGAAGTTGAAGATTGTACACTCTCGAGTGGATGTTGGATGGAACTAAAACCAGTAGGTTTTTCCTGGATGTAGTCTTTAGTCTCATTATGAAAAGAGGACAAAATTAAATTAATTATTAAAACAGTGTGCAAGGGGAAACATCAAGAAATCCAGGTCATATGCATAGCATGTCTGTTTCAAGAGTTGCAAATGAGTTCAAACAGAATTTCAAAATGGACTACATGATGCAATTTCTAAATAGGTACTGTACGGTCCCATTCCAGCAGCCCTAATAAATATTTCTGTTGTTATTTTTTTACCCTGTTTAATAACCCTGAATCCCAACTGTTTTCATCTAAACTGTGATTTATACTGTTTAGCCTCTGTCAATGAAAGAGTTGCACTGGGAGACGTCTAGAGAGATCTGTTTCCTGCCCACACCATCTTAGGACCTGAACTGTTTGCCTGGCCGAAATGGTTGCAATCAAATCTGTGCAGATAAAAGAGCACTTTCCCACAGACAAGTCTCCAGGCAGGCACTTTCTTTTTTGATGCATTGTTGTGCAAGTTCTGTTGTGCCCTGAGAATACTTGGTATTGTTTGCCTTGGTAAAGTGGCAAAAATCTCCTGCTGGTTTTGCTCAGCTTGTGTTGCTCATTACTTGACAGATTATAGCACAGTGCTAACTTCCCCAGTAGGGCACAGATTTTTTAAAAGCCATAGTTTGCTCTGGAGCTGTTCTGAAAGACTGCAAGGCCAAACTGAATCAATGGGCACAGCAGATAATCCAGGAGTGTGCTGGTCCAGGGCGTGCAGCCCAACAACCTGTGCTGCATTTCATCAGGCTACACTGGAAGTTGAGATCTACTTTAAACTTTTGTGCTCAGCATTTTGGATGCTACGTGTTGATTGTGCTTTAATGCAGTTGTTCTGAGAATTATTTTCCTAACATTTGTTATTTGACTTTCTGAGAGGTGTTTCAAGTGCTTTATGGTATTGCACTAGTCTGTATTTATCATGTATCAGACCTGCATGAACACATACTGGATCTTGGATGTGTGCCTGAGTTAGAGTAGAACAACCAAGGCTAAGATGCAAGAGCTATGTGAATTTTTATCAAATTGCTTGTCTGATAATTTACTGCAGATGGGATTTCAAAAACTTAGTCTTGAATATAAATAGGGTATAATAAATTTGAGAAGAAGTTTGTTTTCTGAAAAGAAATCTTCCATTAAAAAAAGTAATTTCCATACGCTAACAAACTAGGCAAGTTATTAGTGGCCACATCTTTGTGAAGGAAGCATAAGGGACAGCCTTTTCATATTTTTCTTTTTTAATCCTTCTTTCTGAGTATTATTCCTCTGCAGCTGGCTAATCTCTTCTGTAAGATTTCTTTTTAATTGGAAGTTAAGAAGTTCTTATGACAGTAATTATTCAGGGGGCAACCTCTGACTTGATGCTCAGCGTGGTAAATGAACATATATTATTTTTTTGCTTAAATCAGAGTGTTTTCAGACTCTTCTGCTTTCTAAGAGGTGTGACTTCTCCAGATAAGGTTTCTAATGCAGCTGAAGAAGAGCTAACTTGCTTGAAATTGAGATGCTTTTCCAAGGACATTTCAAGGAAAAGCAGGTGATGATATTATATCAGTGTTACTAAACCATAAATGATGTAATACGTGTCCTAAGGGTGACTGGATTACACTTTTAATGTCATGGTGGAAAATTAAGGGGGGAAAAAAAATCATGGTTTTAGGCTGTGGCTACAGCACCTATTTCTCAATGACTGTGCCATCTAAACAGCTGTTTTTAACCAGCTTGGGTACATTGCTAATGGAAAGGATAAGTGGCACCTGTAAAAAAGGAGGGGTGGCAGCATTTAATGGGGGGACTGGATGATCTCTACTTGCTGCTCCTCCTGTATGGGGTGGAAGGCAGAAGGGGGTGAGCGTGGACAAGCCTGAAGTGTAGTGAGGTAACCTAAAAGACCAAGTTGCAAGCTGGTGTGGTTGAGGCATCTGTTCTGCTCCAGATACAGGGAGAGCAGCTCTTAGGTGAAGTTGGGAATAGCCTCAACTTGCTCAGGTGGTTTCATGCTGGGGTATCAGTTCCAGCCTCTGCTTAAATTCAGCTGCCTTCAGCAGTCATTTGCAGACTTGCACCAGGCCTGCTTTTGCTGAGCACTGCATTCCCCATGCTGTTATATTGCTTGTCTTCACAGGGAGAGCTGTTTATGAAGAATGCACTGTAAGGTGAAGTTTATGGGAGGAGGGATAATGTCTTGAAGATGTCTTAGAAAGCTGGGTTAGCTGAAGGTGCAGAGGGATGCTGTAGACAGTGAAGAGAACGTGGAAGTATCGTACTATAATGAATATGCAATTTAATGTTGGCTATATCAGAGGTAGTATTTTCTTTAAAAAAAAAATAACTAAAGAAATACAAATTACACTGAAGAGGAGAGCCATTTCTTGTAGAAGAGTTTAATAAAAACAAAAATGTGTTCTGACTTTTTCTCAATTAGGAAAAAAATATATTTTTTTTTCTTTTGGGATTTAGCAGTATGTAGTGTGCTTAACAATGAAATTTTGCCATTTGTCATTGTAGGTTTTTTTTAATTATTTAGCTATTCTAAGAAAATCAATTTAGCTGAGTAACAGTGATAGGATCTCCGGCTATTATCACCTAATCATTAATTTTTCCTGGTCTCTGTTTAATACAACTGCTGCAGAATGTTTAATAAATCATTAAAATATCTTGGATTTAACTGAGAAATGAATTATTTAAAACCATAACTGCAACCTATTTCCCCACTCCCAACCCCCAAAACCCTCTTCACTTATTAAAGGGTAAATGAATTAAAGCACAATGAAATCATAAATGTGAGAATCTACAGCTTTTTAAAAAAATTATGAAGAGAATAAATGCAGATGACAGAATTCCTAAATCTAGTCTGCTCATGATCCATGCTTGTGGATACCACACAATTGTATTTCATGAAGTACTTAGTGATTGTCTGGGTTAGAATGAAGATATTGCTCTCTTTGTTTTTGCCACCACAATTTTTTTTTTTTTCCTTTTTCCTATCCAAAGCATCAAGAAGACCTTCAGCACAAACAGATTTATTAGTTACTTGGTTGGTGTTTTGCTGTTGTGATTCCAGCCCTGGTTGGGGCACAAAATGAGTGTCTGGATGCACAGCAGAGTCAGTGCTATGTACCTGGAGACCCTTCAATGGCAAGGACCAACAAGGCACCAGTGCCTTGCTCCTCTGGGTCTGGCTAGTGAGAGCTGCCCATGTGTGTAACTTGACTTGGTTAAACAGTTTTGGTTACAGTTCTTGTTGTTCTTTTTACTAAATTGAGCATCAGGATTGCTCTTTGAACATCAGATCCTGGTGGCAGGAAAACACTAACGGGAGTGTAGAAGAAACTTTCAGCTGGTATGAAATGGTCAATCACAAAATATGCTGAGTTAGAAGGGATCCACCAAGCACCACTGAGTCCTCTCTTCTACTTCATGTTTTACAGGCTTGATGAATGTAGAGCCTGGAATGTTTGTTTACAGGAACTGAATAATTGAAGAAAATTTAAGCCTAGCTGAATAGCCTCATTAGGTTAAACAGATTCCTTTTTTAGGATTAAAGGGTAAGGAGAAAGATAATGTAAATAAGTAATTTGATCTCCTGTAAAATGCTTAGTGGAATTTTTAAATATGTCTGTACCTACTGAATGGTAAATCCAAAAACAGATGGTTATCAATATAGTTGTTAGCTCCTTTTATGAGTACGTTATATCTTTTTCTAGTGGAAGTTGCTTTATTTAGTAGCTAAAAATCAAGGGAAATGTTCTCTTACTTTCTTACAATACTTTTAAAGTCAGTTTAAAGGCAGAATTAACTCTTCCTGAAAGCTGACTTTTTTTTTTCTTTTTGTGGGAATTAAAAAATAAAAAAATAGCAGTCAACATATACTTAGAAAAAAAAATTCAGTTATTTATAGCAATAAGAATCAGTTAGTTCTCTTCTTCAGAAGCATCTTCTGGTGTTGCTGTCTAATAAAGAGACTCTTGAAGCTGTATATTGAGGTAAATGTCATATAATGTTGCTCGTACTGATGCTAAAGAGGATTAAAATGACAGCTTTGAGATTAGGGAAAAAGTCTATTTACATATGTGTGCATTGCATAACGAGCTGTTGACTCCCTGGTGTGGAAGGTCCAGAGGGAGTGAAATGTCTGTTACCTTATTCTAGAAATAACAGTTGGACCCAGATATTACAGGGTAAAGGGAAACGTTTCTCTTGTGAGATGTTCAAAAAGGAAGAGTAAAACTGCCTTGTGTAAAGTCTAACACAGGCCTGCAAGTGTCTGTGTGAAACACATTTATTTGTTATATTGATTTTCTTTTCACAAATTAGTCTCGAAAAAAAAGTATTGTGTATTTCAGTTGCTTAAATTATTATCTACTTATGCGTCATATTTTGAGCACAGACAATGTGAATACTAATAGAAAGGAAAGGTGTGGGAAGGCAAACCCAGGGACAGCTGAGGAGCATCAAAGAACAGTTAAAGGATCGTTGAGTGCTCCGTGCTCCCAGTCCTGTTTGACAGGAGCTACTGCAAAAACCCTCATCCATTCCATCTTCCCAGTCACTCTGGGTTTGGCCTTTAATGTTGATGAGGAATTTATGTGGGAAAATCTTTCTAATGATGGAAAGCAATACCAGAATAACAGAGGAGAGAACCTAAGGGTTTCTTTTTTTTTTTTTTTTTTTTGTGGGAACTGCATTGCATATTCAGGAATCACGAATAATGACAATAAGAAGTGTATGAAGTCATTGACTCTTTATTATCTATTTTGCCCCTTTCTGTTTCCAAGTTATTACAAGCCAACTTGATTTCACCAAGTAGCCAGGAAAATGCATTCACCAAAATCAATGTCAACCTTTTTGAGATTTTGTTTGAAGGATTGGTTATAGAGCTGTATGGCCTGCCTGCATAACTCTAAACGCCTATTTCTGTTTTAGGATGCTTCTGTTACTGTAGTGAAGAATTTGGCTCATGCACCTTAGCAGGTGACACTGGCTTCACATTAAAAAGAACCTGAACTATTGCAGAACAGAAAATGCAGTGATTGCAAGGAAAGACATCTGGTATCAAGTATCATTGCAGTGAAAACCATGCCCAAATGCTTGTTGCATTCCTTGACAGAGAAATGATCTGTTTATTTCCATAAACAGACATAATTCTGTTAAAGCAAATTACAGTCGACCTCTGATTTGTATCAGATTACGGTCTGCCCAGCAATGTATTAATTAAGTGCTCTGGAGGCATTCAGTGGGAGAGCTGACCTAGGGCATAGAAAGAACAAATCAAAGTATATGAAGGAGAATCCAGCTGTGCTAGAACAGTGTTGAACCTTTGCATGAAACACCCAACAAATCAAAGCTGAAAATTTGCAGTTGGCCAGTTCATAATTGTGGCTACTGTGGCTACAGGCAAAATAGACATTGGTTTTGGGTCAGCAATACCTCTTAACTGTGAAAGGCAAAACTGAAATAAAAGATTATGCCTTTTTTTTTTTTTTTTTTTTTTACATAAAAAAATTCACATTGGGAAATGGGTTGATACAGATGAATGGAAACCTGGAAACATCTTGGCTGCATGGCAGAGTTGTTATGAGGGGGAGCAGGGTTTTCTTTAGTGGCTTTCCTCAGTTTGTCTGACTTTATCAGTTTGCATTCTGATGTGTGCAGGGTTTTGAGTAACTTCCGTGTTGCTCCTCATTTCATATGAGGTTACTTTTGTCTCAATCTTGACCTTGAAGATATGGTGTATAAAACCTGATAAACAGTGACTGAGGGGAAAATAGTAAGCTCATTTTAAAGAAGGGGCAATTAGTATTCTCCAATTCTGCAGTAATATCAGTGACATTCAAGGTGCAGAAGAGCAAGCAGAAACCTCAACGTTCCCCCTAATTTTGTCCTTTCTGTTTCCTGCCCTCTAGACAAAAAACACCTGTAGACAAAGTGTTTTCAAATTTGGAATTACAGGGGCTCTTTGGAGGCATGGCTGTTTCTCAAGCGCATGGCAGACTCGTTGTGTGTATGGCTGTGTTTCCTCCAACCAAAGGCACTGATCCAATGCAATGTGCTATTGTAGAGATGATCAAATGCAAAAATTAGCTGTCCCAGCCCTTCCCCAGAAGGAGGAGGGGAAGCGAACATGTCTATGGGTTTCACCCCTGTGCTTTACCTCTCAAATACTGGGTACAAGAGAGGAAAGGGTAAACCATAGCTGATATTGTTCTGCTTCCTTGCACAGAGCCTAGAAAACAGTGATTGTAGGCATTTTTAGCCATTAATAATCTATGCAATTGTAACCTTCATAATTTTCTCCCTTCAAAGTGTGGAAGACGCTGAAATAACAGCCTAAGGAGGTTTGGAAATTGGGACTTGGCATTTAAAGCCTAGTCAGCTTGCATGGCATTGTGTAGTAATTGCTAGTTAATGTAATAGCAAAACCATTACGGTGACAAAATCTTAGAGTGTATTTCTCTTTTGATGTGTAAATGAAGACTGTCAGAAAGCAGTCCAAATATTAAATAGGCCCCCTCATTCCTTCTAGTTTGGAAACACTTTGCTTAATCACTGCCAGCATATATATGTAGTCTTTCGCTTGTGTTTGCCATATTCACTAATATTATCTTTCCCACAGACGAAGGAGCAAGATATAGAGGGGCTGTGAGGTGTTCATGAGGTTATCTGCTCAGACAAAGGAGCAATGATTTTTAACTGAGATTCTGCTAGTGTTTTTCTTAGCAAACTTCTTAAGCCTGAGTATTCTGGTATATTGTTTCTTTACAATTAACAGTGCAAGACTAAAGAAATTCAGAAAGGATAATGTGTTTCTAGGAATTAGAGTGAGATTTTGAAATAAGCTGCTCACCTATTTGTAGAAATTATAAAAGCTTCAATAAAATCAAACAGTAACCATCTGTCTTTTTCTGTTCTGTAAATCTTAATTGTTTTTATGATACAGACATCAAAATATAATTTACTAACCTATCTTTAGTGACCACAAAAAGATGTTAAAACAAATGTTCCTATATTGCTTTCTCGCTTTGGCAGAGTTCTTCATAGGTGTGTTTCTTCTATTAAAGATCTCAAATGGTTTTGTGAATTACCAGGAAAAGTTTTGTTTTGTCTTTTTCCCCTCTATCCAAATAGAAGTTGCAAACTAATTCTGAGGAGGTTTCCATAGGCTTATGTATTATTATTTTTATATTGTTCTAGATTATTATTATATTATGCTAAAGTGGTTTTATGAAATAGTGGTTTGATTCACATGTGCTGAAATAATGGATCACTTCTGGGGAAGAAAGTGAAAAAATCCAACCAAACCGCCTCACAGCAGTACATTTACCAAAGTCAGCAAGCCTGCAGTATTAATAGTTGAATGCCACCGAGGAAATAGCCTCCATGGAGGAATTAAGTAGCTAATATGTGATGTTAGGTCAAACAACAGCTTCAGCTGGGATTAGACAGGAATTGCTGCTCATCTTTCTCTCACAGCACATCTCTGCTTTGTTGCTATGTTGAAGGCTGTTCTTTGAGAGACTTGAGACTGTGACATTGTCCCAAAGGTCCATCTTCCTGGGGGTCACTGGCTAAAAGGGCCTCTGCAACCACACTGTAAGCCTGCAGAGCCCCTCTGAGTGCTGTGTGCTGTCTCACAGGACTGTGCAATCTTTCTTCCTCTCCAGTCTTTTTCTCTGAATGGTTTCACTGCAGTGGGATGAACTGTTGCTTCCTCTGTCCTGTGGTAAGGATGAACAGGTAGTTTATCATCATTGTGTTGCCTAATGTTGAGAAATATTTCTAGTGGTTCTTTGATCAAAGTGTGCAAGGTAATCACTGTGGTCCAATGTCTTTTTCTGCTTTACTAGGTAAACTGAGCTTCAGTGCCTGAGGACATATTAAAAAAAAAAAAAAAAAAAGGGTGTCATACACTGTTTAAGGTGACTGCTGGGTGACTCAGACTCCTGAACTTAAGGCTTATTGCAAACAATATGGAATAACTTGGTGCAAAAGTCCGTCCTTCCAGCCTGATGAGCTGAGAAAAGCAAACCATTTATTTCATAATGTAGAGGGTCCTTCTTACAGTGTCCTTTTCCTAAGCCTTTTCCCTTTCCGAAACATTCAGAACTTTTATCAGCTTATCCAGGAAAGTCAGTATAAGTAAGAGTTGATTGCAAAGAACATCTTGATTCTGCCAGAAGAGTGAATGAGAGCACTTGAAGTGACTACACTGACTTAATTTCTTTTCTTCTACTCTAATAGATGAATTTGACACATTTTTATTTTTTATTTTCATTGTAGCCTTGTCAACCAAGGGATGAAATCTGACACAGGGTAGGAATTAAGATGTCAGTACTTTTCAAGTTTGAATTCTGTAAAAAGACCTTCCAATAAATTATCACGATTTAAAAGGATTTAGGAAATACCCATCTAAACAGTAGCTGTGCTACTGTTTGCTACAGTCTATGCTAACGGCACCCTAAATTGGGATTGCAGATACTTACTTGCTCAGTTCTTCGTACAAAGCTTTCCCATTCAGAGGCTGAAAAATAACAGCATCCCTTACTGCTTGGCCATCAAACTGAACTGGCTCAGCCCTTTCTGCGAAGTCTACTAGTGATTCTACAAATAACCACTTTCAAAACAAAACAGAGAAGAAAAAAAGATAATACTCAAATTCTAGGCCCTCCAAATTTAGTAACCAAGTGTTACCAGGGAGAAGATGGGAGAGATGAAAGACATTTGATGCTGTGTGTTAAAATGCTCTTGCAGAGCTGCACCTGCAGTTTCAACCCCCTGCCGCTGTCTATGAGCTATCTAGTTCCAAGTATTGAAAAGCTGTGGCAGTTTTTTGGTTTCTGGATCCTGTTTTACTGTGTCTGTTAGCTGAACCAATCTTGACAGTCGTTCTTGGCCATAGTACCTTACTGGAGGTTAATCTGTCAGTATCATATTTTCCAGGACAATCTGATATGAACTGTTAAATTAATACACCATTAGAAAGAGTTTTCACTTTACTGATGTATTAATGCCACATATCATGAAGGTGAAATGCAAGGTAAAAAATGTATTTTGCAGGATACGGTGGCCTCTATGGAATAAAATTTCTGGAGGACAGATGCATGATGATTATTAAAGAAAACCCCAAAGCAACAACAAAATAAAACACCTCAAAAAACCAAACCACCCTCCTCCCTCCAACCAAAACAAGACAATTCTCTAATTATGACTTGTATTTCAGTACCACTAGGTTGGTTTTACTTTATCAGTTTTACAAGCTGTATGGAACATAGCATTGCTATATTTGAGTGTTGTAGGTAAAGCAAAAGAGACTTTATTATAATAGGGTGCTTTTTCATACATAATTATTTTTTTTTTTGTTAGATTTTTATCCAGATTCACTGGAATAAGTCTGCAGGGTATGACTGGATAGACATTCATCTTGATGTGGGTCTGTCTACTAGTATGTGTATTATTTTACTGTATGAGAGTTTTCCTGCAACTTGTATATCGATTTTCTCTTGCAATCAACATCTTCCTTATCTAAGTCCAAAAGAAAAAAAAAAAAGAGGCTTTTCAAGGGTTTTCTTTCCTTTGTATTTTCTGCCACAGGGCTCTGCAGTCTCTGTATTTCCTTCACTCCCACCCAAGCTCACCTGTGAGATACGAGGGGCAATTCAGAAGCAGTAGTGGTGTGTCCAGAGGCCTGCAGGGACAATTATGGCTGCGGGGAATGAAACCTCAGGCTTTTAATGGCCCTTGTTTTTTGTTTCTCTTTCCTACAATGGAGAGGACACAATTTTAATGCCAAATGTTCTGTAGTACCATAAGATTGCTGGTTGGTGCTTGCTGGGGAATGTGCAACTGGGTATAAAGGATTTTCTTCAGCCCTGTGTTCATGCAGGTTTTATTTCATGTCAGTTAAAGACACATGGCTGCAAGGTTGGGCTTTCTAACAGTACTGGGCTTTGCAGGTCAAGCGCTGCTCCTCTCCCCCTGTGACTTTTCTTTGGGTGTTTTTTGAAGTGCAGGAGCCAATGTTTGGAAGGGTGTATATTGTATTTTGAGATTAACTGGAGAATGCTGTTCTTCAGTTCTTCCAAGTGTTTTGGAAGCTCAGGGAGAGAGGGTTGACTCTTGTTTTGCTTTTCCCTATATATTTATGATTAAAAAAAGCTAGTCTCTTTCCATGGATAAAACCCACGTGTTAGGACTGTATCAGAATCATGCATAATATTTTTTGTTCTGACAATTGTTGTAGCAATTTTATTGCCATGTGACCTTACAGAGGATTGTGTGCCATGCTGTTGTGATTTTTTTTTTTTTCTGTCAGTGCTGTTCCAGCACTGTACTGCAGAATGTGTTGGTCTAACAAGATATTGGGAAAAGATAAAGTTTGGCTGAAGTTTTAAAAAAAACCAAAGAAACCAAGAAATATGCTCATTTGTCTTAATAGTTTGACACTTCCCCTATAAGGCTAGCAGTTACTGTGATGTGTTCTGCTCATAATATCGCTGGTCACTCGATCTACGTGGGGTTTTAAGCAGCATCTCCTGCCATGTTCCTGGTAGCTCCTCTTGTGCTCTTAGTCTTGTTTGTCCCTTATACAGTAAAAGCATGTGTGAGCTCACTGTGGCTGCTGCAAATCAGTCCTGTCATCTGGGTCATTACATCGTGAAGTGCCTGGCCCTGGGACTGTGCATAGCACACCCTCCTGTCTGCTCAGACCTGTGACAGTGGGCACAGGCTGTCCGAACCACAAAGCTGTTGGGGGTAGTGGATGGTGGCTGTTAACTTTTATGTTTAGAACAGAACACATAAATAAATGCACTGGAGTACCAATGGGCAGTTTTGGAAGAAAGCTTGAGGGAAAATGATCCAATTTGAATGTGAGAATTGAAAATTACTATTGTTTTGCAAAACAGAGAATCCTAGTGTTAGAAATAGAGCTGGGGTTTTGCTGAAGCCAGAGGGATTTCATGGGTAAAGAGGAGAGGGGGGAGGAGGGGATAGTTGAGTTTTTGGGAGTTGGGCCTTGGGGTGGTTTGAACCTGTTTCGTGCCTTTTGGGGGTGGGGGTCTGGGGCAGGGAGATGGATCGGGCCGGGCTGTGAGCACCCTAGAACTGGCCAGGGGGAACGGAACAGGGACCCCAGGCTGGCACAAGGTATACAAAGCTCTATTTCCTGCTGGCCTGGGTCTGTCTCCTAGGCCAGAGGGACACACCAATTCAGCTGAATTTGTTAAATAAAAAGTTTAGTTTTACTTCAGAGACTTTGTCCCCTTCTGAATTTTATTGGTAAGTGTGAGCATTTCTCACACTAGTAATATCCAGTAATAAAGCAAGACCTAGGTACAATTAAAACATCTGGAGATTTAGAGCTGTTAAACATTATTTTTGCTATAGTTCCCCTTCCCTTTAGTTTCAGAAAGAGAGTCATAGTTGTTACTCACAAAGGAAGAAGGAAAGAAAAAGGAAGCAAGAATATATAACTGTGCTTATTAGAAGAAATAGTCAGAAACTGATTAGTGTGGGAGGAATTAATTATTAAATCTACCCACGCTCTTTTTTTTTTTTAATTTTGCTATTCAATTATGCATCAGTAAATGTTACCGTGCAATCACTAGCAAGGTGCTAATTAGTATTTATGAATTGCTGCTTTTTAAGTCTGACCTTTTGATAAATTCCATTTGTGGAGGTGGTTGTAGGTATACATTGATCTTGGGGGGCTGTGTCTTATTTTTTTCATTTGTTTTTCCTCAGTTCTGAATTTTTGATGGTGTTGCAGTAGCAGCAACTTACAATCACCTTTTATTTTTGCTAATAAGAACAGATGATTTAATGCACAGAAAAGTACCCCTGTAAAGCATTGAATTTAACAGATAACAATTCTTGGTTAGGTAAGGAAATGCATGTAAATGAGGAATCAGTGAAAAGTACTGTGAGAGATAGTAAACATATGCCTTTTAAAATCAAACTTTTTATCTGGGTGCCTAAATGGGGTTTAGATACCTGGGTTTAACCAGACACTTAGGAAAATTTTATTTTTTAATTATTTATGAGCCCTTGAACTAGCAGAGGTCACTGGTGTTATCTTTACTAGCTAATTATGTATCACTGTGACTTCATTCTGAAAACAACCAGTTTTACACCTTCTGAAACAGAAACGTAGTGTTCCCAATCTCCCAAGCGGCAATTCTGGCAATGTCCCGACGCTATTAAAGGGGACTGTGGGAGCAAGTGGGATCACAGCTAATCAGACTGACTTGGGGGATTCTGGTCAGTGCTGCCCAAACACTTGTCCAAGTGAAGGCTCCAACAACAGAAGAAAAGCACATTATTGCTTTGATTTCCAGCCTGTCCTGCTTGACATACTCTGTGCCTCTGCTGGAATGAGTGTTTCTCTGGGTGCAGCTATGCCAGAACCTATTCAAATCTTCTTCAGCTAAAAAAACCAAACCAAACAAACAAAAAAAGAAAACGAATGGCAAATGCTGTTTGGTTTAACTGAAACTCTTAATTTATGTATATACAAAATTGTGTATTTGTGGATATCTTAGATTTGTGTGTAGTGTTTGGTTTTAATATTATGCTGAGGATTCATTGCTAGCTGGAGTGCTCCACTGTGGCAGGATTTCAGGGCACTCGTTCTCTTGAGGAAACAAGCTTGCCTGGTTAAGAATTACAGAATCTTAAAGTTGAATTACTATGGCTCCTGCCTCTTACAGTTTGAATTGCATTGTTTGCTTATGGGATGGAGGATTACTTTCTAGTAGGCTGATTAAAGCTTTTTAAAGCACTCATTCTTTATGTGTTTGTTTTTTTTTTTTTTTTTTTTTTTTAAATCTGAACAGTTTTGATATCAGAAAATTCAATTTGATGAAAACGGGTTAAGTCTCTCGGGTCACACAGTGTGTGGCAGTGCTGTTTCAGGCTTCCTGTGTTCTGGGAGCAGTTTGCCACCTCCTCCTGTCATCCATTCCCAGAGAGCAGCCTGAAGTGCATTAAATAAGCTACACTTGGGGTTTTTTTGTTTGTAGTTTTGTGTGGGTTTTGTAAGCTTTCACAACTGATTTAAGTGGGGTATATACATAAAGTCTTGCACCATCCAATGCAAATATGCCCTTGTTTCCTATTTCTCCCACATTTGAACAGTATAAAGTAACTTTGTGGAGTTGACTTGACAAGTATTAAATATTCCATTATGTTCTAGATGTAATATTAAATTCAAGGATGAATTATTTTTATAAAACTATTTCTCTATGTTCTGAAAGTGGTTTTGAAATATATTGAGTCATAAAGATGCTCCAGCTGGGCAATAACTCTGGTACTGAAACTGGGTATGGAGAAGAAAATACACTGAATTCTTTTGTCTTCTTGGTTTCAATTTTTTTGGACATATCTTCCTTTAAAAATGTAGAAGTCTGATAAGAATGTGATCTAATAGCATGTGTTGATGTGATTTAACTGAATACAGTAACAATTCTTTGAACAGCAACATAAATAAGGGCTCTAATTTTACATAAATAAAAAGTATCCATTAGTAAAGCGGTAAATTTTAAGTCCCCAAGGAGAGAACTCAATTCATGTTTTTTCTGATAAGAAAGTTTAGTTTTTAATTCTAGTTATGTTGCATTAATAAATTAGTTGTTCAGCAAAGCAAATGCAGAGAATCATTAAAGCTGTGAGAAAACAGCAACATCTTGGTTATGTTTTCTTTGAGAACTGATTCCTTCTGACTAAAGTTGAGTTTATCTTCATTTTTTACTATATTTTGCCACCTCAAAGTCTGTGATGCTTCTGTTTTATACACTGTCTAAATACATTACTCAGTTGAATGGTATTTTGGTGTTTGTGAAATGAAATTTTTGTGGCCAGTTTAATTTTATGATCATAAGCAGAAAAAACAGAATAATCTTCAAACTTTTTAAATTTTTTTTTTTAATTTGGTCTCAGGTTTCTTTCTTCTACTTTCATAAAAATTGGAATGTTAAACTGCTCTGAGAAGAGTTCTATTAAAAACAAAGCCTTGTGTTCACATGCAGAGCCAAAGATACTTTTTTATTTTCTTTATTTGCCATTTAAGTGGAAGAAAATATTTATATAATTTCAGATTGTTTGGTCCCTGATGTAATTGATCAAGCTTAGTTGGGAACTCAACTGAGATCCTTAATGAGCAGAGACTTTAGCTGCAGTCAATATTTCTTATATCTGGAAAAGAATGAAATAATACTAAGGAAGAGATGTAAAGGTGTTCTTTATGAATGATTTATGTGAGTTCTTGTTTTTTCACACACAACCAAAATGGATTCATGCTAATGATCTACATTTTGATCTTCAGAACTTTAGAAATAGTATGAACTCACTAAATGCTATATTTAATAAGAGGAAATCTCTGTTATATTAAAATACTTATAAGCAATTTTTGTCAATATTAGGAAAAAATGTGTTTGAATAGGATGCACTGTTCCCATTACCATCTTGATTTCTTCTCTATTTAAAATACTGTAATGGGGTCCCTATTAGAGCACTTAAGTCTCTTGCCAGCCTTTTCTTTATTTGTCTTTTGCAAGCAACCCTAGAGCAGGGGTTCAGTTACAAAAGATGAAGGAGAAATGCCTCTTGGCATTCTGGAAGGCAAGTGCTTTTGCACAAACTGCTCCCTGAAGTTCATACTTAGAGGTTGACTAAAACTGCCTCCTCTTGCCTTTAGCCCCACTATCTTTTACGCTAATCATAAACTATAACAAGAAATTAATCTCACTAGCTAATGCTGATGATATAATAATTAGTGTCATTCCATTTTCCCTGAAACATTAAAACAAGATATGAAAGTTATTCATCTTGAATTATTTTCCAGTTCACTTTCTGGATGCTGTATAATAATTCTGCTACTCTGTGATGCTCCACAAAGCTGAAAATCTGAGATCTGCCCGTGCTGTTTCACATGACCTGTAGTCAGTGTCTATCAGCAAAGAGCTGTGAGTTTGCTACTTCATCTGGAGGAAACCCAGAGGAGCCAAAAGGAAATGCTTCTCAGAGGTAAGAGAGCTTACGTTTCTTTTTTTTTAAAATTCTCTCTAGAGTGGTGAATTCTGCCTGCTTGAATCTGTGCAGTTGCGTGGATGGAAATTTGTTGCAGCAAAGCAGCAAAAAAAGGGAAATAAAAGCATTTGTTTATACTTGGGTTTTGATTTTTTCCTCTAGGGTTTCTTTAAGTTTTCAAATCCAGATTTAGCTGTAGTTAGGATACCTGTTACTGTTTGCTAGAGAATTTCTGTGGGTTCTTCCTCTTATGCTCAGAAAATATAACAGTAATACCTGAAGGCTGAAAGACTTCTGACATGCCTTCTGAGGAGCTACAGAAGGCCAATTAGCACATGACTGTACATTTCTGGGTTATACCCTTTCCAGTTCATGAAGATAGCCCCTTTCACATCCTTGTATGATGAAGTGGGGAGGTAAGGAGCACCAGGCATTTAGAACACCTGCCTATTGGGAAGCAGAGATGGAAATGAACTATGAGCAATGTGTACACAAGCCTGACTTGAGGAGCTTCCACAGGGAAATCTGAGAACAGGCCTTGTTGTGGACACTGGTGATGGCTTTTATTGCTTTTGCTGTGCAAAGTCATTGTAACAGCCATTTATATTAAGCTGCACCCTCGGGTGATTAGTCTTCTGTGGATGGGTAAGAGGGAGATGACAGTCATGTAAGACTGTAGTAGAAAGGCTGTATGTCTGGAGGAAATTTCACAGGATGGATTTGACCTCTGCAGCAACTGAGCTGTGGAATCCTTGGAACTCTCACCCAGAAAAACAAAAAGCATGCATTTTCCTCATCAAATGGCCTTCAACAGTTTAACTTATTTTTCTGTTGCTAGAAGGGCAAAACCCTTCTATATCTATGCCTCTCGATCTTGCCTTTTATTATTTCTGAATAGTTTTAGCTGAGACACGAGGCACACTTGTCAAGCTTGGCTTTATAATTTTCTTCCTGAGTGTGATTATAATGAAAAATATTAGACAAAGGAATAGGAAGTGAGAGGAAATCTTTGGAATTGTGTATGTGGGCTCTATCTAGAACCCTCCTTGGTGAGGTAGGTAGTGTGGTGGGAGTCTGCCTGCCCCATCTATTAGTACTTAGCATTGTGGTATTGGTGCTTTGAAAACGCTCTTGAAATGAATGAAGACTGCTCACAGAGCAGGAAAGTGATATATTGGGTTATTTATTGTCTATAAATTTTGCTGCAATTTTATATTTCTAGGAGACTACTAGCAATGTTATGAGTTTAGGCTCTTGCTGTGACATAGGTTTTTTTTAAACATAATTATCTCAAAAGCCACAAGCTTAGGTCTGAGAAGTTTGGAAGTTGAAGATGAGAAGGGGTTATATTTGCTTCATTCATGATTGAAACATGAATGCTGTTGTTTGAGGTTATTTTAAACCTTTATTGCAATTCACACTTTGACTCTTAGAAATCTCAGTCAATTTGTAGAAGCTGGAGTCCTTTCTGATCAACTTCTTGTACACTTTGAGACTGCTCAGCAACCTGCAATTCCTTTAAAACTTAATGATACAGCAGACATGGAGCAAATGGTTCTGTTTGACAGTTTCTGCTTTGTAGGCCTGTAGTGGTTGGAGATGTGTGTTTTGCCTCTCTCTTGTAGAACACCCTCTCCTGCAGTAAAAGCAGCAAAAATAGCATGTAATTGACTTGGTAACAGTCTGTTGTCTTGTACCCCACCAGCTAAAGCCGTACATGACTGTGATGCTGAAAGCTTTTTCCCTTCCTCAGTGAGCCATACAAAGTGGAGAATAATATAAAAAAAGTGCATACCTTGTCCACAGGTGTCAGATGCCAAAGTCACTGAAACCTGTAGTTTAGATGATCTGGCAAAGATTTCAAATTCTGGGACGGTCTTTTGGGTTATTTCTGTGATCTCAGCTTTTGACAAAGTCTTCATAATGGTTGTACAGAGAACAAGCTGGTTATTGTTTTTATTTCCTTAGAATTCTCTATGAGGGTGCTTAACCACCTGCTTTGTGTGGTGTGGGTCTTCATTTAACTGGAGGAAATCTAGTGTTAGATTCAGTTCAGTCCTGATTGTCTGAATCTCATTTATGTCCTGCAATTATTAGACCAGGACAGCAGGTCATTGTACTTAATTAATAAAGGGTTGATACCTTCATCCATAATTCTGTTCTCTCTGTATCCCTTTGTGTATGGATTTATAGTGTAATGTTGAGCTAATACATGGAGTCTCTATAATACAAATTCAGTCATCTAAATCTGTGCATTTTGGATAAGTATGTTGGAAGAAACATATTTATAGCTAGAGCTATGTCAAAGGAAAGCAAAAGGACCTTGCTGTAGGCAGAGCTGTAACTTTCTTCTCTTATGCATGGTGTTGAAAATAATGAAAAGGATGAGGGGAAAGGATGATAAAAAGAATCAGAAAAGAGGAATATTGTGAGCTCAACCAACTTTTGAACACCCAGTGTTCTTTATCTAATTTCTGATACAGACTTTAAATGTTTACATATAAACAGAAAGCATTAGCTATTAATATTCAGGCAGTCTTGTCCCTTTGCAGGAATTTAAAATGCTAATGAATGATTAAGATTCACTAACCGGCTGCCTAATTTCTCTTGCAAAGATTTAACAAAAGTGCTTTCCATCTGGGAGATATAAGAAACAAACAACTCAATTTTTGGAAACAAACCTTTTAATTTATTGTTCTTTCTAAGGTTGCATTATGATGCATTCCTATAAAGGGAGTTGTTTGCTGTTTGTGGGCCCTGTCAGAAGAATACATATGGGTAATCCTGTTAGAAGAGGAAAAATTTATCCAGAAGACTATGTCAACACATTCTCTATAGGTTTTTCTCTAAAAACACAGATTGAGTATCATATTTTTCAAAACAAAGAACTTAAAAGTTTATTTAAGATGGGATATTCAAAGCTTTGAGGCTTATTTCTAGAGTAGCAATTAGGAAGTTCTGGGACCACGTTGCAAAACTCCTATAAATGCATTGTTATGTTACACAGCAAAATCTAGAAGGAAAAACATTATGGATTTTGTATTGAAAGTACTTTCTAAATAACTAAAAGCACATTTATGATGTATTTCTGTAGTTTCTTAGGGCACCTTATTCTCTTAATGCAATATAATAGAACTTTTGAGTTATGGCACATGTCAAGAGCCAGTTAGGGATGTTTCAGTGTGGAATGTTGTGTGATATTGGCTGGCACTTTCAGCATGTTCTTAAAAGCTGTATTTCTTCTTCCTTCACTCCTTTCCCCCCAGTTTCAAATAATTTATTTCACCTAATTTCCATTAGAATTGTAAAACTTGCCCTTTCAAAGTAAGCTGTTATAGAGATGTGAACAAATAGATTGTTCTTTGGTCTGGTACAAATCCAAAGCATTACCTTCAGGGTTTTTTTTATTGTTGCATTTTAAGAACTGGACATAGAATGAAAATGTATAATGTAGGCATCCTAGGAAATAGAGAAAAATCTAAGTATTTTTGCTACCAGTATATCTGTGAACTGCTCAGGGAGAAAGGGGATACCTGTTGCAATATTTTCATCCCGTTTGCATAAATGATATTCCCTGCTTTATGAACTTGCTCTTATAATGTACTTGATGTTTACTGTCTAGCCAGCAAGAAATCACTGTGCAACTGTTTACACAGGAAATTCCTTTAATCCAAATTATGGCTATGCATGCTTTTATAGCTATAGATATCCTTGGGTCAGTCAGTTAATTCAGTGCCTTGTGGCATCAACCTGCCAGTCTGTGAAACAGAGTTAAAATGTCTGTCAGCGTTTGTGTGAATGTACTTAATAAGAACAAATGGTGCTTGCTGGAATGGCAAAACATCCAGGAGAGAAAAGTGTTTCCATGTCATTCGGGTGAACATCACTTGTAAAATTAAAGGAAGGCTTTTATCATAATATGTCTATGATAACAATCCCATTACAGATTTATTTTTTATTGTCGTGTTGTAGAATTGCTCTGCATATTTGCTGTTTACATTGGCAGGTCTCCTAAGTTTTCCTAAGTAAGAGTTTAAAATTACAATATTAGTGGCCAGGAGTGCTGCTGCTGATGTGGGAAGCTATGAAATAAAAATGTTTATGGTCAGTAAGTTCCTACTGACTTCAGTATATCTAAGAGCAGACAAGAAATTACTTATTTCTTAATGCTTTTTTAGCCTTATTGAACTGGAGTAATGACACACAATGCAGTCCCCCCATTTTATTTCTCTCCTCTGAAATCTTAAAAGGGAATGGGGAAGTAAAAAGGGAGATGGGAGGAAGAAAACACGCTCTTTTCCCTGGCAGTAAGAGAGCTGCAGTAACTTGGGTTTTGCAGCCTTGTTGTTCTGCATTGCAGAACTGAGGTGTGAATCATCTGGTTGTGCAAGGTTTGCACGCTCATTTTCTACTGTCCATGCTAGAGAGAGAAACCCCAGCATAGGAATGGCGCCTGCCAGACTAACTGAACTTCACGTGGAAAAAAATAATAAAAATGAAATTAGATGCAAGAAAAAATATTAGTAAGCATACATGTCTATCATAGTTATTTTTTGGTATTTCTTGAAGAAGTACATCTTGATTTTATTTTTACCTAATATAACTGCATTCATTTTCTTTTTACACTTTTCACCCAGTTTGAGGAATAGTTTATTTTGGTAATGTAGCAATTTAATTCTAAACAGGAAATTATGCCGTAAAAAAAAAAACATTAAAGAAAATACTATTCCTTTAAAGATTGTGCATACTGGATGTAAATTAATGCTGATTTCATTAGAAGTTTTCATTGAGTCCCATCTGTTTGAATATACAGCAATGATGAACTATTAACACACAGTGCTGTAAGAGAATAGTCCTTCTTTACTGTCAGAAAACAGCATTTGGTTTGATACAGGAAATTAAATCACTCTGTGCTTGTGAGGCTTCTTAATTATATCTGAAGTAAAGGATTTTAATTGATCTCAGTGCTTGCTGTGCAAAATAATTTTTTTCACTTGAATGTGAAAGAGTGCATACCCATTTTTATTCTGTTATCTTTAATATTAGTTGAAGCTTTTAAAGAAAAAGCCCAAACAGTAGTTTTCAACAGCTGATAAGAATTTGGTACGAACATAAGTTACCATCTATTCAACTTTTCAATACATGGAAGGGATAAACAAACACCATTCTTATCTTCAGTGTAAGGCTTACATGAAAAGATAGTTGTTCATTAATCTCTATGTAGCCTTCATAAAAAACTCGTGCAGTCTCGATTTGCAGCCTCTCTGTGAGGCTTGAGCAACGGGTGTCTCGGCCCACCAGGAGAACAGCTGGAAGAGCATCTTTGGCAGCACAGCCTGAGCGCTTCTCTCTTGGCACAGACTGGTGATGCTGCTGAAGACATGGGTGCCTCTTACTGGGGGCAGTGGCTGGAACGGGACAGTCTGTCCCTTGTGGAGAGACTGTCCTGGGACCCCAATGGCCCCTGTTGACAGGGCAGCAGCAAGTTTCATGTTTGCAGGGGTAAAACCAACTTTCTGATAGCTCTGTATAGAGAGTCCTGAAGATTTTTGTGACTGCTTCTGGAGAAAAAGACAGGCTTCTATGGTTGGGTGCAGGAGACTAAGTCCTGTCTAAACTTCCAAGTGATTTCATGCTTTTTGTATAAAGAAGTAACTTAAAAATTAAAAACCAAACCACCTCCCCAAACCCAGAACACTGATTATTTTAAATGCAATATTGCAGTTTTATTTACACTTAGCAGACCAGGCAAATTTAAAGAGTTTATTGCCTCAACACATAAAGTATCAGAGGAATAGGAAATCTTCAAATTATTAAATCCATTTGGAGCAGGAGGCCTTGAGGCAGAGAAATAGGCAGTACTGGCCTGTTGGGATTTCCAGGTCAGTTCATGCTCTATCCCAGCTCTTGATGGCTCTCCACATCTGACTTCCATTATGATATTTCTGGTCCAGAAGCAGCTCCTGTGGGTTTTTTTTATGCTGTGTTTCCTCTTTTTTAGACCTCACTGGGGTATGTGTGATACCTCAGCTTCCAAAGAGCTGAGAGACTTCATTTCAGTTCAACTACACTAACAGAGGTTTTACTGGAGAGGAGAGATATGAACTGGAGATAATGACTAGGTAATGACTTAATATAGTAATAACCCAAATTACCCACTTAACCTATTTCATTTCAGTTCCCTTGGTGAGGTGAATAAGTGATCCTGGTGGGAGAGGCCAAGCAGAAAGATTCTCTTAGTAGTGCTGTTTTCAGTCCAAAACATGAAACTTGCTGCACCTGTATTCTGTTCATCACATCTGCTGCACAAGCAATATATCCATTTGATTCTTGTCCCTTGAATCTACTAATGAAGCTTATGATTCTTTCCACATCCACAGCCTAATGTGAGTACAGTATTCCTAAGCTTTAGACTACGTGGCTTTAACCTCAGTAAGCCAAGCAGTTATGGAAATATAAACCTTTAACCAGCATAGTACAAGTAGTGGTATTTTTTATCATAGGTTTGTATCTGTTAATACATTTTAAAAGCCCATATAATCTGCTCTTTGAGTTTAGAGTGGCTATACAGCATACGTGATATTTATCAAGATACCTTAGGAAGGTTGAATATTTATATCTGAATAGCAGGTTTGTCTATAAAATGAAAAAAAAACCAAAGAGAATTAATTTGTGACTTGGGAATAAGACCCAGGATGGAAGTAGAAAGCATAATAGAAGAAAATAATAAAAGAAGGTGATTATTGCCTCTGTCATTTTCTTATCTGCTTGGGTCCAGAGTGTTCAGAGACTAGACCACGTTTCAAGGCAATTGAGTGCTAGAAGCATTTAGTCCCACTGTGCCCTCCTCATCTATTTCTACAGCCCAGATGGAACCTTATTTACCAAGGAAAAGCTCTGATGAAGGAAATGTTGGAGCTCAATTTGCGAGGATTAAAAGATGTGCAGTCAGTTTTAAATGCTGTTGAAAAAAAAAAAAGAAATGGAAGTGTGGTTAAATGACTTTCATTTGAAAATTTCAATCAGCTTTATATTGCAAATTCTTTTAGCATACACTTTAATATATTTTGTTTCATCAAAACTCCAGTTTTTCACTAAAAGATAATGACAGGAAATTTCCATCCACTGTAGACATGGGTCTGTCTGCTGGCTTGTGGTCACTGAAGATTCAGTCCAGGGTCACTGGAATATGGTGATAGCCATGCAGATGTGTTTCCTATCAAGACTGTCCACTTACTCCTTTTCCACAATCAGGATCAGTTCACCTAGGCTGTACAAGTACCATTGGTGACAGGATATTCTATTCCATTACATGAAAATGTTTATGCACTTTTGACCTGGATTATGGATTACCTGAATCGAGCTAAATATTTCTTGAATGTGCAGAGAATTATTCAGAATTGACAGGTATAACCCTCCATCTTTTTTTTGTAAATCTGGTTTGTTATAAAGAAGCTTGTATCTTCTGGAAATTTATGCACTGGGCACACAACTGTTATTGGCCGCAAGACTTTCACCACATTTTGTGTTTTTTGGTTTTGGCAAGCTAAAAATCCTGCTAATCTTAAAAAATGGTACCAAACCCTACAATAATTGCTTATAATGCCACTTTCCAGAGTATTTAATGTGTTTTAAATAGTTTTGCTATCAAGTATTTAAAAACTGCCCCAAATCTTTCAGTATCTCGACACCTCTGTCTTGTGCATCCTTCGTACATGTACAGCTTTCAGACTGTACTTGTGACTTGTCATGTGTTAATTTCACAACATGCCTTGAACTAGGGCAATGAAGTTGTTTTGATTAAGCCTTTGTAAGGACATGCTTGCAGAATTGTGTTCCAAACGATAACACTATAGTAACTGAGTCAAGAGTTGTGTTGTCAACTTTTAAAGCAATACATTTAAAATAACAAGAAGAATCTACAAATTATTTCTGTTGCAATAAGGTTTAGTTTATCCAAGCTATGATGAAATCCTGAGAACCTGTTGTTTTTACAACTAAAGGACCATTGCTAGAGAAATTTGGTTTGTTATAATTGCAAAAACAGATCCCATGAGTAGCAGATGTTTTGAGAAAGCTGAAAAATTGAGTAAAGTTTTAATGAGAGCTATTGTGGTGGTTAAATAATGCATACCTCCAGCTACAGAGATGCTACAATTAGAGATTCTAAAATCTTATGTTCCAATGTTGAAAACAATTAAAATGTCTTTTTGTCACCAGTTTAAGTAATGTTCGAAAACTAAGAATTTCAAGTGTCTTCCCCGGAGCAAGAAACTCAATAACAATAACAATGGCTTATTCCCTATTGTACTGCATAAACTGCCTTTTGCAGCAACAACTTTTTGAAAAGAACTAACCTTCAACAACCTGAATTGCTGAAATCTGGAAATAAAGGATGTTGTTTGGAACAGGAAAAATGCAAAGATCTAAGCATTTCATAGAGCAGCTACATAATATATACAGTTCAAATAGTAATCTTTTACAGAATTTTACGTTCCAAGTTTGTTTTATTGACCTCATTTGCCTTTGTACCTCATCTCCCAATCAACTCTTCCCTTTAGATTCCACATAATTTATACGGTATGCCAGAAATGTGTTTTCTGGAACGTTGGGTTTAAGTGAACTCTGGATCCTTAGAAATCTCTTCTAAGGAAAGTGGAAAAAGGGCTGTGAGCCAGGTGGATGTGCAGGGAATGTGGTGCAGAGCGATTTCTGCCTCCTCTTTCAGGCATGACCCTTTTTGCCCTATTGCACTGGCATGTGCTGATCTTGTTCTTCTGTCTGCCTCCAAATCCCAACCCAGGCTGGTCACTTTACCAGGAGACTCCCAGACTTCTTAGTTTTTGTGTATCCCTCCAATACTTCTTGCTCTGCAGTACCTAATTTTGGCACACGTGTTAGTCTCTCACAGAATGGTTTCGTGCTTTACCCTGGCTCTGGAGAGGGGCCTTGTTCTTTGCAGAAGCCCAGAGGAGGAGTCATCATTCCCAACCCATCTCTGCAAGGCAAGCCTGGCCCACGGCAGGCAAAGGCATGTCGAGCATAGAGCAAATGTTTGCCACCTTCTAAGGACCAAGTATAAAATGATATCAAGTCCCAGGGTAGTGTCTTTGTATCAGATACTTTCAAATAAAGAACTGTGGTTTTCCTTTGAAGCAAAACCATGCAATTAATGTAGGACTCTAAAATAGCCAAATGTACCTGAAAGTATCCAAGAAATCAGTGGGTGCACCAGACTGCCATAATTATGGGCAAATCTACAAGCTATACTTCAGCACGCTAAATTCATTCAGGTTGCAGCTTTATGCGCAATGAGTGTGGAAATAATTCAAACATCCCTCTTAAAAATTTTGTTTTAAAATGCTTTAAAAAATGCAGTTATACCTTTTAATGACCAGTGAGTTTACTGGAAGTGATACGTAAAGATGGGAAGTGTATCTGAAGTACAGGGTTTGCTTAGAGTTCTGTGTGAAGTTAAAAGTAGTTATCAGAATATTACAATATTTAAGGCTTCCTTTTATAATAGGCAAGGCACGTTACTGAGCTCTTGTTGCATTGTATGTATTCATTTCCTTGGATTGCTCTGCTCTTTCCTTTTCAGTTTTCATTATCTGTTGCAAAAGTTGATGGGGAAAAAAAAACATAATAAAAATCATGTCTTTGATTACAGCTAATCATAAGGAAAAAATGCAGAACTTCTTAATTATCTGGTAAAGCCAACGATTCTTCAGGGACACTGCAGTTAATTTCCTTTCTTTGTATTTTGTAAGCATATCACTATTAATCATAGAGATCATAAACTCAACATTCCTGAAAACATGGTAGTTAAATAAATGCGACTGACTTATGATGCACCTCATAAGAAATCTTTGGAGAGATGCATTTTTTGCCTTGCCTAGGAAATTAGCATGCTCTCTGAATATGCTGCTGAAATAGAGCAAAGGCTTGGAGCATGCCATTAGACTTTCCCAGGGCCTGCAATGAGTGGCGCGCCAAGTCTCATTCCTCACTATGAATTTTATTTATTAACTAAGCTGTCTTAAGATCTGTCTCAATATATTGTTGGTGACTTTCTTGCTGCTGAAACATTTTATCTTCATGGGTGCCTACGGATGGAGTTAGGTAATCCTAGCTCAGCTCCTGTCTGGATGTTTGATTTTGCTCTAGAATGAGTGCAAAGCATTTTGGTACTGAACTGGCACTGCAGGTAACAGGATTTTTTTAAAAAACCGAACCAAACAATGGTCATCTCTGTGTTTATGTGCATTCAGTTGGTTATATAACTCAGAATTTTACATGTCTGAGGAATCCTAAATTCAGATTCAGTCATCCAAGTGATGGATGTAACAGTTTGCATACCAATTCTTTTTACCACCTTACATGCCTGCCTTAATACTTCACTTTACAATGTTGTTCTCTGGATTAATTCGTCAGTCTAATGGTGTGACTGCAAAGGTGACAAAACATACTGTGAGTGCTGAAGGTCTAAGCTGTATCACAGCTCACAGTTTATGAGTATCTGTAAAAAAAAGAAAGATAGAAAAATTTGACAGATGACACTTTTGGAAATGAAAATAAGAAACAAAGTGGGTTTTGCAGCACAAGCACTTATGACAAACCTTGACAATATAATTGCTTTCAGTCTGCTAACATTATGTTAAGATGTACTTGAGCATTTTGACCAATTTTCAGTTGCTTTTTCTCCTTACATAATTCTTTCTGTTCTCAAAATTAGCATTTGTGTCTTATTTTAACTTTAACTACTGTATTAATAAAAAAACTATATTCAAGCTAGAAATTAAGCACTGGTCTACCTACTCCTGTGAACAGCCACTAAATTCAAATTATTCCCTTGCTATAAAATAGGTTACAACAAGCCACCCATCAGTTGCTGAAGAGAATACAATACACCTGTCTAGTCAGGGGAAGATATATTTTTTAAATGTATAATAACCATCCAATCAATTAGTATAACCATGCAATGCTCATTTTGTGCTACGTCACAGTTAGGGACACTGGGAACTGGTTGGTATTCTGCTTTCACTTTTTAAGGGACTGTCAGCCAAGAGGCCTTTGAAGTGAATCTGCCCGGACTTTCACAGGGCATTTCCTGAAGAAGGCCGAGCAAAGTTCTTTAACACTGTAAAAGATCCAAGTGACTAGACAAGGCAGAGCGATAGGAAAATTTACTTGGGCTGAACTAAGTGAAGAGAAACTAGTGATAACCACTGTGGTTTGCTGTAAGAGCCTGGTGATTGAAGTACTGCTGTAGAACTAGGTGTGCTCTACTTCTGTCTCTTGGGAGAAGATCATGGTTTGAAATACCAGCTGGTTGTTTCTGTCTGTTGGGTATAGTGGATGGTGTTTGCTGTGAAAAGGTCACATAAAATTTTAATTAGGACAGAAGAAAAGGCCTGGGGAAAACAGCGCAGCCTGATAGTGTGCCTGCCATGCTGTCCCTCGTGCTTCTCCAGAACAGGTAGGGCTTTAGCAGAGTCATCTTTGTCCCTCAGAGCACCTGCACACCGGGTGGCCGAGGCTCTTGGTGGGACATGTGCCCTCAGGACTGTGATGGAGAAGGGATATGGATACTCATTGCTGTTGTCCTGCAGAGGTTTTCAGTTCATAGAAATGCTATTTCCCCTGCTAAGAAATGCAGGATATTATAAGCAGCAATTTAAAGAAGCAGCACTTGAGCGGTACCTTTTGATTTACTTTGTGACAGAAATGAAACAATTTTTTTAAAGTAGAGTAAAAAGCTTTGTTCAACTAGAAAAGACAGTTTTTCACTTGGCCTGTCAAAGAAAATTGAAAAAAAAAAATTGTGGTTGCTCTGAAGTACATGTCTTTGGTATCTGTACCATGAATATTTTGTTTGCTTGCTTGTTGTTTGTTTTTTTCAAGTCTTTTCAGTTCTTTGCAGCCCTTGCTTAGGGGCTCACCTTTTATAAACTATTACTCGCCCTCAGGACTGCACCCTGATTCTGTATTGGAGCTAGTGGTGACCTTGTGTCTGCTCTTACCTAAGGTATAAAGGTGATGAAGGCTTTGAAAAGTCAGAGCTTTTCTTTAGTTAACTTCCTTAAGAAACTGGGTTTTCTAAACCTACTTACCCTGTTCCTACTCTCAGTTCCTGCTGCTGTGTGTCAGAACTTGTCCTCTTGGTTAAAAATAGATGTGTCTTGTGTAACTATGTGATGGGTGTCTTCATGCTGGGTTTGTTTATATATATGTAACAAAGGCTTAGAGAAAGAGACAAGGGTGATATCACCAATTCTGACTTTTTAATTTTTTAAATTTTTTCAATTATGGCTTAAATTTCTTTTTGTATTTGAAGAGGATTATTTTAATTACTATACTTTTTGGTAAAATAAGATCCCAATGCTATTGCTATGAAGACTGTAAAAATCAACAGAAGTTCCAAAAATTTGTACTGTTAACATAACCTCTTTCATTTTTATGTCATATTGACATTAAATATTCAGTAGAAAAGTTTCATTTTCACTGTACAAAAGTCAGTGGTGGTGTCAGCCCTATTTTTCAGTGATTTTCTTCTTGGCTGTACCTCACTTCACTAAATGCTATGTAAATCTTGGTTTGCCTCCAAAGTTAGTTCTGAGGGGCAATTGGGGAAACTGTAAAAGAACACTAAATTGCATGTAAATTTCGCCAAGGAAGGCAGTTCATGTAGTCTCTGAACTAAGCTGGGCAGTGCATAGCAGGACTAGGTAAAAAAAAAATATTCAAGACTGCATTCTAAGACAGAAATAAATGGATATGTTGTCAATGGCAAAGTTTGTTGCCAAAAAAGATATAAATTCTAAAATAGCATCTTTCACTTTAGATCAAATACGCCTGGCTTTTTATGCTACTACCAAAACTTGAGAATATACAGCTTAAAATAATTTCTAACCTTAGGGCTCTGAGGAAGTCAGAATAGCAAGAATTTGCTAAAAAAGAAGAGGAAGGGAAGGGAAGACTTAAGGCTTAAAAATTGTACTTTAAAGCATTAGATGATTGGAAGGGGCAATCTTCATATGCTTTAAATCAACAGTGACTGAGCAACCACCTTCTTAAGTGAAACTTGGATCTGGTGAGGGGTTTTATCTTGTTTTTTATTATTAGTCAGAGAAGCAAAATATTGGGTCTGTCATTCCCTACTGTAACTCTTCCTTCAGCAGCAGTGACTGAAGTAGACAATGCAATTTTGTGGGGAAAAAAAAGTGGTGTATTTATTAAACTGTGAACATATGATATTAAAATGTGATTTCTATGTTGTAAATGCTTCTAAAAGTCCAGACAGTTGTCCAAGGCATTTTAGTGGAACCAAGTATCAAAATGATTTAATGAATTAAGGATCTGTTGCTGTTTTGATAGAGCTAAGGAAAGTAAAGTATTTGTTCAGAATTCCTAGTTCAAATTGATGAAAAATCAAAGAAATTTTTTTTAATTTTATTTAAAAGCTTGACTCTTCTTTTCCAAAGAATTATTTATGCAAAGTTTCAGGGGTTTGATGTACTGTTCAAACTGAGGTGTCAGTTTGCATCTGGATCTGCTGCTGAAAGTTTTTCTGTTGTCAGCTGGTGTGGCATTATAGAGCATTTTAACTTGTAAATGTTGCGAAGTTGGTGTTTATGCAACTGTATTACACAGCTTGTTTCTTTACTGCTGAATTTCAGTTTTCCTGATGAGAATACGGAGAGTGCCAGAGAATAGGCAATGCTGCCAAAAAACCTCTTCAGGATCACAAAGACTGTTTTGTTACGTAGAGAAGCTTTGTTTAATGTGATCTCTGATATTTTAATTTTTACTTTGGAGAGGAGGGGACCCCATAATCTATTTTTACCACCAGATCAGTATCAGATGTATCCTAAATGTTGGTTGAATTAGGAAATAATGAAGAGATGGTAGTGTAGATTATGCTTTTGCTTTGTACTTGCATTTGGCCTAAGCTAATTCAGATGTTTGGATGCCGCTGACAGTCACGCAGACTATGTGGTGAAGACATACTGGTGATGACAAGTCCTGGCACTATATTGTTTATGAGATCTGATGAGAAAACAGCTTGAATTCCCATAGCTTCACTAGGTTAGATGGTACACTATATTAATCAAACTGAAATTTACAGGTCTTGAGTTGTTCACTTAAAATCTAACCTTTAAAAAAACCCCAAAAGGTAAATAATACCATGATCTGTCTCTAAGATTTATTTATACCAAATCCAACAATTTTTACCTTTATGGGAAGTTACAATTCAACTGTGACATCCATCATAGCAAAAATGATATTCCAGACATCATAAATGACATTTCCCTTTGAAATAGCCTGCAGATGAAGAAGCACCAATACCTGTTCAGAAGCTGATTTAGAGTTAACAGGGGGACAATTTTACTATGCTACAGTACATAAACATTCCACACTGACGACGTTTTATAGCTGGTCACAGTGCTGGTAAATATATTTTATGGAATATCTGCTTGTAATGTGCAGATGGAGACAGGAGAATTCTCCATTTCATTTTGGTTTATTTTATTTTGTCATTTTAATAGCATTTAGAATAAGCCTGATAAGCCATTAAAAACTAGAAGATATACTTAATTCTTAGTTACGCTGTTGTAAATTACAATTTGCTGTCTTTGGTAATGTTATTCCACACTTATAGTACAATTTTCAGATTGTATATATGTTTTGAGGCAGTACAGAGATGTAAGATCAGAGCAAATGAAATAAGCATTCAACTTTCCTGGAAATTACTGATTTTTTTATTATTTAGAAAAAACAGCCCATTTAAAAAACAAAATAAAACCACCATAAAACAGCAAAACATAACCATGCACAAAATCCTTTTATTTGTATGACAGTTGTGCATCCTGAAATAACAAAAATATCTTCTGATTAAAAGTGAAATATAATTTTTCCTTTAGGCTGTTTTTATCTAAAGAGTCTCCTGCTGACATTGAAATAGGGGGGTTCAGCACCTGTGGAGGGCCAGCTTCATAAATTTTAAGTTCTTTAACTGATCATTGTGGTTTTAAATGTCATAAGCCTTGTGATCCTTCGTTGATCATTTTGACATCTCTTCCCATGAACACAGAACAGGGAAATATGGGACTATGAAACTCCAATCTTCCTCTTCAGGTCAGTGAGAGAAGTCCCTTGAGCCCTATTTGTTATCTTGTGTTTTGCTTTGTTGTTTATACCGGAATATTTTAAGAAACTGTGAATTAAAATTCCCGAATGTTATTCTGCAGCACTCCCAGGGAGCACAAGGGCAACTTCAAATCTGCCTAAATCCTGCTAGACCTTCCTAGTCCCAGAGGGTTTTGCCGTCATGCCCAGGAAGCACCAGGGTAGGATGAGACTTGAGTGTGAAGCTTTTTCCAACTCTGCCCTCTGAAAAAGACAACAGAGGAGACTAGTAAAAAATGAGGGCTGTTCTTTGTGATTCTTACTGTTTTTTTATAGATCTTGCAGTACAAATTGCCTTCTTAACAGCTGTCTTAATTTGTTTAAGGGTCCTTCAGGCTGTGGAAGGGAAAATCTTGTTCACAGCGTGGGTATGTGGTTTGACTTTTGCAATTTCTAAAGGAGCAGAAATAGATTTGCAAATACGAGCTCTGCCTTCCTGTGAGGCTCTTGCTGGGACTGTGCTGAAGCAAATACCTTGTAGATCCTCATTAGTGTCAATGGGAAGATATTGACACAGACCCCAGAATTACCATATTGCAAAGTGTATGATTTCCTATCTTTAGGTCATACGTGGAGACAGTTAAATTTTGCTTTGTGTCCTACAGAACACTGAAATCTGCTATGGTGTGGATTCTCAGTGTCTACTGAAATATTTCCAAGGTTTGATGAGCCTGGGAAAGTGCTGTCCCAGCAATTCCAGCTTGCCAGTGTCAGCAACTGGGTGCCCTTTTTCAGTCATGCCATGAATGACCATGCTTTGCTATTGCAAGGGAGCAATCCTGGCTGAGCAATGCCTTAGGTCAAGATAGAGGGAAAACTATACTATAATATTAATTGTCTTGATTCTTGTCTCACAATGCATTGTATAGTCATGAAGCTGGGAGAGGTTAAGGCGATGCTTGAAATTTAAGTTTTGGTATTGAATTCATTGTATTTGTTTCACTTTCATCTGCTTGTTTCTCTCTCAGTGCACACCCCAGGATGATCTGTCCTAGGCAAGAATCTTGCAGTTCTTCCCTTTGCTGCCTCCAGTTGGCAATGCTTGAACTATGAGCGTCAATTTATCTATACACTCATCAGACACTCTGGTTTCCTGAAGAGAGAACCACTCTAGGAGGGATGATTCATACATGCAGATTTAAGAAGCAACAGAAAACAAATTTCAAATTTGGTGTCAGCTACATTGCATCTGTGCTACAAGCCAAAATGCATGTTTCTTCTTTTGAAGTAAGCCTATTTTGCCTTAATGTTTTCATGTCTCTCATGTTTAAACAATATTCAGAATGTACCAACAAGGTTAAAATATATCAGTATGAGCTCATGAATTTGAACCATGCTCTGGATCCCACTCCACAGTCTCTCTTACTCATGAGCACTGCTGTAAATGGGTGCTAAGGTGGATGTATGTGAATTCATACACATCTGAGTGCCATTGTGCTCTATTATGCCAGCATGATTGAGCACATAAGCTAGAAATAAATGATTGCCAAGCAAGAATTCAAGAGACACATCTGAGACATCTGGCTTTGGGCATTGTCCCTTAAGAGCCCTCAAAGGTGAGCTGGAAGAATGGTAGTTCTTTTAAATTATGTGGCAACTGGAGCTGCTGCCTTGTCAGTTCAGCTAACAGTTACGTTTTTTTATACCCTCGTGGATGTCTTTGCTGTGATGATGGTTTTCCAGACCTGAGTGTTAACAGGGTTTCTGTATTGGTAAACACACAGAGAAGCTGTGTCCTTTTGAACAGTGTTATCACCAGTTTTGCCTTTTTCTGCCCATGTAGGATTTATATGAATGCCTTGCATAAGCGTTTTGTGTTCTTCTGAAAAAGGCTGAGCCATACAAGCTTTCTCACCATAAATTGTGGGAACTGCACATCCTCCTCTCAATAGTGGAAGAACCATGGGCAGACAGTGAAGGCTTACTAGCATTTTACCTTCTTGCAGACAGAACTGGCTGGCAGTCCAACTGGAAGTGGTATCTGAGCCAAGCACTTAAAAGCACTGTTGATTGCAGGTCAGTCCTGTGTTTTGGTAGGAAAGAGGTCAGGAGCAGTGGTTATGTAAAGTCCTGGATTACTTACGGTGTGAGAACAAATATTAGTCTGTAATACCATAAGGGCAGAGCGGTGCTCTAATTTGGCAAGCGCCAATGGGGACAACAGCTTGGCAGAGATATTGCTAGTATTGCATTGAGATCGAATTTGTATTGATTTATATTTCAAAAGTTCTGTTGTGCTAATCTTGTATTTATTTGTATTGCAAACCATAGTAGAAGAAAAAGCAGAGTCCTCATCAGTGAGAAAACCACCTTTGCAACTGGGTGTGTTTGGCTGATTTGAAAGTAATGCCACTGCAGTTAACCCTGCTGCGTTTAAGGAAGTGTAATTACTGCTATTTGTTGATATCTTAGCTGATTAAGGTACAACAATGACTGCAGCGCCTACTCTTGCTGTTTACCTGGCTCTGTTGTGCTTTCCTTATAGTTCTTTTTCCTTCTTTTGAAATACTTGCAGAAACTTTTGAAGAGAACAGTCAGCTCAGCTCTGAATACTAAAATCCCTGTAACAGCGTTTCTATTGCACACCTTGTAGCCGACATAATCTCTGCCATAAGGAAGAAACAAATATTAAATCATTGGAGAATAATGAAGTAATTTGGTTTGCTTTCTTCAATGAATAGTTATACACAGAGAAAAAGATATTGGAAAGCAAAAAGTATTAAGACATAAACGCGTAAGCACACTTAAAGCTATGGCATTTAGGAACCTTTGTGGTACATGTGAAGACTTTTCCTGATGTGGTCTGAAAAAACTCTTTTAATGACTCTTACAAACCAGGCATTGTATTTCAAAAATGTTCCTTTTCACAGAGCTGATATTTCACTGCAGGTTTTTCTACTAGAAATATTCTATAGTTGCTGTGTAATGATGCAATAAATTCACCCAGGAGCTTGTTACAGTTAATAACCTGTAAAGGGCAAAGGTATTTGGACAATGAATGTGAAATTAGACCTGTATCATTCACCAACAGTATAAATTATTTCTTCTTCTGTCCTTAAAAGAAATGTCATTTTGCAAAAAAAAATAGAGGTCAGCTTATTTTCTACATCTTTAGTTTTTTACAGCCAGTGACTTCTTTGTGCATAAATAATATACCTTGCTCAGAAGACAAGCATCAACTCCAAACAATTATCAAAGGTATTAGGATACAATGCTAATGTATTTCATGCTTCAAAAGCTACAGCTGCCAGAAATTCATAGCGATCAATCAACATTTTTCTTTTGCTGTTTTTTGTGTATTAGCAACACATAAGGGGTAATAATTATGACCCTGACTGTTCCCACTCTTTCAGATAAATCTACTGGTTATATTGATTCACTTAATATTCATCTGTGGCTATTTCATAAGCAGGTACCATTTCAGAAGACAAGCATTTGCCTCTTTGTAGAATACTTAGTATTTTTTTTCAGACAATTTAACACATTTCTTTGTGTCTGAATAGAATTACCTTTTCTACTACTTTGATCTGTAAATTAGAAAGCTGAACAATAGAGCTGCAGTAGATAAAGGCTTTGTCTTTCATAACCTGTCAAATCATTCTTTGATTCTTTAATAGACTGTCTGGTGATCACAGTGCAAGCCCTGGTGTTAAGTATTCCATAAGAGGGAACTGTCTATGGGGTAATGGGTTTGAACTGAAGGAGGGTGGATTTAGACTGGATATTAGGAAGAAATTCTTTCCTCTGAGGGTGTCGAGACACTGGCACAGATTTCTCAGAGAACCTGCGGATGCCCCATCCCTGGAAGTGTTCAAGACCAGGCTGGATGAGGCCCTGAGCAGCCTGGTCTAGTGGAAGGTGTCCCTGACCATGGCAGGGAGGGTTGGAACCTTCTAACTCAAATCAGCCTATGATTCTACCTACATTTATTAGAAAAAATGTTTGTGCAGTTGAGATCAGAAACATCTTTGGTAAATTCTCACATATAGACTGAATTACTCCAAGCCCTGGAAGGCTCAAGATACAGGGATTTTCTAGGTCAAGGCTTATACTGCAGGTAGAAAAACTTGTATTAAAGGAATTTGCATTATGTCCTGTCCCCATTTAAAAGACTTAACTTTCCAATCCTATCTCTCTCTCTTGACCTTCACCCAGAATATGCTGTAATAAAAATTATTTTTGTAAGTGACAAAAAGGAAGCACAGGCACTGCAGCTATAACAATGTAAGATTACCTGTGGATTTATGAGTGGGGGATGTTGCTTCTTTGGTTATAGTAATGAATCTCACTTGTGCTAATAAGCAGTGCTGTCTGTGCCCTGTAAGTGCTGGGGCAAAGTCGTGATGCTCTCAGCCAGAGCTAGTTATGCACAGTGGCAATGAGTTCTGTTTTCTGTCTTTCACATTGGATAAAAAAGGAATCTATCTTGAAGAGAAAATTGAAATTTCAAAATGCTTATTCATAACTTTGCCTTGGTTTATTTTTTTCTACTTTAAATTACTACATCTACAAGTCATTTCAAAATTAGTTTCTCAGAAAATGAGCCCTCATCTTTCATGGTATAGGAAATCAGTGAAGGCATTGTTATTTAGATAGCCAAGGAATAAAGGACTGAATAAAAATTCCCCCTCAGATTGGGGGTGGGGGTGTGTGGTGTGAGGAAAGTGGCTGCACAAAGCTGCCTTCTTGCAACTTCTCTTGTTTTATGTGAAATTTTGGCTGAGAGGTGCCCTTGTATATGCTGTTTATGAAATGGCGAGCAATGCAGGACTATCAGGAGGAGGCAGTGATACCTCTCCTATGGGGTTTATGCTCTGTGAAATGAAGGACTGCTAATAAGGAAATACTGTGTCTAGAGAAATTAAAAGTCTGTTGCAAGTAGAAACTGTGTTGCTAAAATTATGTTCTGAAATGCAATATTATTTGTGTGATCTTATATGCTATCTTAATGTTGTGGTTATTGCTGTAGCAATTTCAGGCAAGGTATACTTGTATGTATGTTTATAGATTTTTAAAAACCCTTCAGAGCTATTTTCACAGTTGACTACTTTTGTGAGATCTGATTTTGAAAGTTGGGTTATGATACTGATATGTGACTGAGATATTTTTTTTTTCTGGCGCTGCAGAAGAGAGGGGAAAAAAGCCAGTTCTCTATGCTTTTTAGTACTGCAGTAGTAAAAGTAGTGGAGTCATTTTTATTTTTGAATAGAATCAGAGGATATAAATTTCGATACCTTAAATAGAGATAGTAATTTGCAACTATAGTGAAGAATGCAAATCTAGTAGCTAGTTTTATTATTAGACAATTGCTTGTGTTATTAATGTGTCTCTGTATGTATTTGTAACTATGTTCTTAGAAAAACAAAGACAAAACCACCATTGAAACACTTATTTTCAGTTTTAGGGTACCTCAGGGATTTACTTGTTGAAACACAACAATCGTATTCTGGTTAGATCTGTTGGATATGTACACAGAGGTGTTCAGCAGGTTTTATTTCATATGCCTGGTTCTTTAGGTATTAAGTGGATAGCATTTTCCAGAAAGATATCTAAACCATCTTTTACATGAGCTTGGTGAATAATTTAATACCAATTTACTACAGCATTGCTGTCTGTGATGGCTGGTGAGTGGTGCACCAGCTGAGCCCTCACCCAGGAAATGTGAAATGTCTCCATGTGCTCTGGGGAATGAAGAATGGTCTCTGCTAACATGAAAGAATAACTTTGTGTTAAAAGGTAAGGGAAATAAACCCATTTAACACTTGTATTGAGATAGTTAACTACAATTAAAAGAACCCCCAAACCACTACCAACCAAAACCACAACAGATCTATTTAATGTAAAACTAATGAAGACGGAGAAGTTCTTCACTTCCATTTCATAACTGCCTTGAGGGTCACGTTTACTCAGGGGTAAGGTACGTAAACAACACTGTTCATTAATCTTTATAAAGTATTAAGAAATGTGGGAAGAAACAAAAAGTCCTAACTTTTTTTACTGTGCCTGAAAGAAAAGAGCACACTTTACTTAATACTTACGAATCTGCACTGAATCCCGTTGTTCATAATAACGAAAGAGAGATTTTGCTTCCTCTCTGCATAAAAGGTAATGACATAGAAGTTACCCTATTTTGTAACATCAGCTTCTCAGGGTGTAAAGGGTTAGCAAAAGACAAGATGCAAGGATGATTTCAAAGCATGTATTGATCTTTTATTTATTAAAAAGGGGGATATTTGCAATTCATGTAAATTGTTAGTGTTCTCCTTGAGCTTGCAGATATGTCTGTGTGCAGGACTGCTCCTGTAAAGCTGAAGACAATTTTTAAGACTTTTCCCTCTTTGAATTTATGAGTGTCTGGCAGATGTGCCTTCCTCACGACTAAAGTTGAACAATAACACTTAAAAATCTACCAGCCTCTATTCAGTCCTCAATTACCTTGTAAGTCATAACTCTTTATAAAAAGTGAGAGCTTTGAACAGCCAAAAGGTTTGGGGACTAAGCAGTGCTTAGCAGATGAGTACACCAACCTGCCTTAGTTCCATTTATTCTATCTTGATTTGCAAAGGAAAGACCTTGTTTATCTGAACACTCTTAATGCATGAATGGGTCTGCAATGGATTAGAAGTTCATAGGAAAGAAAAGCAGTATTTGATCTGGATCTCTCATCTTTGTTTTTTTCACTTATCTGTATAAGTTATCTTGAGGCTGGAAAAAATAATTTAATGGTAAATTGTGGATGCATGTTAGTCATGAAAAACCAACCATATATTTTTCTTGAACATGTTATAAATAGTATATCTCTGACATGAGCAAAGATAATTCTTTCATCTGAGTGCTGGTAAGATTTTCAATTGCAGTACTACTCATTTTGATACTGCACTTAAGAAAGACATGGTCTGAAGACAGCAGGGGAGATGCAAGAGTAATCTCAGGTTTGAAAATCTGATTTGAAAATGTGAAAGAATGTCAAGACTCTTCAGTGTATAGGCTGGGGCAGTGATCAGTGATGGTGGAGCACCAGCCCAGGCCAAGGATCTGTGCACTTGTATAGGCTGTAGCAAATAGTCCCATGGTTGTGAAGCTGTTGGTCTCAGGACTAGGCTATGCTGTACTTTGAAAGGGTTTGTTGTGCCACTTGTGTTGTCCACAGTGCAGTTTGGATTGCCTGGCCCAGACATGAAGGGAATTTTCTGTCTAAAAGGATAATCTATCAGACAGGAAAATCTGTGCTATCCATCATACTTGGTTTAATAAAGCAGGTAGAAAAGCACATGTCAAATGTCTGCATATCTGATGTGTTTTGAAGTGGAAGATGGACCAGATGATCTCTTAGGATGTTTTTCTATTATTTATAAATGCTAGATATTTTTTAGAAGTCCTTTAAGCCTAAGGTTATTCATACTTAGAGCACTGTTGATGTCTTGGTATAGCTGGTTTGTAATTTCTTTCATGGACTGTCTTCTTTTGTGGTTCAGACTTTCTGTCTGAAAACAGTCTTAATGAGAAGCTTAATGACTGCCAGTGGTGGGTTAAAAGACAGTGGAGTAAGCTTAGAGAAGGGAAGAAAAAAGGCAAGCCAGTGTTTGGAGTAGTGCTTATAGATATATTGCTAAGGTTTTTAATATATTTCAGTGATTATGTCAAAACTTCTTGTTTTTATTTTTACTGCTAGTTTTTTTTTTCTTTTTAGTTTTTTTTTCTCTTTGCAAAAGCATTGACAGCATTTTTTGTTCTTTTTTTGTACTCGCTTCTTGCCTTGGCAGGTTGTTTTTTCCACTAGTTGGAAGTAGAATAAAGTGAAAAGGTAACCAAAGAGGAGGTGAAGAAAGGTAAGATAAAAGTAATAGAGACAGTGAAGTTGTGAATTAAGAAGTACTTGCCCATCTAGTAAAAATAAAGGCACTCAGAAGAAACATGACAGAGGGCAGAGAACAAAGACAGACATATAATCAAATAGAGAAGATGCAGTCTGTAATTCTTGACTGATTCCACGCCCTCCCATTCTTTTCATATGGTGACAGGGAAGCAATATAGGCTTTTAAAGAAAAAGCACACCTCTCATAGAGTCCTAGGGTTCTGTGTACTTAACGGTAAATGAACTTTTATTTAAAATGTGCAAAGGTACTGAGGTCTTGCAGTCCCCCTAGGAAAGTATATAAAAGCCTTGCCTTCGGAGGGCAGTGGGCGTGAAACTGCCCGATTCCCCTTGTTCTGTGGAAAATAGAGTGGGATGGCTGCTTTCTCTGCATGGATATAGCTGCACCGGCTGTGCTGGTGGATTCTGAAGATTTGCCCCCAAAATATTCCTTGAATACTATCTTCCCAAATTTGGGGAGATTTAAGCACTAGCTAGATGCCATCTGCACAGTCAGAAGAAAACATATTCCCCAATGCCTGGCTGTGGGGTTATTCCTCTGGGGCCCAGTTTGCTGGGAATAAGGTATACTAGGGTCAAGGTTGGTGTGCTGATGTGCTTGGTTAATGATTTAAAGGGCATAAAGAAAAGTTTTCCTTTTCTCGTGCTGTCCCCCTCCTATCTGCCCTAGGCAGGTTGGGTGTATTTTTTTGGCATGGGACTGTTAACTTCTTGTTATTTTCTTGGTGGTTTTTTTCAAGTTTATGAATGGTGACACTCCTTTTCTGGACTACAATGGTCATAAATTCTCCAGTCAACTGGAAAAAAAGGGGTGAATAGAGCTAAAATGGGCCAAGCAGTTGAAGGAGTTGTGATTTACTGCCCTGATATCAGTCTTACTCATTTCCACCTTGAAATTTTTTTCTTAATTATGGGTCTTCATAAAACTAATAGCTTACAACTGTTTGTCCAGCAGCTTTATTTGCCTAAAAGTGTATTTAAGGTGAAAACTTAACACATATACCCAGTTAAAACAGTAAGGAGAAATTAGCTTGCCCTGTTAAAATCTTTTCTGTAGTGAAGCTGTGAAGGACTCGGACATATATTAACAGGAATTTTAGGAAAGAAACTGAGACAAATTAACTGCCTGAATTTCTTTGGAGAGGAATGGAATTTTAACCTTTCTTTTGGTGCATACAAAGCCTTATCTACCTAGTGATTAGCCATGTGAATGAAGACTTATTTTGAGGAATACTTTTAGAAAACGTTTTATACTTTTCTAAGAATACTACAGTTAAATTATAGCAGTCTAAGTCTTTGAGTTGTGAAATGCAGTTTAGTCGAGTGACCTTTTTCATAAGGTAGAATGCATTTGAAAATGTTCAGAATACCTGGATTGGTATTCAAAGTGCCTGGCTGTCAAAACCAGATAATGAGTGCAATGCAAACAGGGAATTATGGGAAATAATTTTCTTTTAAAAAGCATTAAGAGCATTGTTCTAACTGCAAGTACCATCTGATGAAATTTTAAATATGGACTAATTGGTGAAGCAATAAAGACAAAGAACCAAAAAGAAACAATCAACATGAGGAAATGTGTATCTGTTCTCTGTGCTGGTAATAAAAAATAATTTTGAGTATAACATTATATTTTATATGCTATCTGAACCATCTCACTGTATTTATATGCTTGTAATTTAGCCTAACTTGTACTTTCTGCATTCATTAATATAAGAAGAACCCAGTGAATGAGTACCTATTATATGCAAGATCTATGTCCTGGGGACAATTTTATTTTACTCATAAATTTTAATATCCATACTCTACTACAGTGAAAATAATGAGCCTGTAGTGGATTTGTCCGTCATTACAGGGAACTTTTTTAAAAGCTGTAAAAAAAAGAATTGTGACTGATTGGTATTGACCCCCAAACTTGAGACTAGGCTTTTTCTTCCTTTTTTTCTTTACACTTTTTTTTTAAAAAATTTTATTTTGTCAAATGCCAAAGAGCCTTTGGCCAGTATTAGCTTATATCTGGTGACTAAAATGATTTTGCTTTTTTCCATTATGCACAATTTCTCAATATTTTGTTATAAAAAGAATGGATAAAGTATTTTTTCCTTTTGAACAGCAAAGTATGTTTTTTGTTTTGCTCTTAAATGAAATATTGGAACTTTTAGCTTATCTATGATAAAAAATTCCATTAAAATCATGGTCTTAAGATCGTTAGAAATCAGAGTAATTCTTGGTGGATTTTGGTGCCGTGTTTTTTTTTTTTTCCCAATTGCCTTTGATGCCTTTAAAAATCTAAACCATAATTTTCTAATGTTCTCTCTATGCAGAAGATAATTATGGCTTTCAGGTGAATCCAATCCCCGTAAATCTTTATATGCAAGATCCAGTGGTATTCTGCGATCACAAAAACTCAGTAGCTTAGACTCTGTTAGGTCTGCAGGATCATCTGTGGATGTTTTGTGAATGTGTGTTCACCAGATAAACACAGGAAGGTACATCTGCCTCTCCGAGGGAAAGACTTGTGCTGGTTTAGATAAAACCAGTAAATGAGTTGGGTTATCAGACCTGCAAAACCAGGGTTGTTTATAGCAATACTGACAATCTGGCTTCTAGCTTTGAAACTCTGATCATGTTCTGTTTCATGTTTAAAAAGAAATTCAGGCTCAAGCTATAATGAACATAATGCTCAGGTTACAGGTGCATATTTTAATTGCACAAATCATTAATTTTTTACTTGCAGGTATTTCAAACAATGTATTGAAAAAAATGAGGGTTTAGTAGTAGAAGACAAATCAGGAAAAGCACTTTCAGACTTTTTCAAAAATTAAACATGATTTTGTTTTATAAAATGACATAAAATTAATCCCTCTATTGCAGGTTATACAAGTTTACCTTGCAGAAGGATTGTATTTTGTCTGTTAAAGAAAGCTGCCCTAGTCATTCACGAATCTTGCTTTACTTCTTTATATAGACTTTCAAGATTAATGCTGTCTTCCAACTTAAATCTTGATCTCTGGTATTTAATTCTGGGAGTTTTGTTGTATTGAATTCAAAGTATTAATTCCTTCTGCCATGTCATGAAACATCTGCCTGAGGGATGTGGATGATCCAAAAATCACAGTAACCTCTGTCACTGAATCTCTAATATTTTTGTCCTTAAAGTTTGGTCCTGTCTTCTTCTTTCTCTAATCTGCTTTTTAAAGATGTTGCAATACTTTATGTTCAGCAGTTCTTTGAGCAACACCTCAAGCCCAAAGGGGAAGGGTAAAGAAGGTTGGTTTTGGTGAAAATTGGTGGTTTTGACTGTCCTTAATCTCCAGAAGTGCAGTCAGACTTCAGACTGGTGTCTGCTGAGACCATGCCCACTCACACACTTGCTTCCCAGGCTTCTTCAGGCAATTATCTTTCACTGAAACAAGTTATTTTCTAAGGATATAGATACTCTTTTTTTTACAGTCAAGCTTCCTTTGTCATTCAGATTCTTTAGATTATTTCTATTTTTCATCTCACTGTACCTGCTCTGACCTTGGTGGTCCCTTTTTGGTTCCTGACTGCACAGTCCTGGCTGGGTTCTGTGTCACAGATGCTCCCACCCGTTGTCATGGCTCTTAAGTGCCAGAGATGTCCCTCCTATGCTTCCCAGTGCCAGACCACACTGAGCAGTGGAAGGAGTCTTCCACCAGTGGGCAGGCTGGGGAGCATCTGGGACACAACAGTTCAGTGTCACACATTAAAAGTTTGCTCCTAAGCCTTGTACTTGCACTTGAAACAAACACATTGCTCTGAGAGTGTCTCAGATTTTGATGTGCATGCACTTTTCCTCACCCATCTGTGCAGTGCTTCTCACCCTAATTGACATGTTCCTTCCTGGTCACCTGCTGCTCTCTGCTTTTTGTCACCACTCATACAACCAGCAGCTGCTGGTGCTCTTCTTTGTTCAGAGTTGTTGTCAAGATCATTTTCTGTGGAAAGACATGCCTCTATCTGCTCTGACAGTGCCCCACTTTGGTGCTCAGGCGTTTTCTCCTGTCTTGTTTCATCACCAGTTTCTTTGCTGTGGAAGGAAAATAATAAACAGAATCCTGGTGTAATAAGTGTTGATTCTAGCACTGTATCAGTCAGGATTGAAAAGTCTAATTATCTTTTTATGAGTGGTAAGGGCCATTGGTTTAACATCTGTAATTATTCATTTTAATAACGAAGATGAATAGTTAATATTATATGGGTCACACTGGGTGGTATATTACATTAAATTGCAAAAAATTAATAATTGACATATGATATTGTTATTCTGCTTGCAAACTACCCCCCCAACTACATCATATGAGCTAAAATATCGCAACAGTTTTCTTAATTCTCATTTCTCACTTAAAAAAACCCCAGCTCACGATTATGCTTTTGCTTTGTTTTCTTGACAGATCAAGAAAAATTTAGATCAATTTTTTTTAAACTTTATGTGGATTTCAGTCAGTCATTTGAAGTCCGAGGTTTGGATTGGTAGTCAATCTTTGGTCTCTGCACTTTCACCTTTAATACAACTTCTCTTGTGAGTGGAGATGCTTAAGTTTAGAATAAAGTCTCCTCAATTTCACATGAAAAAAACTGGAAAAAGATCACTAAACTCTGTCAAAGCATGATCTTAATATTTTTTCTTTTTCCCTTTTTTTTTTTGTCAGTACACTTTGCAAATAGTCAAACTAAAACACTGAAAATTTCAATTCCTGAAGCTTGAGCTGAAAACCATCAAAAATGTTACAACTTTTATGCAATTTAGGAAACATTTGTAAAATTAAAAGGATTACATTTTATAAACTTCATGAGTATTTGTTTCAGTAAATTGATTGTTTTAATGAATAATATTATTAATAAAAATCTACAAAGTGCTCAGCTGAGGCTCACAGGGGTGATTTTTAATGTGAGTCTTTCTTCCAACTGAAGCTTCCTACTTCTTGGCCATTTAGCGATGCAAAGATGCTTCTGGGACATTGATTTATGCTGTTTCATCAGTGAGGATGGAGAAAAACAACCCAAAACAAACCAGGAAAGAGCCAACCATTCTGCTGGCTGAAGGTGGACAATAATAAATGTGTCTGTGTTTTGGGTTGGAACAGTACAGATCACTGGAGCAGGCAGGATTAGGGAGCTCAGAGGTCCCAGCAGCAGCTGTGCTTTTTGTGTAAGTGTGCACTATATTATCTCCAGAACAGTCTGTAATTTCTCACAACTGCTGGAGCTATTGTAAAGATCCTCTTTCAGGCAAAAATCTCTAAATCAGGTATTCATTGTGCGTGATCTTTTTTAAATGTGTTATTTCTCTTTTCATACTGCAGTACTTTAGCTTCCATTTCCAATATTAGTTCCTAGGGAAAGTCATATGGTAGGTGGTACTGCACAGATGCACACAGGGGAGAGCTAAGCTGAGCAGGAATTCAACTAAATTTTCCTGTTAAGCCTAGTCCCCAGTGATGGGGAGAAGGAGAATGTGGCCAGGCATTGCTGCTTTCTGATGCCGTGAAGGTTTTAAGGGGAAAAAACAGGGATTGTGGGCAATATCTGGCAGAACAATTGATAGCTGACAAAATAATGCTCTTCTGCTCAGCACATGTTCCTCCTCTCTACCTCCTTAAGGAGAGGGAGATACTGGACTGCATTTTGGTGTAGGTGACCAACAGCTGGTGAAGCCTTAGCTTGGAGAGGGAGGACTGTGCAGGCTCCCAGCTCTCTGGAGTCTGGGGTATGAGGTTGTGCCCTCTGTGGCTCAGCAGGAAAAGGGTCCCAGGTGACAGAAGGACTGCAGTGCAAGCCCCAGCCTTGCTCCTTGGCAGGCCCTGGGACCTGGTCACCACCACAGTTTGATTCCAGGTCTTCATGTTGATGCAGTGGTTTTTGTGGGGTGATTTGTATCTGAGGACAGGAAAGTGTGATAGTATACAGAAAGTGTTTTAATAAGATTGCACATAGTCTTGGGCACAAATTTGATTATTGAGTTTTGGAATTAGTTCTAAACTTCAAAATATTTTCTGTTTCAAATAGCCATTTGATTTCCAGAACAAAGTGTAACAGGTCAAATGCTCAGTAACAGAAAAACTTCTCATAGCATTTACAACATACCAATCTTTCTCTTTGCTGCTGTTGGCTACAGACACAGTTGAGTGATCACCATGCTTTTTTGAAAGGATTTTAATGTTAGGTTTGAATTATGTTGCATAACCTTCAATGCAAAACTGCAATGAAAGGCAATGTTTTTATACACTGAATATTTTCCCCAATGGCTGCTTTTACAGGGAAGTTGGCTTCTTTCTGACAAGGATGTGCCATGCTGCTGCTGCCATTTGTGGTTGAATGGAGGGTTTTTTTATATTAAATTAATAAAAGCAGTAGGAGTTTATTATTTGGTTGCAGTAGGGTCAGAATTTCTCTCTAGGGATTGTAATTTGCCCCAACTAGTGTCACCAGTCCTTGGAGAATATTTGTTCTTCTCTGTTTTCCTTCCTAAGGACAATTCTGCCAGTGAAGTAATTGGAATTCAAGGCAATATTTCAAGTATCATTTATATATATAAATTGTACAAAAGATTCAAGTTGTCAGATTCCTCTTGAAGACTGTTGTAGTGGTTTTATTTTATCTTCTATTATAAGAAAAGTTTGTTTCCCCCTTTACTTCATTTTATTATGGTGTTGGCAAAGATATGCAAACATGCATTTTAAAGAGTCTTTTAAGATCAGGAAGAATACTCCAATATAACCAAAGTGGATCAATATAAGCTTTTAGTGGCTATATAGAAACCAAGTGTTTGGAAGTAAAAGCTCTCACTTCTATTCACTCTCTAGCAGTGTAGTAAATTAGGCTTTTGTCTTTCAAGTTAATATGAGTTATACTCAGCCAAAATAGGTAAAAGAATAACAAAATGGTGTAGAGATTAGCAGAGCTGTTTTTCCACTGCACTTTTAGTGTTATTTGAAACTTCCAAGGAGCATTATTAAAAGCACATTAGGATTGCTCTCAGGCAGTTAAATAACCTTTCATTGCAAACATTTTTGTAACTCAACCTGTGCAGGTACAAAGACTTTTAATAACAGTGTTCAAGACCTCTTCATTGATTTAAATACTATTGCTTTACGCAGCCTGAATCATGCCCTTCTAGTCTTTTACAACTGCTGTAATGAAAATCTGTAGTATTTTATAGATTTATTTGTTGGTTTGTTTGTGTGGGTTTTTTTTGTCTTTCTCCCCTCTTTAACTTTTTCCTGTACTCTTTTATAGTGTCTCCTTTTCTAGCTTCTGGTATTTTAGTACACTTTTCATAAGGTAGTAGTCATAAGACAATGAAAACAGTGAGCAGCAGAGTGGTCTCCTTTAGATCAATTCCATCCTTTTTAATTTCAGTAGTCTGGAAATTGACTTATTGTAGTTCAGAATATCTTTTTTTCTCTCTCTAACCTGCAGCTTTCAGATATTTCAAAAAGCAAAGATCAAAATATCATCTTTGAAATTTTTTGGAAAAGAAGAAGGATGGTAACACATTTATCCATCCTTCAGGAGATATTAAACACCTTACTGATTACTGCTGAGGGAGATCTCAATGCAAATCACTTGGGTATCAACCAGCTGCACTCTGGAATTTGAAGGTTGGTCCTGTCACCATCACAGACATACTTGACCAGGTTTATAAGTTAATTCAAATTCCCATTGCAAGCAAAGCCTTAATTTACCTGTTTCATGATTCCTTTGGAAGACTACAGTCAGTCAATTCCTCATGAATTTTTTGGCTGCCAAGTCATTCTCCCCCTCCCTTTACGTAGTTTAATGTAGCAAAATAAACATTTAAGGGAGAGATTTATCTGTTACTTCTGCTGTGATTATTTTACTGATAGGTTGATATTGCAGCACACAAGGTCTATGCAATTATGGAGTATGTCAACAGCATAAGCTGATTACATTGTAAAGGGAAAAAAACCCAACCAGAGCCATGCAGTGGGAGCTGTGAATAGCTGAGAGTTTCTCTGAATAACATGGGTTCTATCAGGAAGTTTGAAGAAAAATTATTCTACACAAGAAGATAGAGAGATGCATAGAGCTTTACACTTTCAGATTTCAAGAAAAATGATAAATGGGTGCACTAAGAGGTCTTGAGGAGACTATTACCTGCAGGAAAATCCATTGGTTGGTGCTGGTGCATTGATCCACTGAACTTGGCTGTTCCTCCTGCAGTGTACCCCAGTGGCAGATTTTTATCCTGACCACACATCCCACTTCTGCCAAGGTAAATGTTTTCTGTCCAAAGCAAGAAAAAATTTCACCTGATTGAGTGTGTGTAATTGAAATGAATCTGAAAATTATTTGAATATGAAAACTAACAATATAGAATTGTCATTTACATTTTTTTATTGTTTGTTTCTTGAGATCAATTATCTGTCATTTTCTCGGAAAAACAAAAAACAAGCCCAAGAAACCTGTAGAGTTTTTCTTTGTGGTTCTGCAGGTACTTCTGCTGGTCCACAGGGTGGATGACAAGGCACAGGCTAAGACAGGCTTCATATTGAGCTGTTTGATTTCATCTCTCTACTGTTCTTAACTTTACTCAAATATGCCTAATTAGTTGCAAAGGCATTATTGTTTCTTGCACAAGTTGCTCTAATTTGAACCAATTAAAATATAATTACACTATTTTATGCTTAATTAGACTCTCAAGTAGCTTCTTCAGGCTAAGGTTATTCCCCTGGCTCTGTATTTTGAGATCTCTCTTGCCTGTGCTGTAAGACTCAGGTTAAATAAGAGTGCCTCTAAACTCGAGAAGTGCTGATACTGTTAAGTTCATTAAATTACTCTTCAGGAACTTTGCTTTTCCATAGTTCATTTCTTCCAGAACATTGGAACAAGAACCATATGGTGGCGATTCATTGCACTTGCATTTCTTGGGTTGCTCTATTATTTCCTTCGTAAAGTGCTCAATCTCTGTTAAGTCCACACTGTGAATTTCTATAAGAAGTGCCCTTGGAATAGAAATTTCCTCATTATGCCTTATGATAAAGGCTTGTGCCAAAAAATAATTTCATTTCACTGCTGTCTTGTCATTATTTTTAATTCCTTACATATCCCTAATCCAAAAAGGGCTTGGAATTGTTCACACATTCACTTTGATATTAAAGCATTTAAATGCTTCCATGCATAGGAAAGCTCAAACCCATAATATGATGCTGACTTCTAAAATATTAATAGTTGTGAGCTAACTGTGGCTGCTTTCTTGTATTTTTAAAGGTGGGGGGGGGGGGTTGTGTGGAAAATTCTGAAAAAGGAAGTAGTTGAAAAAAGACTTGAACTATTAAAACTGAAGGGAAAAGAAAAAAAATATTTGCATGCCTATGAAGTGCTGAGATTTAAGCACTTTTTGGTGGTAATTCCAGTGGAAACACATCTACATTTCATTTGCACCAGTACCATCAGAGATAGTTTCTTTCAATGTTTACTCATAAAAATGACATATTTCATCTTCATGTTAGTCATTTACTCACAAAAGGCTTACTATGTCTATATATTCAGTGTGCTTTGTTAAATGGAAATTTTGATTTTTTTTTTTTTTCCTTTTTATGTGACAGTAGCTAAAATCAGGCACTTGATGTACTTTGGACTTATGTGTAGTGATCAGATGTATAACCAAAATAGAATTCTACTATTATATTTTAATGAGTGGGGAGTACATATTTAATATTATTTTCAGGATATATGACAGCTATTGTAGTAATTTTTGTGGGGAAGAAACCAAACAGTTAGTAAAACTGTTCCTGGTGGTACATTAAACAGCCTTACTGTGTACATTGTGGCAAGCTGAGGAAGAGGTTAGAAGTCCAATATTATTATGTAGTCTTTCTATTAGTTAATCACTGATGTCTTGCCTTTCTACCCATCTTTTTTAAGATGCAGGGTACTAATGTCCTTCAAGAGATCAAGGCCCTAAACATTTGTCAGTGTTATAGCCAAAGAACGTTGTATAACAGAATATTAAGGACCTGCCTTTCAAAAATATGACCTCTAGATATCTTATTCAATACAAACAACAGTAAAAACATCATAGTTATGGCAGAACTTCAGTTCTCTCAGGTGTTGAGTAAAACCTGTACAACAAAATCCAGTGATGCTAACACCCATGTGACAGTAACTTGATGCCTGGGCCACTTGGCTTGCATGCAATGGAATAGCAGATAAATAAACCACTGCCTCTTTGGTGAGGAGAATGACCCATCTAGTTGTATCTCTACAGACAGAAAGATCCTGGGTTTGTTTTGAAATCCCAGTATTTTTCAGATGAGAGCACAGTTTTTGGCTCAGTGCTGTTGTGACTATACCCTGACTTTGCTGGGGCCAGTGTTGTGCTGTTGTGACTTCCAGAGCAAAAGGCCCTTGTGATGTCTCACAGATGCATCATTTCTTCTCTTCTGTCAGCTTCAATCTATAGACCTAGTTAATTTGTGTTGCTTAAAGCTCCTTTGTTATACAGATTCAGCCGGTATCAATGCTCTTCTCATTTCACATATCCTTGTGCTCTTAGATATCATGGTTTTTCTAGTGTTGATGAACATACCAGCCCTTCTTGCTTCTTTGTATCTAGGGCAGTAGAGAGAGGTATGCAGTGGATTATTATATATTCTTGTCTGGCAAAGCCCTGTTCAAGTAGGTAGTTCTTAATGTTTAGAAAGAGGGGACAGAAAGCTTCACCTTCTAATGATCAATGCATATATCAGGTATTTGTATTAAAATGGATTACATGCAAAGGAAAAAGGCTTGCTTTCTCTCCCTGAGTACTTTTCTATCAGTGGCAAGATGAATCACCATCCTTATGATTAACCGAACTGGAGATTTAAATGTACGGACACTTAAATAGGGGCCTGAGGTTCACCCAGATGGGCTGACACATAAAGTAGCAGGAAATTACACCAATTCAAGACTTTCCATAGTCTAATGGCATCTGCTGTACATTATTCAGCATTACAAATCTCAAATTCTTGACAGAATAATACTTTCTGAACCAGATTTTCACTGCCAACTAACACAATATGTAATTCCACCTGTTTGGGATCTATTCTTCAGGGGTTATACCCTCAGCAGGTGGTAGAGAGATGCTACAGTACTGCAGGTGTCCAAAAATCCATGCAGATCTCTGTGAGTTTATTGCATAGCAGGTGCTGATGGAGACTAATGGCACCCAACTATTTATATATCCAGCTATTATATTTTCTAATTCACTGCTTTTAGTAGCATAGAAAATTGATCTTGCTGGCTGCCTGGAGCTTTGAAATCTAGAAACTTGCTTGCTGGTATTGCAATTCTTGACCTAATCAGCAATGTTAGAAATTAAAACAAAGGTTTTTAACTTACTGTAATATTTTATCTTGAAGGACTGGTTCTGCTTGTGAATGGTATCTGTGAAACTGCTGATATAAAGTAGGATCTGTATGGTTAGTTTAGGGTCAGTTTCTCCTTCCAGTTCTCTCTGGTAGAAGTCTAAAAGCTACTCTTAGTATACATACCATCCCTATATGGCATCTATTCCATATGTAAGATATGGGAATACTATTTTTATATCCCTTCAAAAACCCTGACCCGTTTCTAGTAATTCTGACAATTTTCCACTCAGTTTTACTCTATATTTTTCTTTGATTCTTCATACTACACATGGATTTTCCTCAAATGTAATTATGCTCTTTCTTCATACCTTTCTGACACACTATTCCTCTACTTAATCTTATTAGTAAAGTCTTAATTCTTCCTTTGACAAAGGAAAGGTCACCAGTATTTTTATGTCAATTAGTGTTCTGTGACCTTTCATCTGAGATTAGTGATTTCAACAAAGAAAGAAAGAAACAATTTCAAAGTACTTGAGGAAGTGAATGAAACAGTCTACAAGGTTTTAGTTAGGAAACAGAGTTATGAAGCAAATGTAAGCAAGGCAAGTGTTGTCTTATTAAATCTAGTTCAATTGAAACAGTTCTAAAAATGCAGGTGACTACCCATAGCCTATACTGGAAAAAACAAGGAATATGAGAGAGCTGAGACAGAAAATGCAAAATTACCATGAGGAAACCTTGTCAGTTTTCAGCCCTGCAAATGGTAATATTACTTAGAGCTTTGTTTAGCATGAGGCTAATGCAAAGCTTTTGTTAGCTTTGCTATTGTAAAAACACTAAATAAACAAGCAGCCTTCAAAGAAATATAGCAGATACTTTTGTGTAAATCAAAACTAATCAAACATTCATGACTGGTTTTTGTGTGTACTGGGTGGTTTGGCTAAATGAGAAAGAACAAAGGGGAGCTTAAGTTGGCACCTTTCTCTGCTTCCCTGCTTTCAACCGTTCACCATTCGTGTGTTTCGTGGATGTTTAGCAATCCATTTCTAATCCCTTCTGATGAGAACAAAGTGTACATAACGTTTTTTCACCTGTTTTTTTTTACTTGAACAGATGCTTTATCCACAATGCATGAATATACCTGATTTCTTTCAGAAAGCTGATGCAATTTGGTTATACAGTTTGAGTATTTTGCCCTTTAGGGGATAGGAATGTGCACTAAGAAGTAAACACTTGCATTAGAAATGATGTAGCATAGCATTATTTCAGCAAATGTCACAGTATAAAAATGAATGAGGGATAGTCACGTAAATGGGTAATATAGAAGGAGAAGCATTTCTGAAGGTCTGCAGGGAGTGTTTTTACAACAGTGAGAGTCACCAGGGTAAGATTTGTAACTAATATTTAGCTATTTTAATTTTTTCTATCATACTTTGAATATTACTTCTACATGTTGAGGAATAGCGTCAGCTAATGTTTTCAAACAAGAGGCTGTGCTTTGTTTGCTGCATTTGTCCCAGTGTTGTGTGGGGTTTTGTAGATAATTGGGCTCAGCTAACCCACAGCTAATTAGTGACTTAGGAACTAATAAAGTTGAATAAAGTAGAATTGTTGCTAACAAGCTCTGGGTTGTGGGTAGCACGAGAAGGTGGTGCAAAGTGAGAGTGTGTTGAGCATTGCACCACTGCCTAATGGTGTTGTGAGGGCTTCCATCTTCCCTCCCAGCATCCTGCGTGTGCACTGAAAAGATGGGCTGGGCAGCAAGAGCAGCGTGTCATAAATTAAGGACTCTCCTCTGTTCTGTCTCTGTCATGCCTTTTTCAAGAAAATATGGAGAGACAGAAAACTTGCTGAGGTTGCTTTTAGGGTATGGAATTTGAAATTGAACTAGCTTTAAGTTCCCAAATGTGACATTTATACTTTAGGTATGATTCTTTATTGGTTTTGTTTTCCCCAGAATATTAAGCTAATGTTCAAACCATTGTTAAAAAAAAAAAAATCCTTCAAAAAAATCAACAAATGTCTGTTGCATTTTTTATCTCATCATGAAGTCAAAGAAATTTGGAGTAGTCAGACTACCTGGGACCAAGTACTCCCAATTTCTCTGATGCTCATGAATCAGAGTTACTCAAACCCAGTTATTATTGGTAAATTCCTATGCACACTTTTTGCCTTTCATCCAACTAAAATTAAAACTTTTGCTTTTGTCATTATGTGCATTTCACTATGCATATGTCATTTTTGAGTGTTGACTGAATGTGGCTTTTCCTTTGAATTTGAGGAAGCATATTCCCAAACTGCTGTTGGGTGCTGCTGGCCTTATAAATGCATCAGATTTATAATTCAGCATCTCTCACTTTTTTCAGTGTCTAAATAAAAGAAAGGGATTCATCATGAAGGCTAGTGGGGGAAGCACAAATGAAAACGGTGTGATGATACTTGCCACTTGAGTGCCATCCAAAAACGTCACTCTGTAAGAAATTTAGGCTGGGATTCTCTTTACAAAGCAACCATTCAGACTACACTGGGTAAGGTCTTTACAAGTTAAACTTTGGATACCTTTGGAGTTGTGATAGACTCTTAGACTGAGTAACAAAGAGTAAAACTGGGCCGTAAGTGTTTGGAAAAATGCAGTTTGTAATTTTATTTTCACACCCTTCTTGATATCATTAATATTATTGGTCACCAATCAGTAAAAAAATAACACAGTTCCTCTTCAATATTGTTGCAATGCTGACATAGGCAGTGTGATCTACAAACTGTTTGAAGCAACTCTGCCAGGAATGTATGGAATGTTAAATGACATAAAGTCACAATAGGATGCAAATTAGTTTTCTCCTCTCTAGTGGTTTACAAGGCTTTCATCATTTGAGAATTATGAAAATTAAATTTCACTTGGGGTCACAGAAATTACATTTTAATTTATTAACAACAAGCACAATTTCAAGGGCAACATGCAACAGAAACCATTTTTTGTTTTATCAGAAATTCAGCCAACTAGAACTTTTGAATGTAAATCCCTTTCTGTGATGGCTGCTTAGGTAATATTTCTTTTTGTGTAATATCTGTTAGCGTACAAAAATGATCTTGAATGAACTATATATGGAGGTCTAACAATCTAGAGAAATCAAGACTCTTATATTCCATGTGTTCCAAAGAGTAATGGGAAGCATTCATGTAGTGGTAGGAGTAAGGTTTAGTGATCAGTACTTTAGTGAAATGCTGTGGTGGTAGGATTTGTTTGATGGAAGCACAGGTGTATGGCCTTGGGAAACCCAAAAACCCATGGGCATGTGCAGTGCGTTTGAGACTCATCCCCTTAGGCATTCACAACTGAGATGAAGCTTTTCTGTGCTGCAGTGGGAGAGGGCTCTTCTGGGCAAACTGAGCAGCATTAATGTCCTTTCCAATAGATAATACTCACAGCACAGACTTGAGCAAACCAAAAAAGTAGTGTCAGAAATACAGTGTTGGAACCTTTTTCTGTTTCTTTCACGTTCAAGAGCACAGGTTTTGTGACAGCAGCACTGTTAACTAAGGTATTCTCCTTATTTCTTTTGTGCAACAACTTATTTGTAAACATTTAAAATTTTCAAAAACTATTTTGAATATTTTTTATTTGGTCAAGTTTTTATCTGTAATGTGTCACATGCTATTTTCAATGTGCTTTATCTGAATTACAGTATGGATTTGTTGTAAGTTTTTCACTAAAATTATTTTATGCAAGCCTCTTCAGTGCCAAACACCACTGCTCTTGAAGGCTTGCATCACTTTACACTTTCAGTTAGAACATTTTTTATGCTGATATAATATTGTTGGAAAGTGGAACTGCCTAAGTAAACATTGAGACAGGAGTGTTTAATAATAAAACAGTATATTGAACAAGGCAAGACCACGTAAAGAATAATAAAATATGACAAATTGCTCTTTATCTAACCTGTTGTTGCATAAAAGATTAGAGCATTGGACAAAACTGTTATCTCAATAAAAGGCAAAAAATGAGTACCACATTGGAGTTCACCAGACAACACTGAAGGGCTGTTTTGGGGGGCTGCTCCTTGATTTTCTTAATACTCTGAAAAGTCATTCACCACTCAAGAACCTGAGATAACTCAGCCAGGATATATCTAGAGAAGAACTTTGCCAGACATGAGTATGTGGAGTCTTTATCGCGAGCCTCAAAGAACTAGTATTTGGTTAATATTCTTTGCTTATGGGTAACTACAGGAGAGCTGTTTCACATCGTGTCTGAAGGTTCTCTGTCTGTAAAATGAAGTATTTCTAAAACACTGACATAAAGGATATGACAGGTAGGGATGTTATTCTCTTGTGCTGCATAATCTCTGCCATGCTGATAAAATATCATTCCTCTAAATGCTTTCTTTAGGCTTCTAGAACTTATGATCCTTCCTTTTTAATGTAGTTTGGTTGGCTTTGTTTTGGTTTGGTTTTCTTGTTTGTTTGTTTGTGCTGGTTGGAATTTTTTTCCCCTTTGAGCAAAGCATAAAGGGGAAGGACTTCAAAATTATAATGGATTCTCTATCACTTCGGAAAAGTTTTTTTCTACGGGTTTGGCTTAGTCTAGATTAACTTTCACTTGATAAGATTTGGCACAGGAATGACACGATAAAAACTTTTTGTTATAGATCACAGAAATCAGTGCAGAAAACTGCAATGGATCAGATGCATTCTCTGGGTAAAAATCTGATTCAATCACTGCAAAATATGCACTGATGAAAAGGTGCAAGTCTTTTCAGATGAAGTCTAAGGAATACTCTTATCACCTGATGCTTATTTCACTGTCAGGGAAGAATTGGCAGGTGCATGAAGATGGGGGCTGGCAGTGAGTTAATATTTTCTTTGAATTTGTAGTATTTAAAGGACTCTGAGATTATAATATTAGGAGGTATTTCTCCATGTTAGAAGGGTATATGTCTCTGAGAAGTACCACTGAAAGTGAAAGGACTTTGGGGCCACATCAGTGCATGGGCAATAACTATGTATATAAGTTCTACAGAATTGGGTTGTGGCCTTTCCTAGGCCAAGAGATGAGGCCCAAAGCAGCCTTTCCTACTAAACTTCTGGATTATTACCTGTTGGTTTCTATGCAGGCACAGCCCTTTTATTGGCCAAGTCTCAGAGCTCTGGGCTCTTGGGAGCTGTGTGCTGCCCAAGACCCAGAGCCTGCCCACTGCTGTTCTGCAGAAAGATGCTGCCTTCTGTCTCTGGGAAGGGGTAGCCCCTCTTCCCTCCAAAAAACCATGTAAGCTTTATTTCTTTTGTTATTTGTAAAGGCAAAAATCAGATCAATAACTATAGAAACAGACAAGCTGGTCCAACTAAGAAAAGAGTGGAGACAGAATGTAGTATTATGAACCAATAAATCAGATACTCTAATTATGGATAACATATACTAGATATTAATCTGGAATTTTAATATTTTGAAAGCTCACCTGGCAGATATCCTTTCTGTGTGGGGTACTTAATTTCTATAATCAATATCAATTGTTTGGCAGCTTTTTACCACTGTAATCATCAACTGTTGGATCAATAAGGAGCATTGAACAGGTTATAAAAAGAGAGCAACACATCTGTTAATATCCCTGAATTGATTCAATAGTCTCTAAGAGATAATATAGTGAAAACACCAGGGGATGAAAAAAAAAATCACTATGATTTCTTTTAAACCAAGTAGATATTCTTCATAAAAACCTCAGAAATACAGCACTGAATGCACATGGTCACACCTGAGATGTGAAAGTATTTCAGTTTTAGCAAGTTCAGTGATTTTTTTTTTTTTTTCTAGCATTAGTATGAAGTTGCTCCAAGAGAAACTGCCTTTTCTCAATGTTGTGATGCTTTGGGAGAACTTTTTTTCTTCTGATCTCCCCATTGCTACACAGCAGCGAAATATCTCTGATAAATGGAATTTTTAAATTGAATTTGGTCTGATTCCATCTATATAGTGCTGAGTTAAGCAGTGGCATTTAGGAAGGCACCATTTCAGTTCTATTTTCTACCCCCCAATTCAGAATCTGGCATGGGAAAAGATCATAAGAAAAGCATTCACAAAGTGCTCATTGTGGCTCAGTTAGTTTCCTTCCTTTGCCTGAGTTTGGAACAGGAGGGATGTGTGATAGTAGTGGTATAAGCTGGTGTGTTTTCCTGGATGTGAAGGATTCGTTTCCATGCTTCAAGATCAAGAGCTCTGTCCATTTTATTCCCCAAAAGAAGCTGGTCTAGAGTATACCTAAAAGATGATTTTTTCGTTCTGTTTTTATGCATCTTTTTACATGAAACATAAGGTCCAGTGACTGAATTTTTCAACACTGATGCCTGATTGTTTTCCTGTGGTGTGGCAGACATTTTACTTTAAGCTTTTATGATTGATTTATTACAAATTATCTACACAGTGAAACAACAGTCTGGATCCAAAGAGGCAAATGACCATTTCAATAGTCTCTATTCACAAGGCACCTTGAGCTGGAGGAGGCAGCTGTTAACTTACACAACAGTCTGAAAACTGCCACCAGATAAAAGATCCAACAACAAAAGAGGTTGTGCATCCCTGACAAGGGTCAGTTCTTAGAGGTCCACAGGAAGCAAAGGTTTCCAGATTCAGATGGTCTCCTGTCAGTGCAGGGTTAGGGCAGCGAGTTGCAGAACTGCCAGCAGTTTCTAAGAGCCTTGTGGTTAGACTTAGGAAGAAACAAAGAGATTGAACAGATCCAATTCTGTGAGAAGTTGTGCATGATTCTGTTTTAGTCACCTTTCTTTTGTCTGGTTTACATATCTATAAGTAAACAAGCTTATTTCGGTCTGGCTTGAGGGAAAATGAATTTCAGGGTAACTGGCTAAGAAGGGAACTCAGCCTGTTTGTAGCTGTGGCCCTTATATTTGGCTTCAGGGTCTACCAGTAGCTGCCTTTGCTGGGCTGTGCTGACTGCTCTTGCAGCAGCTCTTGGAACTACCCTTGCTGGGGTACAGGTGGAGAGAATATTTTCCAGCGGTCATTGTTGACAAAGCCACCAAGTATCATGGATGCTGGAAGCTCAATAGGATGCCTTGCCTTGACGAATTATTAAATCTTTGGAATTAGTTTAATTAAAAGAATGTAGAGGTCTGGTAAAAAGTGCAGATGTTGAAGTTGTCTGTATATACTTAAAAACAAATTAACATACAAGCCTCTTCCTAAAATAGTGATTTAAGCTAAAGTAAGCTCACACTGGGAGCTTACTTTAGAATAAAGGCAGAATAAGAGTTGTGCTCATGTTTGGATTTATGCTGAATTTCCAGATGTACAACTGAGTTTTTTTTCTTTGACTTTTAGACTATTATTTAAAGTTGCTTCTGGTAGCCTGGGATGTTTTGCAGCTGTGATTTGATATTAGTTCCTTGGCATACATCCATCCCTTTGAAACCAGTTAAAAGCATCAATGGTTGGAATAGTCCTAAAACCATATTGTGCTGATAAAACATCCCATAAAGATACATGACATTTTACCTTGGAAAGCAAAAAGTTCAAGCAGAAGTGAAACGGGCTTAGTTGGATTCAGGTTAATGTCATTGTAGGCTGCTGTTACCCTTTCCAGTACGTGGAGCCAGGAGACTTCAGGATGCTGGATTAAAAGTGGTTCATTAGCTATGAGCCCAATTTTGTAAGTGGAAAATGGGACTAATATTAGATCTGGCAGCTGAACTAAATCTTTTAGGTTCTAGGTTATCAGCTCCAGTGCTTTTATTAAGATTGATAACATGGAAGCACTACACAAGTCTGTTCAGTGGAGACTGGAAAAAGCTTAAAATCATTAGGCTTGCCATAAATAACAGACTAGAACTGTCTGTAGTTGACTGTTTGTATAGACAGCTGAAATAGCACTTCGAGTCCAGCATGAAGACTGCTGGAGTGACAATTAGGATCATTAGCAGCATGTGACCATTTAGTCCTACAACAGGAGCTTGGATGTGAGTACCAGCAAACACAAACCAATCTCTTCTCCCAGGCCAGAGATGCTCTGGGTGGTGTCTTTTCAGTCCTTTTTAAAAAGCAAAGAAGGGGCTTGTGGAGGTTGCTGCTTCAGGAGGCAGTGCTGCCTCACACTCCTTGCAGGAGCAAGGTGGTGAGACTGAGAACTCGGGGAGGGAGCAGGTTGTGCTCCCCCTGCCCCTCCGCTCTGTGGACAGATGCAGCAGGGCTGTTGTCCTGGACATGGAGCTTCCAGAGGACCTTGAAGGTCTGTCAGTTTGGGAAGGATCCTACTGAACTACGTTAACACAGGCATCTTTCAGCAGCTTTAATGAAACTGAGGAAATACCAACCTGCAATAGATGCAGGTACTGTGACCTGGTAGCTTGGGTTACAAAAGTCCATTCTGGATGCTATAAGTCAAAACCTGTTATTTTTGGTTTTACTCACTCCCTTCTGAAAGAAAAGGGGATGTGGAGGGGAGAAGTATTTAAAAACTGGCAAAACATTTCAGTTAGGTGTTTTTTAACTGAATCTTCTTTTTCATTTTTCAAGGTGACAAAGTTTGTTGTAGGTAGAGAGAAGGATTAGAAAAATTGTTTTGCCTGGACCAGAATGGATTCCCACCCCCCAATATTTTTCACTCTGGACCTTTTTCTAGCAAAACTTCTGTATAAAATGATATGGGGCCTGACTACTGTCTCAGAATTTAATTCTAGCTTTTACTAGTAAATTTGATAGACGTGCCCAGATTCATGTTGTTTATTGAGGCAAGCTTGACTGTAAATTCCTAGTGGCTAAAGAGTAAAACCATCTGACAAAGCAAACATCTGACATCTGGTACATTGTTAAAGCTACAAAATTGTTTTTATGGATCCAGCTTAGTAATGAATATAGTTTAATGAGCCATAGAATACTGCATTGTATAATATTAAAATGCATCTGTTTACATTTTATTTTACTATGTTACATAATAATATTTCAATTTGCCCTGTTGAAGTACATAACCATTTGCAGGTTTTCATGGAAGTAAATAAATAGTTTCAGAAGAAAGGACAAGAAATTCCTTTCAGTAGTAAAACCCATATGCAGTGTACACAATGGAAAAATTTGCCTCAGCCAGAATTCTTCCTTGACTTCTACCAAAACATTAACCAGGCATTTTTCTAGTGTGTGAAATAGAACAGAATACAAGTCCAAGGCATGAGTTGTTCTAAGCCTTCTGTGTTATGTGTGATTTTAAACATGCAATATGGAAATTACTGCAATCTTTTCCTTTTTTTTTTTAACAGTTGGATCTCATCACACGGTATTTCATTAGTGTAGTACTATTACATAGCTTCTTCATATGGAAGCAAGAAAATGCTAAATATTTTAAAATATGCTAAAAATTCACCAGGGCCTCATCAGTGTAACTATTGAGCAGTGTGTGATGAAGTCTAGAAATACTCATTAAATGGATGATGTAAATTTACTACATTGATAGGTATGTTTTGGTGTGTGTGTTGATAAAACCAGAGCTCTAAGTTTTGATGTCATAGATTGGTGTGGTTGAATAGCAAAACACCACCAAATGAAAAGCCTGATGAAAGCGAGTTAACTTGTTACATGCGTGTATGTGGAAATGTCCTTTCACTGTTGTGTTGGTCACACAGTTATGTCCCCAAATAATGCTTAGAACATAGCACTAATAACTCTCATAATTGGCAGTTGCAGTCAAATGTACAAACATTATTCAATTGAATTTCACTTTCTTTTGGTACTTGAATTATTTCAAGTTTCTACTAGGTGATGACCATATAGTATAGGTGCATTTTTCAAGAATACTGTGACTCCACTGATCCCAAGATGATATGTAAATAATCTCTGAGACAGGTTTTATTATGATTTCAATTTTTTTTGTTTCAATTTTAGAGTTTTTCTGCTTCTGTTGTCACATGTCCCCTTAGAATACTCTTACCTCTAGAAAATACTTTCAGTTAGAATTTACTGTTTGCTGACTGAAATTTTTCACCTATAAAATCTATAATCTGATTGTGTTATTTTTCATGAGAGCATAAAATCTTTATAGGCTCAGATCAAAGTACAGTGTGGCTTGAAGTGTGTATGTAGGGGAAGGCACAAGAACAGACACATCTGTAGTAATACTTTACTGTAATACTCATTCAGTAAACAATTTATTGCTGAGACATTTCCTGAGCCAAAGGTGACCTCTAAGTGTAGTGATTTTTTATTTTTTTTTAACTCGCAAACCTGTCAGTCTGCTCCTTTACCATCTCTACCTGTCTGGAGAAACGACTTCCACAGCTTGTCCATGGGCTTTGTGAAGAACTATTTTCTTCAGTTTATGCTAAAACTTTACCTTCCAGGCATACAATGCTGCTTCCAGCCCAGCTCTCTGGTCTTTAGTTCCGGCACTACATGATATTTTTGCATCAAAATACCCTTGAATTATTTCTTTTGAGTGAATTTGCATAACTACTTTTCTTAATCAAAGTTTGGAAATTCTACTTTACTGCACTTTCATTTCAATATTTACAAGCACAATTTGTGATCCTGAAATTAATAGTCTCATCTAAACCACTTTGTCTTTTTACTGCCTTGGTGTTCAATTACATTGCGATCTGATCCATTTGCTGTGGAAGTGCCAGCTGCTGGGGAACTCTGGTGCTTCTGGGATTCCCTGCTGTGTGACAGTGAGGTCTTATTCCTATCCACTTGCTGTAGAAGCATCTGCAGTGTTAAGCAGTAAGTACAGCATCCGATCCTTCCCACCCTTTGCTGTAAAACAAACAGAGAATATTCTCCCTAAAATGGTTCTTTTTCATTCTAACACATCAAAGCAATACTGAGAACACACTTGGTGTTATTTGTAAATAGAGTCAGTTAAACATAAAATATTAACATCAGTAATAATGTACCCCAGGCACAAATAGTCATGTCCATGTTGGTTTTTAAGGCGATGGTGTCAACTTCACAGGGCAGCTTTCTGTGCTTTCACAAAGCTGTCATAAAGGGAAACCATCCAAATACAGCCATTTTTAATGGCGAGACTCACAAAGTATATTAGAATGTTCTAAAAAGGATTGCTCCCTGTGCATATTGGTAGATCTGCTCTGGGAATTCCACTGCATGAAATTATTGCATAAATTGTCTGAACTCATGAGAGTTGAGATAACATGAGTTTCTTTTAAGAGAAGCTGTGGCAAGGAATGACTCGCATGGGCATATGTTTGTATTTAGATGTATGTATGCATTTATGTATATACTTTTAATTATGAATCATGTGGTTGTAAAGGATTCAGTTCTCTGGCATGATCAGAAGTACATGAAGTTCCACAAAATTAGAAGAGTAATTTCTCTCATTCTGTAGCCACTGTAGTATTTGTAATCAAATTTTTGCTTGTAATTCTTTGATACTCAGCCTACACACTCTAGTTTAAACTTTAATCTATTTTTGGTTCAGCAGTACAATTTCTTCCTTGAATGTTGACTTCAGACAATGCATATTTTTACTATCTTCTCATACCTTCTTCTTCCCAATTGTATGTGTCAGAGGTCAGAATTTGGACAGTACAGCACAAAACTGTGAAATCTATATTAGCTCCTGGTCATGTTATTGTGTTCAAGAGAGGCTCATTGATTCTGCAATTGTTTGGTTCTTGCATGCAAATTATTTTTTGTTCTTTGGATCCGTTTGGTTGTTTAGGGACTGGGAGTACCTGCACTACGTGGAGCCCTGTGATGCCAAATTTTCAAACCTCACTTATGCTCTGTTCCTTTTGAAGTGAAACAAAGTTTGAGGACTTAGTTTCTTCTCTCCTTTCCTTCAATGCCAGTATTATTTCAGTATGAACCTTGGGCCAGATGCTGTTCAGTCAAGCACTAATGACAGTGTCAGAATGAGCTGAGATTTTAGGAGTTGTCTGGGTGCCAACTCGCAGGCATAACTTCCACCCCACAGAAGTGTAGATATGTCAGGAAGAGGAGAAGGTTAAGTTGGTCTTTTCCTCAATAAGTACTGACTACAGGAAGAACAAAGCTCTTTGAATTTATGCTGGTGATGAAGAAGTGGCCAATATGTGACTAGGCTTTGTAGAAAATAGGTCAAAAAAATCCTACCCCAGGCTGGTTACATGAGCAGAGACATAAAAACTGCAGTAACATGATTATGGAAGATAGAGCTACATTATGTAACTTTTAAAAGATTCTAAAGTTTTATTAAATACAATTTTTTTTTTCCTTCTGGAAAATGTATGCCACAAGAATCATAGTCCTGCAGGAATCTCTCTTGCAGGCAACAGTATATGAAAAATGGGACCAATAAAATGCGAAACTCCATAGTAAAAAAGAAATTTCTGAAAAATAATTTTTCTATAAAATGCGTAGTGTGTGTAGAAGCCTTGCTGCCATGGTTATAGGCATGGTATACAGGCACTTATTAATAATGATGTCAATCTAACCTGTACCTATAAGAACTATATATTATCATGCCATCATGTGTTTTTTCCATACTCTGTGCATGTATGTATTTTTATTAATAGTTCTGATAAGTCAAAGGCTATATGTACCTCTCTTCCCCAGCATACAACACCACCACTGCTACTCTTCACATGTGTTGTTCTGACCTTGCTCACAGGTGGTTATTATAAGGTACCCCTTTAGCCAGGTTAGATGTAAGGAAATGAGGAAAGGAGTTTGGCTTTCAAATCTAAAAACAGGACTGGAAGATGCTGGCCTCAGTGGATTGATAGGTATATGCTTTCCTGTAGTCTAGTTCTTCTCTGAAATGCTATTGCATTTCAAGGGATTATTTTGGGGGGCCTGAATTTGTTGATTTATTGGTGAGTTTTGTGCTTTAAAGAGTAAAGAAGAAAAGCAAAGTTTTGTCAGTATATTAGTAAATGTTGAGTACATTACATACCAAAAATACAAACAAAATAATTTCTGTAATTAACTAGCTGAGAGCAGTCTTTAAAATGATAGTATATCTTTAGGGCAACAGGAATTTACACTGGTTTTCCCATGCCTGTGTTAAAAGGATCTAAAGTTTAGAACAGAAATATTCCCTGTTGAACTCAGTAATCATGTTGGGAATCACAGACAGTGAAAAGAAGAAAGAGATGTCAGGAGAGACGGGGGGCAGGGAAGAAAAGAGCAACAAGAGCAGTTTCAGTTCTATTTTTTTTTTTTTTTAATCTAGAGTTCAAACTAACTCAATTTACTAACTCTTCTCCCAAAGGGCTTCTTTCTGTAAAAAATTCAGAATTGACTATGTTCAGAATGGTCTGTGCTGAGACATCCTCAAAGTATTTCTGTAGTATTCTATTGTATTAGAGGAAAGGTAGGATGTTATTTTCCTGCTTTTTACCATCCCTTTTCACTACTGTGTCTCATCTTCTCTGCTGGGAATCCTTCCAATACACATAGAATCATACCAGAGTAAAGACTACTCGAAAACTCGAAAACTGTGTGCATTTACCACTTCCTTCACAATGTGATCATGTCACATGAAGGGAAAAAACAAGTGTGTTTGTGCAGTTCTGACTCGTTTGATGGCATACGTTTGGGAATTACTGCAGTGGGAATAGTTTCAAACTGCCTCATGTCTTAAGCCTCGGTGCTTGTTGATTTGTTTTTTTTGTGTTAGGGTTTTGGTTTTTTTTCTTGTTTTGTTTGTTTTGGGCATTTTTTTCCCTCCAACTTACCTGCTGACAAAAGTGAGCAAAGAAATAAAAGCACTGAAAAATGGGCATTGACATACACACAGTGATACAGCAAGAGAAAGGAGAGGAAGTAGTTGCACAAAGTCCAAATGGCGAACCCAAAAAAGTCAATGGTAACAAGTTTTGAAATGGATACAAAGTCAAAGGAAAATGCAGTGCATTGCCCTTCAGATAGTGTGTGAGGGAAGAATAATACAATCTCAACCACTTTACAGCAAACCTCAAATCCAAACCCTGTGGTGCTGCCTGTCCTTGCTTGGTATTCAACTTTTGGTAGTTCATGAACAGTTTTCATTGACTCGTCTCTGCATCAGTCACCATTTCAGGGCAGAGAAAGCACATCCCTCCTGGCTCTGTTTGAAATGTGCTGTAAATCAAACCTACTGTGCCGTTTCAGAACCATCATGGCACTTATTAGAAATTAAACCTGAGAACATGCACAGTATCAATTTCTGATTCATTTTAAAGCCACTGGGCTAATTAGAGCAATGAATATGCAAATGTAATTAGAGAGGACATGTATGCAAATCATTTAAAATTAATCTTGATAAATATTTCACTAATTTCATAACAAAGATGACATTTGATCAGGAAGTAATTGCTTAGAGCTGCTTTCAGTGAAAACAACACAAGCATTCCAAAAGGAATGTTTTGGTTGTCTATAAGTTCTGCTCTCAAGGAAAAGCAGATGAGTGTGAAGTTTAGGCCTGCTTTTAAAATGAAACTGATTAGAAATTAGTTTTAAACGTGTACACTTTGACACTGGTTTTGAAGACTTACACTGCTACCCAGTTGCCAGGAGTTTCAGAAGACAGACTATGTGCAGCCTCTGCGTGACCGGACAGTGAGCAGAGAGCTGTGTGATACAACAATAGTAAAATCAACAGGAGTCTAATTATGACAGCCTGAAGCTGTTTATAATTATAATGCTTAATTAGGTGAGACACAAACAAGGAAAGAGTTCATTTGGTCAACATTCTCTACAGTAATGTGTTCTGATGGGAGATAAAACCTCTATACTGACCAAGTATTCAAAACAATGTTTTAGAGCGTTCATAGCCTTTGGCAAAATTAAACGTTTTATGAAAGGTTTGTACCAAACTTTTCTGCTTCTTAAAATTAAAATCTGTCTGTAAAGAGCAGCTCCTCTTGACAATAGTCGGATGCAGTCCTTCCCAAGCCACACTTTTTCTGTTTGAAAACTGAAATACGTTGGTGTGGAGAAGCCACCAGGTTATCTCCTTAGTTGTGTATAGCAGCTTGTAATTGTAACCTCTTGGTTAAGCAAGGTGTTTCGCAGGACTGCAGTCTGCCCTGGTGGCAGGAGCCTGAGGTGCAATGCAAGTATCCCAGCCAAAATCACGTAGGGATGTGCTGGGCAGGTCTTACCCCAGGGTACCCAGAGCTGGGAGCTCTTTGCAGAGAGCTGTGTCATTGCTTTGCAGCGGAACAACAGAGAATTCCATGATGAGAAGCCACAAGATGACAATACCTATCTCCAAAGCCATGACTTTGTTCTCTCTACTTTTTTTTGCTGAGCTGTTGTTTGTAGCCTCCTTACCATAAAAAAGGTGTGTTCTAGATTCAGCTGGTGACCTCATGGCACCTCATCCCCCACAGCAGCAAATATGTAGGTGAATAAAAAATAGAAAGAAGAAAAGAAAAAAGTAGTATTTTTCTCAGAAAACATCTGCAACCCCCAGAATTTTTGTTTGCTGAAGGATATTCTGAGCCAGTTGTATCTGATGTTTAATTCTTCTGCAGGTATTTTTCCATCTTTTTCTCACCTATTTTTCTCCCAGCTGCATCCTTTTCCCTGTCCCAGTGGCACCCCCACAGCATGATTCTCTATTTTTATAGTGGAAAGAACTCTTTTACCTTGAGATGGTTTCACTGTAGTGCAGTTCTGACAGAAGCCCTACCAGAAGATTAGACTGCCAAACATGAAGTCTGATGAGCTCTGTACACTCACTTTCTGTATGCTGCATATTGGGTACAGTACATTGGTGTTGTGGTGGCAAAAATCAAGAGTTTAAATGAGACATTAATGCGCATATTTGGGGCACAGAGGATGGGAAGACTTTTCTGCTACAAGATGGAAGTTGCTAGTGGATTTTTTTGTTTGGTTGGTTCTTGTTTGTTTGTCGGGGTTTTTTAATGTGGGATATCACTTAATTGTTACTGAGACGCAAAGGTGAAACTTTTTGATTGAAACCTGGTTGCCAGAAATGCAGCCTGTCTGACATAATTTCTTTGCAAACTTTTGCCAAGTTGTTTTATTAAAAGAAACAGAGGAACATGTGAAAATTCCCCAAAAACTTTTAAAGAAAATTTTAATTGAAAGTATCTGAGTTTACAAAAGAAATGCCGATGCAATGAAAATCAAAAAAATATTTTGCTGGAACTGACATTTTTTCAACTATAGAGTGGAAAAAAACCAAAACCAATTTCACTGGGTTTGTGCTGTTATGGTCACTGCTTACTGACTTAAGTACTGAAAGCAGCACAGTGGCTGGCAAATAAAGCAGAAGTGGTAAAAGCACTGCAAAAAAACCCTGGAAAAATGTGGTATTTTTTCATTCTAGGCTTCAGTCCTTGGCAGTCAGATTGAAGTAACAAAATATTTTACTGAACTAAAAATTAATTTGATCATTTATCTTAAGTCTTAGTGAATAAAGTCTTAGTGAATAGTTCATTGTTTGTAATTGTGCAGCCATTGCAACTGTGGAGTAAGTTAATAAAAATGACTTACAGTGCTGAGTATTAATTTTTGACTAACAAGTTGTAATGCTCGCTACTGTGCTTCAGGGATTGTTTCTTCTTAATGCAATTAGCATTTTTATGCTGAAGAAGGCATGTTCTTATTCAAGCCATAAATTATTAAGCAACCCTAAATAAAAAATTTGAAGTATGCATGTATGCATTTCTGTATGTTTCTTCAGGCAATTAATTTTTAATTTAACAATGTTGTATATTGGCAGTACCTTTTAGCACAATAAGGTTGTTTTATCCATTTTATTGTCATTCAATGCATCAACTGTAGGCTACATCAACAAGCAAGTGCTTTTCGAGCCAGGGTGCTGAATTGAATTATTTTATATTTCTGTACACTTTCCAGAAAATAAGCATTAAATGGAGTGATAAACCGGACTCAGAATAAATAATCTTAAAATGAGGAAGAAGAATGCATTGAAAGATTATTTAATAGAGTTCCTGAGCATCAGTCTTGGAACCAATATTGTTTAATGTTTTCAGTAATGGCTTTGGCACAAAAAGTGTAGTATTCTGTTGAAACGTACTAAAGATTCAAAGTTAGATGGCATCATCAACAGAAAAGACAAATTGAATTGCTGGGCAGAAATTGCAGAATGGCATTGAGGGTGGAAATTCCTTCATTTACTTACTTATGACACCTCTCCCACCCCTTGAAGACAGATTAAATTCCATAGTACAAAGCATAAAGTAATGCATTTGGGGCACAAACAAAAAGTGTTCCACATTATTCTAACTGCCTAACCCTTTGAAGGAGTAAATAGGTTAAACTATAAATCGATCCAGCTGTGCCCTGGTGAGGCTGCATCTGGAGTGCTGTGTCCAATTCTGGGCTCCTCAGTACAGGAGAGATGGGGAGCTCCTGGAACAGGTCTAGCAGAGGGCAACAAAGGTGGTGAAGGGACTGGAGCATCTCTCTAGTGAGGAAAGGCTGAGGGGACTGGGCCTGTTCAGCCTCAAGAAAAGGTGACTGAGAGAGGACTTCATCAATGTCTGTCAGTAACTGAAGGGAGGGTGTCAAGAGGATGGATCAGGCTCTGCTCTGTGGTGCCCAGAAATGGGGCAAGAGGGAAGGAGAAGCAACTGAACATGAGGAAGAACTTCTTTACTGTGCAGGTGACTGAGCACTGGAACAGATTGAGCAGGGAGTTTCTGGAGTCTCCCTCACTGGAGACATTCAAGAACTGTCTGGACACAGTCCTGTGCCATAGGATGGCACTGCATGGGCAGGGAGGTTGATCCAGGAGACCTACTGTGGTCCCTTCCAACCTTACCCATTCTGTGATTCTGTGTGACTGTGAGTTACAAATGTCGTGCAGCTGTGGGCAAGAAGGGAAATTCAGTGGCAGATGGCAGCATTCCAGATCCTTCCAGGAGAACTTACCAGAGTGTTCAGCCCCCATGCAAAACCCTCTTGGCTTTGTATGGAATTACATACACTCCACTCTAGAGAGTTGTATGTTCTGTGTAAGAAGCAGGTATTCCTGTGTATTCAGGCGAGGACTGAATTTGATGCTGATTTTCAGCATTTTATATCATAGCATTCGATGTTTTTTTTCCTCCCTGGATATTAACATCATGTCAGATGCTAGTGGAGCACTAAACTAGTTAAATCCCTAGAATTCCTATTTAGATGTGAGAAATACAAATGACCTGATGTTGCATCACTGACCTTGGGATAAATAGTTTTTAATGCTTTTTCTAATTATTTTTCTTTCTGAAAAATCAGTTAGCATTTCATGGTTTCAGAATACATAAATTGAAGTATAAAATTGTAAATCATGTCACTTCTGAAAATTTTTACCTAAGAATAATTAGTATAATCTTTGCCTAGTGGATGATAAATACACTTTATTCCTCTGCCTTTGATATCTTCTTAGTATTAGTTTTAGTATTTTAAATAATTTTTATCATGTGTATTTCTATAACGTTATATAATAGCTTTCCTTTTATTTAAAAAGGACTAAAAGAATTAGTTGGAAATGTAAAAAAATCTTAATATTTTGTTTATCTCAGCAAGGAATAAAGATACTAATTGTAAATATCAACATAATTTTAAAAAATTTGTTATCTTTAGATATAGAAAACTGGAGCATTAAACAGTGGAATAGTCAAAAGAGAGGATTTATGGATATTAACATCTGCTGTGTTATTTAAGTGCTATGGAAATACACTGCAGACTGCAAATAGAAATAATTGCACATTAATGGGTGAGATCCAGACTGAATGTTTATTAATATAAACCAAGGTTTTGGTTTGTATAAAGTTAAATGCTGGAAAGGCCCTATACATTATAATTTCCATATCAGAGAAAGTGGCTGCAGCCCATGTTGACCCTCTTCATGGTTCCTCATATGCTGTCGTAGATAGTTTTCTGGAACGATTGAATTTTTGTAGCTTGCCAGTCATGAAACTTAGGGCTTGGTGACCACGGTACATGACCAGAGGACAGGCAATGAGAAGGGGAAAGATGAAAGTCTTCCACTGTCTTGATGCATGTCCAAGCATATTCTACTTCAAAAAAGGACGAGGAGACTTGCCATGCCTTAGGATCTACACCGTGTGTAAGCCCCTCTCATGTCACTTGGGCAGAAGTTCAAGTATTTACTGGGCCTCTTTCTTCTTCAGTGCCACAATATTTTTCTGACTGTTACAGGCTGTATTAGAGGGTTTGTTTTGGGGTTTTTTTTTGCTGCTCTTTTCAGTCATGATAGGCCTGCCATGGGTAGACAGGTGACTTAGACTTGTAAGTAGCAAATTGTAGTGTATTGCCATATTATCCTTTTGTTTCAAGCTATTGCCCCATCTGACAAATGTTTGCATGTTTATAAATGCACTGCTTTAACAGATAGGATTTTTCAAAGATTTTTACATTTCAAGACCCTTGGGCATCTGCTTCTACTTTTGTATTTTCAGCTTGGTAGAATGGCAATGTTTCAGTTTAAGCCACACTATTTTGTGAATAAACAAGATGTGATCAGTTGCTGAGTTAGTCATGTTGTATTTCCCTTGGACTTGCTGGAGATCTAGTCTATAGACTCGGTGAAAACTAGGATTTAATTAGCATCATCCTCAAGGAGATGTTTCCATGTGATCAGCTACATAACATTCTAAAAATGCCTATTTTTCTTCATCAACTACAAATAGAACTAGTCACATCCATATTGGTTCAGTGAACTAATTCATTTTCTTAGTTCACCACAAAATGGATAAAATCATTGGGAATGGTTTCATATATCTTGCCTTGTACTTACAGCTTTCATAACAAAAGCTTCTGTTGGTAAGAATGGAATCAGGATTTCATTCCATATGTGTTTGTATTATTTTTAGTATTTTGTTAAAGGGGATCTGGGTAAGCCATTATGCAATAAATGCCAAAAGTTCATCATGGTCAGGCCAGGTTGGATGGGGCTTTAAGCAACCCGGTCCAGTGGAAAGTGTCCCTGCCTGTGGCAGAGGTCTTGGAACAAGTGGTCTTTAACCATTTTATGGTTCTGCGGTCTGTGAGAGATTTGTCAATGGGCTTATAAGGAATAAATACTGCAGATCCAAGAAACGTGGCTTTAGCACTCATAGTACAGGAAAAACTAGAGACGTTATTTTTTTGCCCAGCTACCTCAGCTGGCCTAAGAGTCTGCTTTGCTCACAGACCTTGACCTCCTGAATACCAGTGCCTCAGGTAGCATCTATTTCTAGTCTTGTGATCTGTCAGATTAGGAAAGTTTATCTGAAATACAAAAATATAAACTTCTGTTATGATGAAGTTTTCCTTCTATGAATTATATCCAAGCTTTTAAATTATTCTTACTGAAATTATTACATTCTTGACAAACCCTGTATAACAATCAACATACAATAAAATGTGCTATTTTTCTATGGCTCAAAAGTTTTTAATGGATTGCAACAACTTGGAAGCACTGTTTGTAGTTTGAAGTCTTTTTCTTCAATTCACTTGGCTTTTAGTCTAGAGATAATGCAACACCAAAACTTTTTTATTTGTATGTTTTATTATTTTTATTAGTATATATATTTATGAGTATATTTCAGTGTTATCAGTTGTGTCCAGTATTGTCAACCAGAAAAATTCAATCATAAGAATACTGTTTTAACTTTTGACTTGGTTCCCCAATAAGAAGTTAAAAAAAAATAAATTAGTATTAACAGTAGGACGTTGGAGAGAAATGAAATTTTTGCTGCCTCAGGGATAGGCAGCAAATCAGCTTAATTCTTAATGCACTGTGTGCTTGGTTGAGATTCTTCTGTAGTGAAGGCGCTTTTTCCAACATCTGTAAGGATTCTTCCTGCCAACTAAGATTTTTAGAACTCTAAACTCCACTTCTTTAGCAGCAATCCGAAAATACCCTTGAAACATATGGATGTTGATGGATGACAGTATGGGCCATCTGGTCATCATATGTCTGCTTTGCATGCTTGAATTGGTTTGTCAAGGGTCTCAGAACTGTTTCTGAAGGATTATTAAACAAGACAAAACTCGAAGATTGCTGCAAAGCAGTGAAAGGACTTGGGCCTCCTTTGGCATGTCTGTCTTTAGTCTTAAGCTGTAATGAACAATGAATGTGGTTACCAAGTAACTGTGTTGCAAGTAACCATGTAACTGTCTCCTGCTGGAAGAGTTTGGAACAAGTCCTTATGCTTTTTTGGCTCTGATGTTCCCCAAACATGACTAACCTGCAGAACCTACCTGCGAGGGTGTGTCACAGGTGGTGTGTAGCTGTGCTTGCACAGCTGGGGCCCTGCGGATGCAGACGTGGGGATAGCTGTGCCTTGGGATGCGGGTGGGGTGCTCAGCTGGCAGCACCTGCTGTGTCTCCTCCTGCTCTACCTCTGCAGTTTGTGGCCTGTACATTTGCTACATTCAGACATCTATAAAACCTTCATGAAGCTCTTGCCTGCTCTGTGTACCCAGTGACAATTTCACTTCTGTATGGTGCTGTTCAATTTACTGCAGCTTTTGTATAGTTGATGTATTTAAAATGGGAAGGAAAAATACCTCATTGTCTGCCTCAGGGAAAATTCTGTCTGTTGGCACTTAACGTGGGATATAAAATGGTCAGCTGTTATTTTTAACTGTGATGAGAGGAAGTTTAGGCCTAGAGTTGTCTGTTCTTTCTTTCTTTCTTTCTTTTCATTTCTTATTTTCCCTTGTATGGAAGGGAGGAATAGATACTGTACAAAACATCTCTTTCCGAAAAAAGTGCTTTTCTTCCCATGCTTTACTGAAAGTTTTAGTACTATAATGGATTGCACACTATTGTAGGTCATTGAATTCTTTGTGGAGAATGCTCTCTCAACAGCAGACATGTACCTGTCAAGATCCATGTAATTGTCCACATTTTGTGGCATTTATTAAACTGGAAAGTTGATCAACAAGCAGAAAATTACTTGGAATATTAATGAGAGCAGTCAAAATATCCTGCATTCACATGGAAAGGTTTTAAATATTTTCCAGTCAAAGCTGCATGACCAATATACAGACAGGGATATATAATTAAGCAGGAAAACACTTTACCTGTATTGATATTTATCACTAATATAGTTGTTCCTTTTTTTTTTTTTTAAAACTGGCTAAATGGAAATATGATGCTGAAAAGAAATGTATAAATAATCATTGAATACTAATATTGAGAATTATATATAACCTTTGTGTGTGTGTGCGTGCCTTTTTCTTGTATGAGCGGTTCCCTTTTTTTTACAAAGAATATATTCTATCAAATTTTGTCTTAAAAGACCCCAACCAAGCAAAATTAAACTCATAGGGTTTTTGTTTGGTATGATTTTGCATATATATATATATATATATATATCTATTTCTTTATGCTTCTGAACAACAAATATTGTGAAGAAAAACCTCTGAGTATAGCTGTAGGATGAATTCCATTTCCTCTTGATCTGATTTTGATCACTTATATATAGTTCTGAAAGCAAGGTTCCCATAACTGGAGGGATCAGGGGAATTTTAAGGCCCTTCTTTCTCTGACCCACTTTGGAGAATCAGGTTGATGCTGTGGTGGCAAGTCCCAGTCCTGACAGGGGCACTGGGCGTGTGGGGCTGTGCTTTATCCTCTTCTCACCTTACACTCAGGTGCAGATACTGCAATGGTCAAAGCTCAAATAAACACTCTCGGTGTCCATTGCAGTAAAAGGCACGAAGTCTGTTTGCTGGAGGTGTTTTGAGGTTCAAATCGAGGCTGGCGTGACATCATGGAATAGCACACATTCCATGCAATAATGGAAGCATCAAATACCACACCCCAAAGTTTACATAAAAACACCTACAGTGGTGGAAACTCAGAAATTAATAGGTTTTGTGGAGGGTGATGATTTATGGGATTTTTAGTTTGTTTTGTCTGCTGAGCCAAAGGTTATTCTCATCCTGTATATGGTTCTGCTAGGTTTTCAGAGATCTGTTACATGACAAGTTCTCTGCCTTGGGCATTGTTGTGTGAGGTCTTGCATTTTGTGCAGCTTCCCAGAGATTCAGATCTGCTTGTTTTGTGTTCTAGCTGCATCTATCTTTGATAAAACCAGTCCTTGCCTTTTAACCAGGTAGTTGGGTTCTCATCAAATACTGCAGCAGGTACAAAGTCAGCAGTTTCTACTCCCTGTTTTCTTCTTGAACTCGACTTTAGCTATAAAATAAACTGCAAAAGCCATGCTGCTGCATCCTGCTTCAGTGGGGCTGCAATACCCTCTGTGGCTTTTGGTTCCTGCCTGTTTGGGTGCCTGTGTTTGCACAGGTTTGCCTGCTGTCTGCACTGGGGCAGGTGCTGCTCTTGGGGGCAGGAGGCATGGGGTGCTGGACATTGATGTGACCCAGTCTCTCCTGCCACCAACCTGGCACCCCCAATGCAGCTGCTGCCAGACACTTGCCAAAAAAATGCTCCTTGCTATTCTCTTTGGGTTTCCCCTCAAAATTTGCCTCACATTCTTTAGAAAGAAGTATTCATTCTGCTGAGACCATTTTACAAGCGTTGCTGATGGTTGTGCCTGACATGTCAAGATTGTCACTGAGGCAAGGCCACCATGTGCTGATTAAGTGGTAACCAAAACAACTAACTTGCATTTCTGAAGTGAGAGCAGTCTTTCCCTACAAGAATATTCATGTGAAATAGACTTCTTAATTTTTTAATGCTTTCTCATGTTCAGATTAGTTTTTTCAAATATTAGTTATTTTTCTCTGAAATCTAAGATCACTGTGCTCATTTAAATGAAGAATTATGTTCTCTGTTGTAAGAACCATAAATATTTATTCTTTGTTCTTGTAGCAGAATATAATTGCTTCACATATGTATTTGAAAATTAATAGACATTGTTCTATGCACATTTGATGATTTGTTGAAAATGGAGACTAAAGAACTTTTTAAGCTGAATTATTTTAATATCAAAGTGATCTGAAGGAACAAGAGAAGATGAGGTCATTTAAGAATGTTAGATTATTTTTAATACTTTATGCATTCCTCATTATTCTGGTGTCTTCTCAACAGTAAGCTGTTCACTCATGGTGTTCCACATGAAAAAAATACAGGAAGCAAATGGCTCTTTCCTTGACTTGTATGGAAAGGACAGGAGTTCTCATGTGAGAACCTTTCTCACTGGGAAAGGTTCACTGACATTCAAACATTGAGTAGAATCACTTCAGAAGTATTGAGCTTTTCTTTTAATCACAAAAATTCAAATTATATTTAATTGTTTAGTTTCCTACTGTATGTCTTCTACTTTTCAACAAGAGGAATATGGCATATAGCACTGGAATGAATAATTGATTTTAATTTATGTTTCTATTACTGGCATAAATAGCATTGGTTTTGATAAGCCACAGCTCATAAGTTCTACTAAAAATCACATTTTAGTTGTGCACAATTAGAGGCTGCTAATTTTGTGCTGCTGCTGATGTTATGACAAAATGCTGCATTTTGTGGGGAAATGATCTTTTGCAGAAAATTCAACAGAGCAATGGGTTTGAGAACATGTTTCTAATTCCTGAAAATACTTATTTAATAGTATTCTGAATTTTCACTTTTTCTGTATTTTTAAATCTCATTGATTCAAAATGAATAATGTAGTACTACTTCTTCTTCATGGTACTGCAGTTTAGCATAGCAATGCTGGAATTTTTAGGTACTTTTATATTTTTAATTATTTTAATTTATCAAGCTAGTAGAAAGAAATATAAGATTTTTTTTTTCCTTATGTTAAATTGATGCTGTGGAGTACCCAGCTGCCATAGTGTGGGAACATCTTAAATTCATAGTTTAACTAGTATACAAAACCTAATTTGCAATCTGAACTAAGGAAAAGGAAAAAGCTTTTGATTGTGCAGTAATGTTTGAGCCTTTGCTGTGATTGCAACCAGTCCGTGGAAATGTCTTAAACCATGAAAATGTTTTAAATCCTATTAGAAGTAAACAGAACAGTTTGTTAGGCATGAAGTCCTAGTTATATTCTTAAAGTTCAGTTCTGCAGCATTTCTCCTCTTCTATCATTCTAAGGGCCATACTTGTTAATACACGGCTAAAGCAAAAAGAGGTGCAATTGCAATAATAGAAGATAATTGCAATAATGACAAACTATTTTCTTCCCTCTTTTGACCTACCTAATACAGTGCCTTTTTTGTAACTGAATACTCTCCCTGACATCAAACACTTTGAGGAAAGCAAGTTACAGCTGTGTTTTATGTAAAGTATTATCCTCATTCTCCATGTTCAGACCTAAATTACTAAAACTTAAGAGGTTTATAGTTAGAGCATTTTTGCAAACACAAACATCATAATGTTTTCTTGTGTGTTTAAGTGCTTTTCAAAGGGATACATAACCATGAGTGAGAGGACATGATAATTGCAAAAACTTCTAAGCTGAAATACTGCTTTCCAGACTTCTTTCAAGTTCACACTGAATAGAGATTTTATTTTTTTTTCCCCCACATAATTTCAGTTTATAACTAAGATTCATCCACTGGAGTTAAACATGTTGCTGATTCCTAAAGTGTTTTAGCCCCCAAGCATATTGTTGGCATTAACACTGCACCTTTAATAACTTGAGACAGTCCTGCTTGTAAGTGTGCCTTCTCGTGTGATGTTGTACTGCCCCAGGCTAACAGCTGCACTTAACCAAGGCTGGATCAGAAATCCTCTTCTCTGAGCAGAGGCAACACAAATGTTTTCCATGAAGAGATTTAATTTGGTTATTTATATCCCTTGAAAAGTCACAGTAACTTGTATTTCCTTGCTTTGAGGAAGAGAATCCCCATTTGCCCAGGCAGAGAAACCAGTTCTCTCCTTCCCTGCTGATATGATCATTTCTCAAGGCTATGGCTCCTCTTTTGACCTGGGCTGCATTAGCCATGGACAACCAACCTCCTGACTTTTCCTGACGTCCTTAGGGGTTAGCCAGTGACCTGTTGCCCTGCCCTGCTACTTTTGCAATTTTCTGTATACCCGAGCATGAAATTCATGAAAGGAAGCAGTAGAAAAGTGACTACTTTATAAAGAGAACTTGCTGCCTTTATAATATTGCTCTCACTTGTGGCAGTGTGCTTTAATATTGGCAGTACTAGGCTATTTATGACTCTTGGTTTTGGCTAAAAATGGTTTAGGTTCAAGGCTAAGGAGTAGCAGTAATGCAATGGGTTTTCCAAGTTCTGCAGCAATATGAAACTTCTTGTGTACCTTCAGGTGTAATGCCAGTACCTCATGATACTGCAGTGAGAAAGCTCCTAGTTTCCTTGGGAGAGCTGGAAGCATCCTAGGAACTTGAAGAGTTGCATGGAGACTTGAAAGACATGAATATTTTATTTCTTTTTCTTCTCTTGTACCTTTCTGTGTACTAATTAAAATTTTGTGTGAGCTGGGAATTGCCAGAGTAATAGTCAAGCAAAAATCTTTTGCTAGTTGTTCAAGCTCAAGGTCTGTTCTTATATTGCATATGGTTTCTTGTTTATCAGCCCCACAAAGCATTAGATTAAAAAAAAAAAAAAAAAGGAGGAACTAACTCTAAATGGCAAAAAAGAGCCATTTCAGTTCCATTAGTGACACTAGATCAGGCAACTGTGATTGCTCTTTAAAATATAAGTGTCTTAAAAGCAAGAACATAAAGAGATACTAAACCACATCTATAACCAGAAAATGAAGGCTGAAGGTGGTATTATTTCAAGTGCTTTAAGTGTTTTAAAAAAGGAAAATAATCAAAATTATGGAGTAAATAGATATATTGTAACTGCATGGCCACCTCCCCCACTGGGCAAAATCTTCCCTACTTTAAGTGTTAGATCACAGAAATTGCTTAAAATGTGTGAGAAGAAAAACAAAGGACATGGACTATGTGCTTTGCTCCTTTTTTAAAAAATGTAATTGGATATTGAAAGGAAAAATAATCTTTCCTGTGATACTGAAACTCATTTGTCTTACAGCACAGCAGTTATGGCATTGTTACTACATTATAACACAGTCTTTTTAGGAAAAAAATAGTTTCATATGCTTGCAAATCAACAGATTGTTTGCAAAGATACTATTATTAGTTAATTCACTTTACACTACCTTTTACCTATATATGACTGATAAGGACACTATTTTTTCCAGTGTCTGTAAGTTGTATATAGCAATGGGCAACCAAATACATATGTAATTAAAACATAAAACATTTTTTTAATTTATTTTTTAGATTTTTAGTTTGACAGATGTGAGATCTCTAGCAGCAAATCTTTTAAATAGCAACAGTTCTGTTACTTTTCTGAGAGGAGCAGAAAGTATGTTCATAGAGCTGTATATAAGGAAAAATTTACAGTAGTCATAATTGTTTATATAAATGTATATGTTATGTAATTTTTTCCACTGGGTCATAAAAGTAGTAGTTTGAGTATTGGAGTTTAATTTTAAAATGGGTTTGAAAATTTTCACATTTGTCTATACAACAGCATAAGTTGTATCCAAGGAATGATTCTTAGTGCTTGTTCCTTATGTTGCTTGAGTCACTTCTCATATTTGAAATGCCTTATAATTTGAAAAGTGTTCACACCCACTGGTTTGGCCAGTTCTATTTAGAAAAGTGAAACTTAAAAATTATTGCTGAGAGAACAATTTTTCTCCCATACTTGTTTAATCCATCATTTGAAGAAGGTTCATGCAGATGTCCAGCTTCATAAAACAGAACATTTCAGGGTTCCCAACTAACGACCTGTGCAATGGGTTTGATGAGGGCTTTCCTTTTTTTTTTTTTTTTTTTTGCGGTTTTATGCTTTTTATCTTACAAAGTTGTGTTTAGGGGAGGTTTTTTAATGTTTTTGTGACCGGGAAA
>JAWWEE010000010.1:14099435-14116118 GCA_035221455.1 Xenops minutus | reverse complement strand
CCTGTCCCCCCCATGCCCACGTGTGCCCCTCCCCCCCCACAGCTGGTGCTGTGCCAGGTGTGCCAACAAGGGGCGCCACAACACCATTTTGGGCTGAAATTGGGGCATTTTGGGCAAAAATGGGGTACTTTGAGCTGAAACTGGGGCATTTTGGGCTCAAATTGGGGCATTTTGGCCTCAAATTGGGTCATTTTGAGTTCAAATTGAGGTATTTGGGGCTGAAATTGGTGAATTTGGGGCTGAAATTGGGTTATTTTGGCCCCAAATCGGTGCATTTTGGGCAGGATTTTTGGGATTTTTTTTGGATTTTTTGTGGTTTAATCCTTTTTCTCTTACACAGTTCTGTTTCGGGGAGGTTTTTTAAGGTTTTAGTGACAGGGAAAAGGAAGAGTGAAGTAAAGAGAAGTCAGAGAGAGTGGGGGAGAGGGAAAGGGAGAAGGTACGGCACGGATATTGCCTGACTTCCAGGTTGGAGGTTATCATTTGGTGGGTGACCGAAGCATTGCCCCTAAGCGTCTGGGCCAGTCAAAAGCAATCCATGAGAACATAAGTGGGTGATGGTATGTGATTAAATGTCCAGGTATGTTTGGAACACCTGATGTGTCCTGAAACTTCAATTTCATTTGTTGTTGCTGGTTCTTGCTCATCAGGCTTATGAACTGAGAGCCAGGAACCCAATGCATGTGTCAGTTGTTCAGTGAAGTGCCAAACTATAAACACGCTCTTAGCTCTGTGGAGACCCAATAATATTGAAGGGATGATTGATGCCTCTGCCATACAGATAGAGAAATTAGAGATGGTAAGAGTTGTCTTTACAAAGCTTTCTTCTGTTAGGAGGGCTTTTTTGTTTGATTGTGGGATTTCTTGTTCTAAATGGGCACAGCTCTTGGGAAATTAAAAAGATTAGTAAAGTTTCTCAAGAGGGAGAGGCATGTCTGCATAGCAAGTACTTTAATCATTACAGTGACCCCCTTTCATTGTAAGAGACTGAAGTGCAGGTCCCTTCTCACATAACTTAGATCTGGAATGCTTATTTGGGCCTTGTTCTACCTTTTGTAACTTCTGTCATTTTCCACACACTGTTCCATCTGGGAGTTTCTGAGGTTGAGGGAAACCTTCAAAAGTTTTCATGGAAAATAACTCTTGTTTTTTGCTCAGCTTAATATTAAGGATGGTTTGAGTTGGCTGACGTGCATGTAAAATTCACATATGTGCTGAAATACATTTCCTCACTAAACAAGCTCCTGTTGAGGAGCAAAACAAAAAAATGGATTTTCTGTCTTGTAGCCAGTCTTCTCTGCAAGGTTTGGTCTGGGATATTTGATTTCTGGTGGATGTGATGTAATTATTTTTCATGTATTTTTGTATTGCTTTTTGTTGCCAGCCTTAACAACACATCTTATATGACATAACATAGTAAAAGCCTTGTGGAACAATATTGGTATACAGAGCAGAATTTTTAATAAATTTAGAAATTCATTTATAAATAGAGTTCAGAAAATAATCACAAATATTGCTAAATCTAATAGAAAAACCATGTAAAAGAGAATTTCACATGATATGTAACAGTTTGCCTCCCTCTCACACAAGTATAAATAAGTATATCTTAACCAAACCAGTGTTAAATACACTGAAAAAAATTATTTATAAATATATTCACTTAAAAATTAATAGAAAATAATTACATTTTCACAGCAGACTGCTGTTCATCAACAAGCAGAAATTACTTTCCTAGCTATAATGATATAGACGATTATGAATTGCAATTTAAATGTGGTTTCCATTACGTGAAAACTTTGCTGTGCACCCTTAAGAAAAGTTGAGTTGACTGGATGAGTGGCTTTGGTACTCCAGTTCCTCACCCAGCTGCCTGCTGGACCTACAACGAGATTTCCAGACTGAGTAAGAAGGAGTCCTCTCTACTATCAGCCTTTTGGGTCCTTGTAGAACAATGAGTTAACGTGTTGAAATGATTCTAAGATTATTCTTGGGTTGGATATGTTGTGGACTGCTACGTCTTGTGGGGAAATTTAAATTTGATTATCTAAACTCCACAAGGCTTTGGGGTTTTGTGGTGTGTTTTTCTGTGTTGTTTGTTTGGGTTTTGTTGTTGTTATTTGTTTTATTTTTCTTGTCATTGCTTCATGTTGGTTTAGTCATGACATTATGAAAATCTTATGAGACAGGGATTTGATAAATAGTAGGACACTCCCTTGGGTCTCTTTGTGGATCAGAGGTAACACAGCAAATAAAAGGCAGGCTTCCTACAAACAGGATAAGTAGAAAAAATGAAGTCTATTGTGGTTGGATTAATAATATGCTGTGGATTCAAAGTGATAGAGTTTACACAGCTGTGTAAGAAGATAGATGTTAGGCTGGAATTATAATAGAAAGGCTGAAAAAATGGGACAGTTACTACCCTTTTGACAGGTCAGCATGTCCATGCTTATAATCATTTGGTCTGCAAAAAAAATGTCTATGTTTTGCATTAATAGAGCTCTGTTTCTGTTATGGTTTGTATTACGTTTATTATTATCTATTATGTGTTATATTTTCAGGGCCGCAGCTGTTCCCAAACTGTGGTTTTATTGTTTGTGTTGGAAGGTGCATCCAGGCCCTGATAGTCCCTTCAGGTGGGCAAATTACAAATCAGGATCTTAAGAAGGACTGGTCTGTCTGTCCTGGATTTAATTTCAAATATTGTTCGGTTTATATCAGACTACTGCTATAGAGAGAATCCGGACAAGTCTTCATGGGGGCAAAAACCCAAACCAAAAGATGCCCTTGAAATACACGTGTGCATAAAGCCTGTTCAGTTGGTACTGTGCGCCTCATCTCAGAGAAATTGATACAAAAGGCTCTTGCTAGTATTACTCTGCTGCTGTGTCCGTGTGTGTGTGTGAATTATACCCTATTTGTACCTTGTTTGGGTAGCACATTGGGAGCCAGCCCAGGCCAGTGCCTGCTGTTGCCTTCTTGCTGGTGCTTGGGGAAGAAAGGAAGAACCTATGCATCTTCTGACGCCCCAAAAAAACATGTGGCAAATCTTTATTTGCTTCCTTGAATTCAAAGCAGTGTTGACTAGGGACTGTCTTCATTTTTGTGAGATTTCCAAAGAGTAGGGCTCCACTGGCTGCCTGTGTCTACTTGCACCACATCAAATCAGACTCAGAGAAATGTTTTTTAAGACCTGCAGAGTTAAGGTTTTCTCCTTCCTTGCCTTGTTTGTTTAAAACAAGTATGCACAAACCGATAGGTTAGCAAGGTACCAAACTGCATTTCTGTTTTACAGTTTCTGAATATTACTCAGCTTAAACTTCTGTAAATATGCATTCAATCACTCACATTTTTATTTCTGTTTCATGTACCATAACTCTGTTTATTGTGCCCATCACAATTTACTGCTTCTCATAGAACAAGTTATTATTAAAAAGTGTGTTTGGTATCTTATAAATCAAGATTTGGTGAAGACATATTTTTCTTTTAATTTTCAACTGTGTTTTGGACAGAAATTTATGGATAAAATAGTAAATGAAGTAAACATGGATGACTTTGCCAGATCAATTTCCTTTTGTCATAATAAGTTACAGGATTATTTGAAAAAATATTTGAATGCACTGAAGGCAAACAGATGAATGCATAATAAAACTGAGTGAAACATTTATGTTGTTAGAATTAAAGGGAGATAAGGATCACCTTCCTTGGGAAAAAAAAAAAAAAATCATTGATACTGATGGAAGTCATCTACATATATTAGGAGCTGCTCTGTTAGCTGATGTCATCTTTCATTCCAGTTTCAGAGTCTATGAATGACAGTGTGAAAAATGCCATATGTATAGACTGGAACTTGATCTATAATGAAGCAAACTCCCTAGTTATACTACCACATTAATTATTCTGCTGATATTCCACACGCAGTTCCACTGATGTGGCTTAAAGTCTGCAGATTTACTGAGGTACAGTAGAGCATAAATTTTATCTTGATCAGTTTTTTCATAAAAATAAGCTCTTTGCAGATCTATAGAGTCTGCATGAGTTTTATTAATCCTAAACCAACTATGAATAAGAGTAAGCCTGATTTGTTGTTTGTTTGGTTTTGGTTTTTTGTTTGTTTTGTTTTTTAATTATTATTATTACTTTTTATTTTTATTTTTTCTTGTTTATATTTACCTCCAGATAAATGCAGTGTATGCAGTTCACCATATCAGGTTCATGCAGTGTTTCCCAAAATGACAATTTCTGAGTTTGTAACTGCTAGACTTGTAGGATCAAGTTCAGGAATATTTGCATAGGGAAAGGCTCCTGTGTCAGTATATCCAGCTTCCAGATGGGAGACAGGCTGCTACACCTCCTGGGATGCTGAGGTGGGCACCTGCCCTGTGTCTGAGACTCTGTAAAATCTTGTTGCTGAAGACCAGCTCCTTCAAGGGGGCTCGTCCTGCAGCTCTTATTCTGCCAGTTAACACACATTGCTTCCAGAGTTTACAGCAGAGTCAGAAACACAAAGTAGGTCCTGATAAGATCAATGTCTCCTTTGCTATAGGAAGGCGGAATTGATTTACCTGCTTCCCGTTCTACATCCTGTAGGTAACCATTCTTGAAATGCTGGCATACTTGGTTTGGCAGTGGTTTTGAGACTTGCAGCATTCTCAATAAGATAATAGAAAATTATTTGCTCTTGCAAAATATAGTTTCTCTCTTTCTTCCCTGTTTCTTTGTTCCAAAATGAGAGTACCTGAAATATAGAATATACCTGTAAGGTGGTGCTTAAGGTACGGTTATAATAACTTTGGATGAATGATAAGGTGTTAATATCTTACAGATTTAATAGTCATAAAAAACCCTGGTGTTTTGCAATGAAAGAAGATAGATAAAAAACTTACTGAAATAATTTCTTCAGGCAATAAAAAAGGTTTTGGTTGAGCCATAATCATCCTTGTCAATCATTACTTGAAAGAAAGATGAGCAGAGACACCTGCTCACACTTTCACACCTGTCTCACTGTGGAAATAATTCACTAATTAATATAAACTCAGTTATTTGCAGTTAGGATGCCTCTCTTCCATTTCAAATCAGTGAAGTTACATTTCATATTGTAAATGTGAACGAGGTGATAAGATCCAACTTGCTTTTCTTTGCTGTTCTGTTTTTGCTGTAATTTACTCCAGCTCCATTGAAATTGAGACCATCAGACTTAATTTACGCAGGCACTGAGTAACAGCCCAAACTTGTTCCTTTTCCATTTAGGTAGGATTTGGAATGCCCAATGTATAAATTTTGCCTTGGTGTCTGGGAGCCTGGCTGTGATGACTATCACATCAGCTTTCTGACTAGGAAGAATTTCCATCCAGCCTAGCTTCTGTATTTAGTCTGTTTTCATCTGTGCAGCTCTGCAGCACAAACTCACCTTTCCATCACTGACAGTTTCTCCCAGGATTATGGATTGCTGGGACTGGGCTTGCTACATATGGAAAAATGCAGACCATCCTGAGTAAAGGTTGAGAGCCTGCATATGTATATGCAAAGTGGAGCTTTTTTAGCCAGGAGTCAGTGCTCTTCCTGGAATTAAAAAGGTAATGTTCGAACAGGTTTAACTCTGCCAACTTCAGTGCTCTCTGATATGAATTAAATCAATAAAGTGGTTATTAAATCACTTTAATAAAGATGATAAGTCTGATTAAAGCTGCAGTCACTTTGGGTCACACCAGAAGAGATTATATTCAGTTTCCATTAAATAAAAACTGGATCTAAAATTTTTAGCAATTACTGGGGCTTTGGAGGAAAAGTTCTAGCCATGGATGAATAAATAAGAGAAATATGATTTTATGTGACTATTCTGGAGTAAAATTCTGAGTGCTGAATGAGTATAGATTTCAAGGGCACATCTTTTTAATGTTTCAGGAGAAATGTTTAGGAAAAAAAGGAAGGGAGAAAATATCCTCCTGAGGGAAGTCCTGAATTAGAAGCAAAAATAAGCCCAGACAACAAACTGAAGATGGAAGTCAGGTTCTTGTGCACTACAAAATTATATTTATTAAAGTCTTGCAATAAATTACCCTGTGTTTTACAATTCTCCTGGGATCTAACCTAGAGATAATGCTGCTGTTGGCAATAGATAACATTGGAGGTTAGTAGCAATTTAAACAGGCAGATATTAAGCAAATAAAACAACACCACTGTTGTACCTATTTTTATTTTACAGCTGATTATTTTACAGCTTTATTTAGTTTTAATATTCAGTGTGTAATAGAATTTTAAAAGGAAAAATAGTGAAAGGAAAAAAACGTGTAAGTTTTGGGCCGAATAACAGCTAGGGATTTTGGTCTCATGTTAAGTCTGGGAATTAGCAGGGATTTATAACAGATGCAAAGGCTAGAAGTTTGATCACTAGGGAAATTTTTAATCAACATTTGTATGATTAAATTTCAGCTAAATCAAAGCTACTATTTCGGGCAGTCTGCAAACTTGGAATGACGCTGATGCATTGTGTTGCATGTTTTTTCCCCTTTGGAAACATATTTTTAGCAATTAATAAGCTTTTGAAATCTCATTTCTCTCAACCCTAAATACTGTGGCAGAAATTGTGCTGCTTCAATGAGCATGAATATAATCATTTGGGAAAAGCAGACTTAGAACTTGTGTTTCCTAAGTGACAAGCAGAATGAGTTTTCAAAAGAAAACTTTGCAAAGTTTCCAACAATTTCCATGTTTCTTCATGTGTAATTTTCTTGTTCTGCCAAAGAGACTACTGGTCTTTTCTGAAGCTCTTGCCTTGGAAGAACCTAGACCAATATAAACAATAAAAGTGAGCAAATGCTTCTTCAAGCTCAGATGATAATTCAGCAGCAAGAGCAATAGCCTCTGTTTTGACAGCTGAGAAATGAACCCAAATCAGGAGAGATCTCTGAGGTTCGCTCTGTCTAACAGTGACTGAGCTGACTTAGGTTAGTGGGCTGTAGCTGGTGTGGAATGATATGCTCTAGTTCACATATGAGCTTGGTGGGTTGTGAAAAATACATGTATATATTTGGTGTTTGACAGTTGATAGCTATTAAGAATCTTTGGATTTTCTTTGAACACCGAAGTATAGGAAGTTTTGAAGGTAATTTTCTTTATAAGGTGTATGCTGGGTCTATGTGATGAGAGATGACTGAGGCCTGTAGTACTGCACAGGCTGTTCACAATCAAGTGCTTGATAGACAGGCTAGATCCCAGTCTTAAGTTTTATCCCAGTCGCAGTTTGTTTTCTGTAATATGTTCTGCAAGGTAAGCTCTTGCCAGAGCTCCACCTGAGAAAAACGCTTGCAGTGAGCCACCATCTTCTTTCTTCTGCTCTGAGGTTTTCGGAACCATAGCTTTTGTGAGCTTCAAACTGTGTTCTCTAAAAGCACGTGAATTTCAGCTGAAGTTTTTCAGCAGATTCCCTAAATCACCTCTTTGCCTGCAAAGCCCCATTTATCCTCTGGTGCTCTCTGACTGCAGTTCTGTGGCTGGGTGGGCTGCAACTTCTGAGCTTTCAAATAGCACTGGGTAACTATCTGGAGACATTACTTGATACAGCCTACAAACCTTCTAAAACATCTTGTAGGGAGGTGGAACCAGGAGGTGGACCAATATTTCAGGGAGGCCATCTGGGATATGGAGGCAGCCCACAATAGCAAATCTTGTACATATTGATTTCAACTAAAAAGTCTGAAATACAAACAGCCCAATGCCCTGTGCCGCCAGGAGCCATCAGTTGAAAACTAATGCAAAAGGTTCTGCTTATGACCTCACCTCAGAGGGCTGGATAACTGAGTTCTTTAAATTTTAGTTCTTAATGAGTTGATAATAAACCCCTTAAACTTCTGTAGATTTTTCTTATGTTTAATTTTCATCATATTTATACAACTTGCATCAGTATAGCCTCCCTATTTTAGAAAGTGGGTAAAAGCTTCCAATGTCCAACATGTCATAATCTCAAAAATCAGGTGTAATTTTTCTACCTGACTCAGTTTCACACTAATTACATTGCCACGATGCCTGTGGATCTCATTATAAATATGCAGGTAGCAAAGCATCTGATCTCTTGGTTGATTTGACTGTTGATTTCACACATTTCACTCCCTTGTTCCATTTGAGTAAGGTGAGTTTTGTCCTGCACTTGCAGGACATGAACAGTGGATACTCCTCTGTGTGGACACTCCTCACTCCTATTATCTATGTGCAGAATTGCAATGTCTTTAATTAAACTGATCTCGACCATCAGGGTTGTTGCAGCTTTATGATGCAGAAAGAAATTAAGCACCATTGAACACTAACAAAGCAGTGATAGGTGGAAGCAAATGTTTTTGGTGGATGTGGTCTGTTTATTTATGCCACACTCTACCCTGAGATTTTGTAGGGTTTCTGTGTAGTCCGTGGAGATTAAAAGAAAAAAAACAAGCAAACAAACAAAATGAATTAAAGCAAAGGAAAAACTGAGCTGTTGGTATTAGAGTAAAGGAGTGAATAATCATTGACTTGCTATGTGAGTTTTGCAATGGGAGAATTGTCCTTTGTGTCTGACCTGTGCTTGAGGCAGTTTGTGAGAGCTGCTGATGGAACAGGAGATGCACAGAACGCCAGGGCATGGGCTAAAAGCAGGGGTGTATCCACTGGTGGGTTTGGGGAGCAGAGGAGGCCCCGTGTTCTCCTGGAGGGTTATGCTGATACCTTCATGTGTAAAGGAGAGCTTAGGGGTGAACGCTGTGCTGTACTCGGCTGCTGAGGAATTTTCTTTGCTGTTAGGAATCAATGACATCCATAATGTGTTTCACATAGTGAAGAAACCAAGTAGACCATATTCTAGCCCAATTTCAGGTTTCTTCAGAACAGTGTATTCTCTCCAGTACAGTGTATTCTCAGCTCAGAGCAAAACTCATTTTTATTCATGGTTTACTGGATCATGAAGCAAGAAGTATTTTTCTTTGTGTTTTATTTAGTAGAGTTATTTTTTTTGTCTTTGGAGTCATGTATAAGAATATTGACATGGGATGTGAAATGTGGGAAAGACAGTAATGTTAAAAATAACTGTGGTTGCTTGAAGAACTTAAATTATGATAATCAGCTGGCAGGCAAAATTTAATTTAGGGCATAAACGTATATAATTAAAATACAGTACTAGTGGGAATTGACCCCTTCATATATTATTACTTGTGTAGCGTTTAGTAAATTAGCAGGTAAAAATGTGCTGTTACCCCTTTCCCTGTTAAATGAAAATCTGACCTACTTTTTTATTTAAAAAAAAAAATCATTATTTTAGAAAAAAAGGCTAGTTATGAATGTAAATAAAAAATAGCTTTGATGATCCAAAGAAGATTTAAGATTTACTAATTTCTCATAAATACTGCAATCTATATTCATACTTGCAAAGGAAGGAAATACCCATTTGAACAGAAATGCTTTTTGCGTGTGAGAAAATATTAAAATGTGATGTCCAGAAAAAAAGTCTGAAGAAAAAAGGTGGTCAATTCCTTTTTAATCAGCCGTCAAACAAAGAAATATCCTGCCTTATTCAGTCAGTAGTTTAAACAAATTTTGAATGGAAAAAATAAGCCTTGCAATGACAAAAATCTTGCAGCAATATTTCTGGGAAAAGTGATAGGATCTGTATGTGATGCTGCATTCAAAATGTGACAGGCACAGTTTCATTGCAGAGGAAAAAGCAAGTTCATTAAGAAGGGCCATCTTGTCACAGGTGACATTAATTAGCTCTGAGTTAGTTTTTAGAAGAGCACTAAGAAAGAAGAGTTCATGAAATCAGAGCGTGCAGTGGACTTCATTATTTCCCTTCTGCTTTTTGGTGTTGTCAGCTCCTCAGATTTGATTGTCCTGTGCCCTCCTTCCAGCCCCAGCTGCCACTGCCTTGGCCTCCCTGGACCCTTTTCCTGACAATTGCCTCTTGATGCCGGGGTCTTCCAACACAGAGATTGGAACGAAAGACTCTCACTGATTGTCTTAATGCCTGACCCATGCCACGGGTGCAGGAAGTGTTTTTTAAGGGTAGGGGACATGTCTGAGAGTAGGGCGAGGCAGCCACAACCCTGCCTACAGCAGTGGTCTCTCTGAACTGTTCAGGGTAGGGTGAGGACTTCTGGCACACATGTTGGGTCAGTGCAGCCCCCACTGCTTCTGTTCTTCTCCTGGCAAACTGGGGTTTAAAATAGCACTTCTTTCCACGCTTATGTGTGTAGTAGTAAATTCTAACTTATATTTGAAGGTGCAGATTTCTTGCTTTTCCACTGCAATATCTTTCTGTGCAATAATGGACATTACTATAAACGTTGATATTCCTACGTCCACTGGCTATCCAACTCCAGAACTGTATCACTGTCAGGGCAACACGGAAGTTGAGTGCAATAAACACTGGTGTACTTACTGTCTTCTGATCACTGGAATGACTGCCGTGATGCTGAGAATCCTCTGCCACATGGCTGACTTCAAGATGTTATTCTTTATAATTAAGTTTTTATTTCATATTGTTTACTTTACAGTTTGGCATTCCCCCCTCTCAGATCTATCTCCAAATGCTCATAATTTCCCTTTCAGCAAATACTCTTTCTGTTCATTTCCTTCCTTCAGTAAATGCACTGGCAGAGGCATTGTAGATTTAGTCCTAACATCATCATCTATGAATTTGCTACATGGCTGAATATTAGTTTTTTAGAAGAAGTGCAAACTTTAGGTCCTTTCTTATCCAAAATATACTTATTGTTAGTTAAATTGAATTTTATAACAGTAATTACAACACTATATTTTGAATAGACACTAACAACAGAATACATCTGTACAAATCTTCAGGCCTGTAAAACATCAAGTTCCTTTTATGTGACCTCAGTCTTTCAGGAGTTATTTCTAGATGAGAACAATGGAATGAGCTTCTGAGTATCTGAACTCTGTTCCAAACACTGCTACTGGCAAATAAGTTACCTTGGATAAACTATTATATAAATGAAAAGCTTTTCAGTGGCATGAAGGAAAACTTGAAGAGCTTTTAAAACTCTCAGCTGAGACTAAATGACGTCGGAAGAATCAAGTATAATGATAAAACAACAAATGTAAAGCAAGATGACAGCTGGGGTTTTAAAAATATTTTATTTTATGAAAGCAACAGGGCTTTATTTCTTTTTGATAAAGTACTTGAATAAGTTATTAGGGGAAGGAGAATTTCACATTAGCTTTACTTTATTACTGTTTTCTAAAAACCAAAAAGACTCACGCTGGCATCTGAGGGAAGGAGAGATAGGTCATGAAATAAATCATCCAGACTTCGGAGTTCTAAGATTTCTATTCTGCCTCTAAACATTTCACATATCTTTGGAGAGATGTTCTCTGCCTCATTCTTTGGGAAGTTAATGCAACCAAATGTTCATATCTGGCAGGGAAAAGGTGAGTCTGAACTGTGTCATTTATAACCAGCTTCATGAAGATGATCAATCTTTGCACTTTAAGCTTCATTTGTCTCTGTCCCACCTGTAAACTCTGATCATGAGGTTGTTCCAGCCTGAATAGGAATTTATGGGAGTTGATAACAGTGTGTTAATATTTGAAAAGTAGGAATTGCAAAATATTTTAGATTTTTCTTTTCCTATATAGTCAAGTTGTCATACACTGATTATTCTGCTGAAGAATGTTTGCTTTTGCTATTGTTTTATTCTATTGTTCTGCCTCTGGTTTCTTAAAACGCTTTCCATCTGCCTCAGAACTATAGACATGTAGAAACCTGGCTGCAAACAGGTACAGTTCAGTAAGAACTGGGCTGGTTTACTTGCTGTGTGGGGTTCTTTTTTCTTGTTATCTTGAGGTACCTGCCTTCCTTGCTACATATATAAGGCTATATCTTCCTTGCCTTTATAGCAAAAGAAGCTGATTAATAGTTAATAATTAAATCTCAGGTATAAACCCTTGTGAATTACGTCTAAATCTATTCATTTTCCTTGGAAGTTTGTAGTGATTTGGTACATCCTAATGGTCTGGACTAAAACGGTTTTGCTAAGATTGTTTCTCTAAATTATACTAGTTAAAGAAAAAAAACCCAACTATTTAAAAGATGCTTGTTCATACCTATATGCTTGTCATTATGAAAGCAATACTTATCCACAGAACAACAATTCTGATGTTATCTAGGTAATGTTTTTTAAAAAAATATTCCTACAGTATAAAGAAATACTTGCATTTGTGTTATTGTATTTAAAATTAGCCAATACATTAGAGACTGTTTAAGCAGGTAGCTGCAATTTAATGTCAAACTTTTGACTGTAGTATTTAAATTTAAATGTAATCCATGAAGGGATAAATACATCAGTAATTAACATTAATGTAACATGATTACAAAATAAACATTTGATTAGTACATTTAAATTTCAGTGTAATAAACTGCTGAACTAATTAGTAAATAAAGTCCTGTTAATGCCAGCCTTTAGATGAGACATTTATGTGTTGCACATAGTAAAGGTGTTTAAAACACAAACAAACCCCTATCCTTACCAGTGGTTATGGATGCTTAAATAGCTTAGTAAATAAACAAAACCTTTGCAAATCACTTTCCAGCCGTCACTTGCATTTTCTTTTGTTGCAAGTTCAGTAATAGCCTCAGAAAACACACTGCTTTGTAAATGTTGCAGAGGAATGTTGAAGCCAAGAGCAATAGCGACTCCCCCAATCCCTGCCTGTCGCCTGAGAGATCAGAGAGAAACACAAAATCCCTACCTGATTAATTAGCTGATCATCTCAGTCTGCTCTTCGCTGTGGTTTGGGGGAAGCCTTTTGCTGTGAATGAAAGGAACAGGACTACCTCGATAGCCACATTCTTGTCTTTGGTGTTTCTTCCTGTTGACTGATAAGTTTTTGAGAGGCTTAACAACGTGAAGTCTGGAAGAGCAACAGTGAGCTGCTGCCTTAGACAAATGAGGTTGAAATGTGGACATGGAGTATCAAGTGGCACTGGTTATTCTTGGAAAGCCAAGGCGCAAGTTGTGCTAATTTTAAGTTATTTTTAGTTTTCTTGCAGCCAATGACCTTAATTTTTTATTTTCCTTTTCAGATACAACTTTTTGTTGTTAGATTTGTAATTTCACATGGAGGCTGAGGTTGCACAGCGGAACTGACTTAGCTCTATAAGAAGTGTTCAAATACTGATTATACAATGAAAGGAAAATGAAAAATTTGTGCCAGAGGAAGAGTGAGTTCTAGTGCAAACATTAAAACATTTTCTCTGGGTACTGAGTAAAAAATAGAGACAGTGTTAATGAACTCAGTGTCTTCCCCCTAATACATAAGTCATCAAAGGGAACATATAAAATGTTTATAGTAGACCTTTCATTTTAACCCAATTTTTGTCCAAAATTCAGGCTTTAGGTCATAGGTTCATAGAATGGTAGTTCCCTTTGTCTTTGGAAGTTCTCAGGACAATACAGAGGTGTTTTCTTTGAAGAACCTGAACTAATCTTGCCTTGCAATTGCTGCTATTGCAGATAGGAGTAGTTGCTCTAAAAAATCACAATTACACTTCTGTACAGAGTGCAGTATTTTCTAAGCTTTTGAACCCACTTTGTTCTAAAGCATAAGCTCTACAGAGAGACACCAGGACTGAACACAAAAAACCGTGTTGAACTTCTTCAGCCCTACACTGACTGCCTGCTCAAAACATTTCGGGAACAGCTCATATATCTTTCAAAACATAAAAAGCTTTCTTGGAAAGCTCTCTTCCTCATCGTAAAGCTTTCTTTATTTCTTTTGGCATGAAAGGCATTCAGAAACTGTAAGAGACGTCTTTGCGCTGTAGTCATTATTTTCTCACTAGCTCCTAGCACAGAATGCATTTCAATTCCTTGTTACAAGGCAAACTTGTTTGAGCTTTTTATTTTTGCAATAAGATTTTAATCAGTTAACTATAACAGCTAATTTAATAGGAGAGAGCAATTCTTCCAAACAGCTTATCTGGGTTCCCAGTGTCATCTGCAGTATAAAGTGGAGCTATAAATAAATTAAAGCACTCTTCAATGGAAAGTCAGTCCCAAGGGACATCATCTTAGTTGCTATGAAGTGTGATCCATTCTATAGTGACTTAAAAGCTGTAGCAGGGAATATATAATTAGCTGATATCAAGGGTAGTTACAGCAGGATTGCTTTTCAGTCAAGGAACTTCTGGGATAGCTGCACTTATTTACATTGCAGAAGAGTATAACTTGTGGATGTAAGGTTTTACATGTTAGTTTTAATAGGCTTTAGAATAACTGCAAAGATTCCCAGGGGTTTGAAATTGAAGGTTCTCAATTGAAGAAAAACCATTGATTTGCGTGATGGATAGTAATTTTCACTTTTCATTTATTCGGAACTGACAGTACTTCAAAAATACATTAAGTGGAACTTACAGCCTATGGCTAATGTAATCCACGGTGTCCAGCTGTTTGCTCCTGAACAGAGGTTCATTCCCTCAGGAATATACTTCTCTGTAGGTACATTTTTCCCACTTGTTCTTCAGACCAATGCTAAGAATCCTATGAGTCCCACTGTATTACTGCCCTCTTCCTTCTCCACTTCCATTTTCAGTAAAATCATTCAAATACTTCCCTTCCCTCATCTGAAATGCCCAGGCTGGAAATGCTGTTGTAGTTGCAGACTGGATGTTGGTATCTTTATTTTTATTGGTTTTTTGTTGTTTTTTTAATCTCCACAATTTCACAGATGGCATCCAAAGGCTGCATGTATCTGACATACCTGCAGCTCAAATGAAAACAACCTCAGCAGCTGATTTCTTTAACATTCAGTAAACCTCAGACAATTAGATACTTAGAATCTGCGGGGTTATTTGGGTGCTAATTTAGAAGCCTCCCAGATGACAACATTTGCATGCATTAGTGCAGGTAAAGTAATTATTGCGATTAGTTTTTCCAATAGTTAAGGAAATAGGAAAAAAAGAGTAAATACCAATGAGAAAGTTTAAAGTTATTTATGACAGAACAACACATAATAAACCTTGAGTAGTCTTCATTATCTCCTATCTGAGCTGAAGTTGCGTATATTTTATCCTTGTATTGCTAAATGGAACATAATAACACTTGATCTCTAAGAGGAGGTTTTTAACTAAAGCAATAATTTGAATTGATTGGTTGTTATTTTTGCATCTTGATCCATTTTTTAAGTTTTTTCTCACAAAGTCTTCTGAACCCTCCATTAGTGCTGTTTACACCTTGCGATTTATATCTTACTATTGAGGTAAGTAATTTATAAGTATAGGCTTCCAGTATTTGGTGATACTCAGATTTATGTATCAGTTGAGTGGAGTATCGATTCTTCTATCTCTTTATTTTTATAGTCTAGTTGTTTAGAACATAAAAATGGGTGCAACACAATTTTCTGTAGTTAAATGCAGACTAAATAGGATTTTTTAGTGGGAAACTATATTTGGATTTTAAGGAATAGGTGCATACAAATATATCTCTTGCATATTGATTTGCCAGCAAATTGAGTCAAGATAGAAAAAAAGACAAGTTATTATTATTATTATTTTCCACAGTATACTCATATATAAATCCATACTGATGCTTTTGAATTTTTTACTAATAATTTAAAATATATAAAAATTTGTTAGGGTTGAATAAGTTTTGATAATTTTGAGGATTTATATTCATATTCTGGTCATCTCAAAAATAGCGTCTTTAAAGTTGTTTGATTTTTCTCAGAAGTATGCTTAAGTTAGGGCTTTTGCTATATTTTTGAATATTAGTTGAGGGGAAAATATAACTAATTTTTGCATCATTAAAAATGAAAAGAAATATAATAATGAGTAAAGTTAAGTAAGGAAAAATTCATGCTGTCTTTTCTTTGAAAACAAAATGGAAAGCATGGCAGTGTCTGCACATTTATCAAATAATTCATTTAAGTTTGGCTCTTGCTGTGGCACTGACACCTGCAGCACCGGGAAAGTAAGCAGTGGATGGGCTTATTTGATATAAATTCAGAAAAATGCTATATGATAGCACAATATATCAAACAAAACAGATAGGAATGAAGGCAAAGGGTGGACCTTTTGAAAATACCTATGAATAAGCTGATCATATCTTCAAAAATATTTCAAATCAAACCCTTTCCCCCCGCCCCAAGTATCCCACATTTCCTTTTCTTGTGTGTCATTTTGTTAATTACTTTTTAGTATACCTGCCATGTCTTGGTTTAACTTAATGTGGAAAGCTAGTGGCTTGTAATGACAGTAAGTTTTTAAGTGAAACACTTCAATCATATCTTTTCAAGAGATGCTGCTGCATTAAGAGGGTTTTCTATCTAGGTCACTGTAGTGGCCTCAGAGAAAGTCCCTCTGAAATGAAGGTCGTTGTTTCTGAGAGCAAGCTATAGTTGGTAAGGGCCAAAGCTGTGATTCAAATGTTTTTTCACTCTTGTTTTGCTTCATGTTTAAACTAACAAAGCAAGCTCCCTGTTGTCCCTCTGATCCAGCTGGGATCCTGACTGGTTATTCTGTGCAGGGACAGAGAATGAAATATTCAGCAGATGTTGTGATAGGTTTAAAACTAGCTAAGGTGTGTTAAAAACTGAATCTTTTACTGTGTTGTAAAATGGTTTCTTTGTCTTTTTACTTAGTCATTCTTCTTCTTCCCAAGGCCCCTCAGAATCCCCCTTATCTATGTAGCTAAGCACCAAGGAATT
>JAWWEE010000010.1:13949632-14099335 GCA_035221455.1 Xenops minutus | reverse complement strand
AACTCTCTCTCTGCTTCCCCTCCCGTGGTCTCCGTGTGTGTCTCTCTGGGGCATCTCGGGGGCTGAGAGCGGGGGGGCGAAAGGGGGGAGCGTCACCCCTCAGCTGTCGTAAGCAGAGCTCTGCAGTTCAGTGGGAAGGACAGTGTTCCCCTAGAAACAGAATTAGAGAAAGAAATCACAGCCAGAGTACTGAGAAACCTCAGTGTTCATGGAAATTCTACATATTAAAGAAAACTAGTCTTTAGCAACACAATATACCCACTGGGTTAAGGGGATAAGTTATATAAAATAAAGGAATAAATGGTAGAACTGCTGTTAAAGTAACAGAGCTAAATTGAGCAGGATCCTGCAGAGTGCGCCTCCCTACCTTGTGTTCTCTTTTGGGAGGTTCAGCACCTTTTGTGGCATCTGACTGGACAGAGAAAATTGGAGCCTGACACTCCTGGTATTTCCAGCTCTCATTTATAGAAAGGAGTAAGAGTCATTGCTCTCAAGTCACCAGTCAGCCGTCCCTGACAGGTCTGTTTTCCTCCCGGTTTAGCTATTTGTGTTGCCAGCCAGTTCATCTCTGCCCCCTGACAGACAGCAGTGAAGTTGGACAGTCAGCCAGGCCTGTTTCTTGCATTTGATCTCTTCCCCGATCATGTCACCACAGGACAAGGCAGCACATTGTCACCAGGCTCCACAGAAACATGCCAGACACCAAAAGAGAGACTGTATTTAAATCTGCCTGAAACATTGGCCAGTGAGCTAAGAAATACACTGTAGAGGTGTCATCCTTCAGGAAAGTTTTGAATCGTTGACAGCTGCATTTCAGGATGCTGGCTTAAGAATATGGAAAGAAAGGGCCAGATTCATACAGTCTGACTGACCCAAATTCAGTGCCCTGTGTTCCCTGCTGCCCAAAACCAGATATAGAGCAGGTGAGGTGACAGTTGTACTGTGTATTAAAAGCACAATTAATACGGTAAATTAATGCTTAATGTAGATTATGTTATTCCTGCTCACTGGTCACAAGGAAAGGTCAGAATACTTTTGTATGTCTTTAAAGAATATCTCCAAACATTTGAACTTAAAAAATGAGACAATACTATGGGTGCAGATAAAGCAATTATGAACGGTTTATAAGAATAGTCAAAAGAATAGGGACTGTCTGCCTTTTGTAAAGACCACACTATGCGTGTCCAAATGTAGCTGAATCCAGCAGGAAGATGTGAAAACAAACCTCAGGGATGGGGCAAGAAGCTTCCAGTACTTGCGTACATGTGTGAGTGCTCAGCAAAGAAGTGGTTTAGTCTCCATGGATGTGATATGTGTGAGTGATACAGGAGTGTGTGATGGGAGGTGTTGCAGACTCTCGGCTTGTGTGGTGATCTTGAGTCTGAGCTTGATTCCCTGGAGGATCCTCACCAGTGTCCTGTGCTTCCATTGCATGGGCTGTATTAACACTGACTCTACTCACTGCTACTCAGCTGTCCTCCAACAACAGATTGAGAAGGTTTGTTGAAAGGAAAAATCCATAGTGTAGTCAAAGAAAGATATAAAAGAAAGAACATGTCATATCAAAGATGAATTGAGTACTACTTATGACCAATACATCTTAACTTGAGCTTTTATTAGGTTTTGTTTAAATCATTTTTTATTGATCCATAAGTTATTATCACAAGCCTTTATATAACTGACCAGCTTTATAAAGTTTTAATGTTTAAGGTGGCTTACGTATGGTCTAAGTTGGGAGAAGTATGAGAAACATAACGTGTATATAATTATTTGTTTTGTTTTCCTTAGCATTACAATTTAATTCTTCTGGATACCTGTGTCACTCTTTATAATACTTTTGAGTACAGCTTGACCCAGTATGTTTTTATGACATACAAGAAAGTGAAGAGAATTTTAAAAACTAAGACAGGAAGCCCTTAATAGTATATTATTAAGGTAGTACTTTAGTTGTGATGGCCTTGATTTTGAAGGTGAGATGCTTAAGGATGTGGCTTGTTATTCTGTTAAGTGATTCCTTTTTTTTTTTCATTACAATGCTTTAATTTGGAATTCTTTTCAAGGGCTCACACTTGCTGTGCTTTATTCTTGCTCTACCTAAACAGCCTTACCTTGAGACAGTTATTGGCAGCAGTACAAATTATCTGGCTCCTGTAATGATCCATTAGAAGAAGAGTATGAGAAATCAGTGTAAATTAGCAATAAAAAACGCTGAAGATATAGATCACTGGCAACAATTTAGGAATAATATCTCTGCCTGAAGCAAATTCTGGTGATTCACTGGTAATTTGCTAGAAGCCTTTTAACTTCGTTCTCATTTGTAAAGTTAATAGTAGGTTATTTTGCATTGTGATTGAAAGACCTGAAATCTTAGTTATTATTTAAGACTATTGATTTTTCCAAGTGGAAATTTAGCCATATATTAAAGATCTTGTCATAAATGATAAAAGCAATAATAAGAATATTGTTACCACATAAATTAAAATGCTGGCTCTAGCGAAGACACTACCTTTGCTTAAGCATGAGGTTCACCTGCTAGTTGGCACATAAAGTAAGTTCTCAGTTTAGTCAGCTGCTTTTATGACAAACATAAGAGCCAGCAAGTTTTGCAGTGAAGAATAAGGGAACCCGTTGTGACTCAAAGGGCTTGTGGGATTTCTGCAGTCAGGGCTAACAGAGGAGGCATTTATCTACAGGGGCTGCTTAGAGCACAAACTGTGGGTGATACACAGGGGTGCTACCATCAGTATAGCAAAGCATCCCTTGGTATAACAAAGCATCCCTTGGCAGTGGGAGAACTGGCAATCAGAGGTTTTTCCCCAGCTCTGATGGGCCCAAGGCAATTTAATATTAATGTTATACTGCACATGAAGGGCACACATGTCCTTTTGGATCCCCACACAACTCTTCAAGCTTTGTCAGAAAGACCATGGGATATAGATTTTAGCATAATTATTTCACAGAAAGTCAAACAAATACAACAAGGAGGGATAACTTTTACATAAATATGTTTGGGGTTTTTTTTTATTAATCTAAAAAGATTGTGTTGAATGCAATGCAGCAGGGATATCTGTTTCATTTTAGACAGGAATTTTTGACTTTGTACTCGTTTTCTTTTTTTTCACTCAGTCTCGCAAAGTCATGTCCTGTGTGTGGTTCCTGATGTTTCATTGCCACGTTGGTGTGGAAGGTGAAAACGTGCAGAGGTGAAATGCCACCATGAGGGTGGCCAGAGTAAACTTTGGTTCTGCAGCTTTGGGTTGCAGGGGACAGAGGCTTCTTAAGCAAAAGCATAGACCATGCCAGAGAGAACTGTACAGCTGGCTGGGTCCTGAGTTTTCTTCTTTCCAAAGGCTACAGAAATAAAATAATATAAACTGTCAGAGGAAAAATGCAGAGTTCAGTTTTCAGAGGTCAAATCTACTATGCTGGTTGCTTTGTTTAATTCTGCCCACTACTCACAGCATAAAAGCAGTCATAGTTGATTACAGTGTAGTAGCATAATAAAGTTTATTTGTGGTATAAAAAAAAGGGCTCGTAATACTTAACATTTAAAATATATATCTCCATGACATTTGTCCTTTTCATTTGATTTGCATTTGCTAGAGTTGTAGGCATGCACTTGCCTTTAGAGGTCATTGAATAGCCTGTGTGTGTTTTTCTTAAATGGCATTGAAGGCACACTGGGAATTTAATCAGCTTCCTGCTGAAATTCACTCAGAATTCTTTTTCCACAGGAAGTCATCAAGCTCAGTTCTGTGTGTGCAGTGTAATTCCCCTAGAACTACCTCACTGAACTGAAGTATTCATGTCATAGAAAATAATCCTTTTCATAATGAGGCATTTTTTTATGAAATAGCATTTCAGGCTCTATTCCTGGTTATACACTGCTGTACACTCAGAATAATATTCAGCAGAATTTTGTCTTCTCTCACACAATGATAACTGACAGAGGAATTTCTTGCACTGGCATCCAGTCAAGTTGATGGAAAGATGCCAACTGCTATGAGTTACACTTTACTCTTGATTTCCTTATTTTGATTCTTGCCAGTAGAGGATTTACAGATGTATTTGTTAATACTTTAGGAAATCCTGGCTTCAGAGGGGCCAAGGCTTTACTCCTAAATGCAAGATGATGTATAAGGAGAATGTTTGTTTGCCTTTGTTTTAATTGTTTTGGCTTTAATAGCTGTGTTTTTTATACTGCTTTAATCTCAGTCAATCCCGGTCAATATTATCAATGCGAAAACTCTGTGCAACAAAATACATGTCAGTATTCAGACCGTATCTATACTGGGATCAGAGAAATACATTTCAGTGTATTCTGTATTTCTGAGAAACCATATTTGCTTTGAGAAATGAAGTGCTATGTAAATGCTAAAGCTGAATATGTAGATTACTATTAATATTAGGACTATAACATGGAATCAGTGTCTTGAAGGATGCTGCATACACTCTTGACACTTCAGTTCCTGTAGTGTGTTTAGTCTGGGGTCTGCATGGCACAGGTTTGTGACAGATGTTTTGCTGAATGAGGAAATACATGACTGGTTTTAGTTTGATTTTAGTGGGGGTTTTTTAAAAGAAAAATATACAATTTTTAGGGAATAGTCGTGTGTCTTCAGTCTGCTTAAATGAGTATCCATGCTCTTTGTAATGGGAAATATAATAAGGAAACATTTAATATGTAGCTAAAAATGTAGCAGTTTTTCCATCACTGCTTTTCAGATTTAAAACAAAGTTATGTGGGTTTATTTTTTATGCTTCCATCTTATGCATGGTATTTTTTTACAGGCAAATTTCCTTAAGCTTGCTCTTATTTTTTTTCTATTTTAAACTTTTTCTTAAATGAGAAACTTAGTTGATAGGTAGTTTAAATGTGCAGATTTCTGAGTCGTTATTTAGTGTCTGTGTTTTCTTTTAAGTAAATGTTCCATTTCCAGATGATGTTTTAAAATGCAAAGGGAAAGTACCATTTTCCCAGTAGATATCCAAGTTTTAGAAAAATTTACCAAACCTAGGAAAAAGCTAAAACCTCAATCAATTTAAAGTAGCTTACCTTTGTTTGCTGTAATGTTTTTCCCAGCGAAAATGGTGTCTTAAGCATTACAGATGTTATCAGAAAACAAAAAAAAAAGTTTTATAAGGATCTGGTCTGAGATTCAGGAGACCTGGATTTTAACTCTGTTCATCATGTTTGCCATAGGAAAGTTACTTTGCCTCCAGTTATGTCACCTGAGACCTCTGGGTCTGAGTGTGATACAGATAGCACAGTAAGAACTGCTGTATTGATTTAATAGCAATAATGAAATCAGGCTGACCCTTCAGATCCCCCATTCATTGTGCACATTACTGGTCCTGTGACGATGTTTGCATGTGTAAGCTTCACTGCTAATGTAAATTAAAAACACCGTACTTCTCAGTAGAAGATCTGCCACTCCTTACACTTCTTAGTTTGATAGGGTTTTGTAGGGGAGTTGTGGGGTTTTATTTGCACTTGAAGTTTTGTAGCAGACCATAGGCTCACAGAGTTGCAGTTGGCCCCATTCCAGCAACCTGAAATCTTTAATCACACCCTTGGCGGGTCTGTGCTCCTAAACAGATGATTTCAGCAGATGTCAGAGAAATAAATCTTTCTGAAAGGAAGAGACATTATTCATTTTGTGCCTCCTCAAGTGGACTTGTTTGTGAAAGGTAAGGGAAAGGAGGTATAACTGAAGACTGAAATTCTTTGGGGTTCAGACATGTAGCAGCTGCTCAGACTGTTTGGTGGCTTCTCCTGCAGCACCCTGCAGGGCAGGGATGGGTGTGCAGCTAGTCCTCCTACCTGTGCCTTGGCCTCTGCTTGGCAAGGACACAAACAAGTAGCAGGAGAGTTGGAGCTTTCACAGGCCTGATATAAAGCCTGAACAGCTCGTGGCAACAACTTCTATTTGCTGCCTTCTGACTTAAATTCAGACTGGCATCTGGTGTGAGGGTCTGTGCTCCAGTCTAACAGATGGTGTTGAGTGTTGCTTATACATTACCCCGTAACTCACATGCATGTAGCTGAGTGCAAAGATGTGCAGATAAAACGATGCTGTGTAATCTCTTGCCTGTCAGTCTCAGTGGGGCAGGCTCAGATAGCCCTTCTACTTTCTGTGCAATCTGCATGAAAACAAAACCTTCCCCGTTCTCTGTGGCTCTGTAGATGAGCCTGCTCACTGCCTTTATTGTGATTGGTCCTTACTGTCATCATTAAAAGATTAGCAAAATCTCATGAATTTTTAGACATTGTTACAAAATTTGCATCAAAAATAGGAGTTTTTCAGTTGGTATTGATCTCTGAAAGAGAATGAGAAAAAAACCCAGCATTTTTATTTTTTATAACACTCAGGGATTTCTAATACTTTTCATCTCACCTCCTGTGTTTCACCTTTGATCTGTACCCTCTGGTGGAGGAAGCACCTGGTGAAAGTCACCTAACTTCCCCTCTGGCTAGAAAAACCCTAATATTTCACTAGAGAATCAATGCTGCTCTTTGGAAACCCATATCTGCTCAGTGTGGATTCAGGTTTCTCAGAATGTGAGAGTTAGGAGTACTGTCAAAGGGAAGCAGTCCTCTCTTAATGGGAAAATATTGGGTCTCCCAGCAAAAATACCAGTCTCTGATTCTGTAATGACTTATACATGTGATTAAACTTAAGCATATAAAATAGCCTGCTGTATCCTCTTAAGAGTAACCCTTTGCATAATTAAAACTTAGAACAACATCATTGTTTTTTTTCTTGCAGAGGACAATTTAAAAGTTGTGTCACTGTGATTAAAATTACTAATTTTGTCTTGTAAATGCAATTGGTGATTGATATGAAAAAAGATTATTAGAAAATTATTATTGTTCTCATTTTTCACATTGGAGGTTTCCAGGCTCTTCGAATGAAGCCACATGCAATTAGTATTTACATAACTGCAGGGTGGAAATGGGTAGCAGAGGATAAAGTGACAGGGAGAGAGAGAGAAAAGAACTTACATCTGGAGCAGGTTGTCAAGTTTCCTTACTCCATATTCCTTACTCCCTTTGCCAGCAATAACTTCCTTCTATCAGCTGTACTAAAAGTCAAGCACACTGTTTGTGTGGCTGAGCACCAGTCAAGAAATCAGATGTGGTACATGTAGGGTCAAGAACTAGAGGCTGAAATAAGAAGTTCCTTTTAAGAACAAAAAGCTAAACTGGTTATTGTTTATGAAAACCAAACTCAGCAAGTAGGTTGACCTTAGTAATGATGTGAACTGTGATCAGGTTATGGTGCTCTCTGCAGCAGAATAGTGACATTTTCATTTTTCCTCTTCAAAATACTGCTATGAATGTAACTGCTGAATACCGTCCCTGACTTTAGTATTTTGCTGGCTTTGGTTTTAGTGCAGTGGACACATTTTAAATGGCCACCTATCTTATATAAAGTAGCCTTTGTTCTGATATTGATGACAATTCATCAATTTTAAGAGAATCCTTAAAAATGGTGTTCCTTTTCACAAGATTTGAGGGATCTTTCTTTTCCAGTGGCTAATTTGCAGTGGCTGCCTCCCAATTTGCACAAATAATTGACAGCTCATTAACAATTTAGTAGGAGCTCTGAAAACCAACTGAGAAGAACAACTTGAGTACAACAAGGGGAATAAAGTATCTGCTTCTCAGTTGTGCTGGTAGTCTCCAACCAGATTTAAAATAAGGTTGGAAAAGAACCGAAGTATAAATCATAGAGGGAAAAAAGATTACATTTGCATAGACAACTCCTGCAAGCTGTGTGGGGCAGCCCATTTGAGGTGTGTGGATGTGCTTGGGGATCGCTGGATGTCTGTGTTGGGTTGTGTGGTCCATTTTGCTGACACTGCTGTGCAGCCACTGCTGGGTCAGGGCAAAGACCCTTCTTTGCTTTAAATGTTTGCTATGCCTTTTCTTGGATTTTACTGCAAATTTTGCCGACTTAGTTAAAACTATTAGTTTTATCTGCATATTTGAGCTGCAGGACATTTTGGATTTTTTTGTTCTTTAATTGGGTACTGAGCTTGGGAAGTATGGAAAAGTAATGTCCCATTATGAAGACAAAACCATTATCAACAGATCCTGTGGCCAGTTCTGCTCCCAAATCCACTGGTGTCTCTTCTTAAGTAAAAATTCTTCTGTGTAAGACAAGAATTTTATCTTTAATATCTCTGGAAGATGGCTCAGAACTGCATCTCAGACTCTGCAATGTCCAGCCCTGCACACACTACAGCCTGTTACCCAGGACAAACAGCCATCTGGCATCAAAAACTCAAAACAGTCTTGCATGAGGAGAAAGGGAATTGCATCCAGCTTTTGCCTGAGTCTTTCTATCTTGTTTGTGCAGTTCTGTCTGGTGATGTTACATGCCTATTGGAGATTGAGTCTGATCACTAGAAGAATGAGAAACCATTTTGTCCAGAAAGAAAAGGTACCGGAGTAGCTTTCTGAAAATAAATTATGATCTTTGTTTAAAGAACCAAATTGATCTCCATATATGTCCTCATACCAACATTCCCCCACTTGTCTGAGGTGATGAATGGAGGGATAACATTTGAGAACATAAAGAGAAAAATTCAACAGAATGCTTTCTAATATGGTAAAGAGCCTAATTACTGATAGTTCTGAGGAGCTGCAACTCCGGTCACAGTGTTATTTCAGGAATACAGCACGCCTACAAAACTCTGGGTCTGGGACATTTAGTTCAGATCACCAGAGTCTGTTGGTGAGGCAAATATGTGAACAGAAAATTGGAACTGGAGAAAGGTACTCTTTTTCTTTCTTTTTTCCTTTATTTTTTTCCCCTGAACTTTTCTAGCAATTAAATACTGTTCTTGACATAATTTATTTCCTTGGGAATCAAATTAAGATTGTAGCAGCATGTGGTTTTAGCCATGCTAAATGGGTAAAACTGTAGTTAATGATTTTATCAATATTTTATGACCTCGTTCTTTAATGTGTAATTGGTGATCCACCAGGCACTGAGTAAAGCCATTCCCATAAGTAAATATTTTGATAAATCCAAAAGGCTATGCAGAATAAAAAGTACTACTTGGAAACATAACTGACAGCATTTCTCCTCTTTGAGCATTAATGTTGCTTGCTTTTGTGTGGTATTTTTAATGATAAAAATTTGGAAGAAATTGAAGTAAGCAGGAAAAGGCTACTTTACATGTCAAAGTGTTTCTTGAGAGGGAGGCAAAGGCAGAAAAGAAAAGGCTTGGTTTTCAGTATAGCAACGCGATTCAGGAAGTAATTAAAACAGTTTAATGCTACTGCATTAACAAAACATAAATTGTTCCCAGTATAAATATTTCTCTGTTGCAAGGGGTAGTTGAATATACAAAATTTAGTCTTCAAATTATGCATGTACATACATCCTCTGAAATTACCAACATTGTTTACCACTGTTTGTGTATACGATGGATACCACTGTCTGTGTTTGTGTGATGACATACGTAGCTAGGTTTATACGCAGTGTTGAAGGCTGGGCACAAGGTATGTTCAGCTGACTGACAGCTGTTCAGCTCCAAACCACAGCAAGAGTCAAACATGTCACACTGAGCTCAGAAAAGAAGGTACCTGCTGCCCACAGATGACTCTGTTCCCAGCAGCAGAGACGCAACTCTTGCGGCCAGGACTTCAGACAGACGTTGTAGTGGAGACTTCCAGTGTTGTCTCTCTGTTTTGATGACTTGGTAAACAAAGAATTTGCTGCTACCAAAGCTGTCACTAAAATAGTTTTGAATTTCTCATTTGCAGATATTTTCTAAGTGAAAACCAAACAGATCTTCACACAGTTCTGTTTTTGTGGGTCTTTTTTCAGGGAAGTCTGGGCCTATTTGGTTACTTTTACTTTGTATTCTATGCTCTTGTCTCCCATGTTCACTGAGCAAATAGCAGTTTCTTTCTTATTTTTGGTTTTCAGTCTTGCATTATTCACAAACTTCTGTTTTGAATCCCAAAAGACAGAAAAACTTCATCATGCATTCAAATCCATACATATATTATAGGAACATCCACTGGTGAGGAGCGTCATTGGCAGCTTTCACAAGCTAACATTAATTATGCACATAACAAAAAAGCACCATGACTGGGAATCATCATTTCTAATAAAAACACTGACTTCTAGTCATGGATCATTTTATTGCTCCTTGGGGCTATAAATCACTCATGTCACTAAGATATATGCTTTTCCTCTTTATTCTTTGTAGAAAGCTGCTGCTGGTGTGGTGAGGGGGAGAAGAGGAAAGTGTTTCGCTTTGTCTTTTTCAATAAATGTCTTGGTCATGTACAGTGAGATGCCAGGGCAGATTCTGTGGCTGTGGGTGAGCACAGAAGAGCAAATGCTGAGTCTGAGGGCTAGGAGCAAGGCAAAGTCAAGGGTAGATTCTGTGCAGTTGCTGTGCTCCACCATCTCATGGTAAATCTTTACTTAGGGGAGAGTTGTATCTTCAGCACATAAGGTTGTGTCATATTCCTTTCTTTTTCCGTTTAGGAATGCAGGACAGAAAAAGGTGTAGAAGATTTTCCAAAGCAAGGGGTTCTTTCGGTATTTCTGAAAGGTGGCCAGGTACAGGACTAGTCACCTGGTGACTGAGAGCTGCTCTACTGTGTGAGTCAGCAAAACCTTTCCCTTGGTTCTTGTGATCCTCAACTTTGTAATGTACTTTATTTCATAAGGTGGCTTCAATTAATCATGTATGCAGTGAGACAACAATGTGTAGTGAGAGAAAGAGAATTTCTAAATTCCCTCTAGTCAGTCAGGTTCTTTATATTTCTTATCTAATATTTGTTTCCTTACTTTCCTATGAATTTTTAGATTGGGCATATGGGCAAGTTGTTAAAGTATTTCTCAGCTTGTCAAAAAAGGGGAATACTAAGAATCCTCTTCATTTTTAATTCACAAAGTCTTCAGAAAAATGTTTCAGAAATGGTGTCACATGCAAATTAAACCAAAAGGAATGCTGGGGACATTAATGAGCAAAATTACATAGGTGCTGTCACAAACACTGCACAGACCTTAACGAAGAGTATGAAATAAGTAAATTAAAATTGTATTTATTTCAATTTCCTTAAAAAATAGACCTTAGGAAAAAAGATAATTTCCTTTAAGATGGACCAAGCTGACATAAATACTTCTTTGTTTCAGTCACCAAGCTGATAACTTGAGACTTTATTTCAGGTTTCCTTTTTTCCTACCTCTCACTGATGGCAAGGTCAGTTCTGTCTGCTTTTGTGTTTGCCATTTCTCATAGTCTGCTTGGCATTTGAATCTGCCAAGCCTTTGGAATTACAGATGTACATGACCAGAGGAAGCCAGGTAAAGAGAGCGTGGCAAGATTATGTCTCCTGATTGAAAGCTGTTGTCACTATTAAAGTGCATTCGAGAGCAGTGAGATTTCCTGGGGAAGCAGCTGCTACTTTTATAAAGAATTTCCAAAGTGCTGAAGAAATGTCAACTTGTCTTGCAAGGTATTTTTAAAATAACTTTCTCAATTCTTCTAGAGAGGCTACACATGAAATGCCAAGGTATGTGCATCCAGTACTAAGAGTGGCAGATGACAGAGAACTCATATATATAGATTTGTCTTGTTGTATCCGAAAACAGCGTGGCCACAGTTTCGTGGTGCAGCACCTCCAGTGCAAAGATTTCAGAGTTATATATCGACTTCTTATACTCTGTTCAAAAAGTAAGTTATTTGGGAACTGCTGGTCAGATTCTTAAATAACCTCTTGTTCATGTAGGGATTGGAATTTGTGGTTTATAATTTTGGTTTTAGACTTTTTGTTTTCCTCTTGTACTTCCCCTTTCTCAGTGCTTGGTGCCTTTTTAGGGTATGTTAGTGTGGAAAAAAAGGTCCTAGTGAAACATGGATTTTCTAAGACAACCATTTTGCTGTGAATGACAAAGGTTTTAGTCAGGAACATGAAATGGTAAAGTTTTCAAAGTTTATTTTCCAAGAATCAGACGTAACTTTCTCTTTTAAGGCTGGAATTTTGCATTTGCCATCTGAAACTTTTTCCTGAAACAGTTTTATAAGATCCCAAGTCCTCTTATGCAATATGTGTTGATATGATATATGGTTAGAGAAGCTGTCTAGTTAAACTTGGCATTCCCTAAGTGTGAAGACACCAGATCAGGTCCGCAGTTTTGTTTTAGCTCCCAGAAAGATTAACACACTTATATTAATATGACTATGCCTTGTATTACAGCACTTTTCAAGCTGTGAACACACATTAATTGATTTTGACTAAAGCAATTGAAAAAGTGGTGCAATGAACATGTTCATTCCAAATATATTTCTTATTACAAGCAGAGCTGAAGGTTTATGGGAACATTCCCTGTTTAAACATCAGGCCTTTAAAACAAATTGAATCAGTTTTAATTATTAAAAAAAATGAAATGTAGAAACTTTCAGAGTTTATAAGCCCTAGGGTGGCTTAATTAAAACTGAAGACAAATTAAAATTATCAGAATTTAGAGCAACAGGAAAAGAAATGATAGGTAGGAAATTTCAGACTATAATAAGAAAAGAAATAGCTTTAAGTCACTTGGTAATTATAAAGTAAAACTTCTCTCATATTCTAGCTCAAGTTATTAACTGACCCAAATCTCTCTAAAGCCTTAGCTTAAAATAAAGCATTTATGTATAGATAGTTCTATGGTAAATTTACATCAGTTAGTTACCATGTTAATAAAAATAAACTATTGATAATTTATCATAAACTCTTATCACTGCAGTTCTTAAAATTGTAGATTAAACTACTTTTAGATTAGAAATGAATCTATAATTTAAACTCAAACTGTTTTCAGTATCACTGCTGCAAATGTGATTTCTATCAGTCTAATATTCTGACAACATGTGAGACCCACTTCTGAGTTCCATCAGCACTGCGAATCAAAGGGTTTTGATTGACAATAGATGTTCTGGTATAATCACCTCCTGTGCTAGAGCCTCATGTTACCGTGCAAACCTTAATGCATCTTTTTAAAGCAGGACTTCCCAGTGCTGTTCATGTTTGTTTACAACATGTTTGCAAACATTTGTGTAAGGAGTGTTGTGCAGCACAGTGGCAGGTGTCAGGAGTGAGACAGGGGACCAAGCACTCTGGGGCGACAGAAGCTTTTGCTGGTGAAGTTCTTTGAGGAAATAATTGATCTTTTTTGCTTCTGAGGCATGTGCCTTCCTAAAGTCCATGATCTGTCATGGTCTGTGTGAGCATTTGCCTGGTTTTAGATGTGAGATATTAAGCTGTCAGCAGAATATTCTTTTGTCTACCAAAAGGTCCATAATAAACTTCTTCAAATCCACCTAGGCTTGAACATTCTTTTGTCATGTCTTTTACACTGGTCTTAGTTATTTATTATGCTAGTACTTAGAGGCTGGTACTTAGAGGTTGATTTTAGTTACTAAATTTTGTTAGCATCAGATAGGAAGAAAAGAAAGAAAACTTCCTTTGTGTTCAAGATGTCATCTTGATTTTTATGATTAGAAAGCAAATTCAGTATAGCCATGTACACTCAATGAAAAGCCGAACAGTAGCAAATCTGGGCACATCACACCATGGCATCAAGCTTCTATTATCAGAAGGCCTGGAAAAACGTGGTGTCAGATGACAGATTGCAGTTCATTGTTGGATCTGTTTGTTTGAGTTAACAGTAGCAATGCCATTTCTGTAGTACAACCTTGGCCAATAGACAATAATTGTTTCTGCTTCAGCTGACAATTCAGGAATGGTGAGTTTATTTTTGACCTTTCAGTATAAGGAAGACATCTAAAATGCCTAGATAATAGGATATAATTAGTTTTCATACTTATTTTTATGAAATAAAAGGAGCAGTGTAGAGAGAACCATTGCTGAAAACTTCACATGTGATTGCTCTGTCTTTTCAAACTACCCTGTGTTAATTAGATATGATAAAAGATGGTGTATTGCATATCTTTATCCTAAGTTTACAATTATGTTGCATAACAGATGAATGAACACTGCTGTCTCTCTGCTTCTACACTAAAACATGAGAAGTATTGAACTTGAAGAAGTAATTCAGGGACAAATTTGGCATAGAAAGAAAAATGAGATTTTTTTCTATGTTGTATTTCCTGGAATTTTCTCTTGTGACAATATTGCAAAATCTCCCAGGTTGGTGTTTTTGGTATGTCAGAGATAGGTGGCTGTAGGTAATACCACATGGGTTTAGAATCAGGCAAGCCCTGATGGGGAAGGTGGACAAGAATCTGCAAGTGAGCCTGGCCATTGGTACAAGGATGGTGAACAGTTTTGTACCACACACACCACATGGTACCTGCAGATGGGACTAGGACCTCAAAAGCTTCCTAAATAAGAATAGCTTCCAGACCAGCCTTGGCCTGGAAGAATGCAAAATAGTTTTCAGCCACTCCTTTCCTGTAGTCTGAATTCTGTCCTTCTCTGGGCACTGCCCTCGGTCTCAGGCTGTGAATCCCTGGAAGACTGAGCCATACTCTGCTCCCTTATGGCTTTTGATTTCTCAGAGACCACTTGGGGGCATTAATTGCTGTTTCTTTGAATCTGTGCCATGATTGTTGCATTTTTTGTTTGATTGCTTTTGGTTTTCTGCTTTTTAGTTTCTTGAAAGGACTTACAGGGCAGGAACAGAAGTGTTTCATTTGTTCACAGCAAAAAAAAAAAAAAAAAAGATGGCAGTAGTATTTTTACTGTCTCTTTCAGTAATAGCTCCTCTCTAAGCTGCGGGGAAAAGGCATTTCAGATGCTGTTACCATTTTGTTGAGCCATCATTAAGGGTGCAGTTCATGATCTGGGTTTTCTTGCCTGTCATATGTATCCCCTGGTAACCTACTGGCTCTTAATTACCCCAAGGTATTTCAGGCCTATCTTCTTTAGACAAACACACAGCTGTGTATTTTCTAGGAGATTACTATTTAAGCCCTAGTCTGACGATTATTTGGATTATAAAGTCTAAATTTAGAGGTGTCAGGCTCATGTATTTTTCATAAGGAATGTGTGGTGGTTAGAAGGTACCGGGAGTTTCAGAGGAATTAATCTACTGCACAATAGCAGGGCTGATTGTGTGAATCATCCCTGTACATGCAGTTCAGACTCAGGCACATTATAGTGCCCTGCTCACTGCTTTAAAAGCTCAGTATTCACACTCTTCACATGGGAAATATTCACATACTGTGAGGACCCATTGAAAAAAAAAGAAAAAGAAGGATTTAAAATACAAAGTGTTTGTGTGAACAAACTTGCCTATCTGTATCTGGATTAGCAAATACTTCCATCCTGACATAAGCTATTCAAAATGGCCTCACAGCTCACATGATGTGCTTTCTGTTGTTACTGCTAACAAGCAATTGAATCAAAAGACACATGTGGCCAAAACTAAAAATACTATCTGTCCTGTTGACATAAAGCTATAATCAACATGTTCAGCAAAATGCTTGAAATGGAGTCTCTCTTTTGTTTTTGGGAAACCTGTCTGTTCTGTGCAGTTCCAGCAATGAAAATATTGAATAATACATTATCATTTTCAATTTTAAAACAAAATATTAATATTGCAGAAGTGTGTTAAATTTACTGATTTTTTTTCTCTTTACAACAAAATCCTTTTCCTTTCAAAAAAACCAAATTCTATTTTAAAAGAAGTCTCCAAATACTCTTATTTTCAGAGATGTGAAATGATCTTAAACTTATGTTTAACTAACAAAGAATGAGTTTTCTGTGTTAAAATGAACAAAGAATGTTAATACAGTGGCAGAGGAAAATCAAACTAAAAACTTACGTGTTAGTGCCAAGAGAGAAGATGCTGCTTCCTTAGTTAAGCAGACCATATAGTTTTAATTTGCCCAGACATTTTTAAGTGCCATATTCTTACCTTGTCCTGTCACACTGGTACCAGCATGGCCAGGTCCTATAGATGAGAATGATATATGCCATCTAACAGCCAAGGAAAGACCTTTCATGGTAGTCCACCATAAGAATCCAGGGATTTTCAGCTCTATGCCAGTGCTGGAGCTGGATGGAGACCAGTGTTTGAGCCTCATGGGAGACAGGAGAGCCCTGCTTAGATGGGTGATGAGGAGGAGCGGGTGGTCCTGGCCACCTGACCTGGCTGTGCTGACACCATCTGGTGGAGCACTACAGTGGGCACCTCTGCGTGGCAGTGATGTACTAGAGGTGCATCTCTAATCAAGAGAGACCTGTTTTTTTTATCTCTTTCTGATGGAGAAAATGCTTGGGTTTTGTTAAGTGTGCCCTTGCCTATCCAGTGGAGCTTCAGTGACCTGGCACATGAACAAACCCAGTGAGATCCCCTGCCAGATGGATAAATAACAATAGAAACATTGTTTAAATAGTTCATTTCTTGTCTTGCTAAATTTGTCGGATTTTTATATCCATCTCTTTGGTCTTTATCTCATTCTCTGTATGAATGCGATGTAATGGTCTGATAAGTCCTCAAATCGTCTTTTCATTTGGTAGTAGAGAGAAAAAAATGTCTCAAAAGGACCCTGTTTCTCTTACAGATAATAATTTGTATTTTCCACAAGCCTTTGAATGTTCCAGGTTGCTTAATCATGTGAATGCAAGACTCAGCTGCTGAGCTTTTGTTCTCTGCTCATAGCTGGTGCCTTGCTTATTTAATTGCTGTGAACATCTTCAGTTCGATGACAAGATATGTAATGAGGCACCTGGCTATCTGTACATCTGCATACATAGAAGCCTCAAGAAGGGAATAGACAACACTACGTCTTAATAGAAGATTTATAATTAGCCCAGTTGTATATGTATTTGCTGGTATTTTCAAGTTTCTAGCTCCAGAGTGGTAGATGGAAAGAGAAACACACAGAAAGATCTTAATTCATTTCCCTTTTGGGCTTGACAAGTCATGTCAGAGATAGAACATATGTAGTCTTAAACTGCCAATTTTATTTGATTCAATAGGAATTAAGTGACTACCTAGCTTTGAGATTATTAGATTTAATATCTTTGATTGTTGGCTGTTTGGCTGTTATTTTGTAAAGTGATGACAATGAATATCCCCCCTCCCTCTCTCTCTCCCTCCCTCTCTCTCTCCCTCCCTCCCCAGATTATAATCTCTTGATGGAGGCTCTTACTAGGGCAGAAATGGACTGAACATCATTACAGGGTTCTATGGACTGCCACATTACAAATAATAGTAATGATTTTACCTTAGTAAAGTTTGATTTTTGTTGTTGTTTTTTCTCTGCTTACCATGCACTGTTACACCTTTATATTCTTCATAAATGAAAATAAGAAGACTTCGTTTAGTCTACTGATGAAAAGAAATATTAAATAATTGTCAGACTCTTTTCCTGTTTTCATTAAGGATTAAAAATTATCTTAAATTATCTTAAAGCCAATTTCAAAATATTCCTCATTTTTATTGCTATCTCTTTTTGCCACCTAGAGTCTGTCAGTTTTATGTTCCAGAAATAATTTATTTCTTTTATCTTTTCTAGTCTTGTGTCCTTGTGAAGAATTAAAATATCTTGCATAATTAAGAGCTGTATGCAATACGAACTAGAATTGATTAGCTAACAACAAAACTGTTTCTTTTGGGTTGGGTTACTGCAGCTGCTATAATTGTTAATGGCAAAATTATAGAAAAGGAAAGAAAAGAGAACACCATAATCAGTCTTACAGCTACCAGAATAGTAAGAAGGTTTAATTGCCTTGGTTGGCTGTTTCACTAATGAGTACAGTTTCATTAGAAGTTCCATGGGTTGTTTAATTATAACTGGAAACTTGCATCTCTCTTTTCTAAAAGACTCCATTTCCATGGTGCAGATCCCCAGTGAAAACCATATGGCAGAGCCAAGGCTGCTTTGTTTGGGAAGCCTCAGGAGGTGGGAGCACAAATCCCATTTTTGCCACTGGATTCTTGTGAATGTTGCACACTGACTACGGCAAAAGAGCTCTCTGCCCATTTTGATGAGCAGGACAGTGCTCATCAATACACATCTTATTGCACTGTTTGTAATACGAGTTCCAGATTTGGAAAATAATTTTAGATTAAAGGGGGATTTAGGGGTTACCTTAAAAGTTGGGGGTGGGGTGGGTGAGTGTTTCTTTGGGTTATTTTTGGTTTTTTGTTTTGTACTTACCCTCTGCAAAATGTCAGAATTCAGCAGGTCCGCACATACAAAATAATTCTTGGCTTTTGTCTTCCAACCCTTTTTGGATGAAGGAAAAAAGCAGATTTAGAAAAGATATAGCTTATCAAACCATACAGATATATAGCCCCAAAATAAAACTGAAAATAAAACTGAATGCATTAGAAAGGAGATTATAGTATACAGGGAGTAGGAAAGCTACAAAACCAGTTTATAATTAGTCAGAACTAAGGAGACTAATTAAAATATGAATCTTTTTTGATTTCCTCCCTCCACTCTCCCAGATATGGTCATTCTTTTTATTCCTTCCCTGTGACTAAGTGGACTTGTGAAATGTGTGGGGAACTTTATTCAAATGATAATTTTTGCAACAATAGTCTGGCATAGCTGCATTTACCAGAAAAACAGTGATATGAGTAAATTTGAACAAAACAGATTTTAAACAAATAAAGTTTGTCCTGCCATTACTCCAGTTCTCCCATTCCCCCAGTTGTCTGCCATCAGCAATTATCTAAATTTGCTTTGAGTAGCAGTTTTGAAAGCTGAGGAATTTAGAGTGAATATGGTGTTTGGCATTTTTGGGAATCTTGAGTAGGTTGTGGGAACCTTAAAACAGCAGACGGGCAAAGTAGGCAAGCCATGGGTTTCCCAGGAGTCTGGCATTCGTGCAATGTATATCTTGCCATTAAAAACTCCAGTTATGCTGTGATTCACAGCCTGCTCCTCCCTGGGCAGCGCAGGGTGCGAGTCAGGTCGTGGATGCTGGGGAAGGCCCCATCCATTTGGCTGGGCTTCCCTCTGCCTTGCAATACAGATGTCTTTGATTCCATTACATTTTATTCAGCAGCCAGCTGTAACCCCCAAGGACTCCTTCAATCATTTCTGTGTTAAGATCCAGATTCATAAGCCTTTAAATTTGATAGATCATTTTCTTTTATGTTACGTTAAAAGGGCTGTAAGGAACACCCAGTGATAATTTATTGAAAAGACAATTAACAATGGGGTTAATGACAGTGTACATTTCAGCTGTGATTCAACCTGGTAAAATAATTAGTACTTTCAAAAATACACAGAGTCTTTTGTTATTTTTACACCAAAGTATTAAATACATAACTTTTATTGCAGTCTTGTGAGTTCACTTGTTTTCCTTTAGTCTTTATTACAAAGGTTAAGATTTTGCCATTTCAGTTTTATGTCTGAATTCCCCACTCACAAACTCTCCACCACTACCAGTGGTGCTCTTCTCTCTGTGCTTCAGCAGTGCTTCAGATAGCTTCTGGAAGGCTTTTGTATTTCCTCTTGTACCATAAACAACACAACAGAAGTAACATTAACCCTGCTGTTCTAGCTATTCCAACATCACCTTAACACCATATTCTTCAGGTCAGCTGTTCCAAAACTAGGAAAAATATGTGCTGCTTCAGTGTTTAAGAGGCATCACGGGCAAAGAGCGTTAGTGGAATTAGTGCTCATACGCATGTTTTTCTGTCATTCCAAGAAAAAGTTGTACCTATAACTGAAGATGTTCTTCGTAACCATTTCTGTTGTTGCTACTGGTCTCTTATACGCCCTCTTTGAAATTAAAGCTACACATTTAGGATCTAAGAGTATTTTGGTCAATTTTTCTTTGTTTAGTAAGAGGTTTAAATTATACTTATGGAACAATGCAGCTGATGTCCAATTTGTGATATGAGTATGGTTTGAGTTCTGGTGGGGGAAGACATGTAAAAGCAAAGGCATCTGGCATTCACTAGTAAATTCTATGGCATATGAAGATCATACTCGCATTAAAAAGTGGAGTAAGTTAATTTTCCAAGAAAAAATGCATTTATGTATATAACACTTCTGCATGATGAATGTATTAAATTAATCAAAGCATGTATTTTTGTTCAAGGAATGTAGTATTTTCAGTGTTTGAGTGTATCTTTGAGCTGTTTTGACATTAATAGTGACATGTTTAATAGACAAGAGGTGCATCATTTGTGACAGTTTCATTGCAGCTGAACTTTTGAAGAATTCATTTCTCCTTCCTTACACATGTTCAACTTCCCAAGCCATATGGTCTGTGTTCCTCAAGGTGTTTTGCATTAGATCAGTATCAAAACATGAGTTAGCTCAGAATTGACAGGCTAGAGATTGAAGTGCAAGGCTAATTTTTTTTCTTCTAAGAAGTCTTTGCCTCCTGATTGCATCATGCGTAGAGTATCTGTCCCCCAGCTCATGTGCTAGATGCAAGTAATAAACTAATATTCCAGCAGTAATTTACTGCGTTGCAAACTATCTCACTTTTAACTGTGAAGTATTTAGTTTCTTTTACCTATGTAGATGCAGGATGCTGATCCCTGTGTTGTTGGGTTGATGGTAAACTTTAAGAACATAGAGATGCTTTTTTGCTGTTGCTGCTGACATTGAGGTGAGTTGCAGTGTCCAAAAGTGAACTATTTTCTCTTTTTGGGCCCCAGCCTGCATAGAATATATTTTCTTATACTTCTGAGGATTTTATTTCAGTGCAGAGAGGGCTGATATGTACTTCTTAGCATGTGAGCCACTTTCAGTGTAAAAACACAAAACTAAAGAAGGTATCACCTCTATATTTAGATATCTTGAAATTTTGGTTTTAGAAAGACTGGTAATTCTGCTCCTAATCATACTCTGTTTGAAGCTTTACCTTTCCTGCTCATATGGACCTGCTAGTACTTTATATTTTTGCTGATTCAAATGATGGAATGTTATCTATGAATTCTGTAATCTCAACCTGAAGAATCTACAAATTTGCAATATCTAGCATGAGCCTTAGAGCCCAGCCTTTTTGTTCCAAAATCCTCTATTTCCCTGCCTTTCCATTGTGTGTCTGTGACATTTTCATCACTAACATTTCACTTTGTGAGGCTCTGACTGCAGTTCACAGAAATGCCATGAGTCTTGCAAAATTTGGACATTCTTTGTGGCTGTCTCTAGTACAACAATTTCTGACACATGCTCCAAGAGCAAATGGTTGGATTACCTAATTTTGTATGTCACTTATTCCTTGCCCATTTACTGAATCTTCTGATATTTTAAAACCAGCCAAGTGGTCAAGAACGGCTTCCCTTTCCTTTTCCATTCACAAGGGCAGAAGCACTCTGACAAATCCTTGGTTCAGGGGCCACATTCTCATTACGTGAGTGTCAGTCTTTACAGGCTCTTTCAGTCTTTCATTACAGGTGAGAGGAACTTTGGAGAACAACCAGGTCTCCCCCATGTGACCAGATCCTGTGAACCCTCTCTGTCTCTGTGACCAGTCTCTGTATTCAGAGGCACAGGTGGTTTGGTTTCCTCGGCCTGGCCATCCCTTGGAGCCCACCTATCACTGGGAGCCTGGTTCTCCTTCTCTGCACACAGAGGGGAGAAGAGAACCCCCCAACATGGCTGATATTAAGTCAATCTTGCTAACTCTGTGAAGTTTCTCATGGCTACTGTTGCCTTGACTGTGCTGCTGTGTAAGAATAATTTTAGTTGTGTGATTTCTTCTCTAATGTCTGTTTTATGGCATTGTGAAGAATTGGGTTTGGTTTTTTGGGTGCGATTTTTTGGTTTGTTGTTGGTAGTGGTTTTTTTGTTTGTTTGGTTGGGGTTTTTTTGTGGTTGGGGTTTTTTATGGTTTGTTTTGTTTGTTTGTTTGTTTTTTGCATTTTACTGTTGTCCAGTCCCAGCCTATTATCAAACAATAATATTATGTAGTTATTATGTTATAAAGCTTAATCTGACTTGATTGACAGTTTTACAACTATAGCGGAGAGTGATAAGATATATCCTTCGTGTGGAATGAGAAGTTTATTAAAAAAAAAATCTTTTGTTAAAGATTTCTATAAACTTTAGGTGTGGTGTTATTGTTGCTGGTGTTTTTCGGGTTTTTTTTTGTGGATTTTTTTTCAGTAGGAATTCTGCATTACAATAGCAGTGACACAGTTCACACGTTTTGGGACACAATGTCCTTGATAGCAGCAGTTATACCTGAACTGCAGGACAGGTGGGTCTGCCCTTCGGTACTGAACAAATTCCTTTGTTCAGATGGAAACCCTACTGGAAATGACTGTGGGATGCTGCCCAGCATGTCTCTTCTCTCCAAGGAGACCTTAGTGTGGTGCCAGTGCCTGGTCTCATGAGTGTGGAGAGAGTGAAAAAAGAAATCTTGTGCTGGAGAGGTCTCATTATAATAAAAAAAGAATTTGACCACAGAATGCACCTGTCTGGTAAGATAGATATAACCATTCAGATCCAAGTTGAACCAGAGTTTATAATTTTGATCTCTTTGCAGGGTTAGAATCAAGGTGAGATAGCCCTTAGACTGCTCATAGTGGAAAGGAAAGATGCAGATTTCAGGCAAAGATAGCAAAAGGTAAGACTACCCAAAGGTCAGGCTGTCTATGTGCTTGTATAGGAACTTGGGAGAAAACAGTGAGCCTACTTCTCTGAGAGCCCTAGAAGACAATAGCCTCAGGTGGTGTAAACTGGGCTTCCATCAAAAAAGGTTCAGAGAATGAGTCAAGCACTGCTTGACAGGAGGATTACTTTCTAAAGGCCATTCTGTGCAGAAGCAGATGGCTCATTCCACTCCTAAAGTTTGCCTCATGCAAGTGAGAAGGTCTAAATACGTCCTAAACTGCTGCTACTATTAAGCTTCACAGATAATCCTTCCTACCTCTTGCAGACACTTCTGTCAAAGTTAGATTAACATCTTTCCCTCAGTGTAGGTGAGGGCACTCCTGAATTGCACTGAGGAGCAGAGCATTTTACATAACACACAGAACACGGCAATTTTGTATTTGTTTTTCTATCAAAGTGACTCTGTATGACAATGTGTGAAGTATGTACAGATGGCAAGAACAGTTATGTTATCAAGTTTGTTTCCTCTGCCAGTGCTTACAGAAAAATAATTCTAGCTCCCCATCTAAAAGTATAAATAAATGATGAAACAAAATAGCTTTTCCTTCCACCATCAGAATAGACACTTCAGAGTTTTTTCCCCAGAGTAGATGGGATTAAATGGGACAAGAAATCTTCTGAAGATCACTGTATTTCTCAGTCATATACCTTTCAAACTGCATCATCTCTTTAGCCCCTATTCTTTTTTAATACAAATTGGGTGTCCTATTACCTTTGTTGTTAGAAAGTTATTCACATAGCCTGTAATCCAATGGAGATACAAAAAAAAAAAAGACAATTAATGAAGGGAAGCTTCATTTTACTGCACATCTGTGTCTAACTGTGGGTCCTGAGGACATTTGGCCTTGCCAGAACCAGCTAAGAAACCTTGTTTTTTTTGAAGTTTTCCAGGAAATGTTTTGGTTTTGCACAGCTGAGAATGTTTAGTTTATATTGAAAGAAACTGAAAAGCTCAGATGCAAGAATATTCCCAAATTAGTTGGAAACCTTAACCCTTTGCTATCAAAAGCAAGAGGTTTGACTATGATTTGAGTTTTCTTTCTAGTGTGAACTTTGTTTATTTTTATAGTCCTTGAAATAGATATGTCAAGTAAAGAAATTTTAGGATGCTGTAAAAAAGTGCGACCATATTGGAGAGTTTTCAAGAAAAGAAAACAGATACAAGTCTTGAAGAGAGTCAAAACTATGAAATATTATTACAGAAGGAGAAAGAGCAGAAAAAAGGAAAATGAGGGTGACTATAACATCTATGGATTTTAAATTCTGTATATACAGATAAGCACTGAAAAAAATAATCCTTAATTTTTATTTCTTGGGAGGTATTGAATGGGAAAGATGAGAATTTTCATCTTCTCTGGTGAGATTCAAAACACCTGCAGTATTTTCCAAGTAATTAAAAAACGAAAAAAGTTTAATTTACTTAAAATGTGGTAAAAGTGAACTCTCTTTATCTGATATAGATATTTAAAAATACGAGTGAATAAGAAACTGTTTCTTAAGAAGTAATATTGATATAATTTAAAATAAAATAATTCAGTTAATATCAGAGGTTCCATTGAGTTGCTCACTGACACATTGCTGGCACCACTTCAGCACATTTTATTTTTGACATTTGTATGTCTTTGACCTTTTATGCCAGTTTAAATGCTTGAGATATGATCCTCCCAGTCAGCTGATGCAATAAAAAGTAAAGATGGAGGATGTCATCACCTTGTCAAGCCCTGAAGCCATCTCTAAGAGGTCAGTCATTCACTTCTGGCTTCCAGTGGAAAATTCTCTCACGAGACGTTGGCTGTCAGTGGAGGGATCAGGAGGGGTCTGAGGTGCTGGGTGGATGTGTGTGACACATGTGAGCTGCTGTTCCAGCAGCAAATAAGGAATATTGATAGCGCTGTGCACCAGGGAAACTTTCTCATTATGAAATTTCTTAAGCAAATTTTAGAGTAGATTTTATGATTGATTTCCAGTTTAATCCCTGAGCGGGCTGTGTAGTGGAGCACCCTGCTCTGCTGGCCAATGCAGCCTGTCTGCAGAGAGCGCCCTGTAATGAACCTTCTGGCTGTTAGCTGGTCCAAATTTAGGAACATTCAGTATGATATAGCATGTGCCGTTCAAATGTGGATTCTGACATCCTGTAGCCCTTAGAGTAACATTAAATAACTTTTCTCCTTCTAGAACTTTTAACTAATGTAAAATTTAAATTTTGGTTTTGCACTTGTTCTGATAGTTATACATGTCTGAAAGATATTTAAGTAGTGTAAATCAAGTGAGTCTCGTTGAAGAAAACCTGTGTCTGAAATATTAATTCTACAAGTTGAAAAATGGAAGAGAGAGAATCCAAGATGACTGGTACAAAGCAGAGCTTTCCTTTTCTCATGTACAGGTACATTTCAGAAGAAGGAGCTCCCATATTACTTAAAACCACCAGTGGCAATAATTTGAAATGCTGCTCATGGTAATGCATTTCATTCACGCCCCGTATATCAGTAAGGCTGTGTTCGTTTGGTCTCCTGAAAAAGGACACAAAAAATCACTGATCAAACAGACACCAGGGACTATAAGTAGGGAATATCAGTGTTCAGTCTTTAATATGAATTATATAAAGATTTATAAGTTTGAGACAAGATGAAATGGTGAGATTGCCTTCAGGGATTGTGTTATCATTTGTAACAAGTAGCTTACATACAGGAAAGAGCTACTAAATTTAGTTGTACAAGTGCCATTTCCCCAGAATGTACAAATATGCACACAAACCTGGTATCACTCCACTGCAGTAGGGACCACTGAGTATTTTCCATTATTTTTCATAAAAGGGTAAGCTGACCCTTTCCTCTTAAGGATTGTTTTAAAAACCACCTTTGATCTAGTGAGTAACCATGCACTCTATAACACTTGAGTGGATTCTTGCAATTACTTTGAATTTGCCTAATTTGGTTTTGTTCAGTGGGAATTAGAAATATGACTTTTGAGGGAGTAGAGCTAGATCACTAGTGGATGCTTTTGGTATTTCCAATTTATATTCCTATATTTTATATCTAAAGAGAGGATATGAACCATGAGTGTACATAGCATGCATGTACTGGAGCTGATTTGCAAGGTTTAGTATCCCTGCAAAGAACTACAAGCAGTGAAAACAGGATTTGTAATCCAGTGTGCCTAACTTTTACCACAGAAAAAAAACACACTAAAAAGCATTTTCTTTGTGGTCACAGCATAAATTGACTTTAGCTGAATTGGTGCAGCAAATGCCCAACAGTTTATGAAGTGAAACTCCAAGATTTGCCCCACTCCAGGCTACCTTTTCCCTATGTGAAAACATAAATGATTTTTTGTCCTATCATAAGACGTTCTTTTGATATTTGCAGCTAGTCATATTGTCCTTAGCTCTAATTACACCAACTTGATTATGCTTTAAGAGGTTTGCCCTAGTTACAGTGGCTGGGACCGTTTATCCCCCTGTGGGTGTAACCAAAACTGTGTCATTTCTGATGGACTGTTAATAATGGATCATTTGCAGCAGCTGCCCAGGGCACATCTGACCCCTCAGGCTACGGGCTGGGTGTTAAAGAACCCCATGAGACAGGGTGGTGTTTCTGCCTTCACACCAGTGACTCAGCTGTAGGTTACATTCCTAGGTTTCATAAAGAACACACACTGTAATGGGATTTTTATTCCACTGTTTTCAGTAACTGGTTATAAAGGATACAGAATTGCACATTTTCCTATTTTTTCCATTGTGATATATTGGTGATATAAATTTTGATATAGACTAGTATTTAAAGATTTTTTTGCCTCACTTTAGTAAAGAGGAAGGTAAGTAATTGCAGCAGAGTAATTTTGACAAATAGAGTTTAAAAGGCAGTTAAACAACAAAGTAATTAAATTTGCTAAGTGAGCTGTTTATGGAAGAAAATATAAATTTATCCAAACTTCAATAAAAAATTCTACTGTAATGCAAAAGACTTACTTCTTGCTCAAATTAGAAAATTAATCTTAATGAAGAGTAAAAAATTCCAAAGTATCTGTAGATGTAAATGGGTACAATAAGTTAATATAAAGCAGAGACGGTTGAAGAACCACTTGCTATACAAACCTGTGGTAATGTGCATGAAATCAATGTTATATGCACTGTAACACAATGCTCTTCCAATAAGATAAGCAGACTCCTGGAATAATCTTGTTCAGTCAGTTGGTCAAAGTGTTTGTATTTTCTTTAGAAAAAAACCAAATAAACAGTTTGGTATATGCTCAAATATGGAACAGCTAAAAATAATTGAAAGAACTCCATACCTCTGGGTATGTTCTCCCCAGAAGATTTCTTACTTAAACTACTTCCTATTTTGTATTTCCCTCTTTTGCAGAATGCTCTGAAATGTCCTTTGTCCCTGTGGACCATTCTGCTGTAATTCACCATATCACTGCCCCTGCTCATTTTCCTGGAAAGAGGCAGGTTTGGCACATGTGCCTGAGGACACAGGCAGTGCAGGCTCAGGGCTGGCTGGGGACCAGCTCTTCAACAGCTTTGGCTTGGGCTGCCCCGGGAGGGGACATGGGGGCAGTTTTGGCCTGGTCTTGTGATGAGGGAGTCCCTAGTTATGGTACAACCTGTGATATTGAGTATGACTTTCCTGGTTTAGACACAAAGCTGACACTTCTGTGTTGGTGTATGAGGAGAAGGCACCAGGAGTCCAGGACAATAAGAGTTTTCCAAAAGAATTTGATGTGGCTTTATTTTAGAGTTTAAGTACCTTCTGAGATAGGTGATCCTGTTTTTTCTGTGCAATTCTACCTGTGCAAGTTGATAAACAGATGGAAATAAAAAATTCTGAACTGCATTAGTCAGCATAGGACTTGGAAACAACCACGCATAAGAAAGGGAAGAACATGGCCCAGGATATTTGCTAGAAAAGAGGAACCTTTCTAAGGGTAACTGTTTTTAGTGTACTTTAGTTGTTATTGTTAATTGCTTGAAAATGTCTTGGCATCATGTGTTGAGTATTGCGCTATACTTAATCCCTTTCTTGCTTCAGTATTGTCTTAAAAAAACCCAAAACCCTCTTGTATTTTTTTAAAAAATAGAGTAATCTGTGAGTTGCTACTGAGCTGGGCAGAAGCTGTGGTCAAGTGGTGAAGGTGTTGTTTCTGTATTAACTCTGTAATGATGTAACGTGTTGGTATGATGCACATTAAACTTATAAATTTATGTTTAATATAGATTAAATAGCTTGTGTAAGTCTACATAAAATACAGCTAGGAAAAAAAGTTTGTGTGGTTTTTTTGTTGTTGTTTTGTTTTGTTTGTTTTTATCTTAAAGAAAAACAGGAATTAAAAGTTCCTGTCTAAATTACGAACATTTGAATTGATGAATCCCATAAAATGTCCTTCTATTGACTGTAGTATTGTCTCAGTCAGGGAAGATGCAGAGAATACTGCAAACCAGTGATAATTACTTCAGATTAAAAACTACCACCAGAGAATTGAAACAAAGGCTGATTTACCAGACTGAACCCACCAACCTTTATTGCAGAAAACAATGCAGTCCTCAGTCTTTGTCTTACAACTCACTTTTCTTTCAAGCAGATTAGACAATTCCTTTTCACGGCCTTGCAATTCTAATCATACCCATTTTCCATTTCTCTCTTTTCATGTGCTTTTTCTGAGAAAACTGACTATAAATGATCTGACTTTACCACAGCCCTTGGCTTGCCTTCCCTTCTGTCCTCTCAGCTCTGCCTTTTATCTCTTGGCACTGGATGTAGAAAGTTCTTGCCTGCACAGTGTCTGATCTTATCCTCACCAATACCCCAGTGACCTTCACTTAATTCATCTACAGATATCTCCTGTGTCCCTGAGTTTCCCTCCCTTATCTTTCTTCTTAAGCTCCCTGCTTTTATTTTGCCACCAACAGTACAATGAGGATGCTGTGCAGTGAAATCTCATGGCCCATGTAAGTATACAAAATTCATCTTCATTTATAACTAAGCTTCTCCAACATTCCCATAGCCATTGTCTGGAGATAAGTGAAGTCAGCTCCTGCCTCTTGTTTTCACCAAAACCTCTAAGGAGAAGAACTAGCTGCAAAGCTTCATTCATGCATATTCAACTGGACTGGCTGCTTTTCTCCTTTTACATCACACCTCTGGTAGAGCTGTCTCAGAATGCGAGGTCACCTACCATCCTTACCTGATCTGTTGGCAGACCTCCTCTTAGAATCATACAGTCATAGAATCAGCTGAGTTGGAAGAGACCTCCAAGATCATCAAGTCCAATGCTTGATCCAACACCACTGTGATTACTAGATCATGGCACTGAGTGCCACATCCAGTCTTATCTTAAAAACCTCCACTGACGCTGAATCCACCACTTCTCTGGGCAGGCCATTCCAATGTCTGATTACTCTCTCTGTAAAAAATTTCTTCCTAATATCCAACCTAAATTGCCCCTGGCAGAGCTTAAGCCCATGCCCTCTTGTCCTATTGCTGGTTGCCTGGGAGGAGAGACCGACCCCCTCCTGGCTACAACCCCCTTTTGTGTAGTTGTAGACAGTGATGAGGTCACCCCTGAGCCTCCTCTTCTCCAGACTGAACAACCCCAGCTCCCTCAGCCTCTTCTCATAACACTTCTGTTCAAGTCCCCTCAACAGCCTCATTGCTCTTCTCTGGACCAGCTCTAGCACTTCAACATCCTTCCTGAACTGAGGGATCCAGAACTGGACACAGTAGTCAAGGTGTGGCCTCACCAGTGCTGAGTACAGGGGAAGGATCGATCACTTCCCTCGTCCTGCTGTCCACACTATTCCTGTTACAGGCCAAGATGCCACTGGCCTTTTTGGCCACCTGGCACACACTGCTCGTATTATGCTTCCTGTCAATCCCAACCCCCAGGTCCCTTTCTGCCTGGCTGCTCTCCAGCCACTCTGTCCCCAGCCTGTAGTGCTGCAGGGAGTTGTTGTGGCCAAAGTGCAGGATCCAGCACTTGGCCTTGCTGAACTTCATCCTGTTGGAACCAGCCCATCGTCCAGTGTGTCCCAGTCCCTCTACAGTACCATCCTGCCTTCCAGCAGATCAACACTCCCTCTCAGCTTGGTGTCATCTGCAAATTTCTTTTTTTTTATTTTTTTTTTTTAAATGAACTGATTCACAACAGAGGCTTGGAGTTTTTTTGCTCTTGGAAAGCACACACTTTGTAGAAGAATTCTTTTCAATCATCTTGCAAGATCACCATCTCCTTCCCCCCCTCCCTCAAATCTTTCCTTGTATGCAAGATCTTAACTTTCACATCTGCATTTCTCATTAAGGCCTGACTGTTCCCATGAGAAGCTCAGAATCTCTCTATTTCTGATAGATTAGAAATCTAGCAGACGCAATTATAAAACAGATGATAATAAACTGTTTGATGTCAAAGCTTTTGAAATTGTTTTATTTCCAGCCATCCTCACGTTCAGTTTTTTATTCCCTTTTTCTAAAGTGCATTTTCTTGAAATAAGGATATTTTCTTGTCACTGTAAGGCAGATACCCAGAAGTTGAACATAATATGTTTATCTTTGAGTTTCAGCAGGCTGTCAGTTTAAATAAAATCCAATTTGAAATCTGTAATTTCTCCAAGGTCTTTAATTTTGTTTTTAACAGAGTCTACTCCATTTCTAATTTCCATTATTATTTCCCTCTGGTGATGCCTCCACAGACCTACAAAAGCACAGTATTAGGGATGAGTTGAATATGGAGGATCTCCAGGGTCTTTGGAGAAACAAGCATCACTCTCCTTCCACTAGCCCCAAGCACATAGTAACATATTGTTTAGGTATGCTTAGGTATAGCTTCATAATATTTATGTGTAAAAGAAAATAACTAAAAAAGAACTAAAAGCAGTTGACATTAATCATAATACAGTTTTTATGTCTGTGTGCTGTAAAGACAAATGTGTCCTTTTGCTGCTGTTTCTTAACTCTCATTTCTGGCATGTTTTAAGGAGTTCGTGCTGCATACCATATCCTAGAAAGAAATGTATGGGGAAATTCTGACTGCCTTGTTCTAGCACATCTGAAGTGAATATTTCTTTCTTTGTGAGGAGAAAAAAAAAGTGTTGCCTGCCCTTCATCAGGTAGGGTTTGTAACCTTGGAAGAGTTCATTTCAGCACAGTTATATTATTGAAAGACAGCCCAAAGGATGAAGTTTCAGGATGTTTTTTACTACAGTGGCTTAAGTATCTACAATATCCGTACTTTAATATTAAGAAGGAAAGAGAATATCACAGTGAAATTGTAACAAGAAATCCATATTCACCTAGTTCCAAAACTTTGCACCTTCAGAAAGCAAGCTGCTCATTGGTTTTGAAACCCTCAGCTCTGATGCTTCACCAAAAGAATGTGTTAGGTACAGCCAGGGCTGCACACATCCCAGCCTACATGAGAGTTTGGGCCCCATGTCTCTGCTCTCATGGCTGTGCACTCTCAGCTCTGGGGTAAAAGAGGGAGAACAATAATTATATATCAGGCTTGCTTAAATATGTCTCCAGACTGTGGAAGGATGCTGTATTTTTGTGCCTTGAACTTGGGCCAAAAATCAATGAAAGCATCAGAATTCCCTTCTAAGACTGTGGTAATTTCCCATTGAGGAAAGCTGCCCACTCAACACGTTGATTTGCTGGTGATAGTGCTATTTAGTGTTTTGTAGCTGAGGTAACAATGGTATTATGAAATTGCTCCTGTTAATGTTCCCCCAGGTGTCAACTGACTTTTCTCTCAGGTAGCACAACCGGTGAATTCAGCCCCATAGCTTACAGCTTGTGTTTAGCTTAGAAGATTATTGATTCCGTTTCAGAATGTACCTAAAAGGTGTTTCTTCCCCTGCATGATGTGTATTAGTCTAATGAAGATATGACCTCCACCCCACAACTTCACCTTACTTCCAGCATATTCCCTTAGAGTACCACGACCATGGCCACAGTCCTGCTAGTTCTGCATGGTTGCTATATATGGACTGTGTAATTAAAAAGTGTGGCTTTACCATAAAGTATAGTGTATGTGAGTGAGACATTTTCAGTCTTGCAGAGACTGCTCTAATAGATACGGTTTTCAAGTCAGGTGCAAAGAACCCAGTTCAGTGCTCTGTCTGCAGAGCAGGTTTTCTATGCGAACTCGACAATTTGGCCATGTGATGAGTCAGTCACTGCCAGTCTTGCAGTGCCTTGTCAGAGAAAAGCTCTCAGAATATGCATATACTAACAAAGATCTCATGTTTAAAGGAAGGACTTTGTGCAGCCCATGATCTGAATGAGTTAAATATTTATGAATATTACTAATTCAGGTAGGAATAGTCTTCTGACCATTTTGAGAACAGTAAGGCCTCTTGGAATACCTCACAGTCTAGATAAATGTTTACAGAAGTGGAATAAAAGTATGTTTCTTGCCCAGATTATCTTCAATTTGCTTGCCAAAAGTAGGTTGATGTTATCCACCTTGTGACTATGAAGCTTGCTTTTCCTATGCATATTTGAAATTTTTATTTGCCTGTATATGTTATATGATTCATAGAATGACACCTCAAACACTGATTATCTGAAACAGACTAATTTGTGTTTTTTCCTTCTTGGCTTAAAATACTGCCTCATTTCACCTTTCCTTCAAGATGTGACATTAATTCATTCTTTAAAGGCCTGTCGTATTGGTTTCATTTTAAATGGTGTATATAATTTCTTTAACGGGGAAAAAATCTGTTACTTGTGAAAATGATGTTTAATGTAACTTGGCTAAGCTGTAGACTGAATGAATTAACGTATCTGTTAAAATCTACTCTAAGTGCAAGATTTGCTTTTGGGTGATTTCATTGACCTAAGAAATTTTATGTCTAATTTGGCTTCTCTGAGGTTTTGACATTATTCTCTGAGCTCTTAAAATATAAAAAATAGCCTGGACTTCTGATACCCCTTTTAATTAAATTTCAGTCACATCCACAATGTGATGAGGCTGTTGATACAAGCCCAGAACATGCAGGCCTGAGGCTGAGTCTCCAGCAACTCAGTCTCCAGCCTTTTTCTGTTTGTTGGGGGCTTGGTGGACATAGACCTTTCCTCTTAAAAGATTTGGCTTCAAGAGCTTTGGCTCCTGCTGCTGTCTGAGCCATGTTAGTACCAGAGACAGCTAAGTCTTCTGCTGTTTCTATTGATACGGATTTTGCCACAGCCAAACACTAAAAGGACAACATCTGTTATCACTTCTGTTTATTCATGATCTTGACCTCTACTTTTGGGAACAAGAAGATTCAGATTATTTGGAATTTTCCTGAAACATCTACACTCTTAGATTGAAAAATATATAAAAGCATTTAAGAAACATATTTCTCTGGTAGCTTCTGAGAGCATCAGCTTGCTTTTTGGTTACTTTATGTGCCTCTTGAGAGGCACAGTGACCTGATTCAAAAGGATGTGGAGGAAGCAGACACAGGATGTCCTTTGCCCTTCCTTGCCATTCAATATATTATAGTACATCAGTGTAAATGAGCAAAATTTGCATGCTTTGTTCTGGGAGCATAGCTGTGCATTGGAATGAATTCCAAAGCTCATGGTAAGGCAACCTGAAATATTACATGTGCACAATAGATATGAAATACTAGAATAAAACCCTGTGTTTCACTGGTCCATTATCCACAAGCTTTTCCTTACCTGGTGGGATCGATTCAGCTACTGCCTATTCCACAAACAAGCTCAAGGGTTTTCTGCACTGGTCTCATTAGCAAATGCTGAGTGTTTGCCTAAAGGAAAAGGGAGCTTTTGAAAGCCACCCAAAAGAAAACAGCAGGGCCACAGCAGAGTCCAAATAAGCTAGCAGGCTTTTAAAGCCTCATGCTGATGATACTGGTTGGTAGCATCTACTGGATGACAGCACAGATATGGAGACTTTAAAGAGAACAGTGTATTTTCTGGTATTTTTATAATCAGTTCTGTAAGAAACAGCATGTTGTGTTGTAGCATGGAGTGAGATCTCAGCTGCTCTTTAGGTAGGTTCACCCCAACATAGTGAAGCATGTCCTTTGCCAACCACTGCTGCTCAGATGAAATTCTGAGGTTTGTGTGATAAGCCTTTAACTGGCCAGGTCTTTTGGTTACTGGTATGTTCAAGACAGAAACTTTTGCACTTCATTATTCAGGTGTGAAGCTTTTGTAATGGATGAAACTTCATTTTAAATGCAATCTAGCATTTTTTTTTTTCATTCAGAAGCTGTGGGAACATAATAAGAGGTGCCTATATTTGAATAACAACTAGCCTAAAAAGCTTTTTCCTCAAAAGAGGGCAAACTTTTCAGCTGTTTTTTTTCTTACATAACTATATTGGCTTTGTTTGGTTATTTCTCTTTTACCGTAGTTGTACCTATTCCTGGCTGTATGTGTTCTGAAGAAATAAGTGGTCAGATATCTCGGTTTCTGGTGTGTTCTTATGTGGTGAAAGACGTAGGGGTTGTTGTAAAGGTGTCAACTTTAAATCTCTGGGTGATTCTCAGAGAACTCTCTGGTGTATAGATCCTTTCTCAGTGAGGAGGAAATATAATGTGAATCCTTTTTTCTCATTCCTCAATGTGAGATGAAGTATGTTGAAATTAAGACTTGTACATTATACTTATTTTGTGATATTTATGGTAAGAAAATGGAGGGAAGTCCCTTATTTATTAAAATATCAGGAGAATCATCTATCTTGTGTCAAATAATTTTCTCTCTAAGGTGCATATAAGAAAGCAAAAAATGTAATTTTATTATATTACTTTTAATTTTCCTTTGTTGTTTTAAGTTCTGATGGTATGGCTTCCATATTATTCAAATACCAAATAATGTTTATTGATTGGCAAGTTGGTGAAATTTGGATTCAGCATTGGTTTTGCTTATATTTTTCAATGTGAATTTCTGGTTTGAATTTTTTCCTTAAAAAGGTATTACTTAAATTATTATTTTTAAAATTATAGGTAGAAAGTGTTCTTTTTGCAACCAACTTTATGGACATTCAAAGCAGTAGCTTGGGAGTAGAATCTAGCCGTGCTTTTATATATAGCCTTACACTGAAATTGTTTTCAAAATAGGTTTTTCCAAAACACTGAAGGATAGATTAATTAAACCAGTGTTTCTGGGAATTTGTGTTGCTGATTCCAAGTTAAATCAACATCTGTCCTCACATGGGATTGCATTTATACTAATTTTAAAAATTATATCAGCAGCTGATGGATTCAAGTATATTCATAAAATTTAAATTCCTTGTTTGTTTATTCTTCTGTTCCAAATCATACTATGAATATGACACAATTGATGTTACTCAGGCAAAGCCTAATGGAAATTTCGTTAGGAAATTCTTCCTGTATTTTTCACGGTGACTAAGTGATAAGATATGGTATTGTTTGGATTTTTTACACTGCTGATACCTTTTGTGTAGCAATGAATTTTAAATCGGATGTTCAGTTTGCCATCTACCCATGTATTTGGTCTAATAACTTTAAAAGAGAAATTAAAATAAGGAACCATATAAAACAAAACATGAAATTGAAAGTGATTAACTTAGTTTTGCTGTTTGGGAGGATGTGTGTCTGTGATGATCGTGTGCATGGTTTTCAATACAGAATGAGCTTAGGACTCACCCTGTTTATTATTTCAGAGTAATCATGTTGCTTCTTGTAGCAAAATAAGTATAGGAATTAATCAACTGAGATAAGGTAGGGCAAGCCCATCACCCATATATCATCTGTGGGGTGTTCTGAAATTAATTTAAAACACTGTCATATGGTTCATAAATTCAGTGGTAAAATTATTGGGAAGGGGGAAATTACTGAAGAAGCAATTTTAAAGAGAAGTGACTACCTCTTGCACTGATCCTGCAAGCAGAAGGTTCTTTTTTCAGTATTGATCTTCCCTCCCTACAGCGAGGGTAGTCAAGGTGCCTTGGCTACTATAAAAAATCCTTCTAAACACTTTATCTCATGGTTCATCTGCTGTGAGACTCCAAGGGTTGCACTGTCTTCTCCTTTAGCCCCATATGTTGAAGGCAGTTATGTATAATTAAAAATAGCCCTTGATGAAAAAAACCTCTTTGTTTGCTTTTTTAGTCCAGACTGTCAAGATACCTACACTGGAACTGACCAGAAACTATTCCAATTAAACAGATATTTTTACAGGAAAATGTTCACTAGGGAAACAGAAGCTTTCCACAGAAGCATACCCAGGTTGAAAGTTTTTGGTTTAGCGTGACCTCTATAATGGAGTTGTGGTTTAATTCAGAGTGACATCTTTCTTCACTAAACTTGTGTTGAGAAGGTGGTATCTGATGCTCCAAAATCTTTCAGTACATAACTTATGTTAAGTTGCCATCCATCAGATTCATGAATGTGGTCAGTTGTTTTTCTTTTGAGTGAATTAGGTTTTCATCCACCACAAAGCCTGGCTCCATAGCTGGTGCTCACAGGAGATGTGGGGAATGTTGGTTCAGCACATGCTTCTTTTCTTATCTATTTGCAGCAGAACAACTGCAGTGGGAATTATCCAGACCTGGAAAAACAAAAGTGTGGCAGTTAGAATTCTTGTTTCAGATTCCGGGTAATGGCAGCACAGGGATTTCATTTCAGGCACTGTATGTTTGGTGTTTTAAGTCCAGAGTAGTTTTAAGCCCACAGCAGATCTTTTCCTGTGTAGAATTTGGAATTGTTTTGGTCTTAGGCTAATGCAGAGGGGAGATTTATTTTCTTTCTCCATATATAACCATGCTTTTTAACACGGGAAAAAAGTTTCCCATTCAGCATTGTTTTCAGCTCCTGGTAGGAGTGTGTGTTTGGGATTCCATTCCAAAAGCTTGTATTACATTCTGTGACTTTCAGGTTCTAGGATACATAAAAGAATATTTAAATAAATTGTTGTGGGGCTTAATGCATCCAGTTCTACATGGAAAACATGTTTTGTGAAGCAGCATCACTGTACAAGTTGACCCTTTAAGACTGTGATAAGTGTTCAAAATAAAAATACTTTCTTGGAAATAGGTTGCTTTACTAAATCTTATTTTAACACAATTAAGTGTTCTTTGCGCTTTGATAAAATACCATAAGCTTTTATATCTTCAAGTTATGATCATGCCTTCTCTACAGAGTCAATTAAACCCGTCGAATGGCATCGTCAATAACATGAGCATAAAAAAAGAATAAGCAGCAATACCTGTCTAGCACTAACTCATCTTGCAGTCAATGGATATGTTTATAGTTTTATTCAGCACCAGACCTGCTTTAATAAAAACACATATTTCAGATACCAATAAAACTGGGTATTTGGTGGAATTTGAGGGAAGAATAACAGAATTTAAAATCTGTCTAGCTCCAGCTAGTAAATCTTTGCCACATACCTAAAAGTCTTAATCTTGTGTCTGACATTTACATCCTTTTCTTATTCAGAATTAGATTTGTCTTATTCGCTGTCTTATATAGAACTCCACTAATGTTAACTTGGTAACCTTAGCTAATTTTATTCTTCTTCCATCTGCTTTCAAATAAGGAAAGGCATGTAAAGATACTTTTCTCAAAACATAGAAAGTCCGATCATCTCTCTAAAGAATACCTTCCATCATCAACAGCCAAAATGCTTTATTGGTAGAGGGCTCTCCTTCACATCAAAAAGTTCATAGCATTTAATGTATAGAGGTTTAATGGAGATTGCTCCTTTGTATCTGATTGTACAGAAAATTTTCAATAGCAGGAGAAAGCAGGCAGATGGTTTTGGACTGTGAGAACACTTTAGAAACTGAAGTGGTACCCAATAATTAGCCTCTAAACAATACATCCAAGGCAACTTCTGGAGTCACACAGGATAAGCAGAATGAAGTTGTGTACTTTGGAATTGTCAAAAATATCGTTAATAACAGTGCAGAGTTCTTTATTCAGTTCTTTCCCTGACTTATTTCTTACTTCCTTTGTACTTCATTTTAAGCAAGCCTGCTCTTAAGTTCCTTGCTTTTGAAGACTTTGAGTTGAAATATTGCCTCAGTCTGATTGTTTGTCTCATGAGACTTGTTGAAATAAAACACAAACTATGTCTGGATGTCACGAGAAAATATAAACAAACTTCAGGTTTTCTTTTCTGTTTCTGTTGTTAATCCTTGTATATAAATTGTACTGCTTAGCTTTAGAATAAAAATGGAGCTTTAGTGATCAGGGGTAACTGAGTTAAATATATGAAATCATAAGCCTGTAAACTTTTCTTAAAGACTGATGGGGGAAGTGCAAGCATGTGCAAAAGCCAATGCATTTTACAAGGAATTTGTGATCATACACACTAACCATACAGCACTGATTCATCTTGCAATCAATGGACAGGTTTATAGTTTTATTCAACAGAAGACCTGCTTTAATCAAAAAGATTAATAGAATCTGAAAACTAGCTATTTAGATACCAAAGGCAATTTAAAAAACCCTGAAACTTTTCCTCTGCAACTACTACTGTTAAATCATAAGAAAATGGTAAATTATTTTCATTTTTAGAAAGATAATAGGCTTTTAAAGTGTCTGAATTGTTGTATCAGGTCCAGAGCTTTCAGCAAAGCCCATTGCCTGCTGCTGATGCAGAGTCTGGACACACTGCTGCTGACGTTGGAGTTCTGCCTGAAAAAAAAGATGCCAAATTTCAAGTAATCTTTGAAGTCCACTGATGAAACCGATATTGCTTTGGATAAAATTAACATTTAAAAGAGAATAGTAATATACGGCCTCTGAAAGAAGTTCATTCTGCCAAATGAGTTGCTTGTGTCTTAAAAGCGTGTATTTCAGCAGTTACCATTATTATTTTAGATGAAGCAAACTAATAAGGCAAATGTCAGAGAAGCCCTTTAATTATGATATATTGACATATATAATTATCTTGAAAAAAAATTTAAAAGTACAAGCTCATCTAAATGAAGATCAGGTAAATGAAAGGAAATGTCAACAGCAACCTGTAATTTGCTAGTTTGAAATCCAAGTGCAGAAGCTTCTTTCATACACCTTGACAACACACGTCAGAAATCGGGCCACGCTTCCAGCACAGCCCAGTGAATGGAAATAATTCATACTGAGGATACAACACCCTTCTCTCTTGTCCCCTCTGTATTTTGTGAGATTAACAGTTCAAATGGAAAAATGCTTTTGGTGGATTAAGGACCCCTGGAGATAGTACAGGAATCCAGAATTTGTGCTTCAAGCTTTTTATCCTTTTTATCCTTTTGGTATTTTTCTTAGCATATAATAAACCATGCAATAATGCTTTAACCTGTAAAACATCTAAAACCTTTGAGCTGCACCTTGTGCAGTTAATTGGAGTTGACTTAATTTGGTAACATATCTGTCCTTTTAAAATGGTTGTGTTTTCTTCATCCACAGTTAAAGACAGACTATTTTGTGCCTCTAAGATGATTTGAAACAGGTTATGTCTGTTAGATGTCATGTTATACCAAGTGTTCCTTTATCCTGATTATTAAATTACGCATTAAAATAATAAAGGGAAAAACTTTTAATACCGTCTAACATTTAGATTTACCTTCATTTATTCTATTGTTAAAAAAAATAATGAAAAATAATATAATAATTATGCAAATGAAAAATCAGTGAAACAGAATAATATTCACTGTATTTAAATATTTCATTACACTATCTGTGAATTGTGGCTTGCATAATATTATAAAACCAGAACTCCATTTACTAAGCCTTAAAAATTTATTGGCCAATATAATTTTCAGTTGGTGAGAAGGATCAAATAGGTTAACCTGAAGAAAACCTAGACTTAAATGTGTTGTTTTAGTTATGACACTAAGTATAAACCATTGTGAATTTCTCCTGACGTTGTGAATTACCTAGGATTGTTTCTTCAGGTTTATTCACTGTCTGACTACTTTTTGTTGTTCCTTCAGGAAGTCAGGAACCTCTTCTAATTTGTATTTCTCAAATTGCTTCCCATTTGGCAGCCCGTTCATTGTATTGTTTTTGCAAATCCTAAAGCAAATATCTTTCCTGTTCCTGATTTGTTGCTCTTGCTTCCAAGTCTCAGGGAACTGGAGCTTCCCTTGCATGAATAGTGTTAAAGGAAAAGATGAAATGTTTGTGTGATCACTGAAAATGAATTCCAAGTTACATACCCAACCATAAAAATCTGTAGTTGTGCTGAGTAATTGCAAGTGCTGTTTAGTTCTAATAGCACAGTATAATTTGCAACTAGTAGAAATGGTTAAGAAGTTTTTTTCCTAAGGACTGGATGACAAACATGCTATTGCCAGCATGGATACAGTTTCTGTTCCAGGAACTGATATCTCTTATCTAAGCTACGAGGCCTTGTTTGCAGATATTTGCTGTACGTACAGTCACAGAGTAGGAGGTTATAAAATCTGAATTCTGTTTTAAACCATGTTCAATGTTGTTACCAGTATCTTCTAAAGAGAGGAAAATATTGCCATCTGTTGTCAGTAAGGAGATTAGAGTCTTTGTAGGGCTTGTCAAAGCCCTGCTTGGTGGTAGCAACTTGGGCACTGGGAAGGAATTTCTGTTCTTGGAGAGAGATCTACCACACAGATTGGTGAAAAACTTGTGTCTTCAAGGCATTCAAAGCACCTTTATATTATCTCTTCACAAATTTTCCTAACAGATTGTATTGTTCATTGAACTCATGGTAAGAAATGAGTTGTTTCCTTTGGAAATGAAAATCAGCAGGAGGAAGAGAGAAGATATGTTTTATACAAATAAATACAAAAGAGAACAGACCAATTTTGTTTTCATACAGCCTTGTTGTACTTGATACCAGTAGGAATCTCAGAATAAATTTAAGTAAGCAAATTTATAAATGTTACTTAGAAAACTAAGATTTAATTCTGTTTGAACTGTTTTTTAGGATATGCTGCTTTACTATAGGAATGCAGTGGAAAGAGTGCGATTAATTCTTGTTAGTTTAAATTATACTAGGAGATTATAGTTCTGTTTTTCTCACAGAATTAAATAACTGAAATATTTATCTTGTAAGGGGAAGTATTTATTTTAAAACTAGACGTGCACCCTGAGAAGAAGTATCTCAATGAAAATGCTTTGATGTGATACATGACAGTCCATTATGCATATGAAAGTTTAAATTCGATCTAAAGTGTCATCATTTGCATCAGCCAGTCTTTGTCCACAGAAGTCTGCCGTGTAGGCAAGCTGGTACTTGTTTAGGTAAAACACAGATTTTCATTTCATAAGAACAATTTAAATACAATTTGTTAGTTAATGATAATATCTAGTATTCCAGATTAGTGATAGAATTATCAATATCAAAATCATGATGAAGCGCACTTTTTGTGTGAATTTCACTAAGCTGAATCTCTCTTTATCTCAATAGCCACACAAGCATCTTTGCTGTAGTAAAGTCTGTTTTCCAAGGATATGTCAGTGGTGGTATATGGAAGTACATGAGCAAGCGAGAGAGCACCTACGGCAGTTATTGGTGCATGTTAAAAACTAGACATCTCTTTTTGATCACTGAATGCCCTGAATCTGCACCTACTTTCCCCTGTACGCAGAGGATTGCACAGTACTGCCCAACTGCGCCTGTTTCCCTACCCAGCACTTTCTGGGAAGCAGGACACTTTAATTCACAGGATCACAAAATACGCTGAGTTGGAAGGGACTCACAAAGATCACTGAGTCCACCTCCTGGCCTTGCACAGGACCATCCCCAAGAGTCCCACCATGGGCCTGAGAGCATTGTCCAAACCCTTCTTGACCTCTGCCAGGCTTGGTGCTGTGACCCTGCTCTGGGGAGCCTGTTCCAGTGTCCAACCACCCTCAGGGTGAAGAACCTTTTCTAATACCCAGCCTAAACTTTCCCTTACACAACTTCAGGCCTTTCCCTGGATCCTGTCACTGGTCACCACAGAGCAGAGATCAGTGCCTGCCCCTCCTCTTCCTCTCACAAGGAAGTTGTAAGTGCAATGAGGTCTCCCCTCAGTCTCCTCCAGGCTGAACGGACCAAGTGACCTCAGCTGCTCCTCATACGACTTCCCCTTCTTCCATCTTCCTTGCCCTCCTTTGGACACTGTAACAGCTTAGTATCTTTCTTATATTGTGGTGTCCCAACCTGCACACAATATTCCAGGTGAGGCTGCCCCAGTGCAGAGCAGAGCGAGCACTGTGCAATTCTGCTGGGATGGGAAATGTCGAGAACTTGAAAAGGATATTTCTATAAACTCATGGCTTCCTCACTCTTTGCTTAGGGCACTTTCTGAATTTGGTGCTTACTTATTGCTCAGCAACAGACATTTCTGCTCTCTGCACTTTTTAAAAGGCAACCAGAATCATCAGTAGGAGAGGAGCAGAGTAGAAAGCCAGACACCGACAGTGGTGGTGTCAGTTTTGCTGCTGTGTTGATCCTACTCAGTTTCTTGCTTGTCAGGGAAGTGCAAAATCTCTGAGAAACAGCTCTATGATTAACTCTCCTGTGGGTAGCAAGTCCCTGGTAAGTGTGCAGAGTCACACTGCAGTAATGTTGCTGTCCCATTTTTGTCACTGGGATAGTTCAGTTTCCCCTGCAACTTGCAAACACTGGAAACTCTCTTTGGAGGTCTCTTCCATCCCATTTTTAGAAATAACCCTTGAGAGAACTCTTCTTATCTAGATCTCCTCAATCCTTCAGATGAGTCTTGCAATCAGAAAATTCTTCTCTTCTCTGGACCTCAGGTTTATCAGATTTCCTCTGCCCATGGCTACAGAGAGTAGGATAGAAAGCACAACAGGAGGGTATATGTCTGTCACATTACTTGAATTTGGAAGGTTATTAGATCCCAGTGACTTTTCTGCTGTATTTACTGTGGAGGGGGGAAAAAAAAAAATTGTGTTGTAAAAGGCTCATTCTTGCAAATTCTACAATCTGAAGTGCAGTTTTTCATACTGGACCTGCAATGAAAAAAAAAAATCTATCAAAAAAGAACGGTAAAGGAATCAGATGACCTAGAATTAGTCTCTGTTAACGCCAGATTGGGCCAGATGGTGGTCAAACTGCCAAAGTTGTTTGGATTGTGCTATTCTGTGTGGATGTGCACTGTACTTGAATTATCCTTTGGACAGGGGAAGTGGTGGATGTGGTCAGCAGTACAAACATACATCTCTCTAATGCATGGTTATGACATGTTGGTAGAAAGTAACCATGTCCTCTGGGAACTACATATTAATATGTAATTGTTTTCACCTGGAATTTAATTAGGGTCAGATCATGATGGTGCTGCATTGACGGTTGGACTAGATGATCTCGACGGCCTCTTCCAACTTTGATGATTCTTTGTGTGTACGTGAATTAGGGGATAGCCACCAAGTCTAAGGATTGAGAGCCTTTGCACAGTTAAAAAGAAATATTTCTGTAATTAATATATAATTTAGTATCCTGCCTGATGCTTATTTCATGTGAGATAAGGTGTGTAACCCCAACTCTACCTACTTAGTCTTGCCTAGTCTTTCTTAATGAGTTCTGTGCAGTGGCAAAAAAGGGCAGATAGCAGATGGATAATAACATCTAGATTGTGGATACCAGATGTACAGTACCTGTATTCCACTACTGAATAAAGTTGTTGTTGGAGATGTAAATAGATGAAAGAATTCTGAATGTTTTTAAAAGCAAACAGCTTACAAAAACAGCCAGCAGCTTGAAAATCTTCCACAAAAGATCCTGACTACTAAACCAGAATGATGTAATGGTCTCTTATCGCTTACAAGAGCTCTCACAATGGAAAAAAAAACTAGAAAAATCAATACCCTTGTTTACTATAATCAAAGCTTGAAATATTTCATTTCAGTGAACAGTGTTAGATTCTTACTTAAAGAAAGCAAGTGATTTCTCATGCCAAGACTAAATAAGTCTTTTTCATTTGCTTTTGTTTCGTGAAAAAGATTAAAACCCCTGAACTGGATAGTTTAACACAAGTGTAAGTGGTAGAAAGGAGGGACAAATCTCAGTTAATGTTGTATATGAGTTCAGAATAGACTTCACAGATTCCAAGTACCTGAAGAAAGAGTAGATTCACAGAAAAATAGCAACAATAATAATAATAATACACTGAATACTATCATGACTCTTAGTGAAGTTATAAATTGCAAGGTGTACCTTGCAAATGCTGCAGTACGTGACAGTGCATTTCCACAGCTGAATGCGTATCAGCCAGGAGAGGATGTTGCAAGAGGAAAGGTGCATGAAAAAACAGGTAGCAAGATTTGGTTTGGCATCTATTTAACTTTATTCATTATAGTTTCATTCCTTATTTTATTTTCATTCTTACTTATTAAGGAGAGGCTTTAAATTATAAGCTCTTAAGCAAAGTACTTGTTAACCTGGTAAGATCTCTGCTGTGGACTAGACACATTCATTTATACATATCAATTTTATCCACTCATAATTGAACTCAGTAAAGTGTGTGCAGTTGCAGACTTGTGAGGTCAGAGGGGTCATCATTTTGTTGTTCAAGGAAAAAGAAAGGAAGAAATAAGAGACCTGCAGCCCTCTGCAGTGTGAAATATTCCATTAAAAAAAAAAAAAAAAGAATCTTTTTGCTATCTTTCTTCCTGTCACACAGCTAAGGCTCTATATGTTCATAGTAATGTGCATATTTTTCTTAGACAGTGAAAAATGACAAGTCACCGCAAAGTTACTTCTTGAGAGAGGGAGCCCAGCAATGCTGCTGACAGTCTGCTTGCCAGGGCAGGAGCTGAGCTATGGCTATGCTCTAATTACTGAAGTGCCATGCTCTGCCAGAGCATTTGCTGAATTCCTTCTTTCCAGCCCCTTCTCTCACCTACACAAGGGTGTTTAATTTGAAGGAGGTTGAGCTAACAGTCTCTATGCAGTCTGTAACATGAAATGTTCAGTGTAAAATAGGGAAACTCAGTTGAAGAGATTTTAGAAATAGTCCACTGAAACACAATGTGTTACAGGTTCACCTTGACCTTAGTGAAGGCAAAGCTGTCTGTCTGTATTTTATGCATTTCTTCTCTGCGCTAATTCAGAAAGTTTGAGAATCAGAGCTGTGGCAGTCGCTGTAGTCACACTGGTCCATTGTAACTCTGCTCTGTTTGCCAGTGAACAGGACCTTTGTCTGTCTGTGTGTCAGATTTTGTCCTGCTTAGATAGCCATGTTGTGCACATATATAATGATTTTATGTTAGCCATTGACCTTGGGTTTGTTAGTGAGTGCCCACATATTTGGGTCATTCTGTCCTCGGGGCTGCAGTGTACAGTTCTGACATTTACTGCATGGACAAGTAATTAGAGAGTCTGGAAGAATATCTGGGTAGGGAGGAAATATGACACTGAAATATGAAAGGACTAAAAAATGTCAACTTTCATCTATGATGAAAAAAAAAATGCCAGAGCCACTGTCAGAAATCTTGGAAGGTTCTGAAGGTTGTGGCATGTGTGTGCAGGAGGAGGTTATAAAGAAATTCAGGGACCAGGTTCAGTAAACTTGGAGACCTAAAATGATGTAAGAGGAAAATAACAGCTGAATATGTTCAAAAAAGGACAATAAAATTCAGCAAATAAATATCAAACCTTCCTGACCATTTGCAGTCTCATTTGACACCTTATTGTGAAGCAGTTTTGAAGGTCAAATCTATAGTGATAATGTATCTGATGCAAGATGCGAAGCACTGTAATGCCTTTTTGTTTACTGGTGAGGAAAACTTGTACATAAAACTTGAAACCTCTTAATTTATTCAGAAGCTATTGGTCTACTCAAGTGACACAATTTAAACATCTTGCAAATGCAGCATAGTAGATTAAAATATTGGCCATACATCTCAAACAGTATAAAAATAGGAGATAGATTTTTCTGTGCAGGAGTAATATTGATGTAGGGCTAAGGGAACAGAACAGTAAGAATTTATAGAGCAGAGTTATAGATGGAAAGAGAATTTCATAGATGCCTTACTATGGGAAAAAAAAGGTGTTCTTTTTGGCATTGAGGATGCTTTCTTCTCCCAGGGAATAAGGAAGATGTATATTTTTGTATATATGTATGTGTATATATTTTATAATTATTTGTTTAAAAAGATATTTTAATTAACTCAGCATTATGAAGATGCATGAGTGCCACCAGGTGGATGGGCTAGACAAACCTCCTCACAAGAAGGCTTGTACTTGCTGGTAGAGTTTGTGTATTGCAAGGAGAGACAGGAATGATTGGGACGTAAAAACAATAGTAAAAAAACCTCAACCAACCAAACAAAAAACAAAACCAAAAAAACCCCAAACCAAAACAGAAAACCGCAATGCCCTAAGTAACTTAGTTCAAGAGAAAACCCTATTCTGCACAGCCATAGTCTAAACAGATAAGACAGACTTTCCATCTGGGAAAAGGAGCATTTGCTACTCCATGTCGGGAGCTGAAGCGGGGAGAGCTGTGGCTGAGGAGGTGAGCTGTGCTCGGGGCATGGTCACATGCTGAGGTCAGTGAACCCTCCCCATTGCTCTCTGTCTCTTTTTGTACTGTATGGCACATTGAAAACAGTGTTCACATAGCCCGGCCAAAGAACTGAGACAAAGAAATAATTTTGAAAATTACTTGGTATCAGTGTTTGCTGTGGACGAGTTATAGAAAGGGATGTTGATTTGGAAGACACTTCACAAAAGAAGACTAAGTCATTATTTTAAAATTGAAGGCACTAGATGCAGCGTGCTATCACAGAGTTTTGACTATATGGGCATTTTTCCTGTTCTTCTGTAAAAAAATTAAATGTTTTCTGTTAAACCCAAGAAAAATACAAATTCTAGAAAATACAAATTGTTTTGATATAAATTAAATTGGGTATTTACTTCTTATTACTTAGAATTCACTACTATTTGAAGTGAAAACATGCCTGTGATTATATAGAAGTTTTTCTATAGTTTTTAAATTATACAGGTCGTGATACTTCAGTGGCCATGTTTTTCATAGGAAAGTCAAAATTATTTTCAATGTGCTATTCATTAGGCTGTTACTGGAAACAGGGAAAAATAGGCTTTCAAAATAAAGCTTTAATTTGAGCATCTGTAGCAATGTTTGGAATTTAAATAAATGCTCTTATTTGCCTGCAGGTTAATTATTTTGACTTGCAATTTATGGAATTTTGATTATTTTTTTGTGAGAACTGGTTAAGTGAAAAGTGAATACTAAAAATCACGAGGTGCTTCTTTGTAATAGAACACGTCTTTGTAATCCAACGCGGTACTCTTTTTTTTTTTTTTTTTCTTTTTTTTTTTTTTCCTTTCCCCTATCTCTTACTCAGCCAAAATAGAAAATCCATCCCATGGTCTGTGTATGGAATATTCAATGCTGTGTGAGAATGTGTCTCACATACTTAAGAAGAAAGACACTGTGGGTAGATAATTCTCTGCCACTTCTGAAATTTCACAAAGCAATTTAGCAGGCCCAGCTCTGAGGAAATATTTTTTGGCATATGCTGAAATAAGCAGCAACAGAAGCTATGTATTAAATACATTTCATGAAATGTTTTTTCTTTTATGCGTGGAATGTCTTTTAACTACTTAAACAGTTAGGTTTGAAGCTTCAATATTTTTAATTTATTACTCATTTTGTCATGTATTCTCTTTAAATTTTGCCAAGTTTAATCCCTTAGGGAACAGGAAGGTAAATTAATTAACACTAGTTAAGCAGGTTGAGCTAGCAGCATAAAAGAGGCTGTAAAACTGAAGTTATCCATGTTATTGTAAAACTATGTGGGCTGTAAGGTGAAACTTTGATTGGACAGTAAATTGCCCCTTGAACTTTTCATTTCAACTGTCACCAAGGAGTTGTTTTTAGTAGGTCTCTGTACACCATGTGTGACCTCTGAGGAAAGCATAAAAGCACAATTTTGCAATTCAAATGAAGAGTAACCTATCTATAATTTCATTATTATTTCATTACTGTATGACTTCTGCTATTTGTAAATGTGAAATGTAAAGAATGGTTCAATTTAACCTTCCCTGTCATAGAAGAAAAGCTTTTTTTCCACTATTTTTAAGGAAGTACTTCATGTCTCAGAGAAAAATGTATTAGACTTGGCTCAATAGAGAATCATTTTGATGTGAATGAGGAAGGATGGCATTTTGCTTTTGAAGCTAATTTCATCCACACAGGACATAGAAGCATACAATATTTGCAAATGAGCTTAATCAGTCACTTCAGACATCCAGTAGTCTTATTTTTCCTTCATTTTCCCCTGCTCTCTTCTGAAAGTCAGCAATTCATGAAACATAGACTGTATAAAGCCCTAGAGAAAGGAAACAGATTTCTGTATCTCAATGTATTATATAGATTCCATCCTCACTTTTTTTTTCTTTAAATGAGGGAGTTTTTCCCATAGAGCCATCACCAATGGAAGGAGAAATGTTATGATAATGGAGAGACTGCTTATTGTGCTGACAATACTGTGAGTAAAGTACATTTTTCTAAATCTGTGTGCATTTAAGCCAAACATAAAACAGAAATTAAGGGACATAGAATGTGTTTAATTTGCTGGTTTGAGGCAGTTCTTGAACCCTCTTCTATGTTTAGAGATCAGCAATCTCTCTTTTATTTAACAGCCAGTGGAGGAGAGCCTCTGGTGAGCTAACATTTCCCTGCATGGTAGTGTTAAGTACCTTGCTGGCTTGATCAAAGTTCATGAAGGTTTACCTGAACACAGATGATTTCAGGGAAAATAATAAAATATTATACATGTTCTGTTCATTGTAATGGACTTATCCTTTTTTGCAACATTAATATTCATGTTTGATGGTTAATGTTAGGGGTAGAGGTAATATGTGGCTGTGTTAATTAGTGATATTTGTTATTGGGGTGGTGGTTATTAGGGCTAGTGGTTATGACGGTTAGGGCTAGGTTTATGGTTAGTCTTAGGGGTAAGGGTAATATGTGGTTGTGTTAATTAGTGGTAGTGGTTATTAGTGCTAGTGGTGATTAGGGGTAGTGGTTATGAGGGTTATTTCTGACTATACTTGATGGAAAGTATTCCTTCAAGAGCTTTTCAAACTAGAGAGAAACATTTTCCATTTGAGAGTGCTAACTGGATGAAATTGAACTATTTTGAGAGAATGTGATTTTTTTTTCATGAAGCACTGCTGAAACAAATGAGTGTTTTTCCATTGTCTGTTAAGGCATTCCATTGTGTGACTGGAGGGAGGAAAAAAAAGGATAGATTTTCAACTTGTCCAAATGAAACATATTGACAAGGTCATTAGCATATTCACTGAAAAAAAGTTGCTTGGAATTAATACTTTTGTATAAAATTTCGTCCTATTCTTCTTCTTGGGAGAGGAAAAAAATATGCATTAAATGCAAAAGTAAATTTCTACCAATGTGCTAGCTGCATTTATCCTACCAGATATTTCAGCAAGATGAGTAGAATCCACTTCACTGAACTATCCCAAATTTATTACAAGGAACTTGTTTCTGGTCAGGTAATCTGGGCAGCTCATAACCTCAAGCTTTCCTGTATAGACTCCGAAATGAATTGCAAGCCTAAATTTACAGTAGTGAGGACTTATCTGTGAAAGAGTAAAATATTTGGTATTTCTGTGAAAGTATCACGAGATGTTGGGGAAATATTTCACGGATGATAATGAGATTTTAAGAAGGCTTACCTGGACATTAGACAGTTATCGTCTAGAAAAGTATGTCTGAGTCCTGATTAGATAGTTTGGAATTTTTTTTTTCTTTAAGAGTAATGTTGTTGTCAAAAAGATAAAAAGTTTAAAGGATAGGGGAGTTAATTGGTTAGTTCTTTTCTCCCAGTATACAGTGCTCATCTCCATATAATTTAAACTAGATTTTGTACTTTCCACTTTCTATATAATTCAATGGGTTACAGGTTTGGCATAGTATTTGTGTAAAGTCAGTCACGGGCTGCTTAGTATTCATCAGCATTTACCGGTCTGCCACCTCAGCTCCTTACCAAAAATGAAAGCTAGAATTGTCCTAGATAATCAATTATGTTTTCAAGATTTATTTTTGAATGGGAGTTATGCTGCACAGGGAGTTATAGATAGAGGGGGTTGTAATATAATCTAACTTCAGTCATCTTAAATAGGGAGTGAACAAAGTTGTCAGGGTTTAATTACTTTGAAGGCAGCAGTCTTCTGAAACAACAGCAATAGCTCTTTTGCTGGTACTAGAACAATGACACCTTTCTGCTTTCACATTTTTTGCATGCTGCTTCTGTATCTGATGCTTACAGCTGCACAGGAGCTGTAAATCATCATCTGGCTAAAACTGCTTTATCATTTTGGGCAGCCAGGTTCCAGCATGTACTAAATAAAGACCAGCTCAGTCATTTGCATTGGGCTGGACTAGGGGAAGACTTTGTGCATCTCTCCAGAGCTGTTAATCAGCAACTTTCCTAACCAGTTCTGAGTACTAAATGTGAATTTCTAGTAAACTTTTAATGTATTGACATTAGGGTTTTTGCCGACATAAACCAGTGATGTAAGTTGTATATGACATATATGAACTTCCTACAGTGAGAAGTTAATGTTCTATAACATGATGTACCATATCTCAGCATGGCCCAACCTCTTTGGAATCCCGGTATGGGGAGGGGCAGAGTGTTGGGATCCTGTCCCACAAGTGCTGGGACAGGATCATTCCCTTGCAGGGACTGAGGAGGTTCTCACATCTCTGTACAGACTGTGCCTAAGGAAGGAAACAAAGAAAGGACTAGTCAAAAATAAAGGTTTCTAGTACATAGTATATATCATTAGAGAACAGAAAAACTTCTACTTGTTTGTACCAATGTTGTTTTTCTCCTTTTATCAATACAAGGTAACTTCTAATCTGAAATTTGCAAATTAATAGAATTCTGCAAGGTGCACTTGTCAGAACCAGATTGGAGACTTCTCCTCTTGGTAGTCTTACTCATAGATTTCATTTGAGGAAGACCATGTCTGAAGGTGCTTAGGTTAGCATTCTTAGTCATATAAAAAAATCTTTTTATCTGAAAGTTCAGGTTTTATTGACTCACTGGGCCTAATTCTGAGTTTATTTGAACTTTTGTCAATCATAACTAACTTAAGAAATTTCTCTATTTCAGAATTATCTTTGTATTTATGGGTATGACTTTGGACAGAAGCAGCACCATCCAGATCAATACAAAATATTAGATTAACTGTGGTTGTTTGTTCCAGCCCTTTGATACCAAACAGAATATTTAAAGGAGATTCATTCTGAAACAGAAACAATTGATGCAAGAGTGTGGAATACTGGAACACTTAATTTCTTTGTGCTTTGAGGCAGAAGTCTGTGGTTTTGTTCCAGTATAGTCTGACCTCACTATAATGTGCTTCATCACAGTAATAGTGTGGTCTAAATGAGTTGGATCATGTCTTTTGAGTCCACTTTGTTCTAATCATTGTTGTCCATTTTGCTAATTATAAATATATAGGTAGAAGGGAGGAAAAGGGAGTTATGTGGTCAGTTTTGTGATAAATTGCTTTCAATGCATACCCATGATATTAGGAATGTGACTTCCTAGATGAAGGGAAATAAATGATAATTAGTCAAACCACTTCCAATACTGTGAATTATGCTCACAAAAATAATTAATTTTCTAAAATTTACTAAGCTTCTAGTTTGTGTCACTATAAGTCTTTAGTGAGAAATGTGTTGCTTTTTTCCCTTGAGAATATCCCATTCTACACTGCAACCACCTTTATTTCTCATTACAACTAGTGAATTAAATTTTAGTGATTTGAATCACATGTATTTACTGGCCATTGATGGATCTTTGTTTTGATGTTTTAATAGAAAACTGTTTCATGACATAGTAATTCTGATAGTTATTTGTTTGTTTTTTAAAGAAAAAAAAAACTTAAGACAGTTAATATCTGTGGCACTTGCTATCAGCTACCTTCAATACCAAATTAGGCAGGCATAGGAAGCAAACTGATTAAATTTGGCATGTTGCTCCCCAACAAAAAACCCTAAAACATTGCTGCCTAAATCCCTCTATTTCATTTATCCTTTTCCATATATATATCATTTAATGAAAAAGCTTTGCCTGAAGGGCTTTGACTGTCTGCATGTTGGATGAAAATGCAAAGCAAACAACAAAAGCAGCAGTTGATATGCTATTAAATCTTTCCATTGAGGATGGAGTCTGATCCTAGATAGCTTCTAAGCTGGTGCTGAACATTATTTAATCTCAGCTTGTGGTTTTGGAAGGACATTGACATCTAGAGTTTAGAAGTAATACCAAAGTCAGTTTAGTAATTCTCTAGCTTTTCTCTACCAGAATATCTCTGTGCAAACTTGCACTCATGTTGCAAATGAATACTCCCATTGTCTCACTTGCATGAGGAGGTTTGGCATAGTGACCTTGTAGGTACAAGGCTTAGGAAACAAAGCAAAATAAAAATGAGTGAATATCTGTAACACAATGATTCTGATTTACTGAAACACTTAAGCATTTGCTTAATTGTCATCTTCTATAAATGCAGCTAAATTTTAGAGAAGAGATATGTGGCATTAGTGGACATTGAATAAAATAGAAAGCGCAAATTTCTTTTTCCTGAAATGCTGCTGACATCAGTCATGTCACTGACGATGGCTTTCTCAGTAACTGTTCAGTGTAGCACATAAAAGAAAAAATAATAATTAGTAGGCTGTCATGTAGAGAAATAGACAAACCTGGTTAGAAAATACACCCAGTAGAAAAGTTTTTTACCAAGGTAAAGAAACATCAGCTATGAGGGAATATGAGAGTAGGTGAATTGTTGCTATTTTACAGTATTGTAGTTACTGTTTTTTTAATCTCAGTTAACTTACCACACAACTAGAGTAGTGCTGTTTAAATCATTAAGTTTTTCTGAAGTTCCCATCCTGGTATAGGAAAGGTTATTCCACTTCCTTTTTGAAGATGTCACAGACTTTCTCAGTATTCATCTATATGTCTAACCTCTTAGCCATTTTTATTTCTAAAAATCAACTATGTGATAAGCATAATGTAAATAACTCAGATGTGTGTTATGTCATCTTTTATTTGTCATGTCACTGCTTGCTTTTTCAGTTAACAGAGGGTACAGTGCAATTTTCTTTTGTCAGTTATAATTAGATAAAAGATTTTCCCAGGGTGTCTTAAACTTTCCACTGTCAGCTTATAGTGTTCTTTCCAAGTTCCAAAAAATCTTGTTTAATATAAGCTCAAAATTGGGCAATTCACTGCTAAATTCCTGTTGAGGTCATTATTGCGAGCTGATAGTTGGGGCACTTTGTCACATTAAAAAACTATTTTTCCCCCCTTCTTAATATCCTGAAATAGTTATTGGAGCAGTATTAAAAATTGACCAAATATTTCTGGACCAGTATTTTTTTTTGACACTAACCTTCACTTGTTACATTAAATCTTCTTAGCTGAAGTACTGGTGGATATTTTTCTATCTATCTTGTACTTTTATTAAAAGAATTAAGTAAAGCTTTTCCTGTGGAAAAGCAATGGGACAGTCAACGTGGCATGGGCATTGGGAGAAGTGCTGCTGTAAGTAATTTCTTTCATGTCTCAGCCTGTATCCAATTCTAAATGCTGACAGGAAAAGTGGTTTTGACAATGCAATTAGTGCAATAAATACTAATATTTACAATGGCATTGCTTGGTAGATAAACACTAAACATTTTCAGTGCTTGCACTTCATCCTACAAATTTTTGCTGAGTAAGAGAATGTGGTAAATGTGACTCATGGTCTGCGAGTAGTTGATTACCTGGACAGTGAATGGCTCTAAGAGTTCTGTGGTGCTTTACCATGTTTTTTGACACTCTGGATCCACCTGCAATTAAATATTTGTATTATGAACATACTTTCATCTTAATAAACATTTCCAAAATGTTATATTTAAATAAAAGAAGCTTTTGATAGCAATTGAGATTCAAACAATTCTCCAGGGATCACAAGCTGATGTGAGAAACTGCTTGCTATCATTGTTAGAGGTGTAATTCACAGCATCTGCTGGATGTTGTCATTGGTGTTATAAAACCAGAAACCAGCCTGATGGACACAGAGTGCAGGGCTGGGGAGGCACCTCACGAATATCTGCTGAGTAGATATGAAAAAATCCCATGAAATGATGATGAAAGAAACCTGACACCTGTTAGCTGGGGGAGTGATTTGGTGGACTTCAGGTTAAGCCACCTGGGTGCAGATGCTGAATACTTGCTGTACTGTGGTGTTGTGTTTGAGTAATAAGCCTTATCAACATGACTAGGGGTAAAATTTTATAGCCATGAACTCCACCCATGTGGTAAACTTGGTGGAGATAACCCTGGGGCAGTCACTGAATTGTTGACACTTCACAGTGTGGACCTTCCAAGTTACCTCTGCACTGCTCAGTGGGGAGCTGAGGTTGATACATGCTCTGCTCATGACTGAGCTCGTAGTCAAATTTGAGGAACTCATTCTTTCTATAATTTTAGCCAGCAATGAATGCAAAAATATTTCCTTTCAATGATGAAGAACTTAACAAGAGAGGAAAGCCAGCAGCAGATGTAAAGCATATCTTAGTAGCTTCCTCAAAGGTGTCCTCTAAGACTCTTGACAAATTTAATATATTGACATTTATTGAAGAATGTACCTTCAAAAGAACTGGTTGCCTGGCTTAATTTCTGTGCTGCCATTTCCTATCTACCCATCAGAAAGGGCATGCATTTTAGGGACAGGCTCAGTAATTTCGATCTTTACATCATGGCAAATTCCCAGCTTCTGATAAAGCTGTCAGTTGTCTGCTTCAGGTATCTAGAAATACTTTCCAGGGGCAAGATTCCAAACATAATTTTATGCTTTCTCTTTGCCAAAAGCTCAGTATTTCTAAACCAACTGGAGAGTGAATGTACCCTGCAGAAAACTAGTGAATGCAGGCAGTAATTAAACTGCCTATTTAAAATAGTGTCCTGAAGGTGAGAATGAAGTTTGGACTCCATTCACAGGAAAATATGTGCAACACCAGATTCCAAGATAGACATCTGTTAAGTGCCAATAATAGAGTTCTCTACTGAAATACTTTTTTTTTTGGTATCTTAAAATGGTAGACTCTGTTCTTTTTATTTACAAGTTTACGTATAATCCTCTATGGTTTTCTGCTTGTGGGCTCCTCTGCAGCAAACTATACATTTTTGTAGCCAATAGCAGTGTTTTTTTTCCCTAGATAATCAGAAATGTTTAAATAATAGAATGCCATACAACAAATCAATTTTTCCAGTAATTTCATAGACTAGCTGGCTACTTAATGAGAAATATGACTATTATACAAATAGCAAAACCTGTATCTCACTTTGCAATCCAAACCTATGCAAAGGCATACTGGACTGTTCACATGGTTTTATCTCATCTGCTATTGCCTCTTAAACTGCAGAATTACACCAAACAGTCCTCAGAAAGTTTCAGGAAAATGCTTTGCAAAGGTATAAAAAGCTGTATTTCAGCATTAGAGAAATACTGAAAATCCATAAAGTGACATGACGACATTATGTGTTGGACACAGTCCCATTATGTACAAACAGGTCCATTCTACATTAAAAAAATACTGTGTTATATAAGATTACAAACAATACAGCCTGCCTCTGCACATTTGTAATTAGCAAGAATAAAGCATTTTGCTGCCTGTGTGTAATGAAAAATTGAGAGATACAAAAGAAGAATTGAGAGTGCCCATTGAAAATTGGATATTTATGTTGCAGAATATAAATTTAATTAAAACCAAAAGTAATCCAGAAGTTACTTCATTGTTGTTGTCACTCCTCTCCTAACTTGCACTGGGCTGTTGGAATAGAAAGGGAAAATGTCCAGAGATTTTTAAGTCTCAAACTGTGACTACATTCCCCTAGGTATTCTGTCTTTTCTAAGATTTGACCTATGATAAAATGCGGTTCATTTCCTAATTTTACAACTTTTGGTTTTCCTGGGAAGTAGTGCCAGTTTTAAATAATAGTCTCTGTTTGGGGTGGGGGGGGAGGGTTGAGAGTTGTCCCAACTAAGCCACAACATGTACAGATTGTGATAAGTTAGGATTTGTTCTTTTTATTGACCTCATCTACCTGACATAAATACTGGAGTTATTTTAAGGGAAGACTTGTCTTACCAGTGTTTTGCTCAATGGCCCTTTATCATTCATTGTGTTTCCCAGGTCTTATCTTCGAAATTGAGTAAGTGTGATTATGAAGGTGGCAAACTTGGTCAAAAAATGCTTCCTTTGCTGTAGTAAACTTGCTAAAGATTTATTACAAAGTATAAGGGAAGAAAACAGCAGAAGTCAAACAAACAGGAGGTGCTGTTAGAAAGCCGCAGCTCAGCACTTTGACAGGCGGTGCAGTTACAGGACAAAGGGAAATGAAGTCAAGGCAGAGTCAGGAAGAAGTAAAGAACTGACAATCCAAAAGTGCATAACACTCCCCCGGAGTCAGAAGGAAATTTGCATTTTCCAAACAAGCTGATGTAATTCTAAAATGAATTATTAATTTTGGGTTTTTTTTCCATTTCAGGGATACATGGAAATAAGGAAATGTTTAAAAGCACCTAGCAAGAGAAATTTCAGCAGCTCTCTATGAATGTAAGGTTTGGTTTTTTTTGTTTGGGGTTTTTGTTGTTGGTTTTTGTTTTGTTGTTGTTGTTGTTTGTTTTGTTTGTTTTTCTTTACTTTTTTATTTTGTAAGAGAATTTCAGGTTACGTATAACAAAAGAGAACCTATACATCGAAATAGCATAGCAAAATTCAAGTGTGGGGTGTAGGTAGGATCTGTGGACTATGAATCTTACTGCTATGGAAGAAATACTGCACATTCTTACCGTTGCTTTACTTATTTATTGTCAGGGAATGCAGACTCACATCTGCGCTTGAGGTCACTGGAGAAAGGTCCACAACACCCTTCCACCCAGAGGTGAATGCCTAAGGCAGATCCCTCTAGGATCACAAATCTCCCCATGCTCCCTTTCTGTTGCATCCTCAGTGAATCCTCAGTTCTTATCTACAGATTGAAAAAACTGCAACAGTGAGAAATGGAGTGTCCATTCAGCCCAGAATAGAAATAAGCTTAAGTTGTGCATTGGTTTTCTGCCAACTGTACTGGATTATAATGGGCCATGAAATGTGAGTCGGAGTTTGCCTTTTCCAAAGCTCTTGTTTATTAATTTTTGACAGTGCAGTAAAGAACACAAAAGGTGTTGTTCATTTTAGAGATCTTCTGCAAACTGATATATTCTGGTGGCCTTTACTGTGGCAAGATATGTGTTAAGCAGAGAGGGGAATTCTCTCCTTCTGTTGTTGGAACATTAGTACTAGTTTTAAGGTCTTCTGAAAGGAACAAGAAACACACAGCTGGATTAATACCTCTTCTAGGAAATTGCAAGATACCCATGAAATTCATCTGTTACTACGGAAGCAAGCAGAATCATAAACATTCCAGCAGACATGAAATAATAGAAAGAAAAACGTACTTTTCCACCATCAGCCTTGCCTACAATGCCACTGTGTGTGGTGTAGAACAAATTCTTTGCTTATTTCTCTTCCTGGGAAATACACTGCCTTACACTTTGCAAACCTGATTCAGGGATACATCACCTTTGCGTTAGGCATGCAGATTGAAATAGCTTGAGAACTGTATAAAGAATCACAGAACTCATTTGTTAATATTACTGCTCCTTTTAAAACAAGCTTAAATGTTGAAGGAACTATTTCTGTCAACACAATTATCATGGTGAACTAGACATGTGACAGCCCTTACAGAAATGGACCCACTGAATTTATAGAAGAAAATCATATACTATATCTAGTTTGAAAAATCCAGACAGCTTATTTCTCACCTAAAAGAGATTTAAATAAAAGACCAGAGACAAAAGGGTGTTAGGAATAGCCATGTATGTTAGTGGGAAGATTATTGGCCTGTCAAATCAATCTCCTTCATTGTATTCTGCTCTTTCCCAAATAAATTTGATAACATCTACTTTACATCCTCAATTAAACAATGGAAGTTAAACTGCTTTATAGAGAAATAGCCTTCTAACTAAAATTTCTCACTGTAACTCAGTTTGAATTCTAAACTCAAAGCAAGAACCAAGTCTGGAGAGTGAATTATGCATGTGGTGGGATGATCAAGGGAGGATTTTAACAAAACACGACACACTTAAGAACTCTGTATAGGGAATTAACTTTCCTGTATTTACTACCCTCCAAAAAGGGCAAAGTGAAGGCAATGAAAAGCATCAACTTACCTCATTTCTAAGGCAGCTATTTACTAATGACTAGGTGCTGGAGAAGGGCTCTGCCATAATGCAGTGTTTTTCTGGCACTGAGCTCATATTCATGCAGAAATTTTCACACGCAGGTGAAAGGAGTTCTTCAATCCTTTCAACTGGTGGTGTCTGAGAATGGGCCAGACTTTTAGAACAGCTACCTAAGAAGTATTTTTCAGCATCTTAAAACTCATATGAATGTTAAGACTCTTTTCTTTTTCATTTATAAAGCTATGCTATCCATGTATGTCTTCAATCACAAATTTAAATTCTGATTTTCTGAGTTATTTGGGGTATGTAATTTTGTTAGATTGGTTCCTTATTGATGTGGTGGGACTTTTCCTTTTAAAAATGCTTCTGAAATCACTCCCAGTAAATAAACAAAAGTTTTAAAAAAGAAGGACTTCCATGACTTTAGAGTACCGATAGAGCTATATATCTACATATCAGACATGGTGAAAATTATAACACTTTCTATAGGTTGTCTAATAAATTGGCCAAGCATTGATTTGGAACATCTGATTGTCTCCAGCTCAAACATAATTCAGTATCTATCAAGGGATATCTGCTGCCCTCTATTAAACCAAAACACCTAGTTCTGTCTGCTCACATGGCTTGACCATAAGTTCATTCTTATATCAGACTAACAAGTGCTATTCACAATAAAATACAAACCCAAAACAGCAAACAGTCTAGTTTCTTTTGTACCAGCTCATTCCATGTCCAAGTATATCCAAATTTAACTTTAGGTAATTACGATACTTTTCCTTGAGTACTTTTAGACTATTTATCAGAAAGCGTGAAAAAGTAAGCCTGGAGACTTGTTAGTTTCTGAAAGTCAGTAACTAAAGAAAGTATGAAGACAATATTGGTTTTCTTCCCTTTCATTTTTTTAATGAGACTGAACAGCATTCTTAGGGTGACATTGATGAAGTCGCCTGTCAGTGAGAATTTAAAATACATTCAAAAAGAGGAGCCTGGTTAGCAGTTTGTCTACAGCAATTTTAAGGAACAAAGTGTTTTACCTAATGTTGGCAGATTCCTAAGTCCTTTTTGTTCTGTCAAAGAAAAAAGTTCTGAGCACATTACAATCGGCTTTTAATTTATTATGCAAAAAAGAATCACAGAGTTGAAGAGACTGAGAGTACTTATTCAGAGCAAAAATAGGAGCAGCTCAATAGGATAGAATGAAAATGTTGAAATCCTCATACACACCCAGATGATACAGTTTCGTGTCTTAGGGTTTGCCTGAGTTGTCAGCTAAAGCACTATTAACATCAATTAAGTTACTCTTGCTGAAGCTGGCTCTGGCAGAACAGTTTAAGCCTTTCTTTGTAAATATTTGATTTTTCTACTGGCTCTGGACTTCATCTCGTTGGAAAGCTTCCCTTTATCTCAGAACAGCATGAATTGACTTCTGTTTGCATTTCTCTGAAGATGCATGTGGGATGTCCAAAACCAGCTTTGGGGAAGTAAGTCTAATTTTCAGTAACTGGTCATTTTTTACTGTCTACTTCTCTTCCTCCCTGCAAAAGGAAAATCTACTCAGTGTTTTAATTTCATACTTACTGTTTCCAATTTCAGTCTTATATGCTATAAAACTTCATAGTTTATTTTCCTCCACCCTTAGATGCAAGTTGATACCTTCTACTAGAGCCTGGTTTCTCTAGGTTAGAACTTTTTTCTCTTTGGTTCTTTTCATCCTCTTTTTACAATCACAGCAGAATAATTTATTCAGAAATTCCAAGTTTTGAGCTGTACAGAATATACTCCATAGTGTTTTTTGTTTTGTTTTGTTTTTTGTTTGTTTTCTTGTTTGTTTTTTTGTTTGTTATTTTTGTTTTGGTTTGGTTTTGCCCACTCCCTTGGCTGTCCCCTCCTTCCTGCAGCACTGGAAGAAGTTAAAGGATATAATGTAGTGGTTGGATCTTCATCAACTGCATAGGAATCCCATGGGTATGTAATCCCTTTATGTGGATTTTTGTCTACTATCCTTTTTTTTTTTGGTAGATGGAATAACTAATGATAAAACAGTGGGTTAAACAGAAGAGAAGGATCAACAAACCCTTTTCTTGAAAATTATTGGGAAAAAAGAGAGTATTTGCAGAGAGATATTATTTACATTTTGATCTGCTTACCTATTGCCAATACAACAATGTGGAATGTAAAAGCTAGCTGATTAGTTGAACTAAAACTCAAGCAGGCTATTTTAATTTCTGAACTCTCTAAATTAGCTATTTAAAGCTGGTGTGCGTACTTCCTCCTGGGCAAAATTACTGCATGGTACTTGTCTTTGTGTCAGTGGGAAGAGTTGACAGCTTCTCATTATAGAATTATTTGTGTTACTGTGACGGTTTTATGAGAATGATTTTTCAGAACATGGGATGTGCATACTCCAGGTTTAATTCAGAAACACAGTGAGAGAACAGCCATTTGCTTCTGTTTTAAATATAGTTTGGGTTGACTGTGGATGAATTGAGAACAGAGAAGATAGCATTGCAAATGAATGGAATAGCAGGAAAATCTCATTTGACTTAATACTTGTAATTTCATTTAATCAGTACTAAGAGGTGTCAAAAAATACATATAGTGACACTTAGAAAATACTCTCTTTTTTTTGTAAATACTGTTTGTCAAGAGCTAAATTTTGATTCTACTCTGGAAAATATTCCATTGAAATTGGTCAGTTATATATTAAAGCAGCATTCAGTGTGAGTAAATGTGACATAATGTGTTTGTTTACTACCTCTAAGGAATATTTTAAATTGTGATTACCTTTCCTGTATGGATTGAATAGTAACATAGTCTGTAATAAAATGAAAACTTTAGTTTGCATATGTTCTTGAAGTAAATGTGTTTTTTTCATATTGGAGACTCAATTATTAGGATTAGGATTTGTTATATATTTGATATGCTGTTTGCAATGTACTGCATCCTTCTGAAAAGGATGCAAAACCTTCAGCCCCACCCCCATTCCTTACTGCCTGCACTCAGGCTGCTGTGAGTAAGCAGTTCACGTGAAGGGCAGTCTGCTATCAATCCCTAGTTGTCGCAAAAACAAGCAAGAAAATGACCTGAAAATGTAAAAAGTAAAAAATCCTATGCATAATAATATTTCCTATGATGTTTGACAGGAAGTGAAAAACCCCAGCTGGAATTTCTGAGCTTACCTGATCACAGCACACAGATGACAAATGTCAGCAAAAATGGGATGCTGTACTATCTTTGTTCCTGACTTGAAAAAATATAGCTGTATTTAGGTAAAACCTGCATTCTGATTCTTTCTATGTGAGCTTGAATAATTTTCAGATAAAGACTTTGACAACATTGCTTATACATTTTGCAAAATCATAGTCCCCCCTGCAACTTAAAGTTTCTACTTGCACTTGAAATAAATGAAATTAAATTTCGTTCTTTGCTTTGGTGATAAGTTAATTAATTGTGTTAATCAGTTTTGACTGTGTGTGGTGCTACTGTAGTGACAAATATGTTGTCACATATCAGTGGTTGTTTCAAAGACAGGCAGTGTTTTGCAACTAGGAGTTTTCTCACCTGTGGATTCTGTGTTCTCTGTTTTGGTGGTTGGAAACAGTGTGATCTGCACAATTTATATCTCTGTGTATATTAGGACAACCTATAAGATCCTTCAAAGTTAGAGAACAGGGAACATAGATGAGAGTGTAGGAGAAGATGTAGCCTGTGTCCTATCTAAGGCTGTGTTCCCAAGAAGAAATAAATCATTCTAATGAAGTAAGCACAGTTATTAATACAGTGATTGCAATCACACACCTACATTAAAAACAACAAAGAATGCTGATTTAGTATCAGTCAGATTATTTTGTTTAGTCTGAGTTGCCACAGCAACCATAGAAATCATGAGATCACATTTTAATTAAGAATCTCCAGGTAATCCTGATTGTAACAGTTGTTTGCCATAAATACACAGTATTCTGATCTGCATATTAAACGCAGAGGAAGTTGATAAATATGCTGGTCACTAGAATTTCAGTATATTTTTGAGAGGGTAAATCTAGATTCAGCACATTAGGTAGTCTCAATATTTCATATTATTGAAATAGAAAAAGTAAAACCAAATCTTTGTCTGGCGGTATTCCAGAAACAGGTGGGGAAAATAAGAAATATTATTATGTCTTACCACTTACTAAAATCAACACATGGTAAGGTGGTAACAATACATGCTATATTTTCTCTGTAGGACTGCAGAAATATTGTTACCCCTTCTTAAACCAGGAGCAGATTTCACAGCTATTGAATTTAGGAGTGACTGCTGTACAAACAAAATTAGAGACTATGAAGCATGTTGTCTAGAAAATTTCATGTGTTCCTCAGAACTAAATATCCAGCTCGGTTGTTTTGCATTTGAAGAGCTCTAAAAACAATCAAGCATTTGAGAGTTGCCACTTTATAGTTTAGAGCACTATCTAGTTAAAATACAAAATCCTTTATGGGAGAAAATAATTAAGCATCAGTTTTGAGTTGACTGAACTCAGCTTCTTGCTTTTTCCCTTTCAGTAAACCAAGCACCTCAAGGTTTCAAAACGTTATTTTCTAAAGCTTGGTAGCAGCACAATGCAAAGCTGCCATTGCACTGTTTTTGCACTCACACAGCTGTAGGTGCCCACTTTGTTTTAAGTGAAATAAGTGATGGACAAATTATTTTTCTGTGAGGTAGGCCGTTATATATATATATATATATATATATTTATATATATATTAGGTATTAGTATTTACCTGTCCAAAACTGAATCTGAAATTTTAAACCGAAAGTGTTAAAACATAGCCATTGTGGGTAGTAGGGATGGTTAGAAGTCAAGTATTGGAATAAACACACTGAAGAGTTTCTTGAAGCTGACCATTTTTCACAAATATCAGCTTCTACTGGAAAAACATTTGAGGTGGAAGAAGTTTACACCAGAAAACTTGTAACCACCAGTTCTAATCATGCAGTCTTGGAAAGTAACACACAGAGCAGAAATCAATTTTGTAATAGAGAATAAACTTTAAAAGCTTAAATGTCATTGCTAAATCAGTTTCCTGAATGCTTTTGGTGATTACAACCTAAGTTTGTCTTTGCATCTTTTCAACCAATTTGATCTTGATGGTGCTTAAAAATTCTGTGATTTCTGACTTCTTTTACTTTTTATCAACTAACCTACTTGCCTTCAAATGGATGTGAAGTATTGGCTAAAGGTTTCTGCCGTAATGTATGTTTCTCAGTTCTATGTAACAGGACTTTCTCAGTAAAAATTGCATCATAATATAGCCACGTTGTGCATTTTAAGGCAGCCATTGAGCCACATCTGCTTCTAAGTGTTCACACAGGATTCATATTCAGGGAGGAAATTGTGACAAGGCTGAAATAGGAAATTAGTGGCTGAACAGTCACTGGATGATTTAGTTCAGTCTCTCTGTTGCACTGAATGATGTTGTAATGATAGATACAAGTGTTTCAAACTGACCTGTTGTGACACTTCAGAATATGCAATTCCATTGTGATATAATTGAATATTCTCCTCACAATGCATTAGCTCCTTAATTAATTGCACTAATGACATTGTCCAGCATTTCACACTTAGTGACAGAAGATTAGATTGAAGTAACAATCAGCCTAAAATCTATTCATATAAAAATTAAGATTGTCCCAAGATTCCATCTGCAATATGAGCAAAGGTAGATATGTATCACAGACAATGATGAATTCACTCAATTGAAAGCAATGTTTCTAAGAATTTCTTTTATTATAAAATAGTTGCATGTTGCATGTTTCCTGGTTATGCTATTGTTTAGGTTAAAAATGCCTTTTTTTTTCTTTTGTTGTTGTGGAGTTAGAACATATTTTATATTCACAGAACCAAAAAAAGAAGATGATAAATCTACTCTGAAATATCAGAAAAGTATATGAACCTGAACATCTTCTAATGGTGACAATGAACTTGATTTCCAATTGCAAAGTTAAAAGGGGGGAAAAAAGGGTGGGATGAGCAACCAAGAAGAAAAAAAGTCCTGTCTCCAAATAAAGTACTGCTTTTATGATAACAAAAGGTTTTCTTCCTGCACAGAGCATCATTTTGTGAGAGTTCATTATTGCTGTATGGCTGTGGCATGTCGCCACATTTTCAAAACTAATTCAAGAACAAAAAATAATCTACACACACTATTCCCTGAAAAACAAAGCTTTAATTTTCTTTGTATTTGCATTGTACTTAAAAAGTGAAAAAAAACCTGCAAGTAGAACTTTGTTGAACTTCGTATTCTGTGTTTCTATTGTCTCTGGGTAAGGAATTTGCATCATCAGAATTTTCAAAAACATTTGTAACATCGCAGCAAATTAGGAACTGCTGGGATCTGAATACTCTTGAAAATATGTCTGTTTTCTTTCTCAAGCCCTAAACCTTTGTTTTCGTTATTTCAAGGGACATTTAAAGTAAGGCCAAGCTGCTATTTTTCAGTTTTCCAACAGCAAACTTAGAAAATTCTTGTGGTGAAATAGTAAGCTAAGTACAGGCTAACCTCATCTATTTAACAAAAGAGATTGTGTACTAGCAGTTTAATTAAACTAAGTAGCTGATTAGCAATTGTATCAAGAACATAGGAGTACCTGCATGGATATGAATGTCTATAAAAATAATCTCTAAATCATGAGAAGCTTTTAACATAATTTGGAAATTGTTTCATGATGACACATAACAAAACAATTTTCCCTATGGTGTTTTTTCTCCAGCTCAAAGCATTGCCTTTCACATAGCACAGGTTTTGTCCATTTTTATGTGACCCATATGCCACCAGGATACAGGAAGTATCATTAGTGATCTCCAGTCAGTGACATTAGGGAAGCTGGTATTAGTGTGTTACCATTGTTTGATCACCTGCTGCTACAACAGTCATGTGGATGAGAAATAAAATTGCCAGAATTTGAACTTTTTTGTGTTGTACAATCTCTGAAAATGTGACCAGAAAAATTATATGCAATTCTGTAATTAATGATAAAAGAATTTGACATTGAAATTATTCCTTGTATTTTGCAGAATTCAATTTTTCAAGGGGTTCCTTGAAACTAGATTTTCTTTTGCTCTTGTTGTTTGTTTGTTTTGTTAGATTGCTTCTTCTTGCTGGTTTGTTGGTTTGTTTTATTTTTTCTTAATGTGTTTGTTTTGGGGTTTTTTTGTTGTTGTTGTTTTTGTTTGTTTTTTTAAATACATTAGCTTGATCTTTATACTGTGCTAATGGTATTCATTTTACTTTTGGTTTAATTTATGAGTTTTTTCATTAAGTTCTGAATTTCCTGCTACACATTATGTGGACTTTAATGGATGTCATTTTCAGTCTAGTTGTGATATGCTTCAGCAGTGCAGGGGTGTGTGTGAAATCCAAAAGCTTGTGTGTTTCCTGGTGTATTCTGCTGCTCTGTTATTAACATTAATATAGTTTTTTACAATCTTATGGCCATTTTTAATATCAGTCTCATATAGTTCTGCTCTGTCTAGAATGTCTTTTTCACTGTCTTTCCTAGAAGACTTTATGCCTACTTTATTCAAGTTGAGCAGGTAACCATTCCTTCTACATTTTCCTTCGTCACCAAGTCTGGAGTTGCCTGATGTTTGAATTGGAAATTACATTCACTTCAGAGCAGTCAACCAGATAAATGTGGAAAGGATCCACCATGGTCTTTGTTATTTCAATACCTTTAACAAAACCAATTTTTTTTATTCAAATTAAGTTCTATAAAGAAAACAATATGTCAGAACAATGTCATAGTTAAGGGGAAGGCCATTCAATTGCTGTAACTTAGATGTTATTAAGATTTTTGTAGCATGTTAAAGCCATTTACAAGACATATGCAAAAATTAAGTCTGCTGTTCTGTAGACATTTTACCACCCACTTATTTCCTTGCTTTCTAATGAAGTTGGTACCAATGACCAAAGTCATTTATAATTTGAAGAAGGTGCTTCTACACCTCAGCTCTTTTAAGTCAATGTGAAATATTATAGCTGCTCCTGTCCATGCACCATTGACCATCCAGTGATAGACGTCTATAAGGAAGGCAGAGAACTTCACTGTCTGATGACCTTTAGCTCTTATTAGGTTGACCAGAAAAGCAGGTTTCTAGCCAGCTTGTACTGTGTCTGCAGAAAAGTAAGCTGTAGCTCTGCAGTTCTCTTTTATGTGTTTAATGTGACCTAATTTAGGGTAAATGCATGAATTATCCCATAGGTGGGACCTTACTCAAGTAGAATTTTATTTACAATGTTTAACCAAGAGGTATATGTTTTACAATGACCACACATACATTTGATTTTGTGTTATAAAATAGCTGGCATTTGAAACTTCCTTTCTGAATGTCACATTCAGCAATTTTTGTGAATTAGCATTATCATATGCTTCATAATTTGCATTTTGCAATTGCCTGCCCTGTTTATTTTATTTTATTTTTTATTTACTCTGGAAAATGAAATGCATATATATTTTGGAAAGATTAGAAAATGTTCTAAAGACATGGCACATTTTTATAATTAAAAGGAAGAAATACGCAAACATTAAAAGACTAACAGCTGCAACAGAATAAGATCAGCAGACTTTTGCTTGAGAAAAAATTCAAAGAGGACAGGAGAGGACTCATCTGGGATTTTACAATGCTTAAAACTAAAAATGAAGCTGAAAAAGATTCTGACAGGAAAGTTTATATGTTGATTTAAGACTATATATATAGGACCTTCCCTTAGAAAGACAGGTACAGTGAGGAGCTAGTGGACTTTTGAGTAGTTGCATAAAGGCTCTTCTGTGACATTTTTTATATTATTGCAGCATAATATATATTTGGCTAAGCAACATATCTTGCTGTAAGTAAAATTTTCAAACCCTTTTATCATCTCCCCTACACCTGATGTGAAAACACAAAAGTTTGATCCTCGGTAGAGCATAACAGCCACTGCTGTGTCTGTAAATTGAGTAGAATCTAAAAATAAAAATAGGGAAACCTTGACTCTTCTGCTTCTCTGGCATTGTATTTTTATGTAGAACATAAGTAAGTAGAATTTTGGAATTTTTAAGACCAGATGTAAAACAGATTGCAGCAATAATATTTTTATATACTGAAACTTTTTTAGAAACCTGATTTGATCTCAGTTCTGCTGCATTACACTTCAGAGTTACAAAATTAACAATTTCCTCAATATTTCATTTAGGGAGTAAAAGCAAAAGAGATGACCAAGCCAGGGTGGAACACGACTGCCAGCAAAGTGTGAGTAGAAATCTATTTCAGTTTCATTTTTGTGTGATACCTATCTATGATGAGGGCCTGCAGTGTATAATAATACATTTGGCTTTGTTAAATACATAAGAAACCCATTTTTAACAGTTCTTTGTTTTCAGTTGCACAAATACAATCTTGTTAAATTCAATGTTTTCTGTGTGAGAGAATACAGTAGAAGATTTTGAATATGAAGTTATTTCTTAAGAATGAAGTCTATTTTCATATTCAAGGTATTTAGGGATTAGTTGCACAAAGACATATAGTCTCTGAATTGAACTCTAAAGCCCTGACTAAATACCCCAATAAATGTTGCCTACAATCTAAAGAGCAACTAAATGTCATAGAAGTCATACATAAGAGACAATTAAGTACATGGGGACAATTCCAAGGTAACCCATAGAAAATGTTGACTGAAGAATGGAGTTCATATCTAGCTATTTGACTCTTCTGTACCAGAGAAAAGATGGAAAGGAGAAAAAAAAAAGCTATTTTAGAGAAAACATATGCTGCTTGTTGCTTTGTTATGCATTTTCAAATGCGTGTCTGACTATTTTCCTGTCAGTGACTCTAAAATAAAAAAAATAGTGTTTTGTGTGGTTTTACTAGAAATATAGCCATTTAATTAAATTTTAACATATTGTGGCCCCTAACTTGAGTATATGGTGCATTAGTTTTCTGTGATGTTGGCATGCTGTGCTGATGGATTTCTTAGTCTAGCAAGTGAGGTAAATGAGGGACTTTCCAGGCAGTTTAATTTTTTCTAGATGTGATGGCATTAACATTCTTTGTTGGAAGACAGATATCAAAACTTGACATTTCATTAAATGTTTGAACTTCTCCTGTAATATGTATTAAGTCTTGTCACCATAGTAATAATTGGCTGTTATACACCACCTTTGTTAGGGAAAATACCACAGTCTTACTCAATGACAGTTGGTCTTTATTATCAAAGAGAAATTATTTAAGAAACTGGAAGTCATAAATAACTTTCATGGCAGTAATTGTTACCATCTTCTGTAATGTTAAAAAATAAATCTAGTCTTAGGCTTGTGGGGTTTTGTGGATTTTTTTGTTTGTTTGTTTTTATTTGATGAGGGCATGTGTCCTTCACTTGAATCATTTCTTTAAATTTGTCAGTGATCAAATTCCTTGTCCCATAGTAGGTACAGTTTTAAATTTTTTGTGCAGGACTGTTCTGTGTCTACTTTGTGTGACCTGATGATGAGGAAGGTAAGTTGCAAACCCCTGGTTTTTTTTTTCCTTTCCAGTTGTGGGTCAATGATTACTATGAACCAGAAGATTTTTGTTTCTTATTAAATGTTTTATTGAAGTGGGGGTTGGTTGGCACACCCATCTTGCATGTTCGTGTCAGGAAAACGTTCCCTGATCATCTGTTGATTGTGCTTATCTGTTAGTATTAGTGAATATGGTTGTCATTTTCTTGATTCTCTACCAAATATACAAAAAGTTCTATCCCTAAGAGTTTGTTTGAAGTGAAAGATGAGAGACAACAGACAAGAAAGGTGTGGAGAGAGAAAGAAACTGTATATTGATATTGGTGTACTGGCATAATAAGCTTTCTAACAGATAGTTTTTTCAGTATTGTCTTTGTACCTTCACTTAATTTTTGGATCTCTTAGCAAAGGATCATTTTTCTAATACATTTTCATTCATTTTAGTGAGGAATTCCTGCAAAGCGTAAAGGTGCCACACTGAGGACAACATTAATATACTTCTGACTTTGCCTTCAAGAGCATCTGTATATTCACACTGGGTTTTTCAGATCTTAATGAAACATAAGTATGATGTGAAGAGTGTCTGAAGACAAAGATGGAGATGTGTATCAAGCCCTGATATTTGTGGCTTAATTCTACAGAATTCACTGTTGCATACTGGAAAATGCAGTTTAATTATTGCACCTATCTAGTAAAAAAAAAAAAAAAAAAAAAGCTATTATAGGAATAAAACATAGGATAATATCCTGGGCAAACATTTGAAGTGTGAGGGGTAGAATGAGAAAGAAAGTGACATCTACAGCATAGCTTTTACCTAGTCTGGATGTGAAGATTAGGAAGTTTTCTATATAGATCCAGCAATGTGGAAAAAGAGGAAGATGAGTCTTTTAGATAGCTGCAATATATTAATTTTAGGACCATATGTACAGTGTTTCTAATCTGCTACTTTTCAGAGGTTTTTCTTGTTTTGCTCTGTTTCATACTCCAAGGACAGAATGTGTGTGGCAAGCAATGCAAGTAAAAGATCTTATGGGTAACACAGATTTTTGTGGCCATGTACAATATGTTGTGATATGGGATTGCTTCTGAAAAGGTAGTGTTATGCAGCATGAAAGACATTCTACATTCTACTGCTCATTAATTCTACTTTACTGCAGTTTGTGACTGCATTGTTTCCTTTTTGGTACTTCAAAAATATTATTGAAAGGAATATTGAAATACTTTAGGTAGATAAGATGCATTTTCAGGCTGTAAAATTACAGAGGTAATAGAAAACATTTAAGTAGGAAGCACTTAATATAAATGACCGTTTATTGTTGGGGGTTTTTTTGTCAGACAGGTAGCTTAATGTATAATTTATGACACTTTTGTCCAGCTAGTTTTGCTGCACAGTTTTGATTTTACAGCTATGGGAGGAAACTTTACTGTCTACTTTTGACTCTTTAGAAACAGTTGGCTTAACATATCCTTAACAAACATAGCTTTTTCATTGATTTCATGGTGGAACAATTCCAGTACTCTTGCTTTCAGGCACTGCATCAAAGGGTGTCCACCTCAAATGCATGATGAACAAACTATCCCTCATCTAGGAAATGTTGATTATTTTGCTGTGTATGTATATGGTGATTATCATGATGAAAACTTAGTTGCATCAACACCAGAATTTACAATATTAACCAAGCCTCTCAAACCACCACCCATTTCAATACTATTCCCCACCTCATCTTTAATATAGTAGTGCACAGGTTACTGGCCTCAGGCTGAAATGTTCCTAATCATTTGTCTGTGTAACCTGCACATTCACTAGTTGTGTTGATTTAACAGGAAATAGAGGTTATCTGGTAAAGCAAAGTGCCAAATCCTGTTTTATTGCTTACCTTTATTACACTCACATTAAAAGAATTCTCTCATCCGTGATAACATGGTGATGTTTACTTTCCAGAAGCAAAATATATGTGCTGTATGGATTTGTTGTGTATAAGAACACACTTTTCCTTTGCTTCCTTCCTGTATCAGTTAATGAGCATGTCTCTCAGCACTCTGTTGCAGCAGTTTGGCAGTGGTAACAGAGGTGCTGCTGGGCTGTGATGCAGCTCAGCAGGGCAGCCTAAGCAAACCATTAATGCAAACCGTGGTGTGATGGGATTCAAGATTAAAAGTTACTTCAATTTTCTAATCACTGGGAGGGCTCCTTCCTGTAGGGCTGTTTGGTGTGGCAAATGGTAACACCAGGAACTGTAAATAATAAGAATATGTTTGATCTGACTGAGAGCTGAACTTTTGCCTTCCTGTTGCAGCACACAAAGCATATTAAAATGCTGAAGATTGTGATTTCCTTAACATGTGTATTTGCAGATACTTTTCAACACAGTGCAAGAATGTGTTATGCAGAGATGACTGGTTGGAGACTGCCTGCCTGGCAAGGTATTTCATCTGTGATGAGTCTTAATCTAGTCATCTTGACTCCAAAGTGAGAAGAAAATTTACTTCAAGGAGCTCAAAAAAATAATCCTCAAATCTTTTTGTATTCTCTGATTTTAATATAATCATTACATTCACACTTTGCTTTCACAAGTCCTTTAAAAGGACTCAGTAATTATTATTGCTGTTCAGACCTATCAAATCCTGAATATGATTTGTGTAATCTACTAAAGTTCTTACTGGTTGTTTTAAAATCCCCATCCTAACACAGCTGACCTGGTTAAAATATGTAATAACTCACATTCTGTGGTTATCCAGGACAGAATTATAATAATGTCTGAGTCTATTAAAGTAAAAGGTGATGCTTTTATTACTTAAAGGTCAGGGAAGTCCCTTACAGTGACATCTGTGTTCCTGTATTGTGTTTTCAATCTTTAGATTTTCATATGGACAGATACTGGCACATTATGTATTGAAATAACAATGAATATTGAGGAAAGAGTATTATAAAATAATTCAGGTTTAACATTTTTATCATGTACTGACTTGCTATCGCCAGCTTTCTGCAATTTGACTGCTTTTTTCCTGTAGCAATGATTACACTATTTCCTAATTTTGTCAGACAGAACAGTAGTAACCTTAGGCAATTATGCTAAAGCAACTTGTCAGCTACTCATTATTTTATTTTTAATGTATTAAGAAATTAAATGCTCCAAGATGCAACACACTAAGGAGCTGAATTCATCCGTGTGCTCGCAGGGTGGCTTCTGAAGATAGGTGGCTGAGCAAGCTCCTCTGCTGCCCTGCAGCAGTCCAGCCCACCCTGCCCATCTCTGCCTCACCCAGGCAAGAGGGAGAGAAGGAGAAAATGTCTCATTTCCTGCAGCAAATTTGTCTCTGTTTCTTTTGGGATTTAACCTCCATGAGAGAGAGGGAATTAAGGAGAAGGGAAGGAAAGTTGTGGTGGCTGATGGCCTGCTCTGAGGAATTTAGTGGGAAATGTGTGTGTTTCTCAGCTCAGATCACCCTCCACGACAGATATGTTACTGACACGGCCAGAATAACTGACCTGCTGGAAGGCTCAGGGAGTCTCTCCTGATCCAGCTGGACCACTGAAACGGTGGCTCCTGTCACCATCCAGACAGCACTTGACCATCCTGCCTTGAGAGGCTTGATTCCCAAAAAAAGCATTACCCTATCATGTTTTCTTTTAACAAACACTCTGTCTGTGCAACACCATGAAATATGCATACACAAGATGACATCATCCCACTATCAAACAGCAAGTCCACTTTGGACATGTTGAGAAGAAGGAGCCAAGGGCCTTTGCAGCTGTGCAGTGCTCTGGAGAGGTGTCTTTGTTACCTCAGACCTTGTTGCTCATGTGAAAGAAAATAGGGCCAGCAGCGTTTAGGTGTGTGAGAGGTTCTTGGCCTTGCTAAGGGCACTGCCTCTCCTCCCTGTGTCTGGGACCTTTGTTCCATGTTGAAGAGCAAAGGATGCCTTTTGCTGGGGTATACTTTATTGACTTAAAAGCCTTGTCCCTGTTCCACAGCACATTGCTTTCAGATTTTACTTTTACTAGGAGAGTATCTTATTATTATCAACAGCCTTTAAAACTGTGCATTTCAGGTAGATTTCCCAGATGTCATTGACGTTGTTCTGCAGCATACTGCATTACACTTTCCAAAACAACATACCACCATCAACAATGAATGTGATAATCTGACCAATTCTAAGAACATAAATATTCCAACCTTTGAAATTCTTTTTAGATAACTAGTCTGTGAAAGTCTGCTGATTTAAAAAAAAAAAAAAGAGATATGTTTCATCCCACTTTATCTCTTGATAGATAACTGACCATTACACCTCCTTGTTCTCTTTCATGATTATTAACAGCTTAGACATATTTCTTGTAATACCTCTCTATAAATAATTCTAGGCTCAGAAGTTTGTTTCTTTTATAAATTAAGCTATCCAAAAGTGATAGCTCATTTCTCCATAACTAGAGTCTGTCCCCTCCAGGGGCAATTTATCTTTGCAGCAGCTAACCCTTAGGCATTATTTATTTCATAAAGTTATATTAATCATCTTTGCCAGTTTCTCACTCGATCTTTCTCTTCCCACAGTCTTCTGCTGCAGTCAGAATACCCACCAAGTTTTCCACATATTTATGCTCTTGGTTTTAGAGGAAGAAGAGTTTTCTGAGACATTTTTTGTTTAAACACCAGTCATCAATGATGGCACACTGAAAACTCAAATCTGACTTTTATTGTGGAGTAGGGGATGGCTGTTTTGTGAGGTCATTCTGTACAACAGGTGTAGATACACAGTCATTATGGATTATCCTCTGGGAAAGACAGGTGCAAAGAATGAAAATTAATGTAAAGTAAGACGGCAAGAACGAGCTTCAGGTGTTTTTGAGGTTTTTCTTGCACTGGCTAGAAGGGAAGGAGTTAGCTTGGTAAGAATACCTCTCCAGGCCTCTGCTGTCCCAAATGTTAAGTCTCTGTGATTAGTGTAAGAGAGACCTGCGTTTCGGAAACACCCCCTTCCATCCTCATCCGCTGTTGAAAGCCTGGCTGTGGTTGCTCAGTTAACTGAGCTGGATGGATGCGGTGAGGGCAGATGGACAGAGCTGCCACCCTCTGCTTTGCCAGAGCTCCAAAACAGCTCCGTGCAGGGATGAGAAACTCATGGTAAGGGTGGGATTACACACATTGCAGAGCTCACGTTCTGGGTGAGGAGACACCAGGCTGCCATACCCATACACTTAAGGGAGGTGTTTGGGGCTCTTTCAACACCAAACAGTTAAGATATGCCTTAGAGAATTTAGTGCTGTCCTTGTAGCTATAATTCACACTGACAGAACAACTGCAGTTCGTGTGCTCAATGGAAGTCCTTTACAGACTATTTTAAACATTATTGAGCTAGGTGTTGCTGGCAGTTGCATTATTTCTTTAATATTGATTAAGAAATTTAATCAAATGGATTTTTTTATGACTTCGAACAGTCTAAATAATTCATAAGATGTATTTTTAATGTGCCATTGCAACAAATCTGTGTTCTATTGTGTTACAACTATAAAAGAGTATTTTTATTGCTGTGTACATTGTAGAAGAAAAGAGTGCATGAAAATTTACACAAGTGTTTGTGAATTTTTTTTTTTGCATTTCATGTATTACTTCATCATTTTTTTATTCCAATTGCAGGGACATGTAGATTATCAGAATATAAGTGTTTCTCGAGGAGTCCAAATGCAGGTGAGGAGGCATTTATTTTGCTGTTTGTCTGATGATGAAATAGACTATGGATCAACATCTCAGAATAGCTCTTCATTTTTTCTTTTGTCATGCTAATTGTTATGGTTTCTGACTCCCTAGGAAATGAATGGTAGAAATGCCACTGCTCTGAAATGAATCCACGCTGAAATTAGTATTCTGCTGCTGTGTCTGTTTAAACAGACCAAACATTATTTGTGCACTGGTTTTGGAGAAGCTGAAAGTGCTGGTTTTGTCTGATAGAATAGTCACTTAGGAAGAGAGATTGGTATACCCTACCCAATTTGCAGAGCTAGGCATTACCTTGTGTCTTCAGGCTTCGAAAGGGTAATGACAAAGAAGTGCTTATAAATCTTGAGTTAATTTAGGATATTTAGTCTTCTGTCTCTAAGATGGATATACTTTGGCACTTTAATTAACTGCTTGTTAATTCTAGACTTGCATGTTGTTCTGTGCAGAGACTTTAAATAAGATATGCCTATACTAAGACTATATTAAAGGGCATATTTTAGTGGTAAATAGATTCCAACTTTATGTTTTATGCATCCCATATATCATGTGGCTTGTGATTCAAAACACACAAGGCATGTTTCCAGGGTTTCATGTACTGTAAATAAATGTAAAACAAGCTCCTTGCACAAAAGTGCTACAAAGTAATCAGCATCAGGAAAGCTAAGAAGCTAAATGATACTTGGAATACTGTAATTAATATTAATCTCTTGCATGCCAGAGCAAGTGATTAAACTACTCCACCTATTTTGCTTGATATGCAAATCCGGCTGAATGGCAAAATCAGATGACAAACACACTACTAAAGATGCCACTGGTTGAATTTTAAATATTTAGCAAGGGAGTAAGAATTTAAGAGAGTGTGCACATTTAAAGAATTTCGTCCCCTTAAGACCTGTCTGTGCCCTGTTTTCATTTATAATAGGAAAGGACAGGGATTATATATTTTTTTTTGTGAATTCATCCAGGTAGAAATTTAACTTTCAGTATTCTCTTTGCCAGCATGTTTTTACTCAGATTCAGAAAACCAACACACAAAGCTCCTGTTAAACAAGGCTGGACACTTACCTAAGTGACTGCTAAGAACTATACGTTCCAGGCTTCTGCTTGCTCTCAGAGTGCCTCCAAAATGCTGTACTGTTTGTTGTACTGTATTGTACTGTTGCAAAGGCTGCTCTCCTGATCTGACTGTTGTCCGCTTTTCCCCTTTCCCTTCTGACAAGCTCCATTTTATTTCTTTTTAATCAGTACATTCAGAAAGTCAGGCCACAATTTAATTTGCTGTTTGCTAAGATGTTAATTCTCTGGATATTCAGATTGTAGTAGAATTATCTCAAAATCACTTTTTTTTTTTAAGTCAGTTACTCTGCTTCCATGTTTGAACTCAAGACTGACACCTTAATCCAGGTCTTTCTGGATCAAGACTCTGTAAGATACATCTCCTTCCTCTGCTTTTGAGTTTCTGGTTTAAAATACAAAATCATCCGAGACAAAGATGAGATCACTTTAACCACTGCAGTCCTGATTCAAACCCTGGTCAAAAGGCACATATTTCTGAAATAGTAGTTTTTTCTTACTTTGAGAGTGGCACATAAATAAAATGCATTTTAGTAAGAAGTGTTCCACAGCAAACCTGGCAATTGAATCCCCATGTTCGGGAGGGGTCTGGTTCAAGCCAGATGAACTGACACATTAAGAATGCACACTTCGAAACCAGGAAGAATGGAATGTACCAACTGAACAATGTGTGTTCTTGGGTTTGGGTTTTTTTCCTCCTGTAAATCTGCCTGGCATACAGGTCTCCCAACAGTTTATGGAAAATCAGTGATGACTGAATTCTAGTTAGGAATCTAGCTGCCTCACCAGTGAGAGTGACGATGTATGTTCTGCACACGTTTTATAGTAATCCTTTCATTTTTTTCTTCATATCATTCTGTTGCATATTTTTAGACAAGTGACATTCCTAACAAAATCCTTGTGGAAGGCAAACTCCTTCTATCATCCTGACCAAGTTTTCTTTTCTGCTCTTGAAAAATACTGGCCAGGATTACACTTTGCCTTATCTATCTAGCTTCCTGAGCAATAACCTTTGCCATCTGGCTATAGAATTTATCCATCATATTTCAATAATTATATGAGGGTTTTACCATTATTCTGGTCTCATTAACACTTAAATTAGTCAATGCAATTAATATTTTTTTCCATTAATGTTCAAGGGAGTTTCTTTATTTCTTAAAAAAGTTTTTAACCTCAAATCTTTATTCTAAATATGCTAAAAGAAATATTTATAAGACATTCTAATTGTTAATATCTATTTGGTTATTATATTAAAATTTTTGTTTCTCTCTGATGTTCAGGTTTCTTCGTGGTTGATAAATGGGATTATCCCCATACTTTGGAAGTAATTCCCATTTTAAAAGCAACCTACTGTCCTCCAAAAGCTTGACTGATGGATAACTCTAATTCTTTATCTCTTGCCATTTTTCTTTGCTATTAGTAAGCTACAGATTTTTTTTGTCCTCAAACAAAAAGCTTTGTACAGGGCCTTCCATGGCAGTTTGGTTTTTGTGGTTTTATTTTTGTTTTGCTTTCTTTTTTTTTTGTTGTTGTTAATTTTATTGCTTTGGGGGTTTTTGTGTGTCTGTTTCATTCATTTCTTTGTGCTTATCTTCATTTGTCTATCTGACTGTGCATTCAGCTGTCCAAGTTTCTGTAAGACTGATTTTCCTGAAAATCTTTCTGCAAAATATGTCAAATATTTCCTTCCCTCTGATTATCCCTGAGATATTCCTTCTTTGCTAGTGTCATTCACATCAATTTTCCTCCTTTTATTTTTTCTTATTTGAGAGTCTTAGCATTATTGAAATTTTAGTTTTATTGTCTTATTTCTATCTTTGAACATAACGATTGAAAATATTTGTTGTTGATGAGAGTATTGAATTTTCCACAGACATAAAGGAAAAGCCCTTTTCCTTTGCTGTGCAAAATGATAGATGGTAGATGCATATGTCAACCTTTTTATCTGGGAAGCATTTAATTTGGTATGGGTATATGAACTTTGCTTAAGGAAGAAAATGTGTGCATTGGATATACCTTAACATCACTCCTATTTGCTTTTTAGAGGTTGTTCTTAAAGAGAATTATTCTGAAAGGATGGGAATGAAAGGACAAGAAGTAGAGATTACATTTAGCTTTGTGTTAGCTTATGTATTTGTTTTTATAGGTTCTTATGTATGTATTTGTAATTGCTACACATAGGGATATAATACCTGAGGTACAGGTTTTTAGCCCTTTTAAAATAAATATTTATTTCAAAATCCTTACTCTTGGCATACAAAGGAGAAAATCATACTCCCATAAAGATATCTTCTACATTGTATTGATACAACTGCATTTGCAGTAAGGGCTTTTATTATTTCATCAGCCTTGAGTAAGAAATAAAATCACAAATGGAATTTTAAATTCCTAAAACAAAATTAAGTCTGAGAGGCTGATCCCATAAAACTTCCTACTTAAAATTTAAAAGGCAACTCCCTTTAAACTGTCCCTTTAAAGTTGATGTTTTCCAATATTTTTTTCAATATTACTTAGCAATCAATAGAGTAATATAACAGTTTGATTCTGTCTTGAGAAAATTCTTCCTGGGGAAATTTTATTTGGTGTAATGCACTTATGATATTTGGACAAGAATAACAGGAAGAGTTTAATTTTCATATCCGAACTAAGGCTGGATTTTATGTGTTCATTTATTTTATTATTTAATAATCCCTTTTGGTTTTTGCCAAGACCTAAGATATTAACTGACCATCTGTCTATTTTACTACAAGGCAGTATCTGCTACTCATTATTGGCAGTTAATTTTGTGGCAAAAATTCAGAGAATGTGGTCTGGTGGTGTGATTTGATGACATTCACAGAAATCTAGCAAATCCAGAGAATTCAAGGATCCTCTGCAGAAGAAGAATGTCATGCGAAATGTTCATAAGAGCCACTCTTTAAATATATGGCAATGATATGCTTTGGCGTCACACCACTTGTCCAGATTTACTCTGTATAGTTCAAACTTCTATTAGATGTTTCCAAAAAGAAGGTGTAGCTTCATTGGGCACAAGTTTAGAATATTTATGCCTGTGTGAGTAATCTTGTGTCTGTATGGTGCATTAAGAATACAAAGAGATTCGACTCCCATGTATTACATATTGTAGACTTATATCCATTTTTATATTATGTCATAAAGTCATAAATATGTCATAAAATATGGCATAAAAGTGTGCATAGAAGCAAAAGGATAACTGAAGATAATCAGCTGTTGTCTGTTTAACTTCTCAAAACTGACAAGGTATTTAAATCCTTCAGTTTCCCTGCAAGGTTTCCTGAATGCTTATAGATGAAAAAACATTTCCATTCCAACAGAATCCACCATTTAAATTTTAATACTTTGGGGGGGGGTGTGACTTTTTCAGATCTGATTTTTCTCATTTCACTTTTGTTTGTGTACTTACATGAGCTGTAGATGTCCTTATTGGGGCAATTTTCATCCTAATTCTCATTCAGTTAAGATTATGATCTTATGTTCAACAAAGTTCTTCACAAACCTGCTGCCAGTAATTGATGCTTGATCCTTCTTTTATGTGTTAGTTTTCCAACCTTTTTTGCCATTATTTTGGAGTTTGAAATTTGAAGTGAGCTCAGTGCCAGTGGCATAGCACCTGCACTTCTTGCTTGACACAAATATTTCTCCAATGCATGATTCTCCTCCAAGGAAATGAGTAAGTGTTGCCACTGCTGCTCCTTTGTGTTAGGCAGCGTGCCACACTGTAGTAATTGGAGCTGCCTATTTCTAATGAAACAGCAGCTTTGGAGCATCTGAAGCTGTGTTTGCTGCGGATTGGGGGCAATCTGCAGCAATGGTTATATTTAAGCATAGCTGTGTTAACTTTAAATATAATAACAGTGTCTAGAAGCAACTGTGTAGCTTCACGTAATCTGCTTTTCTCTGTGGGAGACTCTTATTTTCTGAAGAAGACACTGTAATAATTGCTGCTTACTGAGTAGTTCATTCTCCTAAGGCACAGAGATATTCTCTCAATTTCTTGTGTGGTTGTTCTTGGAGCTGGCACTCTTTCCCAGACTATGAACCCGTTAGCACTGATATCCAAAGCTGCCCTGTTTATACTGCTTTTTCATAGTACACTCAGGCTAGACTCAGAGAGCTGGGGTAGGTGCTTTGAACTGGCAGAATAGCAGGGGTATCTTAAAACTGCAAGTTTAGGCAAAGAATTTCCCCATGGGGTGATTACTGTGCATTGGCAGTGAGTTGTGATGTGATAGCTTCATGCTTTACTTATATTCATCTTAGACTTTTATTGTTTTCCTGTGCATAAAAGAGAATCAGAAACACTGAGTACCTTTTCTGTAGCACTTGGACAGTTACCTGAGCCTTTCTGTACATACTGCAGAAGAACACCACAGAAAATGTGCAAAAGTAGTACATGCTAAAGTAGTCATGTTTCCTATTGGGTGGGCTGTGTAGACATAAAGGCTTGCTCAGGAATCTCTGCCATGTTTCTGAGTTATCTTGTATGCATAGTCCAGTGTCTTGGTTTGTCTGAAAGCTATAAAACATCTCAGTTTTGTCAATAATGTATCTTCCTAGTTATACATAAAAGCTTTTTTTACAAAGCTTATTGGCAGCAGAAAGGATTGGTATGGAAGTAAAGTTTATTCCAAACTTCATTATATAACTGTGTAAAAATTAAAAATCAAAACATATCATCAGAAAAGCAAATATAATTAGGATATTAAATTAAAAGATTTACGTGTTCCTGATAGAAAAGTATCTGTTCTGCTTTCATTATATCATAGTATACTAATGTTGATATTGAAAGTGAAACTAAGCTTCTGCAATGCACATTTTATCAGCTGAAAATTTTTCTGCATTTGAGCAGTTCATTAAATAGTACATCAAACTTCCAAAAACTTTATGCATGTGAGTGCTTTCAATGTCCTTCCATATGAAAAAAAAAGAAGAAAGGCTGTGTAAGATTGCAGAAACTTAGTTTCACTTTCAATATTTAGTGCTACAGCACTTCTGAAAAGTTTTCACATAGAAATAACAAGATGGAGGGATGCTATTTATCAAATGCAGTTTATTACTGCTGCTTAAATAAATATATATTTTAATCAAAAGTTAATATTTAAATTCAATATTAATAATTTAATTCAAGACTGGTGATTCAATCAAATGAAAGAACAGCAAAGCAATTATCCCTCCCCTAATCAAGTTGAACTTTTCAGAGGTGTCACAGGAGTATGAAATACTTTCTTTTCACTGCCATTATAATGACGCTTTGCAGGTGTCCTTAGACTCTAATCATCTACAACTTTCACATATGCTGCACACTGGGAACAGTCCCTTTGAAGTTAATTTGGCTTCACCTGTTTACTCCAGCAGAGAGTGAAACCCTGTTTACTGAGTTTTAAATTAAATATAAACACATTAAAATATAAAACTGTACTTTCACTCCTGGTAGTTCTATTATGCATGTTGTAGGCTATCTCAATTAAAACACATCCAATTAGTTGTATTTAAAGATGAAATCACCCTCTGAGGCATTTGGTGTAGAAATGGATTAAAACCTAATTAAATGTAAGACTCTGGAGACCTAAATGACTTCCCCTCCCCCTAAAATCAGATATATGTCTAAATAAGAAGGAGATCTGAAGGTTAGTGATAACATCAGGGTTATTGGCTTTTATTTACTCTCAGATCATCTGCCATGGACTAGCCTGTTCCACCATACTAAATGCTACCTTTTTTTTAGCTTTTTAGGGTGAAATACGACTTCAGGTGCTCCCAGCACTTTTATTGTTTTTAAGGTTAAATAACATGCATTTTGACCAGCTCTTTCCTAAGTAAGGCAAGAAAACTACAGTGGAAATTTTCAAGAGGAGTGGAATGTAAGCCAAAGCTACCCAGCACAACCCCATGAATGAGTGAAATGAAAGCATCAGAACAATCAGAAAAAGGAATTTCATTTTCTCATGTGTGATTGTGAATGTCTATTTGAGGGTCAACAAAATTTGAACTGATTGAATGACTTCGCAGAGAAAACTTCATTACTTTGACAACTGGGTTAAAATTAAATTGGACAAAAATTAAATCTATATTATGTACTGGTCCAGATCATATAAGACTTCAGTGGGAGAGAACTCAGTAGGAACTGGCCATTCAGTTTTACCCAGAGCTTAACTCAAAGGCACCTTAATTTATATAACTTCTACTGCTGGAAGGTGGCCCACATTTATTAAGGGTCACCAATGTGTTTATACCTGGAGCATATGAATTGGTATAATCAGAATTAAAAAGACTGAAATACATTTGAGGTGGTAATAAAAAATTAATTTCATGCAGTGAAGCATAGTGCATAATATAAAAGCAAGTTATTACTCAGTTGAAAGTGGCAAAACCTGAAATTACTTTCAAAATGAAGTGTAGAGTTTCCATGTGTTGGATACTGGCAGCAGATGTCGGAGAGGGGCACAGGCAGAAGGGGGAGTAGCTGTCATTGGATCCCCCAAAACTGCAGCTGGAGGTAGCTAGATCCAAACTCATGTTGAGCTTGGAGGAATTTGATTATTGCTGTACTTGGAAAGCAGATAGTGAATTAAGGAATCACCACCAATATACATCCAAGGGAGTAAGTTGTGAATTTCAGTGTCCATATACATTTTAGTCTGAAATAAAATATATGTACATAAATTATACTGGACATTGTGGCAGCACTTCAGTAATTTCTTTTTGCAATGGAGTAAATACTTTAATTACATTTTAAACAGTACTTGAAGTGTCTCTTTGATCCCTGTAAGTCCCATCAGAGTTTGTTTATTTGTGTCATAGCAATGCCAGCACTTCCACTGTGGTGTAATCCCTAATTTAAAATCATGAGAAGACTATGGTCTAACCATCATAGAGAATCTGTAAAGGACAGCAAAATTGGAAAGTTCTGCATTTGGTTGATAAACCAAAAGGAGAAAGTGAATCCCCAGGTTGCAATCACCTTTAGTGACAGCAGTGTTCCTGATGGTGGCCTTGTCTGGCAATGGAATCCTGAGTGTTTAAATTGCTCATGAAACAAATACATTTAAATTTCATTCCTGTACAAAATCTCTCTAAAACTATTAATTGTTTTGTTACAACGTATATTCCTATTGCAAAACTTTTTTGGTTCATTTGTTTCTTTGGGTTTTTTTTTTTGTTTGTTTGTTTAGCTCTTTCTAGCTTAAGTTCTTTACTCTTTTACTTCTAAGGCACTTGCAGTGATTCCAGTGAGGTTTGCAAACCATGACCTTTTAGTCTGGAGGGAGCAGTGATTGATAGACCAGCACCCTAATATTGATGCTGAGGAGAGGAGAGGGTATTTCTGTTAAGCTAAGTAACATTTGGAAATGCAGGTGGGAACATGCTTTGGAAGGAATGCATTCTCGTGAGAAGACTCTGCTGGCATAGCCCTGACATGCAGCAAGACAGTGGGAGGTGAACTGAATGCAGAGGCTTTCCTGTGAGTCTCTTGACAGTTCTGTCAAGCATACCTGAGAAGTATCACTAAATTGGAATTGAGTAGGGACACCTTTTCACTGATACTGCCTGAATGTTTAAGAGTCTAATTCCTGGGTATTGTTGTCTTCTCCTTTCCTTATCTCTCCAAACGCTTTAGAAGGTTTGCAGATTCTGTAATCGTGCATGCAACCTTGAACAGCACCAGCAATGGACAAAAAATCATGACAGAAAATCTTTTTCCCTTTACATGGGAGAGTCTTTTCCTGAAAATTTGCTCGGTGACCCTAAGGAGTGCAGTGCCACATGACGGAAGTTAATGCTTGATAAAGTTATCTTTAATAGATCAGAGTATGTTATATCATGGACTTTTATGCCGTGTCAGATCTCTCTTAACATTCACCTGTTTAGTATTCTGAAATTGTTATATATAGACATCTGCACAGGTATTCGCATATGTTGATGCTAACCTAAGAACTGACAAGATGTTCAGACTATGCTTTGGGCTATAATGTAGGGTCTTAAGGTATAAAATAAAGACATTAAAGACAGATTATTGTTCTTGATGTGATTAAAAGTGATTGCCATTGTTACTATAGTGTGGGTTTTAATCTTTTATATAATACTTTAAGGCAATCTGTTGAATAGAAACCATAACACTATTAATTTAGTGTAGCATTAAGCCTCAGGAGTAAATGCTAAATAACATTTAGTAATGGGTTTTATAACAAATTTATGGAGATCCTTATGTGTGCTTTTCATTCTTTTTCAATGCTAATGTTGTTATACATTATCACTCAGATGTTCCTCCTCATGATACAATAGCTATGGTAGTCTGCATATACAGACTCCAAATAACTTAATCTAATGCTTGTTGAAGACAATAGAAAGATTTCATGGGTGTCCTATACGATCCTCTACAGCAGCAGCTTAAAATACAGACACTGTTTTCCACGTTCTTGAACATGAATTAACATTTTATATCCATTCTATCACTCCACAGAGTGAAAAAGGCAAAGATTTGTCAATATGCCTAAAGCAAGGTTTGGACTGGGTGTAAGGAGCAGAAGGTGATGTATTCCAGTGATATTTTAAGTTCACTGGGCAAGTGGCCATAGATCATTGTTCCATAAGGCAGGAAGAAAGACAATGTAATAAAAGGCCTGATCAATGCTCTTGAAAGCAGTGGTTTCAGGCTCAAGGGTTTTTTGGTTTTTTTTTCATTCTCTCATAGCTGACTGAAAGGTATTTCTGGCTTCACTAGCCATGAATGCATATTCCCAGAAATGATGGAGCAAGTGGGTATTCAAGCTTCCACTCTGCAAATGGTTCTGGTGGCAAATTTTTACACAATGTTCTCAAGTCTGAGAAATCAGGAATGAAAATGTAAAAGGTTTTGTTTCCAAATGTCTGCAAGCACCACCAGTGATTACAAAATTAAAAATAAAAAAACCCGGATAATACTTCAAGTTAAAAGACAGGGCTAAATGCTGATAAGAGGGAATTTTCAATTGGAAGTTCAGTCAATTAATTATTTAACTTGACAAAGCATTTAGTAAAATAGGAAATTTTCTGCATTAGACAACCTTGTAGGCCACCCTCATGAGATTTCTATGAGGTCTTACAGATTGCTTTGTTTTGGTCTGCTAAGAAATAAGATTTACAATTCTTAGGGAATTTTTTTTGGAAAACTGTAAGTCAAATGTCTGTTTAATACATATGTCTTTGAGACCTTAATGATAATGCATCACCTTAATGTGATGCAGCAGTGTGTTGTATGGTATCAATAGTACTTCTCATTAGAGTGTTATTTTGTATTAACTTTGTATTAATTTTGTATTTTGTATTTTTTATTAACTTTTCATTTCCCCTGTCTGAAGAGCCTTGTCTTTTCCTGTAAGTTAGCAGAATTTGTTGTTGCCTATACTTAAATATAACCTTTCAGATTATTATTTTGATGCCTGTGACAATAAAAGTGAGGTGCAATTACATTTATATTCATTTGAATTTTATTTATCTTCCCATGAAAATGTCACTATGCTATCCTATGTGGTGAAGTCTTTAAAATTAAATAATTTTTGCTGATGAAAGCAGAAAAGGATGAAAACTGAAATAACTTTTTACATTCTGCAGGATCAATGCCAAGTGCACATCTAAGGTAGATCAGACTTTTATATTTCCTTTATGGCTAGATCATCCACTTCACTGGTTTGCTGTCTTATAAGTTTCTCAATCAGCAAATATCAGATTTTTAATGGATTTTTCATTTTTCACGAGTGTAGTTCACTAACTGCACTATAAATATGCAGATATTTATTGCATCAGTTGTATTGGTTCATGAAAATATCAATTCCTGTGCAGATTATAAGGATTTTCTAAATAACCAAAAAGTTTCAACTTTGCTGAACTATGAAATAATATTAGGTACCTACATTTTTGTCTGGGAAGGAGAGCTTTCTTGTAACTTTTCTGCTACGTCGCAACTCTGAAATAGTAATTGATTTAGCAAAATGAAGTTGCACATTTACTTCCTGAAGCTATTCTGTATCATCTGTCCAAAATGAAGGCGATATGAGGGGAAAAAGGTGCATTTCTTAATGTGTGTGGCACAGCAATCCATTTTCATGAACAAGTACATAGTACATAAGCATTGTGTCCAGCTCCACCCCCCCCACCCTCCCCCCACATTGTGGTTCTCACAAAGTTTATAAATGGAAAGAAAGGCTTTTGCTTCATTCAGTCCATCATCCCTGACAGTTCACATTTATTTTCTGAAGTCTAGTTTCTATTGTTGAATTTTGTTTAGCACTAAAACATCTGTACTGTGCTGAGGTGTGTCCTCCTCCACTCGCTGCCTGGAGCATTGTGAGAGCAGCTTCCTCAGCCCTCACAGTCTCTCTCCTGCCATCACTGCAGTGTTTGTGGCATCTGCAAACATATTTTTCAGCTCTGGGGTAGTAAATTAGTGTGCTCTGTGTGGAAACAAAACCAAACCAACAACAACAGGAGTGAATTAAGGATTACTGCACTGTCAGTGTTGCCCACAGGAGAAACTGTGATTGGTAGTAGATGCCTCTTCTTATTTGTGATTGTTCGTCAGTGTCTGTAAATGTCACCACTTGAAGACTGAGATGCCCATTGCCATGAGCAAGACCACTTAGCAGGTGTTTGCAGCAACTATAAAGTTATATCTGAATATACCTTACGTTCAGTGTAGTTTTTCAGAATAAGAGCAGACAGTAGAAGTTCAATGTAAAACACGGAATTAGACTTGGCTCAGTAACCAGAACTATGGACTTTCTCTCTCAGTTGAAGGGTCAATTGCTAACAGAGAGAGAGCGATGCTCCTGCTCTTTGCTCCAGCAAATCTGGAATATGTTAATGCATCACTGTTCCAACGCGAGGGTTGAAGAATGCCTCCATCCAAGATAGAACCCACACATGTGTGCCCTGTTGCCAGCCAGTAAGTTTGATTCCAACCCTGAGGGCCTTCCAGCTGGCCTGGCGCCTTTGGTTCGAAATAAATGGGCAATGGCCAAATGGCTGTGAATGATGAGAGTTGGAGACTCACCTCCTCGGGAATGAAGAGGGTACAGTTGGAGGTACATCCACACCTATTTGTGCACGTGGTTTGTTTTTTATGGTCGGTCGCTGCCAGATCTGTAAATTCTATAAAGGAGTGTTACATGATTGAGACTCAGCTCATGTGGCTGAAGAGGTGGAAAAGCTTTCCTGTCAGTGGGGAGAGAAAAGGGAAAATTTGAGTCTTGGTACAAGAATGAGAGTGGTGTCTCAGAAGTACAGGGACAAAGTGTAAGCAAGCGAATGCTGTAATCTCTCTGAGTTTAACTATAACTACAAAACACTATAAAATAGTGTGTTTACTTTTTCTCTTTTTCTGCAGCAAGATTAATGGGAAAAGTTTAAGCATTTCTAAATCACATTACTTGCCTCAGGAAACTGAAATGGTAATAGCGTGTCTTTTCACAGTTATTTCAAATTGCTCATGTATATGTTAGCTGATGTTGGCATAAGTAAATTGTTTCTCTGTGGTGTTTTGTCTTCTTGATTCTTTGGAATTCAGATTAATTCTCAAATTGTCTATCTTATACAGGCACATATATCAGTATGAAACTATTCACACTCATTTTCTCCTTGTCTCCCTGACACACTTCCATGTGTGAAATCACATTCAACTAATATATTCAGATAATATCATGTACCCTGAAGCTGTATTGATTATATTATCAATTTTGTACTGTGATTTAGACTAAGGCTTAGTTTTTGAATGTCTTTTTACATCCATCCATCGGGGATAATGTCATACAACAAGGATATGCTGTCTCATTTAGCAGAGATATTTTAACAGACTGGAACTGTTAAGACATTTACATGACCTAATTATTTTACTGCTGTTCATTCTGCCTTTTCTTCCTCTTAGCCTCTGCCTGTTTTTCTTGGGTTTGCCTTTGCTAAGTGCTTCAATAAAATACTCATTTATGTTATTCTATTGCCACTGAACTTGGTGTTTATCTGCTAAGACATGTCCAATGAAAGAGCTGTTCCCTTCCATTTTCATAGATGTCAAGAAGTGATGTGTAAATGGTAGTGATTCCTACTTTCTCAGGCTGTGTACACTTACTGTGTATATAACTGACTAAACCTGTATCATCAGCTTGATATATTTCTTAACTGTGTTGTATTTTCTTGGGATTGGAGTCAAGTTAAGGTTTACAGTAAGCATACACAGGGCCCAATTACCCAAAAGGCTTAACATTGTCTGATTTCTTAAGTCAACATTTATTTCTGAAGTCGGTTGTTTTCCCAGACTTTTTTTAATCTCTTGAACCACTGGAAGTCTCATGATATACCAAATCTCCTTTTCACTTTCATACCACTCCTTTATTCTGGAATTTCCCTTTGGGATGTATGAAATGAAACTTTGGTTATAATATCATGCATACTCATGAAAATCATGACTGCTGAAAAGTATGAAGTGAGAATATTTCAGAGCTGAAGTAGCAAGATTTGAAGCTTCAAAGAAAGAAGAAAGAATAGAGAGGGTCAGTAACTGGAACAAGCTTAAATTATGTATATCAGAAGTAGAAGCAAAACTTCAGAAACAATTCTCCCTGAGACACGCTGTAGATTGGAGCAGATAAGTGTTTAGAAAGGATGAAGTGTCCATGGTCTCCCTAAAACAACAGGAGAAATAAAGCAGTGGGGGGATATGGGACTTGATGTGCACTCCTGCAGGCTGCTTTGCACCTTGCCTAATTCAAGGAATGCATTATCCCTCAAATCCCAGCTAGCAGCTGACAACCAGTGGGTACCAGTTAATGCTGCATGAGCACAGAGAGGGTGCTAATCTGACCCCTGAAACTTGTATCAACTGCAGCCCATAAGAAGGTTTTCCTTTCTTCTATAATTAATAGATGTGAACACTGAGTGACACAGCAAAGAAATACGCCTTTCCTTTCTGAAATCAACAAATCTGTTGTATGGCAATTACAGTAACACGACTAAGCTTTTTACCTGTTTAAAATGTTCTCTGAAGTGATGTTCTTTGAATTGTGGGAATCGGGAGCTATGGGATTAATAGCCATTTTTGTTATTTAACCAATTAGTATTGTTTTGAAGAGCTCGAGGAGACATTGCCAGGTTTGATTTTGAAAAATTTTTGCCCATGACAATCTCAAACTAAGGAGGCGTTTTTATGTAGTATTGAGGAGCTGTCCTTTTTACTGCATGTTCAATTTTTAGAGGACATGCTGAAAAAGAAAAAAAAAAGAATGGGATCTTTCCTTCAAAGAAGTCTTGTGGTTTTGATGTTGTAATTCTCAGAAACAACATGTAACAACTCTTTTCACAGCTTGGGTCATGCTGTAGTTCATGTTTGCATTTCTCAGTATGTATTGCCAAACATTTCAGGCCGTTCGTTTACTGTGAAATGTACCACAGTTTTTCATGTGAAAATACTAATCAAATCTCAAGTCTATGTTCCTTATCATATTAATATAAAAAAAGCATGCCATTTTATCTCCAGAAAAATTTTTCAGTAAATGTGTTTTTTATGTAATTTCTACTACTTTTTTGTGGCAAGGAAAGCTTGTCTTCGTTTTTGCTCACTATAATTACCAGCTACAGTTTTCACAGTATCCAGTCTGCTAATTAATGATGATACTGAAAGATGGGCATCTGATAACGAAAACTAATTTGCATAAGCTGCTGCTGGAATGAAAGAGCATCTTCCCTTGCAAATCCACTATAAATGAGCATAAACTAAGAGATTACATTTAGATCTTGAAAGCCACCTGAGGGATTCATGGCTTTGAAAATCCCAGTCATAATGTGTACTGCTGTAGATGAGAGAAAAACAATTCAAATGCATAACAGCATGGGGAGAAAAAATTAACATGTATAAATAATTTAGAAATGAGGCTGTTCTTTGGAGGACTAGCTATGTGAGCTTCATCATAATAGCTGTTCCCTTGAACATTACTGGTAGCTGCTGCATTGCAGTAACAATTCATCCGGACCCAAGGAATGCCTCTATACTCTGATTTGCAGGCATGTCCTTCAGTAACATAAGAACACCATCACCTAGGGAGGTGGAACAATGCGACTGCCTGTGGTGAGAAAAATATTTCTGTCTTCATTTCAGTCCCTACAGAGAGAACATTTGGGAATCTGAAAGGGTCAGGAATGATAAATAGGAAATTTTCATCAGGGTTGTGGTTTAGAGTATACTCAGAAAAAGCGGTTGTTGTTGTTGAAGGCTTTCCAAATTGCATTGGATGTCTTTGTAATGTTCTTAAATAAAGGCAAATGAGATATTATTCAAATACTCAGTCTTACTTTATGCTTATATTTAGTATAGCAGAATAAAATAAGACCTGTGAGACAGGAAAATAATTCTGTGGAGTTTTCTCCTACCCACTAAGAAACAAAAATGACAGTTATAGACTTTGTTGTAGTTTAGACAATCCACTTCCCAACTTTTAATGAAGGGTAGTACCTTCCTTCATTACCTTTCTACAGTAGTGGATAAGAAGCAAATATTTGACAACTGCTTATGTACCCGAATTTAGAGTTGAATGACACATTCTCAGTAAACCGGCATTTAATTTAATCTGTTGTCATTCATTTAGTCTTTTTAAAATTATTTAAAAGTACTTCAACCCTGTCTCCCAAGAAATCTGATTATAAGAAGCTGATGAAACTTTTCCCCGGATGCTTTTTTTTCCAGAAAGATTTCACATTGCTTTCAGTTCTAAATGATTTGTTTCTGCATGACTGTTTAACATTATTTAGTATGTGTTAACAGATTATGAGTGCAAAACTCACTGTATATTGTTGGGAACACTTAAGTTCTTCGGTAGGTCTTTTTTTGTTGCTTCCTAAAAGGCGCTGGCAGATGTTATGTTACATACATGATGATATCTGTTACCTCTGTTTGGCAACCACTGTGAGTTTCTTCAGTTACAGACTGAAGGAGACTGAAGGAGGCTGATTTTTTATCTTCTCTTTTGAAGTTTGTTTTTTTTCTCCACATTTTGTCAAGTAGCAGGTGGAGGAAAGGTGGGACAAAATGTCAGCTAGTGAGGAAAACTGGGTAAAAGCATGACATGGTATTGCCTTCTCATCCATTCTTCTCAGGACCTGTCAAGCATCATGCAAAACAGATGGCAGAGGCAGCACTGTTCCACAGGAGAGCTTTTGATCTTTGGTGCTGACTTTCATAGCAAAATTGTCCAATCACCTTCTGAGCAGGCAAAATGCCATAGCAACAGATGAGGAGGAGTGTGAGTACCTATACATCATATCTGTTTGTGGAGCTGAGACTGTCCAAAGGGCTTTGGGTTCAAATAAACAGCTTGCCTGCACTTGGTGCAACAAAGGAGTGAGGAAAGAAGGTGATTCAAAGCCAAGTATGTTCTTCTCAGTTTTTGTGCTACAAATTGACATTGGAAAAGTGCTCTTTATTGTAGCTTAGAGCAGCATAAAAATAAATCTACCAACTGGATTTCCTGGTAGATTGTTTCTCAAAATACAGGTCTGCTCTACTGTCTTCTTGCACTGCCTCTGATGTTCCCTTATGATGAAACTGCAAGTAGGATGCTTAGGAGACCACCACAATGTGAACATTCACTTTAAAAGTCTATGTTTGTCAAGTTTTATTGTTTCTTGTACAAGAACCAGGAAAACAGGATTTGGTTTCTTAATCAGCATCCCTAGACTCTATTTCAATGCATTTTAGCAATGTCCAGTGGTATTTGTGATTCTGTGGGCAAGTTCTTTACTATCAACAGACATGCTTTGTATTCTGGGCTTGTTGATAAGCGTTTCTGCTCATGGCACAATGGGAGTGGGGTTTTAGCTTTGGATTTTCATATTGAAATAAGAGTGGAAATAAAGATCTCTGCCTTGCATGCCATGTATTTTTGTTTAATAGCACTTTCTCATTTAATGTCAATGATATAAAAGTAGGGCTTTCGATCTCACTTTGTTTTTGCAACGTAGTATTAAATATGTACTTGAAATGCTGTTCAGGAGCAGAGCACAAACAAGTCCACATTGTCTTACTGTTTCTTCACATGGGATGAAATTTCTTATGGCACCCTCTTCTAATACTTTTTCAAGCGTGTCATTCCAAGTATAACATTATTGAAAAAGCTTAATGATTTTAAGGATTAAGCCTGTGTGGTTCAGTAGAAATGCAATTTACCTCAACAGAAATTGCTGTGAAGAAATCAGAGAATTAAATAGAACATGCAAATGTTGCTAGGAGCTTTTGAAGTGTTTTATAAAATTATATGATTTTCAATGAAATTATGATCATTTTCAATAGGGATAAATCAGAGATAAAAATTAAGATAACTTGAAAATCTTATTCATCTGAGAAAACTATTTACTTCATTCAAAGACATATTCATGTGATAATTTTTTAGTAGCACTTTTACTACTGAATCTCATGACTTTATTAAATGTCTTAGCATCTTTGCATTTCATCAACCAGCTTGTAAAATAGCTAATTATTTTGTTAATTTTAGTTTTCATATAAAAGAAAGGAAATCATTATAATTAGGGAGGGGAGCGTTTAACCATAATGGGAAAAAACCCAAACCCTAGAATGAAAAAACAAAAGTAATCCCCCCTCTAGTTTAACATAAAAATTAATAACTTTTAGTGTTTTGAAATACATTATTTACTTGTCCAGAATGCTATATACACTAGCTATGATAGCTGCTATCAGAACTTGACTACAAGGGAAAATATCAAACTGTATTTTCTTTTTTTTTTTTTTCCTTTTCCCCCTTTTTTTTTCTTTCTTTGAGAAAAGAGTGGAGAAGTTCAGCCCAGTTTACAGAGCAGTCTGAGAATCTCTGGAAAGCAACGACACGGGAATATAGTTATGTTAAAAATTTTTCTTACACTTTTTTACAGAAACTTTGTTTAATCTTCTGGAATTAATTTTCAGGTTGCTCAGATAACCTTTTCCTGTGCTGATACAGTGAAAGATATAAATTACAGGAAATGATTCAATGTATTGTTCTAAAGGTGCTTTTTCCAGAGTGGATCTTACTGTGTTCCTTTGGATTTGTAGGCACAGAGATTTTTTATGAGGCACTTTAATGCTGAGAATGCTGAATAGAAATAAGCACAGTTTTTTTATTCCTCTTCCCACTCTTTTCAGGCAGCTGCATTTCTGCCTTGCTCTAATTTCCCTGTACAGCTGGGTTGTCATAAAGTGGCCCAGGAAGGCTGTGAATATTTGTCCAATAAGTTTGTTGAGTTTTAGTTAAAAACAAAAAAACCCCAAAGTCGCAGATGAAAGATGTCTTATTATAAGAAATAAGAATGTTCCAATTGAATTTATTTCTAAACTGGTTGTCTACATGGCACTACTGAGTCCTTTCCTTTGCTTCCACCATTTTTTGTTAGAATGATTCAAAAATTTTCAGTATCATTGCAGAAGATTGTTTTCCCTTCCTTTTTGGGGCATTTCATTCATCAGAAGCAGCTAGTAATCATCTTAGAATTTACTGTCCATTTTTACTGTATTTTAATTTTGTATTTAATTCCCCAACTGGATTCTTTATGTTTTGTTTGTGGTTTGTTTTTGGTGTTTTTTTTGGTGGGGTTTTGTTTGGGTTTGGTTTGGTTTTTTCGTATGTTGTTGGTTTGGTTTTGGTTTTAGTGCATGATCCTATTAATCAAGAGGTTTTGTGTCTGGTTTTCAAAACATGGAAAACAGCACATTTTACAAACTAATGCTCTCGTGTCACGTGGTTGGTATAACAATTTACTCAAATGTGGCCCTTGGTGCCATAGGAAAGCTTTTGAGAATTTGTGCCTTGATTTCATTCAGCTGTTAAGAAGAAACTGAACCTGTAGAAAGGGAGACAAAATACATCAGTCATTAACTAGATGAACAATAATTCTGCTTATTTGTTTCTTTTTCATGTCTCTTGTGTTTCTGCAGGGCAAGCCAGCATGAAAACATTGGGGCAACTACTCCTTTGAGGTGTTAACAATGTAAGACAGGTAAAATCCTAAAATGTTTTCTGGCCCCTCTTCACCTGCTCTTCAAGCTCACTTATTTGTCTGGCTGTCTGAGCTGTGGAGGAGATTTCTCTGCCTCTTCCTCTTCAGGGGCAAATTCAGACTTGAGTTCAGCAAATGGTTTCTTGCTTATCCCTTTTCTTTTTTCCTGGATATCCATGGTTACTGGGTATTACAGTTTCTCAGGAGGTGCCTCTCTAATCCCATTGTCTTAGCAGCAAAAATCAGTGGTAAAGGAGGTCTCCCAGGTTCCTCTCTGAACCTCTAGATTTCTCTTCCATGTTTCCACTATTGCCTAGCAGTCTGTAGACCTCTTGCTGGGATTGTAAGTACTCTATTTATCTGACCTTTCAATGGAGAACATCAACATTGACTTTCATTTTATTTTTAAAGTCTTGATCACTTCAAATGCAATTATTTCGAGTCAGTCATTGCAGGTTCAGCTGTGCTTCCCTTATACATAGCTAAAAGAATAGATTAGGCAAAGTCAGTGTTCATCATGTTTTAAAATCCTAGACAAAAAATTTCTCAGCAGCCCTCTGTAATCAGTAAAACCTCTTCTGCTCGCTCACCTCAAGGGTCCTTCACAGAAGTCATTCTGTCAGCAAATGTGCTCAATTTTGGTCACAGGAGGTCAAAGTTCATAAGAAGAGATGGAGTCTTTGCAATGCTCAGCCTCCAAATTAAAATCAGACAGGAACAGATATAAGGTTTGCATCTATGTAAGCCAGAAGTCAGAGTAGAATTGAGACTGGTCTGCAGATAATTAGCACTGTGGCTATATGCATTCTCATTATCAATTAGTTAATGGTCATGTTTTGTACCATGGCCTTTGTGTATTACATCAAAAAAGCTGCCCAGAGCAGACACTCAGGAAAAGGAATGTGCTCTTGTAACTGAAGGAGATTTCTGTGTCTGGCCAAGCAAAAACGGATGAGATCAGCCAATGCTGACAAGACCTGAGTCTAGTAGGGTTTTTACCTCTTTCCTGAGAGAGTTGTGACATTATCCTTGGATAGCAAGGGAAAAAACTCTGACAAACAAACAGCATAAAATGGAACTCACCATTTTTTGCCAAAATAGGCAGTGAATGTTGTTGGTCACTCCATCTGCCAACAGCAGGACTGCAAACAGCAGTGACAGTGTTGCCTGCAGTGAAAAATTATTTCATTATTTGCTAAAAGTGAATTGGCTGCAGACTTACATCAAAGGAGGGAGAAACCATCCTTATCTTAGCATGCAAATATGTATTTTATTAATTTTTAAAGCAGTAACACAAGCGTGTGGATACAATGGCAATGTGCTATTGAGTCTTGCAAAATAAAGAGTGACATAAGATATTTTTCATAACTTCATCTCTTTACCCTACTTTTTTTAAAAAAAAAATACACCTTTTCTAATATTCATAGTTCTAAAAGGCTTTAATGTTGAATCACTTAAAGAAAAGAATTAATACAAAATTCATGAAAAGATGAAGGATTTTTTATGTCCAAAGGTCTTTTCAATTAGATCAAGTATATGCAAAGCAAATCTGTAGGAGAAGGGCTTTATTTAGTTTTATACAATTTTTATTAATCCAAAAGCATTTTTTTTCTTCTTACTGCCTTCTATGGGAGTGTGAGACTGTGGAGAAGTAAGAAATAATGTCATTAGAGTTTACATGTAGGTCCACATTTAACAAACTTGGCAAGCATGAAGAGAAATACTTCCCTGAGTACTCTGCTGAGAGACCCTCAGTTCCCATGGCTGAGATGGATGTGTGCTGCAGTCACTTAAAGAATGCTTTGGAATCCCACTGCAGGTGGAAATTGAGTACATCAACTGGAGCAAATTTGGCTTTCCCTGTATATTCACGACATCTTTTCTGGTGTTTCCTTTTTTTTTTTTCCTTTTTCTGCGAAGGTGTTGTGGGTCAGTGTTTTCATTAATTCACAGTATGTGTAAGCTCTGAAATTCCATTTAGAAGGAAACAAATCTGCAATCTCAGTAAATTGTGGATCCTTTAAATGCCTGTTTTGGAAGGGGATCATGAAGTAATAGAAAGTAAACAGGAAAAATGTGTGTTGGGATTATTCACCATTTTAGTATATACGCTAAATTCATATATTTTAAAGATGAAATTATGTTATTAGAAGTAAGAGATCCGCAAGATACACTGAACTTGAATGCAAATGGTGACATTTTGATAGCATAATTTTGCAGTAATAATTTGTTCCAAATAGGTGTCCTGGCAGAATTTTATGTAGGAATTTAGTGCTGAATCATCTGTATTAGTGGTAGGCAGTATTTTGTTCAGGTTCACCAGTGCTGAGAACACACCCCCTTTCCCACCCTACCACAGTCCTGCTCTTTTGGCCTTGTCTTCCTTTGCCCTCTGTCATTTCTCCTCTCATTTTACCTTTCCCTTGGTCAGGGCTCTGCCCCTTGGAACAGCCAGATGAAATTGTTCAGAAGACTTGAATTATTTAGTTTGAATCAAAATGGCCCAACCTATCTCTGTATTGAGGAAGGTTGACCTCTCTGTACTATAACACTGTTTTATCTGAAAATGATTTGTCTGTCTTCTGTATATTATACAAGTTACTGATTAAAGCTCGATGATTCTAAAGCCAGTCCTGAAATTCTCTAATCTTATTTTTCCTTCTATCCGTATTTCAAACTTCTGGAATTTTATCTGGCTAGATTGAAAATTTAAAGTTGGTTCACAGGTTTCTAACTTATATTTCATGTTCAGTTGTCAATATTTCTTAATTTTTCTGATTTTGGGACTATCTTGCTGATTAAAGAGAATTTTTTCTCATAATTTGCTTCTGAAAACTCTTTAATTTTTGGTGCATTTACCAATAGTATATGTAGGGCATTGTAAATAGCAATTGAAAAAAATAAATACATCTGACTAGCTGCCCAGATAAAAATATTATGCTTTGATTGCATTTATGCCACTTTTCATAAATATAACAAGCAAGGGATTCTTCTTTTTTCAGAAAAAGAAAATGTCATATAGATATTGGAAAATTTTGGACTTTTTAATGTGTTCAAGCCAGAAACTTCATTCTAAAACCTATACTTATCATTGAACAGAAAGTATGCCTCATTATTTGTAAGTAATATATAATGGATCAACATTTTCATAACAACTTCATGGACTGTGAATGGCATTCAGTCCAAGCACTAGTGGTAGAAATATGCAGGTATAATGCTAAATAATTTAGATTAGTTTAAAACATGAGAGTATTGTCTTGGGCTGCATGTGAATAGAACAAAAGATGCAATTAATAGATAACTTGCTAGAAATTATTTCAGTTATTTTTAGTGTCAGGACAAGTTTGATTTGTGCATATGTGACTTAATGGAACAGCTTAGGTGCTTAATATTAAACATAAGATTAAGTGCTTCACTGGATCAAGGCCCTGTTTGATGGTACCTTGTCCTCTGGGCTATGCTAATTCATTTTCTGGCTGATTACAGTGGCCTATAAGAAGTGTGAAATTGCTTTCCACTGGAATTTTCTCACTGTGATAGCAATATGTGCATCTTTTGAAGGTTATCTGCCCAGGATTCATCATCTGTGGTGCAGTGAAATTCTCCTCCCCATATTTCTTTCATGAACCGTGATTTATACATTTTAGCTCTATTCAGGGCTGAATAGAAGCAGCGGTTTCTGTCTCATTTTCTTGAGGTCTTGAAATTACTTTTCAAGCTGGGACATGTTTTGATGGGTTTCTGCCAGATCAGCTGTTACACAGGTTGTGTGAGTTTGCTGGAACTCTTATTGTTAGTGTGCTGGAACTTCTGTTGTTAGTAGCATAGTTACAACGGTTTCATCTTGGAAACCGGTTAGTTGAGGGGCTGCAATGATTTTAATTTCTTTGTCTTACTGAGTCCTTGCAAAATACATTGTTGTTGAGGCCTCAGATCTGAAAGGGTTTTACTTATTAGACCAAATAAACTTCACCATTATCATCCATGCCAGTCTGCTGAAGAGTCTGAGATTAGGAAGGATAACGGGACACTTCCACCCAGTCACACCCCCACAAAAGTTTTTCCGATTGATGAAATACTGGCACAGGTTTTGTTGAGTTTCCTGTCACAACAAGCCTTTCCCAAATATGCCAGATGATTTGCAAAGTATGTTGCCGCCATGCAGCAGGAGAGTCAGAAGCAAGAGGCTCCACATCTGTGGCAAGGGATATGAAAATTTCTCTCCTGCTGTCTTGAAGGAGTCATAAGCTGGTCAGAAAGCGAGTTGTTTTGAAAGAGGAATTTAATTTCAAAACATCCTTATAGGAAGTTCATCTCTGTGAATACTGGCTTTTAGATTTTATGATGATGACTGATGGAGTCTTAATTCATCATTCATCTCTAGCCATCTTACAGGTCAAACTAAGGAAGCCTGTTGGAAAAGACACATTTTTAGCCTAGTTCTTTGTGTTTGGATTCTACCATCACTGTCAGTTCTGGCCTTTCTTTGTAATTAGGAACAATCACATGTATGCCCTTCTACTGTATACTTCTGGCTTAAGATGTTTATTTTGCTTAAAGAGAGGAATGCTACAAGGGGAATAAATGGTCTGCAGAGGGATGAGAAAGTAGCTGGAAGAATGTTTTTTCCTCCAGCTGGCCTGTTTGCCAAACAGGAATGGGGTTTACCAATTCCAGTCTGACTAGCTCTTTGAAATGAACAGAAGAACCCATGAGTTTTGTGCCTATTCCAGGAAACCTCCCTGGTATTGAAAACATTTCTTCCCTTGTAGTTTATGTTGAAGAACAGTTGAACTTCAGTCCCATCAAACTGCAGCTGAATTCTAAATGGCACCCACATTTGAGGTCTACAATCTCAAGTGATCTAAGTCTTGTAGAGTCATTAACTTTCTGGCATTTGTGTTGAAATACAAAGTATTGTCTATTACTAAGAACATAATCCTGTTTATCTGAAGAAAAACCTGCACATTTGGCTTGCCACTAAATCTACTTGAGATGTTAATTTTTAAACAATATAATTCTTTATAACAAATTATTTTTAATTGTGCCTTCTTGCACAGCTTTTTAACCTTCCAAGTGTTCTTTCAGGAGAAAATAAATCCTTAGTTTTAGATGCTTATTTTGCTTTTTATGCCTTTCATACTCTGCTCACAAAATCAGTCAAACATGCTAGACAGCACCAGCTGTCTCCTAGGGTTCTAAAACTCTTTCTCAGTGCTCAGTAGGAGATCAGCTGCAGACCAAGAATAACAGTAAATACATTATTTATGTGCTCCATTCCTTCAGAGCTGGCAGCTCCAGAATTCTGGGAGGTGTAAACTGTATTGAATTTTCCACATCTCGATGTAAATTGCAACCTGCTCTTATTAAACATTCTGGAACTTCTGAAAAGATTTCAGTTATTGGATCATCTCCATCTTTTTCTCTCTGTCTCTCTTTTCTTCCCCGTCTTTTGCTCCCTCTTGAATAGGTTATTTAGGCTGTTTTGCTAAAACCTAAATAATAATAATAAATAGTAAACCTAAATTTTTATTCTACGTACTACTTGCTTTATGATTCTCCTAATTCCTGTCCTCAGTTAAAACCTTAATACTATGAAGATCGAGACCTGAGGTGTCCCTAGAACAGTCCTTACAAAACAGCTGGATAAATTTGACCATGCCCAAGTATCCTTGGCCAGAATGTCTAGAGATGGCCCCGAGATATGGCACTCTTGGCAGGTGTATTAACTGGAGGAATGTGTGTACAAAAAATATTTTGACTAGTAGTATCCACTCATGTCATAAAAACGTAACAAAAGAGAAGGCTCCACAGCTGTCTGAGATATTGATTTCACTTTTTCAATTCTCCTGCATACAGCCCCAAGCCTTCTTTTACTTTTTAAAATATCAACAAGACAGTTTCCAGCTGCTGCACCTTCAGACTGAATAGATTAGTCCACACACCTGTAATTCTGCGCCCTGTGACCTGGTGGGTGCACGATTTGTTTGGACACAGTGGCGAAGAGTCAGATTATATTGCAAGAGAAGAGCTGAAGCAATTTCTGACGTAATTCCAGCCTGAGGTATCAAATGTATTTCAGGAAGAATGTTTCCTGTCAACAGGGGGATCAATTCCTGCAGCAGTGTAGGGAATGCCTCTTTGGTTCTGGAGTTTTAATTAGCACCCCCATGATTTTGACAGGTTTGTTATGCAGTTCTCTCTTTCAATGATGTGCTTGTAAAACTGGCTGCTACTTTGCTGTGTTATGCAGGAAGACAAAAAGGCTTTATCTGTCACATACACACAGAGGTGCTTTTTGCTCTCTTTAAAAATCTTTTGGGAGTGTGGCAGGTGAAGAGTAAAGGTAATATGGAAACCAGGTCTCTGCCCAGTCAGGATCTGAGTTACATTTTTGGAGTTTTTAGACTGATAACAAGACTAATCTTTTAAGTATAAAATCATATTTCTGTTTTCCTGGTCCATGCAGGAAGGTCTCAAAATATATCTGTTATGTTGTTGTTTTCTTTCTTGCTCTTTTTTTCTTTTCTTTGTCCTCCTTCTGCTTTTATTTTCTCCTTGGCCTGATCTACGTCCTTTCTCTCTGCTGAGTTACACTCTCTCTCCTATGTTCTTTTTGTCTTTTACTAAGTGCCAGATATTATCTCCCTCTCAAGTGAGCAATTTGATGTATTTTACTTCAGAAACAAGTGCTGTTTGACCAAACACCACTGTGCTACAAAAAAAGTAGAGAAATTACTCTTTCTTCCCAAAAAATGTGACGAATCCTGGCTATTGCCTGGTTTTTAAACCATAGTAATAAAGCTGTAGTGTTGAGGGGTTATGTCCAAATTAGAAATACTGTGATTTTTCTAAACCCTTTTAGCAACCCTGGTAATATCTGTATAGTACAACGCAAGAACAACCATATACTACCTTATTTTATGCTGTGTGATTAAGCAGTAAAATACAGATTTAAAATGTGATGTCATTCCCCATATTTACTAATCTTTCTATGTTGGAGCAGCATTCTTTATTCAGAACTAAAATATTAGAGGAACAATCTGTGAGTCACACATTTAAAAAAACAAATATGAAATTTGGGGTTTTTCAGTATTGATAAAATTTTAAATTGACTGATTTTTTTTTTTCTTGAATGACTTCCTTGTTCTTTTGTTTTTACAAAATTTTTGAAATTAAAATATTTTGATGTTTTGCATTCACAGAAATATTTTTTTCCTAATAAAATCAATAATATTGATAAAAATTTTCCCCAGCTTTTGCATAATCAGTGTAAAATGCATGTCCTTAAGGATCTGTAACAATGAAATACCAGCTCATTGTAAATCCCATCAAGGAGTTCACACTGAAAACAAATGGATAAAACCATGTTTGGGAAATAAATACATTTTTAGTAAGCTATTTTTCTAAAAGTAAAAGGCCCCTATTCCAACTTTTTTAGCTTATTAGGATTTAGGTAATGGGAACTTTCCACATTACCATTGTGTCCCATTTACAGATGACAGGAGAGACAAGAGAATAATCAGAATCACAGTGTGTTATCTGTAGGGAGAAGAAAATATTTCAGTTGTAGTGCAGAGGCATTGATGTAGATTGTTGTTTATCAGGAAATCACATGAAGGCCACCCTTCCACAAAGGATTGCCTACAGGGCAAAGGATTTTCAGTAAATTGCAGCTGCTGTTGGGCACTTTATTGACTCTGGTGTGCCATTGTAGAAGTTCTGTGGATTTGTGATGTGCCACGGCCGTTCTGGAAGTGAAAAGCCTCAAACTTGCCCATGGATTTAGAGAGGATGAATGGGTTCAGTTCCCAGGATGAGACAGGCAACAGACAAAAGCAACATAACAATGCTATAAACAACCTCAGCTGTTTCAAGAAGTTCCCTTTTACCCTTAAATGACGGAATTTTCTAATGAAAAGTGGCAGAGAGAATATAGATAAAAGACTAAGTACTTTGTTATTTCTGATGAGACACACTTCCAAAGTGTCTTATGAAAGAAAACCAAGCTACAAATAAATAGGCACCATAACAGTAAGGGGAGGGGTGGGGTGTCTGTTGGCTATTCATGACTGCAAAAATTTGTGTGTGGAGGTAGAGTTCCTCAGTACAGAAAAACACCACAAATCACATTCAGAAAATAGCAGTAAAAGGCTTACAGAAAGAAAAATGCATATATCTAATTATTTTAATTGCAGATGTCGGAGGGGACAGATGGACGCAGGACCGAGAAGGAAATGGAGTCAATGCAAAGTGGATATTACACTAGATGAGCTGAAGACTAAAGTAGACATTCTCATCCTGCTTGAAAACTCACTGCAGTCATAATTGTCTATCAAATGACTCAGGTAAGCTTTAACACTGTAGTTTGCTCCATTTGCTGGCAAGTGACCAAGCTATATATTTACATATTCTGCAAAAATAGAGCTTATGCTGTCCTCTAGTATAATCTCAGTAGGGAGGTTATTGCTGTTCCTTAAAAAAAAAACAAACAGTTGAAAGACTGAAATTAAAATGGTCCTCAGTCATTTAAAATATAAGTCCTGCAGTAGTAATTCAAGTAATTCTATTACGCACACCAAGCTTTCTGATAGGCAATATTAGTGGAAATACCTTTCTCATCAAAACCACATTTGGTTATTGCAGGAGAGAGAAAGAAAAGAAAGCTTTGTATAAATTTGGTACTGGAGCTGTCAATTTTATAGTAGCTCCAATTCTGTGGGAATGGAAGTCATAATGACTAAATGAAATAAAACTAGTTGAGATGTCTGAAATAGAGAAAGTCCTTTTAGATTATTATGCCTTTTGACAATAATTGTCTCAAATGTTCTGCTGAAGCAAGACATACCAGCATAAAGAGAGACCTTATCATAATCATCATGTTCTGCAAAGGGCTATTTTAATGGAAGAAAAATATAGCACAAGAGAGAACAACATCCACTTTAAAAAATAAAAAAAAACAAAACAAAACCATCAGTGCCAAATTAATCAAAATTATTAAAGCTAGACTAAAATCTAGGAAGATGTTCTGTTTTCTTAGTGCATAAAATGAGCTAACCTCAAGTCAAACACTCTTCATAATCTCTACTGCACACTTCTGTTATGATTTCTTTCTCTGCCTTTGGTCCTAGAATCTCAAAGACCATAATCAACAATACCACAAAGGAGCAGGCAATAAAAATAATAATTAAAACCCTTTAACACAGTCTCCTAGTGTGTATGCCTGTCCATAGCTGGGTAGGAAAAAAAAAAAAAAAAGCCTGTATTATGCACATTGTTTATTTATTTAGGGTTTTGTCACAATTTTTTCATGCTGCCTGACAAAAAGTGAGTGAAGGCAGATAACCTAGAGAATGGGGAGTGTGCTGCAGTGTATGTTGCAAATCTATTGTTTTTTGCTTTGATAATTAGAAGTATTAGAAATTTTTGAAGATACATTAACTGTGAATTCTGACAATGAAAGAAAAGGGGCAGTGGCTATGCTTGTGTATGGAAGTTTCCTTTTTCTAACCCAGCCAGTGCACAGCAGTCATCATTTCTGGGTGCCTGGGTACACATGCTGCCAACTTTAAAGTCCTATGTGGGAATGTCTTGGAACTAAGTGTCTTGATATTTGTCACCAGGATTTTGTGGTATATGATGCTTTGTAATAAGTGTTATTATACTTGGTATACATTAGCTAAACAGTAAATACCATGTAAATCAAGTGGTAATCTACACATTATGCCATATTTTAGTGTTGTTTAAATATTATGTCCAACATATATTATAGAAAAAGGGTTGTCAGGAAAGTACTCCCTAGTCTCTGCAGTTTTCTTTACACTTCAACGAGCAGTTTCTATGATGAGCTGAAAAATATCACTGACTCCATTTGCAGAAAAATAATATTTAAAAAATGAACCTAAGTTTTCTGATGTATATTAAGTGCTCTATCAATTTTTCATTTACCTCTTTACAATTTTTATTGCAAATTTTTTAATTAATGATAAACAGTGCTTGGCTAACAAATGAAATCATGCAGTGGGAATTGATTTTTGGATTACTGTAACCTGCTGACTTCAATTTAAAAGATGGCACGAGCAACAAAATGGATGTGGTAGACTGAGGGGCAGTGCTTACAGACCTCACTGTCTCCAGGCAGAGCCCTGAGCAAATGGGTCATTTGCCCCACACCAGCAGCCCTGGTGACTCCTTTGAGTCACCAAGTGAGTCATAATTCCACTTCTTCTTCCATTGCTTGAGCAGGAGGGAGAGCAGTTTACGCTGGCCTGTACCAGCAGCACACAGAATCCAACTTCTGACATTAGAAGAGGGAACAGAGTAACATTTTTTGTTAATTCTCTGCTCTCTCCTCCCTCTGGTCTTTTGTAAAATCAGTGTTTTCTTCCTTCAAGCCAAGGGTGAAGGTTGGAATATTCTGTATTTCATTGGTTCCAAACAGTTGGTCCAGCTTACTTGGCAAGTGATGAGACAATAAAGTTTAGAGGACAATATTTTTTGTGTATTTTAATTAGGAGTAGTCATAATGATAACAGTTTGTGCTCTAGATGGAATAACTCCAAAAATACTATGAGTACCTAAAAACTTTTTGTTGATAGACCCCTTCCAAAAAAGTGATAAATAGCACCTTACTTCATGAATAATTTGTCTTCTTTTCTTTTCTTTTCAGTGACAGGGGGAGGATGATAGAATTTGAACTTATTACCATGTATCATGTGTAAGGCCTAGAGGAATGTAGTGCTGCATTTTTTCACTTCCTAGTTTGTGTTTTTTCTGTTTATCAGAGTAAGAATAATAATTAATTTCATGGTGTGCTACTTTTAGCTTGGCAAGTGTCTCATTTCAGGAAATAACTTTTGAACATATAACCTCTTTAGTGGTGTTAGCAAAGTCAGATTTTATTGAAAATAAATTTATGATACCTGTAAGATTAATGCTTGACAACATTGAGACTATAATGCTAATGTTATATATGAACGGTCTCAGTGTAAATTTATTCAATAAAGCTCATTCAGACTAGATTGTAAAGTATATGAACTATGAATAAGGGCATACAAAAGGCCATATAGTTTGGATAGGTTTTTTTTTGAGAATAGTGGCTTCATTAGTATGAGACCTCTATATCCATGTTTTCTCAGGAGGGTTTGGAAGGTTTCTGGTCTGAAACTATGGCACCGATCAAAATTCAAGCAAACAGTATTTATTGCAGAGAAATAGCAAATGACATGAAACAAACTGAGAAAGAGAACAAAATGCACAAACCCCGAGACAACTCCCACTCACTCATACGTTGCTCCCAGTTACTATACCTCTCCCACAGTTACTGTACGTACTGACCCAATGTGCTCAGAATCCCCGGTCTGACTGGCTGCTGCGTCCTTGGGCTTTGGGAGGCTCAACGTGCTTAATGGACGTCCCCGCAGGAGGCAACATTGTCTTTGGTGCCAGCACACACCTCCACTTGCAGCAGGAACTCTCTGGTTTTTATGCACTTGGTCTGTGATATCTGTCTAGGTGTGTTTGGCCAGCACACACCCAGATAGAGGCCTCCAGTCCCTCCCCCCATTACGTAACTGGAAATCCTCCTGCACCTGCACAGTGTATATTGAGGGTCTCCCTTTTTGGGTCGGTGGTCATTACTTCATCCTTCTCCTCTTCTTTTTCTCCTTGACTTGTCCTTGACTGGCTGTTGGCAAGTGGCCAGGCTGCAAAACAGTTTCAGTGTACACAAGATGTTTTCTCCTTCAGGGACACATTCCCAATTATCAGTTCTTGTTTTCCATAACTTGGCAAGAAAAGAACAGATTCTAGCAGGCGGCAAGGTGCGGCATGGACCAAGATAACAGCATCTCATCATGTGCGAATACATCATGATCCAACTTATTCTTTCCAAGAAAATGAGTGAACATAATGGTCGGAATTTTCCTTTATGTTGATAAAAGTATAACACTTGGATGTTTTTATCTCTGCTTGCAAGCATGCAGTATTGTCTGTAACAATTTCAGTAACCATCATATGATTGACATCTAATTCCAGATGTCCTGTAAGTTTTGCTTAACTTGAAACATCTACCATAACATAGCTCAATACCTCAGTAGATGTTCCTTCTGGAAGTCCCTCATGTCAGCTTGTGGCTCTCTGGGCTGCATGTAAGAGTAGAAGGCCCCCGAGTTCAGCCAAACTTATTCTTTCATCACTTTCCAACAAAACCCACTTAATTTTTTCTTTTGTCTCTAAGGAGAGAATGACGTTCTAGTAACTAAAAAGTTAACATAATTCCTGGTGTTCTTACATGATAGAATACCTAAATTCTCAACATAAGAAGTTATCATGGACGATGTTCTCTATGCTTGAGTAATTAAACTAGTTAAAAGCATGTTCCAACCTCAGATGTGCAATAACGTGTGTTAGAGGAAAAATGCACTGTGTAGCACACTTGGACTAGTTTGAGATTTGCAATTCTTACAGAGTGTATTGATGTAAGTAGTAAACAACATCTGCTAAGTGTAGTTCGAAGATTGTGACCACTGAAACACACAGGTTGACATTCCTTTATTACATTTTAAAAGTATGCCCAAATTTACTTTATTCCCATCCTTTTCTTTACATCATCCAGAATATATTTTTTTGGATTTTTTCCTGCAAAATGGAAACCGAGTCCTCTTACAGTTCATATTACTGGTGGTGAGAGGTGAGATTTATCTACAGTTTTTCTCCTTTTTAGACATTGATAGATTTGCTCTACTTTTTATTCACTAAAATGTGGAGAAACTTGTATGCTCTTTTGCACACTATCCTCAGCATGTGGATTCACTTTGACCAGAAAACAGCTCAAAAGTAAAATTCTTCCTGTCTGCTAAACAAAAACCCTGATACTAAAAGAAACCTTTCATTTCATTACTGCATTTTCATGAACTATTTCAATCTCCTTATATGTGCTTTATCAAATCCCATTTCACAGATTGCTAAACAGAATGCCTTTCTGTATCTATTCTTTCAGGCTCATCACTTGTTCCTTTGAATATTTTCCTTGATTACATTATGCTTTCCTCATGTAGTCTCTGCTTCCAATGCTTCATTCGACTTATCCTTATGTTTCTTCCTATATCCCTGTTTTTCCTATATCTATGCCAAAGTGGTCCTCTGTGCATCATATTCACATTTTATTTCAATGGTCTTTAAGTGATCCTTATTTTTCTTCCCCATCACCCCCCGGTTCTCTCATCTTTATTATCCAAGCATGTACCTGTTGCTACCCTCTTATATAATCCTCTAATAGCATAATTCCATCCTGGTTAGGGTGTAAACACCTCCAGTCAGTGACCTATCAATGCTTTGTCAAGCACAGCTTTATCCCAAAGGTAGCACTGAAGAAGGCACAATCACATCCTGTATGATATCACGGGGTTCAGGGCATATCAGTGTTATGATGATGAATGAGGATAGCAATTCCTATGTTTCTTGGTGTTACAGGAACTGTCAGTGTATGGAAAGAATAATTCAATAAGTTTCACCAAACAGACCTATAAACCATAACTATGGTAGTAACTGAGGAAACATAAAACCGTAGCAGCTTCAGAACAGAGCCAATCATAAATACATACAAATGGTCTATTCCTCCTTGGGGGAGGGGGGAGCTATTTCACAGTGCTATCAGTCAGATTATTATACCCAAAAAGTATAAAAATATGACAAGCTGAGCGTTTTTGATTCTCTTCTTAGAAACTATACCTGTAGTGTCCAAGATGCTGTTGTAGACATACACTTCAGTAACATGTCATAAAAATTCTTACCTTCAAATCTGAAAGCTGAACTGAAAAAATTTCTCTGCTGAAATATTAGACCAAATTTGTTCTTAATGTTTCTCTTGTATGGGGAGAATATAAATATGGGAAGAAGTATGGGTATTTTTAAGTCATCAACATTATGTGCTTACTTGTGATGATATAAGAATTTTGTCCAAGTGGAGTCACATTGATTTACTGAAGGATAGATCTGAAATGTTTCTGTTTTCTGTTCAAGGTGTTGATTAGAAGAAAGTGGAAGCATAGCAAGGTGTGAATGAGGTGGAGTGCCTGAGGTTATTTTTGTAATTTATGTAGATTGCATCAAAGGAGACTTTCAAAACATTTTTGTCCTTATAAGGTTTTTATTCTGCAGATAGTAAGATCTATTCTGCTTTTCAGCACCGTCAGTAGGACTGTGCCATTATATATGGAGATGCTCCACTGACACCACAGACAGGACTGGAATTATTGGAGGCATCTGTCTCTGTGAAAAGCTCTTGAGCAAACGAGCCTCTGCAGACTGTAGAGATCTGTATCCAAGAAACAAGGTGTGTAACTTGGAGGTATTTAAAAGCTGACAGGAAAAAACAATGACAAAGCTGATCTGCTTTGAAGAGAGATTGGCCTAAATAACATTCTGTGTTACTTCAAACTGAAATCATCCTATGATTCAATCAGACTGATTTAAAAATAAGCATCCCTTCTATCATTATAGGCATTCAGTTTAGGGGTTTCCAGGTAAGCATGTCTATTGGTTGGTAATTCATATTTACATTTTCACTTCAGGAAAATGCTTCTATTTTTAAAAAATATCTCCTCCCCCCCCTCCAAAAAAAAAAAAAAAGGTCAAATACGTACTTTGTGGGAAACCATACAACTACTCTGTTGGTGAAGGTCTGTAGTGTGTACAGAAAGGGTGTGAAAGGGAAGATGCTGAATGTTGCTTGAACTGTCAGTGCACACAGATGTGCTGATGGAGTAGTTAGTTAGAAGCAGAAGCTGATATCTAGTGATGAGAAATGAGAGCCAGAGAACAATGATGAAAACAAGAAAACAGTAGAGAGCCATTCTCTGTCACATCAGGAAAACCAGATGTTGTACGTTATTGGGGACAGGGAGAAAAGAAACTGATGGCAGTTGACATGAACTATCCACCTTTTCACTTGCTTTGACATTTAGGTGTAATGGTTGAGAGGATGTAAAGTGCCCCAGATGAGGGTCCCATAATAGCTATCCCAGTTGAGACTTCTGTTTAGTAATGATGGTAATTTAGTAGCATCTAAGACAGAGTTGATGTCAAATAAAAACTTGGTTATATTTTAATTTGTCATGCTCTAGCACAGGTTACATTATGTTGCTTCAGAGACTGTCTTCCAATTTTGTTCAGACAGAAGGAATTTTAAATATATATATGTTCCTTAATTCAACTGTATGAAACTGACTGCAAAACCTGAAAAGCAGTGATGCTTCAGCAAATGAAACTGTCCTAAACAATTTTCTGTACATGTTGTTGCTAGTAAGAAGCAGAACATAGTTTACTGCCATAGGTATTCCCTGGGTAATGTGTAATTTTTACATCATATGCAGTGAATCTACAAGGTCATAATTTTGCTTTGTTAGTTTGGTGGGACAGTAGAAGTAGAAAAGACCTCAGGCTATATCTACAAAAGATGATTCATTTTATAGTCATGTCATCTTGATACAGTTCTTTAGTCAAAAGATATAGGGTAGACAACATAGGGAGAAAAACATAATGATAACTAGCAGCAGTTGGAAATTTGTTGAAGATTTTATTGACTGAAGTTTTCTGACTTTTTTTTTTTAAATAATAATGATAGTTCAGGAATGTCAGTATGGTAAGCAGATTTCTTTGATGAGAAGAAATTAAACACATTGCTATTTATCAAAAATTACAGAATATGAATACTGACCCCCCTCTTCCTTTGTTAGCTGCAGATTGCCAACTGTCCTGCTTGATGGTGAATTTGACTGAATATTAGCCTTTGTGAGTTGGTTTTCTCTGAAATGACATCAGGGGAAGTAGTTCTCACTTTCCTGAGGTAATTAGTGTGCTCCATTTGTGAGCTGTGAGTGTGCCCAGGCTGTTCTCCTGCTCGTTTGGTGTGTATGTAGCTGTAGGAACAGAGGACACAGGACACATGGCCTGTGCAGAGACTGCCGGACTGTTCTGCCCCAGCTTACAGAGTGCACTGGCCTGTGTCCCCATGGCCAGAATGGAGCCCTGCTGCAAGCACTGTATCATGTGTAAATGACTGTGAAGTTTTCTCATTGCTGCAGGGCTATTCAGGCCTGGTTTGCCCTCAGAATGTGATTACAGGGATGCAATTTGTAAAGAAAATGCATCACTGCCGCATTCTGATTCTCTAGCTAGTGAAAAGTATTTCCATTAGTTCATTATTATCTGCAGCGAGAAAATATATCGATGCTTTCTGACCTACAGTTTTCATCAGGTCCTGGATGGAACCCAAGATATTGGTCATGGCATATAATTTGGTCCATTTTGGAGCCAGCATAGCACATGAATTTCCCTCCTGACTGCTGCATATTAGCCACAGCTGAGGTTTACAAAGGCATTTTGCTGGAAGTTCCAAAGGAAAAATGAAAGAAAGGGAGCCAGTTTCTGTGTAATATTTCTGCAGGAGAATTGGGGTTTGGAACTGCTCTTTCAGTCCTGGGCCATGATGAGCCATTATAAAGAATAATCAAGACAAGTGGGATTTGACAATTCCTTGGCCATCCTGGAAAAGGCATCGTCCTCTACATTTTGCTAAGGTAGCTGACTACAGCATGTGCTGAGATGGATAATTTACATCAGCCTGTGATTTTAGCTTATGGACAGGATTCCAACAGACTTGCTCTGTGGGTTTTTCCTGCCTAATTTTTAGTGCCCTTTCCCCCTTAAATTATGGTATTAGTTAATTGCATATTAGCCTCAAGACACTTGTCACTGGTAATAACAGAGCAGTAGTCTCACTTATCTGCTATTTTTCTGTTAATCTAGCAGTATTTCCACCATACTTGTGTTCAGCTGCATCTATTGTTTTCTTTGTATTTTTTTTAAACTATCTCTTAAAACATTAAAAGTAATTACCTTTTTCTCATCAGAACATGCAACAATTTGAACATCTGGCACATAGTTTTGTTTTTATGTATTGATTTTGAAGGCTTTTTCTTGAGTAGTTTTTAGGCAGCTGGTCTTATAAATCGTTAATATTTTAAGGCTAATAATACTAATTTATAGATGGTTTGGGGGGCAAATCTGTCAGTAAATATGGCTCTGGAGTATAAGGTTCCTTCTTCATCTGCACGCATTACATGATGTCATGATAGTCCAGAATGTTGCTCCTAAGGACAGTGGTGCCATTCATTGGTGCCTGGTACTGAAGTAGGTGAATTAGTTGAATAACTAGGTCCATAATACCTCTGTTTCTAACACTGCTTGGCATAGTATCATCATAAAAGAGCTCTCTATGCACTGAAGAAATTAACTAGAGGTCAAATTTTCCTAGCTGGTATTTGAATTTCTTTTACCAGTTCCTTTTATTTGAAATATGTGTTCCTATGGTTTAATGTGATATAATGACATTACCAGAGAGCTAATGTATCCAGAAAACTAGCAGTTAGTCCACACATAATTCTATTTAAAATATAAAACTAAGAAAGAAAAAATAGAATACATAGGGAACTATTTTTAAAATTTCATGTTAATGTACTCCTGTTGCTTTTGAAATTATGTGGTATTATGTAAAGTCTCAAATGTGTCTTTTTAATTATCTGAATAGAAAGATGTATGCTTTTCTAGTAGATTAATGAGTATCAAGTGTATTTTTCATCTTTTTCTTTTCATATATCAGCAAAGTGTAGGTTATTTGTAATGATTTGTTTTTCAGAAAGGTTGCACATAGGTATTTCTTTCTAATGTTCAGTGGGTATTATAGTATACATATATAAATTGGAAGCACTAAGGATAAAGCATTGGCCAGAGGAAAATAAGGTACTAAATTAAATGAAGACTTGGTAATGAACTGGAAAATTAAGAATTTGGACTATAAATCATTCCTTTTACTATGACCCTGAATGTATACTCTTTTTGGAAATCACAAGGCCTGAAACAAGTCCCCAAAAAAGAATTTAAAATATCCCTGTGTCACACCTAATCAAAACAGCATTCTTTTTTAATGTTGCCATGTTTGATTGAACACTTCCACAGAGATATTAGAAATTTGTCATGTTTTTAACATTAAGTTTGGATTATATTTGGTGGATTCAAGATTGACCTTATGTTCTGTATTTAATCATATCTATAAGTAGTTATTTCCTTCATCAGCACGTTCATGAACAATTTAAAGAGCTACAGCTGCCTTCAGAGGAAGGGAAACACAGTTTGTCATAGTTTTCTTATGGGCTTGTTTTCTCCTTTGGAGACTTATTTTTAATTTCCTTGAGCTTCACATCCTACTGGTGCTTTTGAAGGCTCCAGAGAAGGTATAAAGTCTTTTGTGAAACCTTACGTATTTCCTAAAGCTGAGAGCTAGAATTTGGATTGTAATTGCATAGCTGTCTTTTCTGCAATGGAGTATTGAATGTGTACTAAACTACCAATGCTGGGCACAGTAAGTACTATTCCATAGTTTAAAGCTGCAGCATTTAGAGTTAATTCATTACCCTTTATTTTTCTTCCCTAATGATACAACCTTTCAGAAGTAGCCTCTTTACATTGGTTTTATACATTAAAAGAAAGTTTTCTAACAGAGAATTGGATTTTCAGTATGATCAATAAAACTAAGACTAAAGTACTCATGGATCACATCATTCATGCCTCTTTTCTCCATTGCTTTACCACTCTTTAAAAATCCCTTGAGCAGACTAAAACACCCAGCCAGGAAAAGTGAACATAAGCATCTCATGTATAAGCTGGTGTGTGGTAGGAACTGTCTATCCATGATGGAATTTCACAATATCACTGAGATCTAGAATGGGTAATTTTCTGCAGATAATTCCTTTAGAGAAGAAGGAACCTTCATTTTGATGAGCAAAAGTGTTATTTGGAAAACAGGATCCTGAGGTTAAGATACATATGTACAAAGTGAGAGCTATATACAAAGGATCAAGCAGAAAGACTTTTTCCTTTCTTGTATGTGTGGGGTTTTTTGTTTGTTTGTTTGTTTTTTGTTTTTTTTTTTTTTCCTTTGGGTTTGTTCCCTGTCCTCCCCCTCCTATGCCTTCTTGAATCCGTTCTATATTTTAACTCGCTGCAATAAGGGGTCTGGCAGCTGTGTCAGAGCCCTTACACCAGGTGGTGGTACAGCAGTTCAGATGGCTATTATAACTGGGGGGCAGCGCTGTACTTAAGCTATCACCAAAAAAATTATGTAAAGCAACTTTTGACTTGTGGTAAGGTTAATGGTTTGCTCAAAACCTCCTTGAAATTGTTCACAGATAACGGTAGGAGAGCATAGCTGTCCTAAGTGTTTGCATCACTGACAAGACTAATCAGCAACAGGAAGGAATAATGCATATGGTGTGAAGGAACATCTTGTCTAAAATTCCCATTTCCTCCTTTGTTTCCATCTGGTTTTGAAATAAGATTTTTTTTTCTTGTTAAATACTTTTGAGAAAATTAGCATGGATAAATTTGCAAATTGACCATTAATTGTCCCAATTATTTCTGGAAGGTAAGGATTTTAGTAAAAGTTAGGAAGAGTGACAGGGAGTCAACTAAAAATTTTTTAAAAAAATACCCTGTTAATTCTTTCTAAAGCTTGGGTTTATGAAGGAAGACTTGGTAAGGCTGTAGGAGAGAGGGTGAACAGTAGTATTTACTATTTTTTCGTTTATTAGTCTGTGAGGGGTTCTTGTATAACCTTTAGTTTTCGTGAGAGCAAAGCATGATTCTTTCTGATTTAGGAAAGGAGAAATTAAACATTTATTAGAGCATTGAAAGATGACTGTGTTTGGAACAGTCAATTCAAGATTAAAGCCACTTTTCTGCTGAGTATACCCACACCCTCAAAGAAAGACTTAAAGCAAAGCCTAAAAAGACAGAATTGTTCTGGGATGCTTTAGTAAAATCAGGAAAAACACATTCTAAAAATGAAAAAAAACTATGCAACCAAAGCCTATTTTGCACTTGGATGAAGAAAATAGAAATCTAAACTGGGGAAAGGTTGGCCACAGACAAGGAGCCAGCTGGCTGCCTGAAGCTCTGCAAAATGTTAAGCAAAATAGTGAGCTATAAACAGGAGTGAACAATAACTGTGATGGGGAGAGCAAAAATCCATCCGCTTGTGATAGATGAACTGGAAGAGTGCACACAAGGTACAGCATTTTAGACTGACCATTACTGTTAGGGAAGTGCAGAGGGGAGCACAGAGAAGGTTTAGAGTACCATGGACTGGGGAGAGAAAGGGATGAGTAATTGGGAGGCCAAGACTTTAGAGACAGCTCTTCTTTGTGTCTGTGTGGGCAGGCAGAGAGGAAGACCACGCTGCAGCCAGAAATGGCAATGGGAGAAACTGTCTGAAGATGAAGCGCTAGCACAGGCTGTATATGCAGCTTAAATCCTCACTGTTGAAGGCCTTTAATGACAGGTCTGAGCAGGAATTTGTAATAAATGGTCTATGTAGCCCTGTGTAACCACATCCTGAGAAGTGCAGGTCCAAGCTGCTGCGTGGATTTCTTCTTTTAGCAAGGGGCAGATGCCGACTGGGACTGTGTCCCTTTGCATGGGGGCAGTGTCTGCAGAAACCAGGGCCAAAAGCAGACTAAAGCAACTAGACTGGAGAGATACCTGTCTCAAGCAGCATAAATACTCTTGCTGATCCCACCTGGGGGGATCAAGGGATGCATTGCATCAGCTCTTGAAGGGCCTTTTAGCCCGATTTTCCACCAGGATTCCAGGAGTAAAATTTTTATTTTGCTCTAAATGCTGTAAAATTGTAAGCATGTTAAAAGAACAGGTTAAAGTAACTTGAACAATGATTCTCTGATAGATGTATTTCTTCCCTAGACGCTAATGTGGTAATTTTCTAACCAAGAACAAAACCAGAAGGGGAAACGAACAGAAGAAACTGGCCAGAGCACAGTGAAAGGCCAAAATATGAGGTTGTTGCTGTTGTTTTTTCTTTGTTTAAAAACACTTCCATCTCCAGCTAAATTGGTCTGTGGCAATGCCTGCATTAGGATTGTCACTTGTGCAAGATAATTCTGCCAAGATATTATAGCAGGAGATAACAGTATAGATAGCTTTGTGTGGGAAAGGTCTCTCAGAATTGAGTCTAATTATTTACTTGTCTTTCACACAGATAATAGTGCAAGAGTATATACTTTGCTAAAACAATAATTTGAGTTGTCACCTTGCTTCTAACCTATTAGCTATTATTTCTAACATCTGGAATAATTTTCCATGTGTGACTATTACTGGAATGAATTCTATCAGCATAGATATTCCTTAATCATGGATGCCTCATTCAGGAAAGTATCAACATGTTTTACAATCATAAAATAACCAGAAAGACCAAATTTCTTCTTTCTGGGAGAAAGTATAAGTATGAGGCCACATCTTAAAAGATAATACAAAGTCAGCATGTTCACCCCCCTCAAACAGTACACCAAATATTAAAATTAAGAACTGAGTATTGGAAAGAAAAAGGAAAAGAATAAAACCAAAGACCACTGTCTATTTATCAGATGTATGTAAAACACTATATTTAAGCTCCTCATTAAATGATTCAGCTGTCAGATCTGAAAGATATCAGTACATCTGGAATTTGGCCTCATCTTTTACAGGTCAGTCACAGGGTTTATTCTATTTGCTGCTGTGTTGTCATGTTGAACATGTTTTACTAACAAAACATTGGCAAGCTTTGGCTTTGAGAAGCCCCTCTGAAATTTATGCAAACACAGCTTTCTGTGGTTTATGGCTCATTTCACTGGGATGGCAAAAATCATCCTGCTGACCCAGAATAACTATCAAGAAATGCTCTAGAAAATTAAGCCTTTGAGACTTGCCCTGATACAATTTTACATCCATTTAACATCAAAACTGTGTGGTTTTTTTAGCCTGATTCTCTGAAAGTAGTACATTTTAAAAAATAAGCTTCAGTAGCAGTAATAATAAAAATAAAACTAAAATTTAGTAAAGATACATATATGCACTGACAGCAGTCTCCATAGGAAAGTATATTTGCAATGAGTTTCTGAGGTCTCTAATTTTTGTCTGTCTTTCATGTTTCTTGTTTACAAATGTTGCTTTGCCTAATGCATGGCAAATCTAAGACCTGCTGTCTCCCCCTGAGTCTGCCAGCTTGTGTGATCAGTCTTCAAGTGGGTCTAGCACCTTTAGAGACACATCCTTACTAGAGTGTTCGACAAGGAATTGTGTGCTATAAAGTTTACCAGTCCCTCAAGGGGGGGCTAGTGTTTGCCAAACCAACATGAAATTGCTTTTTCCCCAACTATACTTTAATAATGAAGTAAAGCCATTCACTGTAATTAAACACAAAGCAAATGAATTCTCTTGTGCTTGGAACAGGTGCTATGCAGGGAAACAGCAATCGCTACCTGCAGCTTTGGCTCAACTTCAAGTTGTTTTCTTTGGACTGTGAACTGAACTACCAGGATGATCTGCTCAGGTATCAGAAATGGAACTGTTTCTTGGATAATTTTTCAGGCATTCTGTTTCCATGTTAAAATGCTCTTTGGAAGCAAAGTCTTCCTTTACCTGTTTCCCATCTTCCTGGGGATCTCAGGAGGGTGAATGTATCTCTAGGGACTGAGAGTGACTCTCACTCTTGATAATTAAATTCAGCAATAAAGTAAGATTTAACCTGTCTACTAAAGAATTATCACTCTTTTACTGGTAAGGTTCTTTGAATGCCACTTCCTGATGACAGATGTAAAAACCTGTAATGTTTAGCTGTCCAATATTAAACCAGTCACACAGTGCATGTACTAACCTGTCAGATTTACTGCATAAAGTTCTCATCAACATACCATAGCTTGAAAACCATGTAAAACATGTTTACATTAGTAAAAACATTCATTACTCAGTATTGAACAGTGACAAACATTGGGGAATTTTTGTGGATTTTTTTTTTTTTTGATTTAACAGAAAATCCTGTTAACAGAAAATCCGTAGTAAACTAATTTCTTCTTTGCCCGTTTAATAGTATTTCTTTAAAAAAACAAAAGTAAAAATCTAAGAAAGAATTTTTTCTTTGATGGACGTATCAGCCAGTGTTATAAATATTTTTGTGACTGTTTTCTATAATTCAGCCTCAAAGTGGCAAAGATGTATAGTCTAAGTATTAGATTACCTTTAGATTCAAGAACTGCTTCAACACCAAGGGTCTGATTCTCCATGTCTTTATTTTATAGTTTTTAAATCTAATAAGTTACAAAAATGTAATGCCTTGTGCTTTTGTTGTCAGATAAATCCACAATCTAGCAAGTACAATTTCATTTAATGTACAATTTAATCTTGCTCTGCTAAACCATATCATGAATATTCTTATTAACATCCTGGGTTTTACCCAAGGTGGGGAGTATAGTCTTTTTACCTTACCTTTGTGAATAGACAGACAGAGAGGGGAAGGTTCTACCTTAAGTCTTTCTTTTTCCATTGCTTTGTTCTTCTGTTTTGTTGTCATTCTGTTCTGTGAATCTCAGAGAGGTGGGTAATTTCCTAATGAGAATTAATCAACAATGCTTTTATCTGGTTTAATATGACAGGTCGATGAAGGTGGGAGGATAGAACAAAAGAAGTTTCAAATTCAAAGTCTCAAGTGCAAAGAAATACTTTTTAAAATTACTTATACTGAAAGAAATAAGTTAATATGTAGTAGCAGCACCAATTGAGCATGGGGAAATCATAGCCATATTTCTACTGGACAAATGCAATATTTTCATATACTAACAGAGTCATTTAACCACAGACATTTCAAATACTATTGATTGTCACTTCAGTGGTTACATGTCTTGTGACTGAGTATGTAATACAGTGGCTGAATTCTCTGAAAGTAAGACCTTCATTCTCTTTCATGCATGAATGGAATAAACTGCATTTTTGAAAAATGTAAACTTGTCCAAGTACATGAGTATTTGGATACATACCTTTATGCGAGTATGTATTTTCTAGCGTTTCTAGCACTGGGTATGTTTTCTGTAAATGAAGGAAAAAAGAATAGAGACTTCCATGTTTTTTTAGGCACTGACTGAAAATCAGATAATAAAGTAATGTATTCTAATGCTTTCCCATTTTATCTTAGTGACAGTCATTCTTTTAGAAAAAATCCGGACTAAAAGCTTTTCAAAAAATCTATTTTCAAGCAGTTATTTACTAGTGTTTCCAATTATATTACATCCTCAGCTTAGGCTGGGCAAGAAGGGGGGAAAAAAGATGAATGGCAACTGAGTGAAATGAAATGTTCTTTCTAATTACATAACGCTAGAAATGAAAATGATTTGTTATGTTGTGACTTTAAGTCTTCATTTCAGTTGCAATAAACCTTGCATAAAAATCCCCTTATTCTGAAAGAGATTAGTTATAGCAGTGTAGCAGAGCAGTTTATTTTTAACAAATAAATGCAAAAACCTATGAGGACTCTGAGACATGATTCAACAAATCCCTAATTTCTTCAAGGAGTGTATCTCTAGGGAGAACAAGCTGCTAAGTACTCAAAAAGATTTCAACAATAGTCACTTCTCTTTCATGTCTACAGGAAAGCAGGATTTCTGTCTTTGGGGCTTTTGTTTTTTCAGTACTTTCCTTATAACATCTTAGTACTTCATGGCCTCATGAACTTGGTGTGTGCAAAGACTGTCACTGCCATTCTGCACACTTTTTGCATTTAAAACAGGCTGGTTTTCAGGGAACGATTCCAGATGTCCCAAAGAAGTTTGTTAGAAATTGAGGTGCCCTACTGTACTTTTAAGGTCTGTCTTTACTGTGGGAGGATAACCCCTATAGAAATTTGACATGCTGAAGAGGTTTATCGTTCACAATATATAGTCACTGGGGAGTATCTGTGTGCATTAAATTTTGATCTTTTTAGTGCATCTGAGGGACAAATATGTAATGCAGAAGAGAGAGGCAAGCATTCATTAAGGATAGGCGTAGCAGACTCCTGGTTATCCGTCAATTTATTTTTTTTTGTGCTTGTTTTTATCTTCTAAAACTTTTGTAATATTAACAAATATATTATCTCATGTTATTGTACTTTCTTCTACAATGGATGAGTCTACAAACTGAACCTTTACAGCTTGGACTCTTACCACTTAGGACAAACCCAGTGTTTACCATGTGGCATTTTCCACACTACATGTTTTTGTTTGATGTTTGAAGCTGTAGGAGAAAGTCCACTGAAGGTTCAGAGCTGACTCTATCCGACACTGGCTTGGACAGAAAATATTTCAGCAGATCACAGAAAGGTCTAGCACTATCTCTTGGGCTTGTCTCTGCCATGGTTTGAGTCACTTGCCTGAATCCATATTTAACCTCTGCATGATATAGTACTTCAGAACTCAAGAAGACTGAAAACATCTGAAATATTAGAAACCAGCTTGTTTTAAAAACCAAAATCTTTTTCTAGAATTAGCATCAGAAATAGCTGCTTTTTTTGTCCATGTAACTTGGTGAGCAGAGGGCATGCAGAACATTCACAGTATTGATGTATGCAAGATAGTTTTGTAAGTATCTCTTTTGGCACCCTTCTGGAAACTCTTCTGGATTTGTGGTTTGCCTGTAGTCTGAGCTGTGGTTGCTTTTGAATAATGGGACTAAAATGCTAATTACCACACAAACTGATAATTGCAAGGCATTTTAATTAAGTGGCCTGTCTGGATCCACATCTCCAAAACAAACAAACAGATATACAGAAAAAGACTAGGTCAAAAGGGGAGATCAAGCTCAGCTGTTGAAGGAAACAATCTACAAGGGCAAATTTATTCCTTTTCCATTTATTTCTTTCATTCTAGACTGCAAATTCCCTAGAGCTTGTTTATAAGGTTTTGTATTTTCATTTCTCAGTGTAGTAAGGGAAAGTTTAGCCTTTTAAATAGCGTTTCAATTTCAAAACTGGTTTTAAAAACTTGTCTGCTCTTCTAATAACAGTAGTGGATAAAATCAGTGTTGAATGGAATCAATAATGTTTCAGTTACCTTAAAAAAGGTTAGACACTCTGAAAAAAAGATATTTTCCATTTTCTGAGGCTGGCTTATACTAGGGGAAGGAAACATTTACAAGATTTAAAGAAGTTTACCTAAAAGCCATAATCTCCTAAATTTATAATTATCTCAATAACTAAACAACCTTATATATAGCTACTCAATATTTTAGAAATCACTAATCCAAATTCATAGACTTGAATAGTATATGTCCAGAATTAACTCTCTTTTGACATGAAGAATATTTAAAACATCAAGAAAAACTGCTTTTGACAAGGAGCTTATTTTGTCTTTCCAAACTACGATCAATGTGATCAGAGATTATTTTCATAGAATCATAGAATGGATGGGATCTTAAATATAATCTAGTTGCGTCCTCCTTGCCTTGAACATTTGCAGAGATGGGGCATCCACAGTTTCTCTGGGAAGCCTGTTCCAGTGCCTCACCACCCCACAGTAAAGAATTTCTTCCTCTTCCCTAATCTAAATCTGCCCTCCTGCAATTTAAAGCCATTCCCCTTCGTCCTATAACTACATGCCTGTGTAAAAATTCCCTCAACTCTCTTGTAGAAGCACTTCAGATACTTGAAGGGGCTCTAAGGTCTCCCTAGAGCCTTCTCTTCTCCAGGCTGAACAACTCCAGCTCTATCAGCCTGTCTTCACAGCAGAAGTGCGCCACCATCACCTTTGTAGACCTCATCTGGACTTGCTCCAACAGGTCCATGCCTTTCTTATGATGGAGAACCCAGAGCTGGATGCAGCACTGCAGCTGGGGGTCTCACAAGAGCAGAGGAGAGAGGCTGAATCCCATCCCTTGACCTGCTGCCCACATTGCTTTGGATGCAGCCAGGACAGTGTTGGCTTTCTGGGCTGTGAGCACTCATTAATGGGTCATGTTGAGCTTCTCATCAACCAACACCCCCAAGTCTTTCTCCTCAGGGCTGCTCTCGATCCATTGTCTACTCAGCCTGTATTTGTGCTTGGGATTTCCCTGGCCCAGGTGTAGGGCCTTGCACTAGGTTTTATTGAATTTCATGAGGCTTGCACAGGTGCACCTCTCAAGGCTGTCCAGGTCCCTCTGGGTGGCATCCCTTCCCTCCAGCATGTCGACTGTGCCACACAGCTTCATGTTGTCAGCAAACTTGCTGAGGTTGCACAAACTGCTTATACTCTTTTAACAAATGTTATCTAGCAGAAATGTGTCTGAGGGACTAAATATGTGCATGCAGGAGATCTAATACAAAAATGTAAAAAAAAACCCAGGACATTTTGATAACTCATTACAACTGTTTGCCATCACATCTTTGCCACAAGCAATTTGTAGTGAAGCAGTTGAGTTTAAATGTATCTACTCCAGGAGATAAATTTTCAACACTTTGTGAAAGGATTTACAGCTTGGTAAGGAAAATATATATTTTGAATATGAACTCTAGTCTGTGTTAGCTGTGGTTTGATCAACTGTGAACATTTAAAAATGAATCAATTCCAAATTCTCTGTTACTTCTCTTTTCTCTTTAAAGGCTTTATGCCTTGCTTCAGAACCAGACAGATATTTTGACAAGTTTAAAAAGAGGAAGCCGGTGCATGAGAAAGAATATTTTTGTTTCTGATAAAATTGTCTTGCTAAGTAAATATTGATTAGGTGCTGCAAAACCCTGTGGCTGAATTAATTCCATTTGAGGAGGAGGGAGGAGGAAAGAACTGCCTCAGGCTACTCTAACTTATAAAACTATGATGAGCAAAGTGGGCATGTGCTGTACTTTCAGCTGGCATGCTAGTATAAAAAAAAGGATTTTTGGGAAAAGTCCTTTGAACCTATTAAATTCTCTCTCCTTCCAGCAGGTTTATTGATTAGGCTCACTCCAGCTGCACATGAAGCCTGCAGGGGAAGCAGCAGCTCCTCAGTGTGCCTCTGCTGATCTGCTGACATTATTGGCTCTGTAAGAGTTGTAGCTTCTCAGTGGTCATGGTGGGAGAGCTGTGCAAGACGAGAGTGCCTTGTTTTGTCTTCTTAGGTCTCTTACTCCACGTTTTAAAAATATTTTAAAACTTATATAATCTCTTGCCATATCACATCAAACAGATAGTTTCGAGTAGAAGCTTTGAGCTATGCCAGGCTGGGATTGCTACCAGTGACTTGGAGAAAAGGGGGATAAGTCCATGTTCTCCCTGACACAGAGCTGAGGTCTGCCTGTTTCCACAGGGCTTGGGGAAGAGGGATGGCTCTGGGATCCCTGGGGCAGAGAAAAGGAGCAGCCTCCTAATCCCCAGCTCATGGGGGGGCTGATGACCCTGCAGGAGCTCATGACCCTGCTCATGGCAAAAGTGTGAAGAGAAAGGCTCTCTGTACATGCACTGTTTCCTTGTGTTAATCTCAGGAGATTTCATATGATGCCATCAGATAGCAGACATGTAAAACAGTAATTGTGTACAGGCCTACTTACTCATCCCCCATTCATCTTAGTGTAAGCACTTATAAACACAATTCCCTATATGCTATGAACTTAGACCAAAATACTTTTCTATTTCTATGTCCATTTCATTGTCTGCTTCCATGCCACAATTTCTATCCCTCTGTGTGTAGTTTCTGTCCCACCTCTTTTGTAAAGGACAGAATTTTCAGCTGCTGAAGTTTGTACTGCACACTGTGATACCTCCCTGAGGTTTTTCCGCTCGAGGTCAAGCACAGATTCCCTGTAGGTGACCTCCAAATATCTTGGAAAGTTTTCAAGTTCATCAGCAAAGTCTGAGGTTCATATTTTTAAGGAGGAGTATGTTGGCATTCATCACCATAGTCTTTGGAGAAATTTGGAACTGCTGAGTGCTAAAAAGGAATACTTTCTCCATCTCTTCCAAATAGATGTGGTTAAATTCAGAAGTTGATTATATATCTACATCTTAATTTTGAGTTGCAGACAAGCAAATCAGCTTTGCTTAAACACAATGTGAGTCTCAGGCATCTGTTATGTCTAACAAGAAATTAATGGTTATAACTTTTTCTGTTGTATAGTAGTATATCTATCTTTGTCCTTTTTTTATTCTTACTGATGTATGTATTTGGCATTTTCAAAATGGAGTTTTTTCTCTATTCTTTCTTCAGTTTTCTGAAATGTGTACTATTACCCTCCCTGTTCTGAGAAATACAACTGTAGGCAACGACCTTCCTTGGATTTGATAGTGATTTTTCATTGTATGTCATAGTTCTTTACTGACAATGACAGTTCAATCCAGTAAACATTTACATGGAGAAAGTAACAAAAGCAAATATGTTACCTAGGAATTTCATCTGTCTGTAATCTTTATGCTAATCCAGTTTTGTTTTAAAAGAAAAATTCTTCCTATTGAGCTTCTGTGCATCAGAAATCCTGTGATCAATATCTAATAAATAAATAATGACACAGCATCAGATTATCTCCAAAGAAGGATTAGTACCAGGATTAGTACTAGGAATAATGTCTGCAGTAACTAATCACTTGTAATTATAGAAAAGAAATTGATCTAAAACTTGGAACTCATGGAAACTGGAAAGTCCAAGACATCAGATTCATGACAATCAAAACATGAGACTTGAATAATCCACGGGAATCAGTAAATGCTATTGTCAAGAAAGATGTGACCAAACATTAGGTGCCACACAAAATGTTAATAACTTCTTCAGAAATTCCTCCAAGACAGAAACATTAAGCTTATTTTGGTGGTTCTGCAAGCATTTTCCCTGTGTTACTAGTTGGAGAAATTAGTGGGTTTGGACCATCATACCTTCCTCAACCTACTTCTGTTGAAGAAACATGGGACCTTCTTTGGGAAAACAAACAGATTAAACAGAGTCAAGGTATTTTCTTTTTATTTCATATGTACTAGAAATTAATATATTCTTAAATATTAAATCTGTTCTTCCTTGATAGGAGTTAAAAATACAGGATATTTGTAACTTTTCGAGTCACGTTTTACGTGCACTCTTACTAAATTCCTGAAAGTGATTATCTTTTGTCTCACTGCCTGAGCTTGCTTCTGTGAGAAAAGCATTTTATGGGTGCCCTTGAACCAACAGGCAGTAACATCACTCCTACTGACTGCATGGTAATAGTAGAGCTCCTTAGCTCCTTTCTTTTAAATACCATTTATATTGCACAATACACAAGTTGTTTTCAGCTATTATCTGATATGGAACACATACAGCAATCCCCAAGGCTGGCATCCATGTACGTTTTTTATCACTTTCAGACTCAGCATATCAGTGTTTTCTGATTGCCTTATTTTTAAGCTAAATTCAGCAAGAAATGTTCCCTGAAGATCTAAATCGTGCAGGAAGGTATTGCTTTGTTATGACAACCAAGCATCCCTTCTCACCCACATGATCCTGTCTCATTTCACGTTATTGCTTTTTTTACCTATACTTCTTACTTTTGAAAGGTAAAGTTTAATCTCCAGTATAAAAAGATCTTTTTTTCTCTCTGTTTCTACTTCTTTACACTGTTTGTTCTGCACACACCAGCCTCTTTCTCTCATCTACAAACACAAGAAAAAAAGATTCTCTTGTAAATGTAACAATTATCATCCCATGTAGAATAGGCTTCGATTCCTGGGCCAAAGAGTGGAAGATGGGAAGATGACTGAGAGTCGTCTGCCCCCCTTGACACTCCTTTCTGCAGCCCAGCCCTGCTGATGCAGGCAGCAGATAACACTGGGTCTGCTGACTCATGGCCATGAGGGTCATTACCCACCTTTTGGATTTTTCATAAAATTAGAAGAATAAAGTTGGTTTGGACGCATAATTTGCAAACTGGGTTTGTTAGCCACATGATTTAGTGTTGTTTCTAAGCTTCAGGGAGGATTTAAGGCTTGTTTATCATACTTGTGCTGGCTCTCAAAGCAACCATAGGTTTTTGGGAGCTGGACAGTGTGAAGGCATTGTTGTAAATCTGCTGAGTTTCATAGTTTTAAATCACTGTAAGTGAAAGAGAAATCTAGAGATTAATATTTTCCTTTCTTTAGAAAAAGATATCCTTAAGGCTGTACATTGAACTGAACAAACTTATCATTACTATGTACTGAGCCATGATATAGCAAGAATATCCTTAAGCTTTGAGAAATAGCTCTGGAAATGCATCACTAGATATTATATTAGAAAGCACACATTATAATATTCATTACAGTAGTAGAATGTGAACTGCGTGTTATTGTAAAAGAAAATCCAATTTGCTGCCTACTGCCTTCAATTTGGTTTTGACAAGTACTCAATCTTTGGCTATATTTTGCTTTCTACATTTATCTTCCTGAGCATGTTCAGTAGTGTCTGCTTAGGGCAAAAACAATAATCTTTTCATTTAATTTAGAGAAAAAGCTCATGTATTCACTATGCTTACTAGGTGCAACAATATGAAAACAAATCCCAGTTGCTAAAGATCCATTTGACAATATGAAATAGATTCTGACTTTTTAATTTAGGCATAAAACTGCAGAGGGCATATAAGGGATGCAGATTTACTGAGCTGTACCATTTATTTATGAGTGGTTGCAAAAGCCCATATTATTTTACCAGTGATGGATGAACTGAAGAGGATATAAAAAATTTTGTATTTGACCCTTGCAAAACAACTCTGGAAAGTTAATTGATTTAATAATCAAGCTTCTTTGGCTTTGTTAAAAAATTGAGAACTTGAGTTTATCTCAGTTTCTGCAATGAGTATTTCCTCAAAGTGGAGCATACTTTTAATTACAGTGAAGTTGGCTACCTTGTGATTTAGCTCACTGCAAACCATGGGAACACAGGAGGGGAGAAATTCAATCAAAATTCAACTCAGTTTTAGCATTTCTGCTAAACTGTCCTTGAAGCAAAACTGTGTGTTCAGAGGGAAACTAGTCTCGCCAAAATCTGATTTTTTTTTTAATTTATTATTTTATTTTTATTTTTTGGGGGGGATAAGCTCCTTAATTTGCCTAAGTAATAAACACCTCCAGTGGTCTGCTTCATGAGTCATGTGTCTCAGATATTAGACAGCAGAGTTTGTAGAATTTTTTGCTATGAAGCTCATAGAATCAGATAAACTGACAACACTGACCTAGAAAGCCACTTTTGTCCTAATCCCTCCACCTTCTTTCAAAAATAAAGAAATACAAGGATAATAAAGGCTGTCCTTTATAGTGCTGTTAAACCTGATGTCTTATGCCTTTGCAGAGCATGCAGCAGCATCTTTCCTGTTCCCTCATTTATAATGAGAAATAGCTGAAGGGAGCCACAGTTAGATTCATTACTTTTTCCAGGAATAAGCACCAGGATGGATACTAGGAGCTGTACCATGGTCTTGTGTATAGGGACTGCTTCCAGTGATGGCTGAAAAATGACAATTATTTCTTGTCTCCTCAAACTTGAAGGAGGCATCATAGCCTCAAGCAAAAACAACAACAGCCACATGGTTTATAGAGCTGTTTTTATAGAATCAAATACTGCCAGACCGAGTTTGATACTTCTCAGACCTCTGAGTTTACATTTTCAGTAAGGAAAGGATATCTTTAAGTTTTGTAGAGTTTTGTTCCATAGCCAGAAATGTATTTCATTCTTCAGAACCAAATACCTCAGGCCCTGGCTCAGTAAAAGTCCCACTAACTTAAAATATAGTTTGTCTGAGCTGGCCTGTAGGATTTGACCTTCAGGAAGCTGGCCTGCAAGATACCAGACTTTTAATTTACTAGATATAAATGCCTGATCTATTTTATTATGCACTTGTGAACTACTTAATGTCTTTCACCAAGGCATTCAGTCCCCTTTGATATGGGTGTGATTTTAGAAACTGGTGCCACGTATGCTCGGGGGCTCTGCTCTCAGTCAGTACATTTGCAACAAAGTGCAAGTATGACCTAAAGATGGCTAAAATTTAGCCAGCAAGTACAGAACTGTGATTCTGCAAGTTCCACCAACTTGCTGTATTACCCCAGAGTTTCACAGCACTCTCATTTGGCAATAGAGTTTCTTTAGACTCTTAGCATTTAACTTTTTTGGTATGTGCAAAGCTACCTCAGTTGTGACAAAGCTGAATGTTTTGTGAGTGAGCCTGATGTGGATTATCCAGGAAAAAAAAAAACAAAAACAAAAAAGAATTCAGGTTTTCTGTCATTTAAAATACCGAGACTCAAAATTTACGAAGACCTTCAGAGCAGATTTGCAGAATTAGGTACTGTATCATCAGTGAGAATGCTGATGAAACCAGCCCTTAACCTGGTCAACCCAAACACTCAGTGCTGCCTTCCCACCCTCTCCCTTCCCTCATGTCCTTACGTGAAAGCTACTGTGAATGCTCTTCCATGGGTGACTTTCTCACCTGATCCCAGTGATCCTGATGCTCCTGTGTGAGAAGCAATCAAGAAAAAGGTTGCCAGGACCAAAGCATGCTGCATCAGGGCCTTTGCAGAGGCACAGGCTGAGGAAGGCATTTTTGTATCCCTCTGTTCTGAGGAGAGCATAAAGTCTAGACTTCTGCATGTTCTGAAAGTGCTGTAATATTGTTGCTCTGAAAGAGCACGATTTCTTCCACAGCTTTGTGGGTTTAAGTTTACTGGTCCACTTTGAAGTCTAAATTATTTAATTTTCCTAGAAATTATTCAGTCTATTTTTTTGCATAAAGCTCTTAATCCTTAGCCAATCTGAAAATGCGCAAGAACTTCAAAACACACTCCTTGGTGATTTAGCCTTGCACGTCTTCATTCTTCGTCAGCCTGTTAACAGTCTTCCTCTCATCTGTTGCCTTCCATCTCTCTGTGCTGTAAGCTTTTGCCACAGAGAGCCTCTCACGGTAATCAGTAAGTTTCATATACTGCAATTGTGCCAGATAATTAAATAAGAACTCTGTTTCAAATCAATTTAAATCCATCTGACTTTCATAAATGACAGTTGCTACAGTGTAAAACCAGTGAATAAAATCCTTTTGAATACTTAAATCAATCCCAACTTTGTTTCATCTTAATCTTCAGAAAGCAATTCCTGCAAATGTCAATACTGCCCTAATAGATTGGGTGATGATATCTCTGCATATGTTGCTCTAAAACTGCACTTGTATCAGGTCAATTAAACGACTGTAATTGTTGCTTTTCTACACAGCACAGATAGAAGCAGTTTTCTGGCATGGTGCTTGAGATAAGGCATGTATTTACTGCAGTGGTTAAGTATTGCTATGGACAGAACTGGATTTCTCCTAGTTATTGTGTATTGTAGATACACAGCAGCTACTATAGATTTATCAGCTAGCAGGCAATAATGCTGTATAGCTATACAGAATGCCTATTTTTGTATGGTTGGGGAGATGCTTTTGATGTTTTTTTTTGTTGTTTTGTTTTCTCTAGCATCAGGGCCTGATTTCAAATGGAAGGTCCTGTGCTGGACAAATTCACAGGCAGTAGTAATCCTTTTTCCTTCATCAAAGTTAGTGAGTGGAAAGAAATAGTATAACAACAGGTTACAGAACAAATCACTGGCATAACAGAAACCAGCTCTACTGAGTCCCATCTGAGTAGCCCTATGCAATAGAGCATCTGCAATATACTAAATTGCTTTATATCTTTTTTGTATCTGAGAGTCTGTTGTTACCAGTCTATGAACATCATATATATGTTTCAGTTCACATATTCACAAACATGTTTGCTTTAAAATAACAGCTAATTTATGTTCCTGAATAATAATTGCTTAGCTACCCCTGGTCATCTGAAATCCTGAGTATAAAAGTAACTGTCGCAAAATTTTCCATCTTTATATATGTCTGGTGGATCTTACCCATCCCCATAGGTTTTGTATTAGTAATAAAGAAGAAAAAACAGGAATTAGCAGGGGCCATTGCTGTATGTAGCCAACTACTTTTCTCGCTCTGAGGGCTTGGATGATTTGCTGTCATTGAACAATAACAATCCCAATTACTAAAATTAGTAGAAAATACATAGTAGTTGTACCTTGTTCAAAAACTGCAGCTGGCAGAGACAGTTAATTGGTTTGGACTATACATGCAAAACATTAATAATGTCCTGACTGAAACAATTTGATGGGCTTGTAATGTGCTTTTAATAGGACTCCAACTTCTTAAATCTAAATTTTTGTCTCCATATAGTATCATAATTTGCCTGTACTTTTAGTGGGAATTGAAAATGTCACAAATTGCATTGCTTCCCAGGTAAAATTATCACCACTATAGGGATTTGAACAACAGCTGTCTAAGGGCTTGTTCAGAATGTCTGGTAGGCTGAGCGGATCTGTCTGCTCAAACTGCTGCTGCTGAGTTAGTAGACAGTGTTGCAGGAGGACTTTATTAGAAATAATTGACAAACCAAGAGTCACTGATGGTACAAAAGTGTCCAGATAAATGAATGTGAGCATGACTAGCCCAGGTCATATTGGCAAAAGAGCCAACTGTCTAAAAGCAGAGGAACGTTAAAAAGCAATGAAAGTTAATTTGGCTGTGCCGTGGTATCTTTAATACAAAAGGAGACATACAAAAATGGGGAAAAAAAAGCAGTTGTCTCTCAAAGGCTATCAAAAACCTTTAGGTTAAAAATCAGCCAGGCTTAAGTGCTGAGTGCATTGATATTTACTAGGGGTAAAGAAAGGAAGAGGTCTATAAATATATTAGATGAAAAAGAGACCAATGAAATTAGTCAGGCTATCAATCAATCAGGGACTAAAAGAGTAGATGCAAGAGAGGAGACATTCTAAGCCTCACTTCTGTCTTAGCAAAAAGGTTAACAATAACCAGATACTTAGGAGTCTAATAAGGTTATAAGAAACAGCCAAAATGGATTTAGCAAGAACTAATAATATCAAACTGATTTGATTTTCTTCCTTGATGGAAAGCTTAGGCTCAAAGAAGAAGCAGTCAATGTGCTGTACTGGAAATCTGGATAAAGCTTAGAATCCCATTCCCCGACATGTCCATGGGCACTTGATGGAAATACAGGAGGAAGAAAATACAATTGTCTATAGATCTTCAAGTTTCTGGAAACATATTTCAAGTTTCTTTTAACGTATTTCCCCTTTTCCTTTCTCTCCTTCTGTTTTATTTTTCTTTTTCCTTTTGCCAGAGAATGAAATAAGATTAAATAACTGTGGTACAGGTATTGCTTTCTTTACATTTACTTTCTTTGCCTGTGAGAAAGATTTTCCTAAGGTTTGAGATGCTCAGCACAGTGGTTGAAAATGTATAGAAAATGTATGTTCTCTTTGGTTAGTATCAAGGGAAAGAATAAGAAAACATGGGTTTCCCTGCATAAGTTTATGAGATCTTTGGGTTGCAGGTTTGTTGTTTGGGGTTTTTTTAAAGTATATTAAATTTATTATTTTCCTGCTAAAAGTATGCTGTAAAGAATTTTCTTTTTTTCCTACAGAGTTCTAATAAACAGATTAGAGGAGGCCAGATCAGTGGGTAAAGTACATTGACACTGATTTGTTGTTTCAACAAAATGGGCTGAAGAGAAGCTGCTGCACAGCTCAGAGTAACAGGAGGGCTCCTACTAATCTACGTGTCACTCAGAAAACAGTTCTCAGGCAGAAATTTCGCCACTGCATGATTTGTGTTAGTATTCCTGTCAAAACCCATAACTCCTGAATAACAAAGATTAACATGCCCATGGCCACAAATAAGCTTTTCATTTTCTTATTTTTGAGCTTCTCGTCTCCGTGATTAATAATTTGTCAAAAGGCTTCAATTCTAGACTCAGAATGCTAAATACATTAGTAATTAGAACTCTGCAAAATAACATTGTAAACAGAATAGCCAATGAGCCTTTGGATATGTTCTAAAATACAAAGACCTTCTGAAGGAGGAGGGAACAAAGCAATGTAGGACAGAGGGAAAAGGAAATGTCTGTGCCTGGAGATTAAGTTTTGAGTGAAAATCATAAATTCTCTAAATAAGTTGTAGTTTCCTTTGAGAAAGATAACTTAGGAGTAATTACAAACTACCCAGAGTTATAGAACCAATATCAGCATCTATGGATATTTAGTTCTATAAACCATTATTTTTCAAAATTTTTGCTTATCAAACAGTCGTAAATCTTTACAGGACCAAAAAAGCCAACGTCACAACAGGGCCAGTGTTACTGCAATGTTTTAAATTTATGACTGAAAATTATGCTACACTTTGGATAATCAGCTTTACTTTTGTTTCCTGTATTTTGATTGGTCATTTGTTTGTGTACATGGGAACACATGCAGCTGTTCTGTGTGTGTGTGTGTGTGTGTGTGTGTGAGGGTTATGTATTAATTGCTTCACAGTCATTTTCTGATCTATTAAAGCTCCCATGACCACTGGACGTGACAAAGAAACACTGCTGATATATTAGCTTCTACATTTGGTGCTTCTCTAGTTTAGATGTGAACTTTTAGCCCTATTGCACACCGGTTTAGATAAAAACCAAGAGCTATTATATTAAAATAGAACAGAAAACCAATATGACTGTCTTTTGGATTTAGCTAAATAAACATTTCAGCTACTCATGGCTGTATAGCTGTTTTTCCTTCATCCTGTTGTGGAGGTATTCAGTGAATTTTTTACTTGGTTTATTTTCACATTAAAGAAACTACAGCTGATGTTGGTGTCTTGGTCAGTACTTATCTTTTCTGAACAGTTCCCAGATTCAGGTTAGATCTGGACATTTTACTGAACTCCCTTGGCTGCAGAAAAGATGGGTGCTGGTTTCAATCCATGCAGTGAATACCTTTTGATTGGGCTTCTCCAGAGAGCTAAACATGCCTTTCCCTGATTTTTGCAGAAGATCCTGCAGTGCTGATTATCCTCCCGTCCCTGGGAAAGCAACTGCAATGTGCCAGCATACTGTGAATTTCAAAGATGGCACAGAGAGCCCTCGCTCCTGCTGAGAGGCTCTGTAAAAATAACTTGACCTCAGGAAAATTACCCAGCAGGCCTTGGGGAAAACGAGCAGAGTAGCCAGTTATTAACAGGATGATGTCAAGTGTATTGTTGTACATCAATGGAGTTGCTGTTTCTGCAATCAAAGGAAGACAGCAAGAAGGAAAATTAGGCAAAAAACCCCTGCTTTTCCATTTACTTAAGCCTTACTGTCCAGACTGGAAAAACAAAGCCAAAGCCAAACCCAGTTAATGATATCCTTGTAGTGTAGCATAACTTAAAATGCTGATGGTTCTTTCAAAGGTTTGATCCTTGTACAGATTGTAAGAAGCAAAGATATTTCAACTAAGGAATCCCACAGTTTGTTCATTGAACTATAATTAGTGAGCTACACTAATTATCATTGTTAGTATTCTAGGACTTGTAATACATTAATTAACAGGAAAGTCTAATTCTAGTTGTTGCTGGAGAATGAAATAGGAAATCCAGTACTTTCTCTGCCTTGCTTCTCTGTTTTTAGGATATGCACTTGTTAACTGTACTGTAGAAACTGTAATACAGAAAAAGGTAAATTCTCACCCTTTAAATAAATATCTTCAATTTGGTAATATCCCATGCTGATAAATAGTGTCCTTTCTATGGATTTTATAGTCCTGACCAGGCTTTGCTACCCCAGGTTTTCAGACTCATTGTGCACTGCTATGGAGCCTGTGCTGGGGCACCTTTATTCTGTCAGGGACTGCATCACTCCTTCCACCTACAGGAAACAGGGTGGGTTTCCACAGCTCCAAGTGTGCATCTTTGAATAGATCAGGCTGTCTGTGCTCATGGTGTGCTTCTGCTGTCAAGCACAGTAGGATGTCTGGTTACCCAGCATTCTGGCTGGAGGTGTGGCCGCTGCTGTGAGGAGGCTTTGGACACTCTGAAATCAAACACAAGTGTGCCATTCTGATTCCAAGTGGTTCAGATTTCATGGAAAAAACATTAGGAGATATTTTAGAAGGAAGTAAAATATGTAGTAACTGTAGCTCACAAGTCTCTTTTACCTTCCGTCCTGCTTTGCTGTCCCAGCACTCCTGCCAGCAACAAACAACTGGGTTCTGTTCTTGATCCACTTGGAAAGTGATGGTGTTCTACTGTTTCTACAGCTCAATTTGTCTCATTCTACTTTCCTTACACCTTTATAAGAGATACAATTGATTTTATATGTGTGGTGCATTATAAGAGTGTTTAATATGCAGTATTACAAAAAGATATAAACTATTTTCTGTGAACTTTAATAATATTCTTCACATTAATATTTTCATATGCATGCAGTGGTAATACATCTCTCTGACACAAAATGCAGTACTTGTGCAATATCAATATGATTGAAAGCCGCCTTTACCAGTAAATAGGAGAGATTAGTAAGTTACTGGAAAGAAGTCATGGAAAGTTTAAAGGCTAACTTCCAACAGGATTTGAAAATGGAAGTTCATAATAGATTATTCTGTATTTAAATGCAAGCACTTTTGCACGCATATTTATGTAGCAACAGATGTATATGCTTGAGGACATGCTTTAGGTTGTCTGAGAAATGGGATTCTCTTTGGCTTCTGTGAGTTTGGATGACCTTTAAGTTAACAAAGAAATGTATTTCAAGGGTGCTGAGAATTCTAAGAGGCAAGAGATATTTCTTGTAACTACTGATACAGACTACAGTACAATGTATAAGTAAAAGAAACAGCACTAGTTTCAAGTACTCACCATTGCTCAGTTGTCATTCCTCTGGAGGCTTTCTCATGAACCTCTGTGTGTCTACAATTCTTGAAACTGTTACCTAATTACAGATGTTTTTAACAGAGGGGAAGTTGCCTCAGTACCTTGAGTTAACTTCAGCGTCTTTAGAACAGCTGATCAGTCAGAGCAGAGGGGACCTCTCAATGCCTTCTCTGTGGGAACGGGTGAATGTTGACATCAATTCTTACTAGATATCAGAAAGGAAAAGGATATTTTTTAAAATACTCCCACTGTAGGAGAGGCCTCAGTCAGAGGTAGCACCCAAAGTAGTTAACCATGGAACACACATCTTAAAGAAACAAGGCTGGGAAAGAGACATCGTTAAGTTTATTTTGGGTGTTGGGTTCTTCGATTTCTGCTTCTGTCTCCATGGAAATCAGTTTAGTTTCCATGCTATATATCACGGAAGGTCAGATGTGCACTTGTTTACTGCCTTTGCAAAACTGCATATTTCAAATGGACATAAAACATCGGGTTTTGTTTCTTTTTTTTCCCCTATAGCAAATTGCTGTAAGGAACTGCTCAAAAAAGAAAAAGAAAACATGTTCAGTAGGTATTTTGTTAGAGTTTACAACTAGAAAGGCATGCCCAGCCAGTTGTGGATAGAATTTGTTACAAGATCAGTAGCAGGGAAAGTATTCTTAGTGCTCAATTACATTTTAAGTTATAGATAACTTTCTTGTAGCAGTTGCATGAATATTATATTGTGAATATTATATGTGAATAGGTGTATGTTTTCTTGGAAGAAAGAAGAGCAATAAAACTGAGAATGTGCTCACATTATTTGTAGGAGTTGCCTGTAATACATCCAGTTCTGGACATCCAGTGTGGAAGAAGTAAATATTCATTGGAGAATCACCCCTTCAAAGTGATTTTAGTGGGCAAGAGGTGCTACTTGGCAACTATTGCAGGCTGATTTAACTAGTGTGTATACATATATATATAAATAAAAACTGAGTATTGTTATAAAGAACTAGGAACCATTTTGAACTGACCAAAGTTTTTTGACCCGATAACAAAATACAGACCCAGCTATTCCAAGATACTTAAGGAATTTTCATTACCTTTAGCTGGATTACATATTATGAAGGAAATAAAAATAGGGAAACATTCTGAAATCATCGCAGAACTATTTTCAACACATTTTTCAATAAGTTTGTGATGGACTCTTGAAACTTACTTGAAACTTTTTTTAAAAAAATTAAAAAAGGGTTTAAGTGTCTTAAAATATTTAATTGTGTTTTTATCAAATCAACCTGTTTTTAACTCAGTAGTGTTTCTATAGCTAAAGATCATATGCTGTTTTATGGTAAAATCCAGTCAGATTATGAGACTGGGATATATAAATACACTTTCATGTGGTAAGGAAATTCATTTAAAATATAGGATTAAATCCTATTCATTACAGTCAGGCAACGTTAGTATTTGCTTCAGGAGGACTGCTCATTTGAATAAGAACATTATCCATAATCAGCAAGTCCTTTCAAAGCTTGGATCAATGCCAGGCTAAAAGTTCTTCATTCTTATCTCTTGGAGCCAAAGAAAGGAATGAAAAGAGAGGCAAGAATTACAATAGATGTTCTTATCCGATGGTTTAATCAAGTAAGCACTTATCACTCTATTTCATTGGGAAAGAGAAGAAAAACCTCACTTTTTCGACTCTTCTGACTTTGTAAGTTAGACAGGCTGGCCTGTTGTATGACAGGCTCAAAAGATAACCTCCTTGTTTCCTTCTCTAATTAAAAGGACACATGTTTCTGCAAGGGGAAGAGAAGAGAGAAAATCAAGGTTGCCTTTACTTACTAAAGAGGGGGCAAACTGGCAGGAAGTGCACTGACTGATCTGAGAAGGAAGGAAATCTTCTGTTACTCTTTTACTGGATCTCTTTTTCACGGCATAATGTGGAGTAGCGTCAGTGGTACCCATGAGAGAACCCTGTGATCGTTCAAGTGACGTGGTACAGAGACCTTCTATCCCCAGAGTACATGCCAAAGGGAGTAGAGGCAGTTTTTCCAATTCCTTCTGACCCTTTTCCAATCTTCCTCCACCTCCTAAGAGTTTTAACCTTTTCTGTAGGGAAAAGGCTCATGTAAAAATGCATTCAAAATTAGCTTTAAAAATTTAACAAGCACATATATATATGTATATGTATGTGTATATATATATATTTATATGTTTTAAAGAGCAAATTAATGTGGAAGTTAGAAATGGTGATAGAAATTTGCACTGGAGGCTGTGCAGGGGCACTGCTGGTGGCAGGGGAGCTGTAGCATCTTAAAGTGCATGCATGTATATCCCCACACGTCCAGCAGCTCAACCTGTGTTGTCTGCTTCTTTGGGTAAGAATACTTTAAGATTTTCAAATAAATCCTTTTTCTTTGTCCTTTAAGCTGCACAGGAGTATCAAACTACATTTTGACCTTATCTATCTCTGTTCATTTTGTTTTACTCCTCTGTGTAATTGAGGTGATAACCTCAGCCCTAAATACCCCATGCATTTCCATCTTTTCAATTTCCTCTCCCTTTTTCCATACCTCAGTTACTGAAGAGTTTTGTGGCAGAGTGTAATTTTAATTCCTCTCTGCTTTGAGTGACCTCAGAGCTCGGATAGCTGTGCAACTTTATAGCATTTTCCTTGCTGCAAATAAATGCTGTGTGGAAGGCTCCCCACACAATTCAACATTATAGAAATAAAAACGTTTAGATCAAAGAGTATTTTGCAAGGATTTAGTGAACTAGTTGGCAGTTTTGCTCTTGGGAAGCACAAGTGACTGGGCAAGAAAGGAGATCTGTACCAAGTGAGAGGATGGCTGAAATATTGGAAAGAAAATGAGACTAGGAACTTTGCCATTGTTGACATAAGAGAGAAAAAAACTAATGGTTGCAAATACAGTTTTAGCTACCAAAATATTTGGTTAAAATACTGCCTAGAGAAACAAGTAATTTTTAACACCTACAGCTGATGCAAGATTAATTAGATACTTTTTCTACTATTCTGCACTAAAAATTTCCTTCCTGATCTAATCCCAGAATAATTTCTTCTAACAAATGTATCACTTTTAAGTTTTGGAGTCTGCTGTAATCACTGAGTCTATCTTTCAGTATATCACAGGTTGAATACTTCTGGTCTCAATGTTACATCTACCTATATTTAAGAACTAAAAATTTGAACTTCTGAAAAGTCTATTCTTTTTGAGAAAATATTCTAAAAAAATTGTTACTTTTCCACTTATAAGCATGTATCATTTTCTAGATGGAGCTTCAGATTCCAGACTTACTCTCTACCTTTTTTTATACTTTTTCAGCTCTCAATCTCTCTCTAAGAAATTAACCAAATTACCATGAAAGTAGATTATGATAATTGAATTTCTTTTAAATTCTCTATGCTCTGTCACCTCCTCATACTCCCATCTCTCCATAGATAATCAAATATTTTATGAAATGGGTATTTAGACTTAAATTAGATGAACTTCACTTGTCTGTCTTCCAAAATACCTGAGCAGACAATAAGGCCAAAAGAGGCATACAATTGTCAGAGAAATTTGAAAACTTTCACAACAAATCAGTTTGGTGGAAGAAGACTTTCCTGTCTTCACTTATATCCCCCATTTTTAAATGGCAGCAAAAATGCAGAAATCAGTTGACTTTATTGGCTTCACAGAAAAATGGAGGGACTTGTTTTTGTCATGCCATAATGAATTCATGTTGCTCTGGTTTGTACTCAGGAAAAAGGGACTGTATGACATTTGACACTGCTTGTTTCGTTGAATTGGAAGCACTACTGATCATCTGAGAACACCTTGAAATGGAACCCAGATTGCAGCTTGAATACTAAGCTTGAAGCAATTAGACTAGAATTATATTCACAGAATTAAAACGTTGAGGGGAAACTGATTATTTCATGGTGTTTTCTTGACTTCTACTTCTTACATTGTTTTACAAATTCCTGTGAAACTCTTATCCCAGAGAGCTACTGAGCACAGGCTTTCAAAAGCACTAATCTTGGACTTTCTTTCAAGTTGTTTTTAGAAAATCCAGTCCTCTCTACCCACAGCTTAATGAAATAGAACAGAGAAAAAACATTGCACATGTATTAATTCTGTCTCTCAGAACAAGTTGTAGAAGCTGAGTTCTGAAAACTCTCTATTTTAAATGCTATTCCTTGCAGACTAAGTCAGTTTGGTTTGTTTAGCCTGAAAAGTTCTTTCCATGGCTGAATGAAAAAGCAGCTTTGGAGAAATTAGATATAAGTCATTGTTTCACACCAGGATAGTTCTCTTTCTCATTGTCCTTGCTGGAGCTGAGGTTTGGGTCCTGTTTTTTCTTTTCCTTACAAAGTCTCTCAAGGTTTTTCAATTACTTTGAGGTCAAAACTTTGGTTAATGCTGGGAAAAGCATGGAAATATGTTGCTGAAAATGTTGTTACTGGTAATGGGTAAACAAATGGTCTTTCTGTTACCACTCATTGACAGCTGGTGTGACAACGTTTTCTATTCATATTTCCTAGAAAATTTGCTTCTCAAAATATTTTTTCTATTGCTTGAAAATGTTTCAGTCTTATTGCTTGGATGTTTTCTGACCTCTGTCCTTGGAGCAATTCCATTTTCAGTATCTCCTGCATCTCATTCAGTTTAGAAGTCAGCTGATGAAATTTCCTGATTTTTTTTTCAGTCCAGCTGCTTTGGCTGGTGGTGTTCAAAGGCATTGGCTTTAATTTTCTTTTTGGATTCCTAGCAAATTGATTCAGACTTTTGTGAATCAGTCTGTTAGCCATGACTGCCTTGAAGATATCAGCCCTTGCTGTATGAGATCTCATATAGCTAGAACTTGCTATTTTAAATTCAGTTTTTACAAATTACCTTATTTAATACTTCTCTGTCTTTCTTGCATGGCCAACACTTTATGAGCTGAAGTCATCCCTGTCTAGGCTGTTGGATGTTCTATGAGCAAAAGAGATATTTTAGAAAGAAAGCCATTAAAACTGAGCAGAGGGTAGAAAATCAGTACCTAAAACTTGTCTGAAAGTTAAGCTAGAGATAAGATAAAGATAAGCTAGAGATATTTCCTGAATTGTTAATTCCATTAACTCTACTTTCATCTCCAGCAAGTAGTTGAACATATAATAGATAAGATATTTTTTAGGAATGTACTCACAAACTGCTCTTTTAACACATACAGAAGTGAAAACAAGACTGTTAATGGGAGAAGCAGGGGAGAAGGATGGCAGAATACTTGCTCAGTTTTATTTAGTCCAAAAAGGGAAGCTTTGATGTAGCAACTGTTACCAGACCAAGGAAAGTTATGTTCCTTCTTACAGAGGAAAACTGAGATAACTGTCGCATCCTAATGACAGACCCCATCAGCCACCTTTGAATCATTCTTGTTAGTCAGGCCATCTCATCTCATCTCATCACATTTATTTAAAAATTGCTTTTTTGCTTGGCTGAAGTCTTACGTTTGCTTACTCAAGTTGTGTACACTTGGAGTTCCTAATTGTTTTCTCCTTGTTGGTTCAGTGTTGATTTGAGAAGTATCCTGCAGTCTACATAAAATTGTTATTTTCAATTATCCATTTAAAACATTTTCAGGATCATTTTATGTGATCACCAAGTGCCTGGACTCCAGAAGGTTCATAAATCTCTGTGAGGCTCTGTCTTTTCAGAGGTATAATTGCAGATGATCCCATCTGTTCCCATTTCATTTCCATCTTCCATGTTTATCTATCTTTCTTAGATTTGGCAGGGTATGGATGGCAAAAGGGGTTCAGCAATTGGTGAAAAGTGGTTATAATGCTTGATATTTTCAAGTCTGAAGAAAATACACCAAATTTTAAAACTTGAAAAATACATTACAATAAATAGGTAAATAACTTCAAATTCAGAGTTTGTGAACAAAAATTATGAAAAACTACAAACTCATCTACATTTATATACAGTTGGTAGAGGTTATATCTGCAACCAGCAGATATAAAGGTCTTATGACCTTTCAGTTTTGATAACCAAATTACTCATGAGTGACAGAACCTTTAGTGCATTATTAGCTATCCAATAAAATGTGTGTCCCTCAGGTGCACTCTGTGTGCCACATAATATATTTGGGGGGATGGGGCATCCTTCTAACTTTGCAGTCTTTAAGATTACTGCAAAATGTAACAGAGCTGTTCTTGGACCATTCAGGCACATTGGTGGAGAAATTCTAAACAAAGATTCTAAAGTAGAAAATCCTCTCTCAGCTGATGACAGTTGGGGGGTTTTGTTTCTTTGTTTTGTTTGTTTCTCTTTTTCAGGTCTTCTGGCACAAGGTGTTTCAAGCTGGGAGGGGAGTCAGATCAACATATGGAATACAGGTAAAGCAGACAGGTCCATGACACCATTCATTACTTTAACGTTATAGTGTTCTTAAAGAAATTTTTACCTTTTTTTATACTACCAAAAAATAAAAAGCCAATTTCCCTCATTTTTCTGTAATTTCTGACATTGGGGCACTTCATATCAGTTGGGTACAGTATTAGTGTTATCCCTGTTCTACAGGGTAGGATGTGATGTGTGGAGATTAATGCCCAAGTTCAATTATGTTAGAGCTGAGTTCCTTCTGTGAGAGTATAGCAAAAGCATCTGTTATGGTGAGCTTTCCAGGTGCTAGGGTAGCATCCTAGGCTAAGGTTAGGCCCATTTTAGGTTCATCTTGGGCTGACAGTCCTGCAGTGTTTTCTTTTTTAGTGAGGAACAGTGACAACAGTCTGCTGCAGACAAAAATTTGTTAGGTATGAAACAGGCACAGTTTTCATTGTTCAGTTAAACTTCACATTTGTGGAAGGGCATTCTGTGAAAAATATTGCTTGCTGCCTATTTGCTTTGCAAATATCCAATCGGTGGCCACCATTTGGACTAAAGTTCTGGACTAGAGGTACCTTTATCTGCCCCAGAAGAACTAAATCATGCCAGACAGTCTGCTCTGCACTGCAGTGCCCTGGCAGACAGGTTGCAGGGCACCACTGCACGAGCCAGCTAAGCTCTGTAGCTCTCCTTTCTTTTGAGGGCTACAACGCTCACAGCACAGCTGATTAGAATGAATGATCCTCTGAAGTATGTTTATAGGCATTTTCTGCTTGCAATATCTACTCAGGTATATGCACAGTCCTCAGCATCTTATACTTTTTTTTTTTTTTTTTTTTTTTTTTTGTTTTACTACCTACCTTCCCTTATAGGTACAGAATGGAGATAAAAGACATCTGCTTGAGGGCAAGTAGGTGAAGACTGTCATGAGTCGGATCCCAATCCAGTATTTCAGAGGCTTATTCTGGTCACAAATCCACTTCTCTCAGAATTAATTGTTCTTCTCTCTTCTAGATCACTGGAGAGCCTTATTCTTGCAATTGCTTTATTCTGCAAGTTTATAGTTACAAAATATAAAATTAGATTAGTAAAAAACCCCACAAAATACCTCCAAAAATATACCTCTCCTTTTAAAGGAGTCTAACCATTCAAGGAATGACTAGTTATTCTGAAATACCTAATTTCATAGAAGTTTTCTTTTCTCATGAGTGGTTTCCAATTAATGCACAATATCACTGTACCATGCAGCATTTAACCTCTCACTAATTGCCACTAATGACACGTAACTGCATCAATAGTTTTTTGTAATAGATTGAGTGATGGTTTTAACACAATTCCTGAAGTAGTTCTCTCCCACTTCTTTTTCACAGAAAGATGATAAAATACATGCAATGTTTCTAAGTGATGACCTTTTCATTTTTGGAATTGGATGATTAGTTGAAGGCAGAGTTCTTGATCTTAACATACTAGACTGCTTTCTGCATATACAGACATTTGACATATTTTATAGAGCACCTGTCCCATAGTCTCCTTTTCTTTCCTGTAACAATGACTTTGTGACTTCTGTGTTTGTTAGAAGCCAGACTGAGGGCCTTACATGCATTGTTAATTTGTTGGGACTCAAGATAAGAAACATTAATTAGTTTGGCAAAGCCTCCTGATTTACTATCATGTGGTAGAGTAAAAAATTAATACTAGACAGCCTCTTTATAATGGAATGAGGTTATTGAAAATTATTATCCATATACAAGAAGGAGGTCTAAATTGAAATAGTAGGTCTCAGGTGCTTCTATAAGGCAACATCAGTTACAGTGGTAAAATCTCCATGATTACCTCTGCTTCTGAGAAAATCAAATAGACTGAGAAGGTGCTTGGAATTAGACTGAAATATAGTACAGATTTTTTATTATTTTTTTTTTTTTTTAAACAAAAGGAGACTTAATCTTATACTTTTAAAAATGCATAGCTTTTTCCATTAAATGTATTCATTCTACATAAACAGATAATAGAGATATGAGTTCATTGACATCTTCCATGTTTCTGTGTAATGAAAATCCAGCTGTGAAGTTTCAGGCTCCTGAGAGCTGCCCTAATGGGCACCATTTAATTAAATGGTCCCTGCAGCCCCTTGCAATTTGACAGTCTGCAGGGGAATAGAATGATACAGAATATAATGCACAATTTTCTGTTTTGAAAGCATAGAGTCTGTAAATTGTTCAGAAGAGTCAGCACACAGAACTCGGGGCTGTCAGTTCTGGTCCTCTCCACCGGGGGACAGTGTGCCATAAGGTCCTGCTCCCGGCTCCGGAAGCAGGACTGGGCTGGAAGGAATCTGCCTGAAGTTCCCCCAAGGGAGGGAAAAACAAGATCACCGTTCCTACAACTGAGTTCTGAGGTTCAAACCAGAGGCATTATAGGCATATTTAGGGTTTTCCACAATGGCAAAGTGAGTTCCTTCTTCAGATTTACTTCTTTTCCATGATACCTGGAGATGGAAACATCAGTAAAAATAAGAATCTGGCTACAAAGTTCAGGAAAGGAAAATGTCTCTATAGAATTTGGGCAGATTTGTACAGAGTCTGTTCAGGAGCTGGCTGGCCAGTAAAGTACTGAGAAGGGAAAATTGTCCTTTTTGTTAGCACTGCAAGGAAACCTGAGGGAACCAATAAGGAACTGAAGACAGAGGTGTAGCTAAATACACTGTAAAAAACCTACTATATCTTCCTCAAGGTCCTGATTCATCTCAAACTAATACGAAAGAAACTCACAGGCTTTATAAAATTGGAGAGATCACAAGGACATCGCAACTTATTGCCTAGTGGTGTTTGCTTTAGTTGTCAGCTGAGCTGTAATTCTCCTTACACAATCCAGTCAGACCCTGTCCCAGATCTGCAGGATTGGATACTGGATAGTCTTGTACCCAAGAGTCTCTTGAGTATTCTGAGTATATTTTTTTTTCCTTTTAGTTTGGTTGGTTTGGAGGTTTTTTTGGCTGGTATGTAAAAAACAACATTCAAGTTTGAACATTTCATTCTCCTCGAACAATTTGCCTTAATTTATTTTCCTGCAGCATAGTGCATGCAAGAGATTGAGGATTCTCACTCTAATTTAGGCAGTGCTGCAGGGGTGTGCTCGACATTATAGTCTGCATAGGTAAAGGGTAGTATAATGGTTGAATTAGCTGGATTTTAGAGTTCAAAACGCTTGAGTTCAAATCTGAATGTAGATTTCTCCTCTGACCTTGAGTAAACCACATGTAATCTCAGGCCCCATTTCGTTGCCTGCAAACAGAGGGTGACTACTGCTGTTCTGCTTGATAGGCAAGAACTGTAAAGACCAGTGAGGTATTTTGGTAATGGAAACCATGAGTATACCTTTACTCACACCTATTCACAGCCTAACAGGGGAAATGCATAACCCTGTCTGCCCCCTGCAATAGGCAGACATGGATTTAGAAGTTACACTGCAGATTTGTCTTTGTTAGTACCCATCCGAGTATGTCTGAAACATTCGCTCCCTTTGTATCAAATAAAGGAAAAAAAAGCTCTTAGTGCTTCTTGTACAATCTAGGCAAGGTTTTTCATATCTTTCATGTAAGAAACATTTTTTCAAGCTTGCATAAAAATGAATTATTAGACAAATGCATGATAAGTAAGGGGGTGAGGTCCAGCAAACAGGTCCTGAGGAACTGAAGATCCCATTTGGTAGTGTAAGGTGAATGCTTGAGTAGTTTCATTTTATCCTATGTCTACAAACAGGGATTTATTGTTCTTTCCTTGCTTCTCCTTGTCAATGACAAATAAAGAGTTGAGAGATTAAAGTTTATCTTAAGAACCTCAATTTAGTAGAAAATTACACCTCCAGGTAAAGGTAGGCCACTAAATTATTTTCAGACATGTTTTTATTCTAGCATTATTCAACATTTCATGGCCAGAAACGGGGGTGGGGGGAGGGGGTGGGGAAGCACCAACCTAAATTGAAAATTGATTCATCTTCTAATGGAAAAAAGAGTTTCCAGCAGTTGAAAGGATGTCATTTTCTGCTTTGGATCTTTCATTATCATGGTCATATTTCATAATACATGCTGTCTGACAGCATGAACTTGAGTTTCTCAGAAATTGCTATAGTTTGCAAACACTTTTTTTATTAATACATTCCAGTTTCACAAAATGCACTTGGCTGAGTATGTGATATAGCATAGGCACTTGCTGTAAAATACTGGTTTTCTCTGCCATCTCAGAGCAGTTTGATTCTATCAGCTTGCATGTCAGATGTTCCCTAGCCGTGTGTTTGACTGAGGGAAGAATTTTGGGGGTGCTGCAAGACTTTGTTTACTGGACTTAGAGGTTTTTGAGTTATGGGTTCTTCCTTTACTCTTACCATATAAGTTACATTAAAGGTGTCTATGGTCTCTTTAGTCCCACAGATGCATCAGCATTAGTCCACCTCAAAACACACTCAAGTAACATGTTAGATGATTCTCAAAAGGGAATGTTATTTTTATTCCAGCATTTTCATGTGTTTCTAAGTATGTGAAAGGAGAAAATCTCTTTGAACTACTACTGAATTACAAAATTTTTCACTGCTTCTGTCAAAGAGTGGTTGAAATTCCAAAACAGAATTTCTGTTTCAGATCATTTTGATTCTTCCATTGAGCTATGATAATTTTTGATTGGCTTTGGTTTGGACTGCATTTTAATATACAGAGGAGTTTTTATGAGACAGTATAAGGAAAAGTATTTTCATTTTTGACAGGCAACATGGCAAAAAGTTTGTGCTAATCATAAGAGCAGTTGTATCATTTGACATCAAACTCCCTTTCCTTTATTCAAATATTTGTGGTTTTGTCTTCGTATTGTCATATAAATTCAATCTTGATATATTAGATACATATATACACATTTATATATTATATAGATATATACTAAATAGGTGTATGCATACACATGTATATATGAAATATATATAAATATACACACACACATATGTTTTATAAGAAAGCATTTTGAATTCATGAATAAAAGTTAATGATATTTTCCAAATAGTTTTTCTTTTTCTGTAATTCACAGGAATCTCACAATCTGACTCCCAGATAAGCAGCAGAATCCTCTTTTCAGTGGACAATGACAAAACCCCATTTATTGCAGCAGGAATAGAATTGCTTTGCAAACCAAGCTGGCTTTCTCCTGTTGTTTTGATTTTTTATCTCAGTTCTACTAAGCCTCATCTATGATAGTCTTACTATTTTAATAAAAATCCATTACATCAACATGGACAAAATTATAGATCAATTTTCACAATTATTACGTTAATATTTGGAAAACATGAGTTCATTTAATGCATTCTAAAGTCTGAATTAGTTTTATTCAGAGACAGGCAGGTTTTATATGTCAGTCTGCAGGCTGGAAAGAAAACTGTGTACTTTAGAGCTGTGTGTGAAGAAAGTAAATATCCATTGATTTTGGCCTACAGAGCCCAGCAGTCATATGACTACCTACATGATTTGTTTTGCCTATTTTCAAAATATGTAATTTTCCTTTTTGTCACCAAAATGAAAATTTTGATAAATTGAGGTATTTGTTTCTATAAGAAGTCTATAATTCAGTGGTTTGCATTGCCTTATTGATGCAGTGAGGTGGCTGAATACACTGAATGTTCAGAACAGACCAAGCCAAAAAAAAAAAAAAGTTAAATACTAAATCTGTATTCCAGTTAGACGGCTGTGCAAACTAAGGTTTTCTGAACAACTTTCATTGTCACCCATACATATTTGCATAACTCTTCTCAGGAAAACTTGGCAGAACTGTTAGACATTCTTCCAATTCTTTTTATTGCCAGCACAAGCATGGAGAATGCATTTCCAGATGTAGAGTACATGCACAGAAACAAGAAGTTATCAACACACTGGTTAGTGATGGTAATTTCCAACCTGTGGCAAAACATTTACTTGAATCACTATAGAAGAATGCAACCAAGATAACAAAATGAAATTTAAAAAAGTATAAAATAAAGCAGAATTATGATCTTGTGACCTAACAGTTGGAAAGCTAATAGAGCTTCTAGAGGAGAGAAGTTACGTTGTACTTTAAAGGTCACTGAACAAACTAGGCATTAATTAGACTTGTGCTGGTCCTGGTTGAGTCCTTCTGCAATGATTTCTGCCTAGTGTGTCATATTGATACCAATATCTACCAATCTGTGAAACGGGAAATGCTTTGTCTTTTGTACCTTAATTATTGGAAGCCATACCTGTTGTCACCCCATAGTAGAGAAAAAGTTAACCACATCACAGCACGTTTTTTCAGCCTAAGATTTCTTTCTGATAACCACTTGTGTTTGAATTGTTTTGCTTAGCTTCCCAGGATAGGAAATGTCATGAAGAAGATTTGGGCTTATTAAAGAGAATGTTTTGTTTCATTTGCAATACATTTATTTTGACCTATACAGATGCCAAAGTGTGTGATCCTAATGTAATACACTAAAAGAAAAAAGAAAAAAAAAGAAAATCCACAAATGTCCGTGCTGGTTTAAGTGGTAACAATTTTACAAGTCTCCTAAAAGACTTCTGATCTGATTGGTCATTTTAGTCTTCTGTAGTGTTATCCTCTTGCTTCTTTCACCCTGTCAAAAGCTCTGTGTTCTGGATGCAACAAAGACTGTGTATATTAACAACTTAATGACAGCTCTTCCAACTCTAATTGTTTTAATTACTGCAATCATGGTACTATACCACCTGTGATTCACAGCAATCAACAGATCTTGGATTAGAAAAATTAATAAATTAATGAAATTCATATGTAATGTTAAGTAATGTGAACCTGTGGAGAGGTCTGTCAATAGGTCATCTCTAAGATACCCTGCTCTGATTCAGCCCTTTCTACAATTGTTGTGAGAAACAAATTGTTCATAAGGAATCCCCACTGAGCATCACTGTATGATGTTAAGTACAGAATCTGATGCTGTACGTGTGCATACTAATGGAGTGTGCTCTGTGTAGCTGTAGCTTTGCCAGAAGGATTGAAAATAAGATGAGGGGAAGGAATTAATATACAAACTGAGTGGTGTAAGATACAGTTTCCCAGAATTGAGATTAATATTGATTAGAATTATCTACTTCCATAAAAGTTAAAAGAGAAGCCTGTTAGGAAATCAGAATACTGATTTCAGGCAAACCCCAGAGTTTATAATGGTTAACTTCTAAAGGCAAATGTCCAAATGTATTAGTGAAGAATTTCTCTGCCTAGATGCTCGATCTCTTCCTGCGTGACAGAGAACTGGAAGAGCAAGGCAGCTGTCAGTCTGCGATGCAATCAGTTTCCTACAACATATGCTTCGTGATATGTAGAGAGTGGTACAGAAAATAAACATCATGGGCATTTTCCTGACAGAGAGAATATGCAATGCACAAAACCAGACAGCTTAAGTAGATTTCTTTAAACAGCTAGTGAAGCTAAAGTTTCTCACAAAAATTCATTTCAGGCACCATATTCAAAATAGTTTGAGTGCCTTTTGAGGCTGATACAAAACAAAGTAAAAATAAAGTTCAGTAACAGAAAATAAAATGGATTTTGTTTTGACAATAGAAAATAAGATAGATTTTGTTTTGACATTTTTAAACCATATGTTTCAAGTTTTCATTTTGCTATGACATTTTGAAATTTTAAAAACATTTAACTAAATTTGGTGTTTAAGGGGTCAGAGAATTTGGAAAAAAATATTTTATTTTGACAGAATGAGATATTTTGTCAACTCTAAATGTGGGGGTTTTTTCCCTATTGCATTTGACTACAAAACAAAGCTAGCAGTCTTGTTCAGGCATATTCAAAACTGATTGTTTTCCCTGTGTGTTTCTCACCACACCACACACACACTGCACCAAGGAAGAAACAAGCCCATTTTACATATGCTTATGCTGAACACTACTTAGTGCTATACAAAATTGCCAGATCTTAGCCTCAAATTTCCCATTGTGTTAATTGATCCTACCCCATAGTTATAAAGTTAATTTTAATAAATTTAGTAAGTAAATTGAGAAAAAAAAATTCTACTATAAAAAAGATTAATTTTTGTTTCTGTGAAGTCATGGTAACAATCTCAATTAGTTAATAAAATTGTCATAAATAAAATTGTCATTGCTCCAAGATAGATGATAAATATTTATCTCTAATTCTCCCAAAGAGCACTTGTCATTTTCTTTTAGGTAGATTTGTTGTTGCTGCCAAGTAAGTGTTAGGAAACTGTGAAAGTATGCCATCAGGAAATTTAGATTTCTGTTAAAAGTTGAAAAGTTTTAAGCTGCCTGTCATAATATTGCCTTTTTTCTTATACTGTCTTCTTTAGTAGAGATTAAAATAGTGTGGATCAATATCTTTTGTGACATTTATGTCTTGCGCATTGCCAAAAGATTTCATCATGAGCCTTGGAGAATAATATGGTAAAGAAGTAATTGATTTCCTTATCTATTGAGTTTGCAGACCAAAGGCTCTCATGGTATGGGCATCCTTCCTTACAGAGCTACAGTGACATATATCTGTAGTCTACCATCCAAATTTCGCTTACAGAAACTGCCTTTTAATTTTTTTTTCCAGGTAAAATGCATTTTCTTAGGTCTCTAGATGGTTTCAAAGAAGCCACTCCTAAACTCTTTATGAAGCTCTTGCCTAGAAATTTGTTTAAACTGAAACCCAAATCTAGTAATCTAAATGATATTAACATCACTGGGAGATCAGTGTACCATTTAGTTTTGAAGTAGGATGACAGCTGGTAACTGAACTCTGCACTGATAGAAAGAGAGGGGAAATTTCAGCTTCTGAATGCATTTTTCAGTATGTAGATGAACATTCAGTTCTTCTCAGTTCTCATAAGTAATATGTATGATCTCAGAGTGCATAAAAACAACAGTAATACATAAAGTACTGCAGTACATTGCATTTTCTGAAATGTGGCCCGCCAGCAAAATGAAACATATGATACAGGCAGCTTTTCAGCGGTGACGTGTTGCCTTGGCTGTGGCATGTGTTAGCAGAGAAGCTAGAAAATGATGTGCCTTTCACCATGTTACAAGACTGTGCCATTACAGACATCTGCAGTCTCTTTCTAGTCTATTCTACTCTCCCTCAAACACAAAACTCGCAATAATTAAAAAAAACTCTTTAAAAAGGCATTTTGACTTGTGATTGATATATGTTACGCAGTTAATTAGCTATTCGAAGAATTGTGTTTGTGTCATGGCACATGTTTAAAAAGGAGGCAAGAGGGGCAATAATCTAAACTTTATCCGAGTTTCATAAGTTGCCAGACTATCTGTGTTTCGTAACTTTGAGTTAAAGAAACTTTTATAAACTCTTTATTCTAAATGAGAAAATTGTGCAAGAGTTCAGATGCCGGAACTCTTAAGTGGTTTTAACACCTAAATACTGTATATAACAAAAGCCATTAACATTTATAGGGAAGACTAACTCACTTAATAATTTCATTGTGTGCTAGTATATGTGCACAAAGCGTCATACAGGTGATTTCTTTCTTGCTTTGTACTTAGGCATTTTCCATACTCTGAATTTTGTAGAACACTTTGTGTTTAGGAAGACAGGGTGCAACAGTAGGTGGTGTGTTGTTATCATGTCCTGCTGTACGTCACACTGCTTCTTGGCTTCTTAGGCTGCTTCCATTTTTTCCAGACATTGAAATTGGTCTTTGATAGGCTTTTTTTAAAAGTACATTTTATAAAAAGGGCTTTTTCTAATTGTGAATTTTTTTGCTCTTTCAGTCAGACACAGGTTGCATCTGACTGATTGCTTTTTGGTGTTTCTGAAAAGACCTGATAGCACAGGCTTGGCAGGCTAAGGTCAACCATTGGTAGCCAGGAAAAATTGTTGATAGAGTTTCTCCTTCCATTTACCACATAATGAAAAAAAAAAAAAAAATCCCTTAGCCTTTTGCATCTGGCTTTAAAATAGGAATAATTAAGTTTATGCATTAAAAAATGGACCAAAAGAATAGATCCATAGTGTGGTTTGGGTAGGGACAGACGTTAAAGATCACCTCATTCCAAACCCCTTGCCATGGGCAGGGACAGCTTCCACTAGAACAGGTTGCTCAAAGCCCCATCCAACCTGTCCTTGAACATTTTCAGAGATGGGGCATCCACAACTTGTCTGGGGAACCTGTGCCATTGTATCACCACCCTCACAATGAATAATTTCTTCCTAATATCAAATCTAAACCTATTCTCTTTCAGTTTAAAGCCATTACCCCTTGTTCTGTCAGAAGTCCCTCTCCAGCTTTCTTGTAGGACTCTTCAAGTACTAGAATGTGCTATAACACCTCCCTGGAGTCTTCTCTGCTCCAGGCTGAACAACCCAAACTCTCTCAGCCTGTCTTCATAGGAAAGGTGCTCCATCACTCTGATCATCTTTGTGGCCTCCTCTGGACTTGCTCCAACAGGTCCATGTCCTTCTTATGTTGGGGACCCCAGAGCTGGATGGAGCACTGCAGGTGAGGTCTCAGAAGAGCAGAGCAGAGGGACAGAATTCCCTCACTCCTGCTGCCCACATTGCTTTGGATGCAGCCCCGGACAGTGTTGGCTTTCTGGGCTGTGAGCACACATTGATGGGTCGTGTTGAGCTTCTCA
>JAWWEE010000010.1:13881542-13949532 GCA_035221455.1 Xenops minutus | reverse complement strand
ACAGTGTTGGCTTTCTGGGCTGTGAGCACTCATTAATGGGTCATGTTGAGCTTCTCATCAACCAACACCCCCAAGTCCTTCCCCCTAGGGCTGCTCTCAATCCTCTCTCCATCCAGCCTGTATTTGTGCTTGAGATTGCCCTGACCCAAGTGCAGGACCTTGCACATGCAAGGTCCTGTTGAACCTCATGAGATGCTCATGATTGGGCCCATTTCTCGGGTCTGTCCATGCCCCTCTGGATGGCACCCCTTCCCTCCAGTGTGTCGACTCTGCCACACACACTCTGAGACATCAGCAAACGTGCTGAGGGTGAACGTGATCCCACTGCCCAATTTTAAATAGCGGCAGTGCCCATACTGAACGCTGAAAATACTCTTATTTAAGTATGTTGCTCTGAATCCTGAGGTCCTACTGCTTTCCAGGATGAGTTGATTAGTCCATACAGAAATAAGCATGCTATCAAAATGCCAAAAATGGGTTACAAAATACTAATTGCCATGACAATGGTTATTTAAGAAAAAAACCTTGAAAATGCCAGCAGCATAGAAAACCAAACTCCAACATTAATTAATAAATGTAGCATTAGTAGATGCAGTTTCTGTGTAAATATCTCTAACTTACTTATTTTCAAATTATAGATTGTTTACTCAGTGTACTTCATTGCCAGTAAAACTTTCTTTTAAATAGAAGTTTATAAGGCAAATTATCCAACTGTGAAATTGGAAGCTCAACTGTTTCAGCCCCTCTGAATTTTTTTTAAATGTTCCCCCACAGTAATCTGCACTTGTCTTTATAGTGCCTACAACTGAAAAGGATTATCTAGTCAGAATACATCAGTATATAATAAATGTGCTCCATTTCTTCCACAGTCCTTAAAGCTGACAGCTAAAATGAATGTTTGTCTCAGCATTGGCACCGCTGGTACTTTTGTAGAGACTATTTCATGGTCCATTGGAGCCTAAAGGACATTGTTTTTAAAGGCATATTATCAAAAGGAATGAAGCATGCCATCAGAGAGCGTATCAGTATGTATTGAATTTAAGGGCAGTAGTATTGCTTAGTTGGCCTTGTAAGGCTCTCTAGTCAGAAAGTATTAAAACTAATCTTTATGCTTCTCAGCTTTCATAATTATTTTTGTGTCTAACTAGTAAATACAGGTCATGAAAGCCACTTATAGATATCCAGTAACTTTGAAAGAGGGACAGAAAAGTCCTTTATAATCAAAAGAACTTATCTTTTCTGTACATATATAGAAAAACTACTATCACAACTGCTGTTATACTAATGGGCTACAGTTTCACATTAATTAGCTGTCAAAACAGCACAGCTCTGAATCCCATTTTACTGATTTATGGGGGATAAAACCCTCCCAACCCAAATTCCTTTAAAAATATGCAAATTCACTGCTAGAGATATTATCATGAAGTAATCAGCTTTCTCAGAAGCAGTTATTGAACTGCACAATACAAATTTCTGAACCTCAAAGGTTGGGAGCTCATCTGAATATTCATTGTCACCTCCCAGTTATGGTAGAACTGTGCAGGCAGTGCCTAATTTGATACAGATTGCAGCAGTGTTCACTGGGTTAGATGCTGCGTGGTCCTGACAGCTTAACTGTCAGATAAATTGCTGCAGTTATAGCATCTGAGCAAGCCCATAAGCTGATCATATTAATGTTACGAAAATATGACACCAAAAACTAATAATGTTCTTTGAGGCATCTGGACAGAAGCAAAATCTAATCTTGTCTAAAAGATCTCCATTAGCAGTAATCATTCTGTAATATGATCAACATATTCTTGTCAAAGCAGATAGCACAGTGCAGTATTAGTAAAACTGATTAAACATGGCATGCTGTTCTAAGATAAATCTTCAACTTTGAGAATCCGAGCCTGCTGATTACACTGGGTTTGTTGGCTAAAGCATGTCCAAGCTATGTTCAAAATAGCTTCTTCTGGTGAATTTTTCTTAGTAAGGGAGAAATATACAGTAGGAAAGAAATGAAAATGAGAAGTTAGGATATATGCTTCAGGAAAGGGAAAAAAACCATCTGAGAAGAGTTGAGCCCTTAGTGCAATAATTTTTTTATTGCCTCACAGGAAAACGCAGGTTTGTACATCCTTTGCTTGTAATTCCTTGTGATCCAATTGCATAATCAACCAAAGTTCCTTCAAGGATGCACATTCCTACAGCTGAAGAATAAATACATCAAGAGCACATCCGGCTGTCTTCGTCTTTGTTAAAAAAGGCCTGGCTCTTTGAGCTAAGCCTTTTGTAAAGTAAGATACATGCAGGTATCCCCCCAAAATGCCACAATAGTGGAAAGAATTAAAAAAAAAGTTTATTTCAAATGTGAGGACACTGAAATCTTACAAAACCTCACTGTGATGCAGGACAGCACTGGGCCTCAGGGAAAGGCAGTTCCTGTGGTCTTCCAGGGGTTTTTATCTTCTCTCTGTCCTACCCTTCCCTCTCTCTGTCCCAAGGTTGCCTTGTACCTCTCTCTGGACATTCTCTGTCCTGCATACCAGAGAGACACTTTGCAGGAAGAAAAAGGCTTACGAAGTGAAAAGCGAGTTTTAAGTTCCTGTTACAAATTCTTTCAAAAAGGGTACTTGCTCCTACACCTTTGTAGGTTTTTTTGGATTATTTGCTAGAAGTTTATGCTGTGCAACATCTGGCCCATGATGTTCTAATGTTCCTTGAAACCACAAAAGTTAATGAACTTAAAAGTGAGAATAAACCTGGACACCAAGCATCATTCATTTTTTGCTCAATATAGTTACTATGGGCCAGGAAAGACCTATGAATTATGATCTATAGCAATGCAAAAGTGCTAAAGAGCTGTAATTTAGTATTAAGAGCGCATGTGAATGTGGTTTTATGGTAGTTGGTGGGGGTTTTCTGGTTTTTTTTGTTTGTGTTGGGGTTTTTGTGGGGTTAACATATATTTAAAAAAAAAAATTATTTAATTTTTGTATGAGAACTCCCAAGTGCAGCATAATCCTTCTACTTTTCCAAGAATGTGCATTCAAATGCCCAAAGTGCACACAGATTCTAGTTTAAATTATAATTGGGAAAATATTTCCCCAGCTGTGACCTGATTCCCTTTTTGGGGTTTTAAAAGGATCCAAATAGATCTGAGGAGCTTCAGTCTGCAGCATCTCAGTTCCTTAAAGCTGAGATTGTTGTTGACAGCTTGTAATTACAGTCTGCAAGTGTTTACTTTGGCTGGAAAATTACTGAGTACCTTTAACAGCTGGCAGGAGCAGCGTTTCTCTAGAGAAGGAATATGAGCTACAAAAGGTGCAAAAGGTAAGGATGGTGGTTCCTGCACCGAGGAACTGAGCTGTGGCTGGCTGGGGACTCTGCAAACAGCAATAAGGTAAAACAAGGAAGGAAGGCAAGGCATGATGGGAGAGATGCAGGGGACTTGTTCTTGGGAAATGAGGAGTGGCAGTGTCTTGGGTTGCATTTCAGAGATAGAGCCAGATGGACCCATTGGTGATTCTGTAACTGGATGAGTGAAAATGCTGTTACCTGCATGACAGAGGGATTGTGTTAGTGCAGAACTTTATCTCAGAAGTGTAAATGTTGCTGTGAAGTGCTACAAAAGAAGAATTACGTGATTTGCAGACTTTAAGTGAAAATTCAAAGGCAAGATGGAAACAGCAAGATTTTCATGCTTCTGTGTAACATGAATTAATTAAGACCAGTTTAAGGGTAGTTTTATTTCAGAACTTGACAGTAATTGCAGTGGTTAGGTTAAGGAGAGAGCAAAGCAGTGAACCCCATGACAAAGGATTTGAGAAAGTCAAAACATACAGTCTTGAATAAAATACTCACCCATAAGGAAGAGTCTGGTTCCAAAATACAAGTGAGATGATTTGGTTATTTTCTCTGTTGTTAAGACAAAGGCAGTAACTGTCAATTAGAAGAGTAACGTGTCTTCAGCATTCCTTTTGTATTTTCTTTCACTCAGGCGTTTTGAACTGAACATCAAAGAGTTTTTGGGTTTTTTTGTTCTGCTGATCAAAAGTTCAGTTGTTACACTGGGATAAAGTATTTCCCAATATTTATCCTTGTAAAGTGAAAAATAGGGCTAAATGTTGGAAGGTCTCAGAAAATTAAGTTTAGTTTCTACTGACATGACCTTGTTTAACAGGATGGGCGTCTGTATCATGATGTTATACTGTCCTCAGAAGAGAGATGCCTCATTTTTACAGGAGGAGAGCTACTTCCAAGGTGAAAGATGTTCAATGTTAAATCATAAATTCAACAAGCCTACTCTGCCACAAGAAACAAATTCAGTTTTACAGTAAAAATTGTACAATGAGTATCTGTGCTTCTAAAATGAAGATGGTCTGGTGATAAATGAGATCAGAGCAATAGATGTCAGACCCTTTAAATTATATGGAATAGACCGAACGTAGTCCTAGACACACACAGTGAAGTAAAAGGGAACGAGAGTGCACTTATTTGTATTAGCTAGGTATCTTTTAATTTGTGTGTGTGAAATAGATGAAGATACCTTCAACTTTTCCCCATCTGGTGCTCAACACTGATTCACAGGAGGTGTGGGGTTTGCTGCCCAATGTCAGAAAGTCCACCTGGCACATTCCTCCCCCTTTACAAGCAAGAAGGCAGCTGCCAGTCAGACACCCTCTGTGTCACTCTTCCTCCTGTGCTGATGAACTTACAGACAAGCCCTTGCTCAGGCAGCATCAAGAGCCAATTTTAACCTCCAAGTACAATGACTTACTTTTTAACATTTTTCCCTGATGATTTAGCCCTTAAAAGTTATCCTCATGAGGTACATCATTTAAATATGATTTCAAATCTGAAATAATGCTTCAGTAATAACTTATTAGAATTAATAGCTCAGTCTGTAATGAAATCTTAACTCCACCAACAGTCAAACTGAATGAATACAAAGGAACATAGATACTCAAACACAGAAACCCAATTATTTCACTTTGCTTTCTGTCTATACCATGCAGTAATTTCTTCTTATTAAGGCAGTATATTTCAGAGGAATTACAGTTTATGTACAATGAATAATATCTTAAAATATTATTGTTTCTTGGATATTTTCAGTGAGAGAACTATGGAGCACATCTTTCCCTGGAAGATGTGGAAGCAGAAATTAAACTGAAAACATGCTTTTATGCCATTGTAGTAGGAAAACATGGATTCTGGGTTCACAGATATTTATTATGAATATGCAGGAACAGATTTTTGTATTGAAAACTTTAGCACTGAGATAAATTTGGTAAAATATGTTCTTGGACTTACTACATTGCACTGTATCCTTGACTTTTGGTAATGAGTATACTTAATGTGGTCTTCTGATTTACAGCTATCCAGAGACATACTGGGTTGCCAAAGAACTTAGGCCTGCACTAATCAGCACAGATGACAGGTGGTTTCAGAGATAAAACTCTCTTGGGAGTGATGATGTCAGTGTGCTGCTGCTGTGAATCATCATAAAAACCTTCTCCATTGTGAAGGACATCCCCTCAATTAAGGAGTTTGGAGGTTTGCTTAAGTCAACACTGCTGTGTTCAGCAGGTTTGTACTGAAGAGCAAGTCATCTGGATTTCGAGATACTGCCATTAAAGGTAACTCTGACTCAAATCCTTACTTAATAATTTCCTTTCTCTAAAATTTATTAAAAACTTCTTATGTGTGTTTTCTGTAAAGGGTTTTCTACAGATTTCAAAAGTTGAGGAAAATACCACCATCCCTTTCTTCGAAGTAACTTGTGTTTCAAATAGGGTGGATTATAAATCCTTTCAGTCTTGCTGGAGAAGTAGTATGAAAAAGTTATTTAACCTCCTGACAAAATAGGGTTGCTCAGTGCCCACTCACCATGGTGTGTGTCGATGCCAGCGAGGTTTCAGCCAGCGATAATTGTTGCATCATACAGGGAGGAGACATTATGACTGTGATGAACTCTAATATAAAAATCAAGAGGGTAGGAAAGGCACACAGTTGTTGGTCAAATATGACAGGGAGCTTCCCATTCTTCTGCTGTACCATTAGAACCTCTCATAATCATAAGTTGCCTTGACCTTTTGAGCTACAGTCCAAGAGCTCTGATTGTGTAAGTGTACAACACAGAGCACATTCAGCTAAGTCAGGCTGTGTTCTAGGACGCTGAGGAGTAGGTATGTACCAAAAGAAAAAAAAAAGGCACTTTTATATATTTTAATTAGGCAGAATGAAATCTAGCTAAGAAGAATTTAGTAACCTGAACTGCCATTGCTGAGAATTACCTTACAAATTTTATGACTGTCCTTGTGGGCATGGTCTGTGTTCTAAACCAACTCGTAAAAAAATAAAAGGAGGCAAAATGTGAGCATGTTTCCCATGCATCACTCATGTCTATCCAACCAGAAGAAAAGCTCTTGGAAATGGAATATTCTCAAGGGTCAGCTTTTCTGATGAAAAAGATCTTCCAACAGTAACACACCTGTGATTTGGTGAAGAGTGAAAGACTGTCATGGAGAGGGCAGATCAGAATGATTCTTGATTATTAGGAATACATGAAATTTCTGGTGTGTTTGTGTGTAATAGTTATCTCCTATTCCAAGCAGAAGAATATTACAATGCTAAAACCTCATTGTTGCTGGGGAATGCTTTCCTGGTATTTTAGGAAGAGTCAGAGGTTAAAAATCTCAATCTTGATCTGAATTTCCCTAACTTTCAGAAAAATCTCATAGCTCCACTACATTAAAAAAATTAAACTTTTCAACTTTATTTTTTTCATTTGTGTTAAAATTCTTACAGTATATATTCTGTGTGTGGTAATTTTGAACATTATTAAAATAAATAAAATAAAATAAAATAAAATAAAATAAAATAAAATAAAATAAAATAAAATAAAACAAAACTGTTTATGAGAAATGGAAAAGACATTACCAAAATTGCTCTTCTGTATTTTGCTTTGTAAGTGAACTGAAATAAACAAGTAAAAATAGCATGTTTTATTGCAAGGGAAAGAAGGAATAAATATAATTTCCTCAGTAAGAAAATGCTAGTTACACCACCAAATGTTGAAAATATGCACATCAAATATTTTTATACTAATTCAACTTCTGAGCAGGAAATGAGCTTTTTGAGTAGTTACACTTAACCTTCCTCAGCAGCCTGGGTGGGTTAACATGACTAAACAGCATAAAGTATTGCAAAGGTGTTACTTATAATTCAGTATCCAATATGCTGGAAGTAACTGAATTCTTGAGGAAAAAGTACTTAATGTTTTTAATTATTGTAGTAAAGACTTGTGGTCCAAAGGTTATTTGTAACTGCTCTTGGTGAGTTTACTTTATATTATTTTTCTTTTTTTTTTTTTTAATTTTTCTGAAGTGGAAAATAAAGACTTGTTCCATTGAAGTGAAACTAAACTAATACAAAAGTTTTTGAAATTAATTAAGAGTTTTTCTTATATCTGAAAGAAAGTGATTCTGAAATCTTTTACACATTTTCAGGGTATAGTTGGATGTTTCAAAAATGCAAGCTTAACAAACTGACTTCAAAGACACAGTTATTAAGTACTGTGCACCTTCAAGGAGCTTACTACACAAAGCAGCTTGGCATGCACTTATTTCTAAAAATTGAAGCATTGTGGGGAACCATTTTTGTTTTTTTTTTTTTTTTTTTTTTCTTTTAACTACCTTGCCTGGCTGAGGTGTGACCAAACTCCATTCGATTTATTTCAGTAGTCACAGTTATGGCAATGGCCGAGAGACCATTTCTGAAAAATATACCTAAACTCATAGGACTTCTGAAGGTAATAGGGTAAGGATTTTAATACATCCCACTCAGTAAAAACATATGTAAAAGACAATGTGTAGCATACTTGTCTGCAAAGGCCCTGGAGAGACCTTGACTCCAAAAGAAGTGGAACCATCTCCATAGTATGTTCCTGCATGTCTTGTGTCAAACTCGGTAGTATATTTTTTTCTGTGGAAGCTCAGATTGGAGGGACGGGTTTATAGGATCAGTTTTATGGGTTGGTCTGTTACACACCTGTAGGGGCAGAATTGCCTCCCAAGCTGACGGCTGCAGCTGGAGCACTTGGGGATTTGCAGATGAAGATAGAGAGGGACAGGTCCAGGAGGTCTGTGAATCCTCTCTGTGTCCCTCTCCATGCTGCTTCAGCCCAGCAGCAGAGCTGGGGGTGCCCCACTGATGCGCCATTGCTGCCCCACATCAGGGGCCAGAGGGACCGCGGCAGCAGCAGCTCCAGGGGCTTGGACTGCGCTGCTCGGTGGGTCCTGACAGCCCAGGCAGGGCTGGGGGAAGGAATGGCCCATGGCCCACACTGAGAGCAGCTGTGCAGTCATGGCAAGAGCATGAGTCAGTATGAGAGTGGGGAAAGAGCATCCTAATGAGGGCTGCTTTGGAGCAACACAGAGGATAAATAGCCATGGGCTGTCCCTGTGCGTGTGCAAAAGCTTTTAGAATAATATCTATCTAACAGTGAGTATTTCTGTCAAAAGGAAGAGGATTCAATTCAGATTCGAGGGATGCCTGGTGCCATAATTTTGTTCAGAAACTTTTTTTTTCCTTTCCATGAATATTAGTGTCTAATGGAGTTAGAAAAGAATAAAAAGCTTGATTATAATGAAAATAATTTTAATGAGCATATCAAGTGAGTGCAATTAAAATCTAGATACATAAATAATATGCCATTCTAATTAGAAGTGGGTTTTTTTTCCCAGAATACTTACTAAGGGGTTTTTTGTCTTTTATCTTTTCTGATTTTAAAAATTGATTGAAAATATAAGCCACTCCACACTCAGAGAGGATTATTTTTGTTTTATTTTACTAAAGCTTCAGCAGTTGTCCAATATTCTTGTTTATCTTTCATACTGCAAAATTATCTTTTTGAAAAAGTATGTCTGCACCATCTTCATTAATGCTCCAGCTGTTTTGGCTTGTTAATATTCATACCAGTAAGTCACCATTTCTTGATTGATAAGTGATTGAACTAATTCAGTATGTTTTATTCAGTCAGAGTTCCATTTTTAGGGCCAATACTCTATTAAATGTGCAGGAGTCTGCACATGAAGAAAGAGGGAACATGGAAATACAAAGAAGAGATACCACTCCTTGCAGTCTTGTTAAAGTGTGTGGAGGGGATTTTTCTGGGCAGAGCTTACAGCAAGATTAAGTATTAGCTCTTGTAGATTTTTATCAGTGCACTGGAGCACGCCCCCATGGCAGGTGACTCTGTCACCGTTGCTCTGGGCTCAGTTGCCCAACTCAGGACAGAGACCATTAGGATCACATTTCTTGTCTGTCCCTAATCTGAGGAATTTAGTAACAGCATCAAGTGTAGAAGTGATGAAGGTTTTTGCCAATGTAGCAAAATCTACTTTCTGAACTCATTACATGAATGTGCTAATAGATTTAACAACCTGTATGTTATTTTTCTGCCAAAAATCAAAATTTTGAAAGGCTATAAAACAAATTAGTGGATTGCTGAATTATTTTTACTTCCATTCTGAAAAAAGTTACTGACTAGGTAGTGTATTGATGACACATTCTAGGAGGAGGAAGGCATACTTTGTTTTCAGAAGTTCATGGAATTATAGACATGAGAAATGGAATGATGTATTAGTTTGGTAATTAATTTGGTACCCTTAAATATAGGATTGTTGTCATGTGTACAGTTTCACATTAATAAGTGAATCGTCATGCTATGATCTCTAGTTCTGATCTGCTGAAAAAGATTCTACTTAAATACAAGTTTTGATTGCTACAACTAGAAATATTTTCTATATGCTGCATTGACTTGAGCCAAGAAAATAATGCTTTGAAACACTCCCAGAACCTCACATGCTACAGCATTATAACTTCTGATATATTCATAGTGAGACAGACGAGTTTATCAGTTAGAGAGAACAAAAGGTGATTGAAACAGTTTAGATTCAAAGACTGCTAAGAGGCATAAACAGAGAAAAATTTGTTCTTTGCTAATTTGCTGCTGTGTCCCATGACCAGTCCAACATAAACCAGGTGTGCAAAATAAAGAGCTTTCAGCTTTCAGTGGAAGGCAGAGATGCCAAGATGTTGAATAGTGGAAAGTTTTCTGATTTGCAGAAGGAAGAGTCGACCTACGTTGACTCTCTGTATGTACTTTTATTTTAATTCATGAAACTTAGAAGCAGAAGGGAAAGGTAAGGGTAGGCTGAAATAAAGAGTGAGCATCCTGAATACCGGGTGCACTCCCCATAATAAATGTCTGCTTGCTGTGGGGAACCCACAAAATGGAATCTTCCCTTTCAGTTAACTCCAAAAAAACTCCACAAACACACAAACAAGTCTCAAAAAGAAAAACAACCCCCCCAAAAAAAACCCAAACAAAACCAAACCAAAAACACCAGAAAAGCCTAATCCTTGAATACTTTAAACAATTATTGAGTGCAAAAGAATTTAAGCTGTTTGCTTCTTCTAGTCACACTGAACACACCAAGCACCTACAGAGAGCACTCCTGTGAGCAACAGGGACATTCATGCTGTAGCATTCCCTAGCAATGCTGTGCTAAGGAGCTTAGCTGGGAAATATTTCACGTAAATAGCCATTTGTCATTAACACTGAGGCAGAGAAAGCTAAGGTTAAATGAAAAGCATTTAAGCTCTTATCAGGATAGGCAACATATTTTTCATGTTGGAAAAGCATGTTTAGACACTGAGTAACTGATGTATTTAGTTCTTATAGCATACTGTAGATGCAGATAAACTTGATAAGCAAAGACCCAACTCCTGAATAGGAATGTAGTGTATCATTTTTCTCCTGAGGTAATGACTACCTATTCACCCTCCCCTGCCTCACCAACATCTATAAGGCTTCTCCTGCATTCCAATGCACAGTGACAGTGCAAGTTGTTCTACTTATTATTCTTGTATTGCCAATATTGTGCATGTTTTTTTTAATGATGTGTGGCCTTACCTTAGTGGTGGTTAATCTAATGATGAACTAGCTCCCTGGAGGTTACAGGCACCATTTTCTCTGATTCTAGGTAGCAGTCAGCATCACATGGTGATGAATATTTTGGGCTTCCCTCACCCTCCATCCATGCTGACTATGTGTACATTTATTGCAGTGTGAAATTTAGCTATAGCTTCAAAAATAGCAATTTCCTGTCAAGGCATCTTTGGTGTCTTATGTGCTTCATTCACCAATTAGACAATATTGGAATAAAGACTAATTAATTCAGGAGCATAACAAAATGCAGGGGTGGCTGAAGGTCCTCAAGTGAGAAGTAAAAATAGGATCGCTCATTTAGATATCTCTGCAGATTCAGTTAAAAGCTCAGACCATTTTATTATGCTTTAGCTAGTAACCCTCAGCATGCTGAAACATCATTTGACTGAAAGCTCTCTGGGCAGTGTCAAAAGAAACTCCATATAATTGGGAAAAAAGCTTTTTTTTCTAGAATACTGATTAATACAAGTTCTGAAAGGTAACTGGAAGATAAATTTCATGTAGGGATTCCTAGCACCCATTGTAGTTAATTTCTTACCACTCACTCTCTCTAAGGGGAACCTCTATAAATAAATATTCCAGGAAAAATATGAAAACAAAAACCCCAAACACTACACAACAATAACCTGGTAAATATAATTGAAAGGACATGCTAGGCTAGATAAAAAAGACAGCAAAAGTTCTTCCAGGAGAGATTTGGTCTAAATGAGGTGATGTTGTTTGCAGCTGTCTCTGAACTCTGAGGAAGTGTTTAAAGACGTTTGGTACAATTGTTTCATAATGATAATGGTATGGACTTCAGTCTGAAATGCAAGAAACTGCCTGCATTATTTCCCCCAGGAAAGCCAGCAGGAAAATTATATTAAGGAACTTATTTCAGGGGCATTCTTTTCCAAAACTCTCTCATGAACATAATGTATTCATGTTGATATTGATGCTTTGATTAGTGGCTGTTATTCTATGATAACAGTTTTGCTAGCATCAGTTTTGCTACTTCTGCCACCTAGAAACAGGTAATAAGAATGGCCAAGAGAGAACAAAAATAACTGATAATGTTTGGGCATTTGCTTAGCACACAGTGTGTGCAAATCTTAGTGAAACATAGATGCAAAATCTTAAAAAAAAAAAAAAATGACCGTTTTAGCACTGATTTTGGAAATTTAATTTCAAAAATTATATTGAAATCTCAGTTATATCCCAACTTATGCCAGAAAGCAGTTTACAAAGTTTTGTTTGTGTCTCTGTCTGTGAGTTCTTCAGGGTGTGGGTTGTTTTTTTTTTCAGAACTGGTAAAGATCTAGGATGGAACAAATACTTGACCCTTCCTGGTTTTTTTACACTAGTATGTGTAGCTAACAAATATGTATTTTGTTGTTATGGGTATGGCAGAATTGTAATATTGCCACCTACCAGTAATTGTATTTAGAAGAAACTAATCATAAACGTTATCCCAAATTAAGCATGTGTTCATTCTGTCTGCAAAGGCAGGCTGAAGAGAGGTTTTAATTGTAATGCAATTTTTAAATTTAATCATGTACTAAATGTATTATCATATAATCTAAGTAGTCCTATTAAAGTCATCCGTTGGTGCAGATGCCTCACCCTGTGCTTTCTGGTGAACATTCCTTTGCAGTTAGTAATGTCTATGGACTTTGCAGAAGGATTACATATGTGAGAATATGGACTATTGAATAAGGATTACATTTGAGATTTTCCCAGTCAGTTCATGCAGAGTTTATAAATAGCAAAAATTAGTAGAAATACTGAAACTATCCTTGATGAGGTGTTTGCTCAGATTTAGCTACCAGTTCTTCCCTCTAAAATTTTTAAAGACTGGCCTATTAGAGTACCTCAGTTCTTCTTCATTGAATTTCTTGACTGCTTTCATGCTGTACAATTTCCCTTGTGTTCCCAATTTAAAACATGAAATTTTTAATTTGAAACTTTAAGCTCTACATTATTCTGGGCTTTTTTTTTTTTTCTTTTTGCCTTTTATTTTTTTTTTTTTAGGACAGAGCAGGATTGTATTAAGATTCGTAGAATAGATTCTTGTATTTTAATGGCATATTGTGCTAAGAGGTTTTTGTTTGCATAGATTAAATAAGGACTGTGACAATGTGGTTTAAATCCTCCAGAAATCTGATGAAGATAGCAGTATACTATGCAGTTTATTTTTAATTTAATGACTTAGAAAACCATTGCAATTCTCATTCTCTGAAAGCCTGATGGAGCAGCTCAGGAAGTGACAAAACAGAATGCAGAGTGTGTACCAAGCTAAGCAAATAGGGAATGAGCAATTTCAGTTCACAGTGTTACAGTGCTGATGTTTCCTATATTCCCATGACAAGCTCAGGCAAGGAGATTGTAAAATCACATTCTTTTTGGATTTACTGTAATTTATACTTCCCAAAGACGATTGGAATACTAGATTCAATCAGACAAGGCAGAAGAGAAGTCCCCAAATAAGTCATTTATTCCTCAGTGTGGTACAAACAGTGTTCCTGTAAGAGCTGAGAAAAGAAAGGCATCTGTAATGTAATGGGGTACAATGTGAAGGTCCCTACATGTCTCTGAGGTGCACCCAGGTTTGTAGAGAACATTTGATCCCTTGTAGGATAGATACTGAACAAGCAGATCCTGGTTTTTTTTTTCCCATAGCTGTAATAATCCCTTAGACCTCCAACACCAGAAAAGCCTTTTCTTCCCTCCTGGAGTAAACATCCAGAAACCTATACTGGTTTTTGCAACTCTTCATAGGAGATACTTAAACAAAATCTGTTCTGTGCTGAACCTAAGGATTTACTCTGTGTTTTGGACCACATTGAAGAAACCTCCAGAGGACTCTTAGTTTGAATATCTTCAAAAGGAACAGATGCAATCTGACTGCAACCAACTGATCCTCAAAACTGGGATATAAATACTCTAATACATCTCAGTGATATTAGCAACATGACCTTTACAGATTAATGTATTCTTGTCTTTGCAAACAGCCCTATTTATGGCTGACCCAATTACTTAAGAGCTCATTAATCTGAGATCTAAATTCTTAGATGGGGAAGTGTAGAGTTGTCTTTAGTCAGCTGCATGTCTGTATTATTTTGGACAAATATAATCAGACCTCCCAGGGATCAATATACAGCTGATTTAGATTTACAATTAGAACAGGGCCCCTGAAAAAGCGCAGAAATTAAATGCACAAGAGCATTTTCAGTGCTTAACACTGCAACTGTCTCAATCTCGGAATTTTCCAGTCTGAAAACACAAAGCTGCTGAAGTAACACTGCCATATCTTCCCAGCCATGAACCACCTTCAGTCTGAACCTTTACAAATATTTCATCTCAAAAAATGAGCACTTACCACTCTCCCTCACCCATGACTCCCCAAGCTTTCTTTTATTGCCACTCCTAAATCCACCCAGAGAAATGTCCACCTTATCTTGGGCTTCACCTTGAGCCTTGCCCAAGGGCCAGCCTGGCCATATGCTGGGCCTTAAGCAGCAGCACCAAACTGCTCCAAAAAGCAAGGTAAGGTGCTGCAGCCATAAAATTTAGATGAAAAATCCCTGCCTCACCATTGCCAGGAAGGCCAGACACAGGTTTGTTTACTGAATTACTCACTGCCCTCTGTAACCATAACCTTAGGCATCACCACATATTTTTGGCATGGGGGATAGCCATGTTGCCTGGGAAGAGACACTCCCCTCTCCTCTCTGCTGCCATTTGGTCACAGCCATAAGTTCTTCTCTATTGACTTTTTAGACATTATCAAGCCCCAGCCCCAGGCTCCCACCTCTGCTGCATCTGTGGAGAAGGGCAGTTTCATGCAGGTGGTCACCAGATTTCCTTGGCTAACAATTGGGGAGTAAGCTTCACTGGTTATCTTCTCCTCCTGACTTACAGACAGACTCAAGTTCTTACCCAAGCCCTAGTTCAAATGCAAAAATTAGCTCTTTTAGAGGGAGGAAGGGAGCGAGGAAGCCTTCAATACCACAGCAGTGCAGGCAATGAAGTTGTGTCAGGGGAGGTTTAGGTTGGATATTAGAAAAGATTCTTCACCCAGAAGGTTGTTGGGCACTGAACAGGCTCCCCAGGGCAGTGGTCACAGCACCTAGGCTGACAGAATGCGAGAAACATTTGGATGATACTCTCAGACACACGATGTGACTGTTGACGATGGTCCTGAGCAGGGCCAGGAGGTGGACTGGGATTCTTGTGGTTCCCTTCCAACTCAGCATATTCTGTGATCCTGTCAAATAATCACCTCCTGTTAGCTGGCATCCATTTAAAGTAGGAAGATTCCCACTACTATTATCTACAGTCTTCTGTATGGCTCAGTTACAGTTTAGATACATTATAGGGGGGAAAGCTTTGAAAGTTTATAGTGAGGCATAAATTATTTTAATAACACTTCATATAATGGTGTTTATATTAATTCTTAATGATCTTAAAATATCTAAACAATCTTAACTAGCTAAAAATGTGTGAAGAGGAAGCAAACTTAAACTCTGATGTAGACCCTCATATCTTTTAGACTAAATACATCAAAAGCCATATATATTTATTAGCTGTATTTTATGTGTCTCTTAAGTGTATTGAGTTCCTAACATAAAATCCACAATAAATCTACTGGTATCATGACCACATTCATGTAAAATGTAATTTCTCTGATGACAATTGCAGCTGTGTTCAGGACATGTGAGTGCTGATCCCAGAGGACAACACAGTCAAAGTGTGTGTGCAAATAGACTAAAAGACCCTCTAAAAACATGTGCACACATGCACCCCAAATACCATCACAACAGGTTCTTTGAATTAGTCAAGCTGTGCTCAGAGGGATTAGAGGTTTTTTCTAAAGCAATAACTGGTTGTGTCAGGTACCAGTAACTTCATTTGACAGCCATAATGTTCCTACTTTGTCTTGATTCAGAACAGCATTGCTCCAGTGACTACAAAACATGACAAAGAATTATGACAAGCTGCAGTTCAAAATACTTTTAGATTAAAACTTGTGTGGAGAGGATTCAAATAGCGATCTAAAAATATGAGAGAGATGAGTGTATATTTAACAGCACCTCTTTAAAAGCCAGTCTTATATAATACTGGGCTGTTACAAGCCCCTTATGAGCAGTGACATTTTAAGGAAAGTTTCTGTCCATTTCTCTTCCTATTTACCCTGCAGAATGCTTTCTTTTCCCTGTGCCCTTTTCAATCAGGCTGGCATTAAAATAAAGGGAAACAGTGAAAAATGCACAGTAGAAAAAGGAGACAGGTTTGTAAAAGTGCTAAAAAGCCTCAGCTTAAGAAGCATAGGTCCAGATGGACAATGTCTGACATTTGTTCCTGAGGTGCTGAGCTATGTGAGTGAACCTTTTACCTCAGTGCCAGGTGGAAGGCTGACATTAATAGTTTAAGCATGCATGCAAATCTGAATACAACTTCAGTCAGACATTTATCTCCAGGAATACTGACCACCCAACTCAGAGATACTTAGTACCTTGTCAGTACAAGGGTCAGGGAGAAATATACTCATTATATTCCCCTAGACGCTATGCTGTAGAGGGATAAAGACCCTCCCCTAAAGTAACCATTGCTCTTTGCTTTTCTTTCCTCAAGATGTTAAATCTTATCACCTGAAATGTGCTGCTGGACATTGTCCCAACTTTATGTCACTGGCAACCATAGTTGTAAAAATATACAGGTAGAATGAACAGCGCATGTTGATATCAAGCCCTAAAGCCCTGTTTAACCTAGCTCTACTCAGATGTCCATGAAATTCCCTTCCTGAATTCTGCATCTGGCTCACTTTGCAACCTTACAATCTATGAAGTAGATTAAGGCAAGGCTTAACAAGGAAGTCCTGGAAGTTGGAAGGGCAGGTAAATAAGCTAGAAGAAGCCTCCCCATGGGAAGGTGGCCTCTCCTACCCCTGCAATTCTGTCCCTGTGCCTTCAGGCCTGTGCAGTCATACCAAAAAGCTAAAGCAAAATTATTTAGGGAAAGACAAATGAGAAAAGAAGAGGAACAAAGGATAACAAACTTCAAATACAAATAAACATAAAAGTTATTTTAGATTTTCCCACATTAGGAAGTCATGTAAAAGAAACCCCAGCCCTTTCCTCAAATTTATTTCAATCAGTAGGACTACTCAAGAAGTAAGTATAGTGTCTCAAACTTAGAAATGTTGACTCGCATTTGACCCTCAGCAAAAATGCAAATCTGTTAGTGCCTTCCAGAACTCTTCTCAAGTAATCATTCGAATAGCATTTATATCTGGGAAAAGTTTCTTGCATCTTACAACTTACTTCCCTGTACTTAAAAAAGAGATTTGAGATAACAGAGATAGCAGTATAAGTGATTTTAGTATTAATCTAAAAATAGTCACCTATTCCTTAAATGGCTATAGCTTGAGAAAATCATTCCTTTTACTGCTTTAAATTTGCATGTGATTTGGTGATGCCTTATTTTGCCTTACACATAGCACTGCTGGTGCTTACACAATTGTTAAGAATTGCAACTAAAACTTCCTCCCAATTATGAGTTAATAAAGTCTCTATGTTATAAATAATTTATTATTTTTAGAAAATCAATGACAGTTTTGTCACTGGCCACATTAGAAGTTCAGTATGTTCCTACAGGAATATTATGATGTACAGGTGACAGAGTTTCTGTAGGCAATCAACAAGCATGTCCCTGCTTGAGCAGGGCAGCTGACCAAGATCTCCATAGATCCCTTCCACCCTCAGCCATTCTGTGATTGTGTGAAATGTGGGCTATCAAAAAAGAAAATTTAATTAATGATAGTCAACATTAATGGCAAATGGATTACTCCAATTTTGAAGCAAAATGCCCACAATCAATTAAATTTTTTCAATGTCAAAAATTTTAAAGTTTAAGCAACCTTTAGATACTGTAGGCTTGCAAAGTGTAAGACTGTTTGCAAAGGCAGTAATATCATTAAATGATGCATTCTGGAGGTGGGTTTGTAACAGTATAAATCATCTCATTTGACTTAATTGTACAGAAACAGTGCTTACTGTTATTATCTGATTATTAACCCCTATGTGAGCTATTTACATCTCAGTCTTGATTAATCAGCATAATGATTACCTGCCTGTTGTGGTAATTAAGTAGAAAATCTAGCAACAAAATAATGAGATTTTTAATATTCTTTTTAGGTTGGACATAATGAGCATGGAGTGTAATATTGGGTCTCGAATATGATGCAAATGAGATTAACTTTTAAGAGGCCAAATTTTTTTTTTCACTTACAGATATTTATTTTTTTGGCAAAAGGAAACTAAAAATGTTTAGGAGACAAATAAACTAAAAGGTCTGATTATAATGCACAAGACTTCAAGACATGCCAGAAGAGGAAGGGTCTTTGTACACCTGAATCACATTTGTGCCAGCATTCACACAAGTGCTCAGCTCTGTAGGCTGCCCAGCAAATCCTCAGTGGTGTGAATTGCCACCCATCCTTTACCACTGGTGGCACTGAAGGAGTTTCCACCAACTGATGAGTAACATCAGGAGAAAATGCTTAAAATCAGTGAGAGTCTTCATCATCAGATTTTTTTTTTTTTCCGGGAAAATAAAGTTATGGATGTCCAGTGTTTAGTTAAATGAGGAAAATACTTTCAGTTTAGAATCATAGCAATATCACGTAAGCTGATCCCAAGTTGCAGAGCTATCTCCAAAGGGAAATGAGAGAAGTAATGTTCTAAGAAATTTACAGCAAGGTACTAATATTGCAAATGCACCAGTGTACAGCATATGGCTCTGATCTGAAAATACTGAAGCATGAGCTCATTTTCACTTGAGTAGTCCTGTGGGACTAACATCTTAAATTCATCTGGAATTCTGCATCTGGTGTACATTTTGGAGGATTACTTGTAAGTGTTCATTTTTCCAGCATGTTTAATTACTGCTGCATCACAGTAATTTTTCTGCCCCTAGCCCCCAAAAAAGCATTTTGCACTACAATTTCTTAGTATATTCCTCTCTCTTCTCAGTGTTGACCATCCGATGAGCATATAAGATAAAGCCACTGACTGTATGAAACAGTTGCCTTTAGAAGACCAGACCTTTAGAGATTTTAATTATTTTCTCTGAGCTTCCTTGATTTTGTTTAATTATCTGCTCTTCATTTGAAGTCAACTGAAAGCAAGACCTTCAAGCCACACTATGAATACATATGGAAAGATCTTACCTCCTTTCTTGATAATGAGGTGCCCTGATAGTACATCCAAAGTGTGTTGGCATTATTTTCTTCATAGTTACAAAGTAATCTTACATTTAAGTGGTTTTGTGCGCTGGGAGCACTCTTTTCTGGCTGTTTAACTTCATCTGAGGCAGCTTTTAAACCAAACCTCATTTTTTTTTCTTTCAGTGTTTCAAACATTTGCACTGATTAATTATTTTTCTGTTTAAAATCCCTCATTACTCTTGGTTAGTTCAGACTCCCATAGTATGGCAGGGCACACATGCTAATCAAGTACAGGTATTTTCTCTGTATAGGGAAAAAACCCCAAACACAAATCATCAACATCATCTTTTATAAGATTAAAAAAATCAAAATCTTCTTTGTTTCATTAAAACAATATCTTCAAGAAGGATGGATCTTAGTGGGGTGCTGATAAGCTGTCCATGGATTAAGAACTAAAGCTTTAGTATTCTTACTTGATTTTGATTCTGACCTCTTTGAAACATTGATTGCTTGTGATCATTTTCCAGCTCTGCTCTCAAACGTCTCTTTCATCAGCTCTCTGAATGCTACACGGAGCACTCAGAAAGTCCCATACCACTTCTCCCCTGAGGCCTTTCTCATCTGGTTTTAGTCTTTGTCTTTTTCTGTAATTGCATTTGTGTATAAAAGGCTGCTGTGTTTTATTTCTCTACGGATAGACTTTGGGGATGGTTTTGTTTCCTAATGCAGAGTAGTGTTGAAGGCCTTGGCTCTGCAGTAAACTGCATAGTGAATACATGATAAATACAGGAGGGCTGTTGAGGCCTGTCCAGAGATTATTTCATCGCTGAGGCCAAAGCAGAAAACAGATTTTATGGATACATTAAGGAATATTCAGCACCACCTTATTATAAAGTTCCTTGATGCTTTGAATGCTCGTGTGTATTTAACTTCATAGCTATGAGCTATGGAGACTAATGGAGCTACTTGTGTCCACTTCACATTAAGTACTTGCTTATCCAGGAATGAAAGTTTATGTCCTCAGTCACAGTGCAGTTTCTTAGAGGAATGTTTTAACTTGCTTTTCTTCTCAGTGCAATGAGCCTACATTTGAAGAACTGTCTTTAAACAAACAGGAACTGTGCCTTCTACTTTCAGTGGATGTGTTTTATGACCAGGATATTTTAAAACTTCTCTTACTGTTTTTAAGCAAAGTAGAGATTCTTTTTTCAGTGAAGAAAAAATGCTGGTGTTTCATTTTACTCTTAGGATGTGCTTAAAAGAGGTCATTCAATATGCTGCATGAATGATTGGATGATAGAGGAAAGAGAAAAGTAGTAGCTTTTGTTTCTTAATCTGATTTTTTTAAATATTGTTAATGATTAAAATGTTTGTAGAAAAGATTAAATTCAACCAAAGCTTTAGTAGATTGAAAAGAAGATAAGTTTAATGTCTGAGATTATCTTTTGAATGCTTTCTCGTTTTTAAGCATAGCTCTGTCAGCTAAATATAGTTCTAATTTTTACATTTTTATAGATCATGTGAGTTCCCTGCAGGCACATTGTCTCTCTTCAGTGATTTATATAGTTTGAATTATAGGGGATGATAAGCATTTGCTGTTCAATAGTGTAGTTAATGCTCAGCCCTCCCGGGTAACAGAGCAGTGAAGCATTTACTACTCAGTGGTAGTTCTGCAACAATCAGCAGCAGTGTGGCTCTATCACAGTAAATTTATATCAGTACACTTCATTCTCAGGGAGCTCAACATTCACTCAACATAGCCTAGGGAAAACAATTAGAATGGACATTTTCCAGTCTTTTTGGGTGGCACAACAGGAGGAGTTTACTATTGTAACCAGATCAGAAACAGAAATCACAGATGTGCAACACGAAAATTATCCAACTTTTATTTTCTCTCCTTTTTTCCCTTGTAGCATAAAAATAAATAAATGCTTGGACTAGAAAGAAAGCTTTTGGAAAGCTGAAAGTTGAAAAATGTTCTGCATTGGCAGACTCACTGCCATTCTGGTATAGATGCCAGACACCCTGGGATGGCTCCGAGCCCTTCACTCCAGTGTTCAGGAGGAACCTCTATCAGATAGGTGAGCTTTCAGTCAGTGTAACTATATAACACTTCTGTTCCTGTGGTTGTGATGAGAAAAGAGCAAGGGCTGCATCAGCCAAGCAATAATAGCATTTCTCTTTCAGGTTATTTTTCTTCAGGAGGCCTGAAAGCATTTTACAAAGGAAGCCAATATCATCAGGAATGAGGAGCACAAGTAGTGTTCTCCTCTGTGCTTCTAGTTGCGGGACATGATGAGGGAAGAAGCACGTAAAGCTTTAAGCTTGGTGTCACTGGCAGAATTTTGGGATTTTTGCTTGTGGGTCTCTTTATGCCTGGCCCCCTGGCATCAGGTGGTGTCCACCTGTCTTGAAGGCAGAAAAGCTTCTTTACACAGAAGTTAACAGGGCTCACTGAAACAGATTAAATTAAATTTGAAGGGGAAAAGGGATTAAACCAGGATCCCTAGAGATAAGCCTGGGGGGCAGCACAGGGGTGGTTTGTATAGTAATGTCCTTGAGTCTGCTATGTCAGTGGAGGTAGGGGAGAGAGACCCACACAGCAGCAAAGATGCAAAGGTTATTGTGTTAGAAACCATGGGAGTACTTGAGAATGGTCATGTAGAAATTAGGATTTTTCTCCCTGGGAGGGGGATGGGATCAGTAGCCCAAGTGAAGTGTGTCTACACTAAGGCATGCAGCATGGGCAACAAACAGGAGGAACTGGAAGCCCTTATGACATAAATGCCATCGTGGAACCATGGTGGCATGGTTTGCACAACTGGAGTGCTACAACTCTTCAGAAGGGATAGGCAAGAAAAGAGAGGTGATGGGGTATCCCTCTATTTAGGGAGTGCCTCAGTTGTGTAGAGCTTATTGATGGTGGTGACAGAGTTGAGTGTTTATGGGTAAGAATCAGTAGGACTTTGATTTACCAGATGTCTGCTGGAAATACAACAGAGAAGAGAGGAAACAGTCTAGGAGGTTCCTGGAGTGTTCCTTGAGGACTAGGACAGTGATCATCCCCTTGTATACTTGGAACCAGTGAGGGCACACCTTGAGTATTGTGTTCAGTTTTGGGCCCCTCACTTCAAGAATGACATTCAGGTGCTGTAGAGTGTCTAGAAAAGGACAATAAAGCTGGTGAAAGGTCTAGAGAACAAGACTTATGAGAGGAGCAATGAATGGGGTTGAGATTGTTTAGTCTGGAGAAAAGGCATATTCTCTCGGGTACTAAGAGATAGGATAAGAGAAAATGGCTTCAAGTTGTAGCAGGAAAGGTTTAGATTGGATTTTAGGAAAACTTCCTTCACCAAAAAGGGTTGTCAAGCACTGGAACAGGCTCCCCAGGGAAATGGTTTAGTCATGATCCCTGGAGGTATTTAAAAGACATGTAGATGTAGCACTTGGGGACGTGGTTTAGTGGTGAACTTGGCAGTGTTCAGTTAACAGTTGGAGTTGATGATCTTAAGGTCTTTTGCAACCTGAACAATTCTGTGATTCTCTCTTTGTATGAAAACTGTAGAAACCAAAGCAGAAAGCCCCAGGAGTTAGCCACAGTCCTACAGCAAGACTGTGACAGAGTGAAAAATAAAGCTGAGGTTCCCAGGGTGTCATGCTTAATGCTGTAGCTGCAGCAGTCAACACTGCCCTCTCTCTCTGAAATACATCTAGAAGCCTCAGGCTGCAGTACAGCCTGCAGCAAGAATAAGGACTGACAAAGTTGTTTCTTCTCTTGTAAAATATAAAAGATGAGGCAGAGTAAGATATAAAAGATAAAGAGAAGAAACTACAGTAGGCTAGATGAGTTTCAGCCTAGAAAATACAGTGGGAAAGTGTGAAGTGGGATTTTTGTGAAGTGGGATTGCTGTTGAGTACTCCGTGCCCACAGATGCTGTTGTGATTGTAAGAAAAGATGATTGCAGTGAACTGGAGAGGTGTTAACTCTGCTTTGGTGGCAGGGAATTTATATGTAATGACCATTATACCTACACTACATTTTTAAGCCTTACCGGTAATAGAAAGCCAGCAAGCATAAACATAGGCATGCTTAAGTGCAACTCTCAGGGCCCTCAGATCTCATCATCATCTCTGCCAGCACCAGAGAGCCTGAACAGGTTGTTGGCAGGAAAGCTTCAAGCTGAGAGGGCAAGTCAGGTTTCCAGAAGATGTCTGTGTTATGCTTTGTGCTTGCTTGCCTGCAGCAGTGTGGAAACAGCATAAGGACATTGTGAAGAGCCTCAGAAAGGCTCGTGTTGACAGGCAAGTGGAAAAGATTGAGAAAAGGCCCATGATTTTTGTTAAAGTCATGCAGACAGAACTGTTGACATCCTCTGGCAGTGGTGAGAAGGTGACACTACCCTGTGGTTGTGAATAATTAAAAAGCAGCTTGACAGCATTATATTTGGGACTGTTTTAAAACCAGCATAAATATCAGGAATCACAAAACTTTTGAAGTAGAAGAATCTGATGAATAATGAGGGGAAAAATTAACTATAAATTGCTAATTATCTGAGAATCCTGAGAAAATCCCAGATGAGCTGTTCCAGCCTGTGCTCCAATGGGCATGGATCTGTCCCTGCAGTCAGCAGGCATAAGCATCATTCCCCAAACCCAGCCTGAATCTTACATTACAGCGTGGACACTGATAATAAAGCGAGGGCTACATACATAAAGCCTGGAATGAATCCTATAGAACTTGACAAAGATAAATCTTATCCAGTAAAACAGTATGGCCTGTTTGGTTACTCTAGTCAAGGATATCAAAATTATATTCCAGTCCTAGAAGGAAGTTGAAAACTGTGAAATGGAAAAAGAAAAGAGCTATGAATAAAATCAAAGAGAAAAATGAAAAGGTCACACTTAGAGTCAAAAAGAAGATGAAGGGGCACTAAACTAATAGCAAACCAGCTTACTGTGAGGCAGAATAATAATCTCAGCAGCTTCAGGATTCAGGCAACCAACCTATTCCTTCACCTAAACCTAAAAGACAGGTCTCTTAAGGAGAGTGGTAGTAATATTTGAATAATTTTAATAGTAATACCAGAAGGAAGTTGAGAATAATGAAGGATACATTAGCTCAGGATTCAGAACCTGTAGTCTCAGAAATAGGAGAGTTCCAACTGTGGAAGGAAGAGACAGTATTAATGTTGTAAGTCTCGGTGCACATGTATGTAATACAAAGAATCTGTATCACTTTATCTCTGATAAAGCATTTACCTCTGCTGTTGCCTCCATCCTTTTCCCTGCATCACAGTATGCCTAAGGCAAGAGGAGTGAGCTGAGGCATAATGTGGAGTTACACAATGCAAATAAAGGCAAGGGTGCTGCACAGAACATCTATTATCAGTGATAGTGTGTAAGATTGAAAGAGTGGATGTCTTCAATTGGTAGGAAAAAGATATTTCTCTAAACTTTGTGCAGCTGAAAGAGTAATCACGGATACAGCAGAATGGCACTGTACCAGACCACTTTTATACACTCTTTCCAGAGCAAAATCACATATGGAAACAATTTTTGATAATGTGCTGTAAAATACTTTCCAGGGAATAATCCCATACTGGTAGAGATTGAATTAGACACTTTAATAAGCATTCCATTCCTAATTTCTCTCTGCCTGTGATTCTTTAAGCTGAAGCCACATAATTTTATGTTCTCTATAGCTTTTGAGTCACCCAATATCTTCTGATGTATAGCTTAACCTGGGTATAACAAACTCCAGGTTGCTTGAGGAAGAAAGACACCCTAACCATGACAGCAGGTTTCAGATACCACATTGCCAACTCCAGATGCTCCTTCAATTCATTCATTCGTTTGTTTGGTTTTTTTTCTTTTTTGTTTGTTTATTCATTTATTTAATCTGTGGAATTAAATATGCCAATAAGAAATATCTACATTGGCCAGCCTCACTTAGGGCCTTCATTAAATTCTCATATTAAGAAAGTGCAGAGTCATAATATTAATATAAAAATACAAGGCAAGATATACAGAAATTAGAGGATAGTTTGGATGAGGCCATCCTCATTTCTTAAGCACAAGTGTTGGGAAGAGGTGGAGTCATATCATCAAATGGCCTCTACATATTCTGTGTAGCAACCAAGGACTGTGCACACTGCACAGCCTTTGATGGGCAGTGTGTAACTTCTGGAGGTCTGCAATATTTCATACGATGTGGATCCAGAGAAGAAAACCTGCTTTTTCAGAGCATCTCTGGATTTCACATCTTTATCAGGACCTACTGGCAAGCTAAATCTTTGACAAAGAGTCTGATACCTGAAACCCCACCTTGGGAGTAGCTGCTATTGAAGAGAGAGGTGTTTGGTCTCATCTCACCTAACCATAGACAGCTAAATCTTAAAATGAGAAGAATCACCTTCTGAAGGTACCGCTCTCTCTGCTGGCTATTCTAGTCTTAAAAAAATAGACATAGGCTCTTTCATAGGCCAGTTTATCCCACATGTCTGTCATAAGAGGAATTACTTCAAATTACCAAAAGTAAAGCTTAACCTTCACAATTCCATAGATGCATTTTGATGGCATAAATTTCAATCAAAAACTGGAATATTACCGACTTTTTTCCTTGAAAAACGATAGGTGTTCAAGAAGGGTGAATTCTGTAATGGGCTCCAAGGCTTTGATAGCCTGCATTCTTACTGGTGCAAGCATGAGGAAAATTGTAAAACTGCTAGAAACATTCATTAAAAAAATTCAGAAATACTTTGATCTATGCAACATCTTTCAACTAGAAGCTCTCAGCTGAGACTGTTCACTGTTTTGTTAATGAACAGTGCAATCAAAAGAATTGTGAAATGTTAACAGGTGAAAAATTGGGAATGGATATCTATGTGATTGTAATACCAAACGTAGCAAGATAAATTCTCCCCTCCTCAAACTGTAGTCATTGTCATGCTGAATGCTACGTTTTCCAAATGCTAGTATTAGTAAGTGAAGGAGGACCTGAACTGCAATTCAAGAAAAATTCATACCAAACATTTTCATACTCAAGAGTTTTCATGGGGTGAGGGCTCAGGGAAGTGATAAGTAAGGAGAATAAGAAATTAAATAATATATTTGTTTGCAATAATTCTGAACATTATGCAATTTTCTATTTTTAGTAGTGTTTTAAATAGAGTGATGACTGATTATGAATCAGTAAATCATAATTAATTATAAATCAGTTGCCTCTCCAGATGTAATCTCAGGTTTTGGAAGAGCCCTTGTTTGAGTAACTAGAATTTCAATTTTTTTACTCAGGACATGATTGTATCACCTAGGTTTCTGCCAGGAAACTGCTGTTTCACTATGAATGTATCAAACTCAAGTAGGGCAGTGTTGGTTACTCAGGCAGTAGACATGCAAAAAGCAAATGATGGGATGTATCACCTGTATTGATTTTCCTATCAGGAAGAGCTTGCTAGGTCTGTCTTAATAACACAATTGATTCTGAAACAGGATAATTAAACATGTCTATGATGGGCTTAATGCTGCAAAATACAGAACACCCAAACTCTACTTTAATAAAGCAATGAACAGTTCATTTTAAGACTGTGTTTAGATCTGGAACATTCATAAACACAGTCATTGTGGGGGCTGACAGCAGTGACTGCCTAAAACAAACCTCCCAGACATGTGTGTGCCACGGTGTGGAAAGCCCTCACTTGTGTCCTGTGGTTTGGGATCAGCTTCAGTTAAAATTCAGTTTGGAACACTCTGATGAGAAGTGCTAAAGCAGCTGAATTAGTAGTGGAAGAATTTGGTGTACATCCATTTTCCTTCAGCTGGACCAATATGCAATTGCCACATGCAATCCTGCAGGCTCTAGAGGCCTTCAATGCCTGAAGGTGACCTGGTGACCTAGTTTTTTATACACCTCAGACAGGAATCAAGATTACTTATTGAAAAAAGGCTACTTCAAACATGACATTCATATTATCTTGAAGCATGCCTGTGATTTATATTTCCTTTTTCCAGAAGAAACAAATCAAAATTTGAAGCCACATATCAGAATAAAGTACAAGTTCAGTGATAAGGTTGCAAATGAAAAAAAGCAATTGATTTGTACATGCAAATTACATCTTTACCTTGAATACAATGCAATGGTCCAACTGTGCTGTAGACTTGACTTTGTTCAAGGTAATTTGATATTGATCAGCCTTCAGCTGTAATGCTACAGCAATCAAACTGATCAAATGTAGTACTACACAGATATGGTTTTTAGACACATTATTTCTATGAGAAATCATCACATCACGGAGAAGCAAAGCAGACTTGCAAAAGAATATTTATCATGCTTAGTTTCTTTTCCTCCCTTCTGTTGTATTAGTGCTGAGTTTTATTTTTAACACTGGAAAGCAGCTAAGAAATATGTGGTTATTTCAGATGTTCTGTGAACATTGTTTTTTTCATTTACACCTCTTCAGTGCACCAATAATGGGAACAAAGAACTTAAACCCAACATTTGGAAAAAGAGGCAATAGCTGAAATCTTTCCTTTAAATTCAATTATTTCCTCCAGCCCATCTCTGAAATTCGGGAAGTTCTTTAAATTCAATGGATACTGTTTTCACTCACTTTAATGAAGAGAGTGTTTATACCCTGCCAAAACTCATAAATGTCTTCTCCTAACTCCCTGCATTATAGGGCTGGCAACAAGGTCTGTTTCCAGTGTAGCCGTTTAGGTTTTCAGTGGTTTTCTCAGCTAATCAGCTCATTGACCACATAAGCTTATATGTATACTTTCATACATAATTCTATTGTTTCTACTGTGACAGTAAGATTGATCCAAGGTGTATTGACATCTAGAAAATTTACATAGTCTTTGACCAGTATAATTTGTATTGCATTTCTACAATCTGGTCCACTTTGAAAGGTATTTTACTTATTGAAAACGTGTGAATGTCTCATGTACATTATCTTTTTCCCTGAATCTTCAACATCTAAATTTTAGAATTTTTTTTTTCTTCAAAAGCAAAAAGTGTTCTTTAATGGGGAAATAGATGTTCTGAAGAGTCATGCAACTAAAACTTGGGTAGGGATTTACCTTCACACTAAAAGGAATTTAGAATTATAGGCTTCACTCTCAAGTTCAATATATAAATAGGGGTAATAAGTGTGATTGCTTAAAATAACCTATTTTCAGTGGCAATTGCAGCAGCATTCAAAATTCATCAAGATATGGACATATGTTGCTCAGCCAAATAATCACCATGGTATTTTAGACAGTTAAAGGCATTAAATCTTCCCATATTAGATTCTGAGCAACAGAGTCTTGGGCAAGTTTCTTATATAAAGAATATAAAACACATTAATTAATAAATCCAAGGGCAAACTCATTAGCTTAGGACTGTATAGCAGAAACACGAAAACAGTTATGTTTTTCCCCTTAGGATGACAACTTCACAATGATAAACAGAGCTTGGGAAGACATGCTTAGAAGGTACTTCTTTTGGAGTTAATTAAAAATGTTCTGTTTATTTTTGTGTGTGTCCAAGTGAAGAGTACTATTATGACAGGAGGAATGAGATAATTTTAAAATCCCAGTCACAGTTGTTTCAAGTGTTTCAGTTTTGAGACAGTGGTTCAAACTCAGGTTGGGCACATTTTCTTCAGTATAATTTTAGAAGATAATAAAAATGCATACAACCCTGGTGGGTAAGTCATATCACCTAGAGGAGGAATTCAGATGTCCTCTTTAAATTAAAAGCACTGAGTTATTAAAAATAGAAACCATAGCATATTCAGTTAAATACTTAATAAAAGATTTAGAAGCCATGGTATTCTGAATCCTCTTGTCCAGTACTCGAGTGTAAGAACTAAAGTCTTTCCTGTATGGTATTTACACTTGCTGCAGCATCATGTCTTTTGTTATTAAATATACATGTACCCATCAAAACAAATCCCATTGGTTACACTGGTGCTTCATTTTGTCATGATGCTTTGTCATCTGACAAGAATTGATTGATGTCAGTGAAATAACCTCAGCAGTATTCTCTGCTGATGTATTCATCTGTTCAGGGGCTGAAAATATACACATGCAAACATTTCTGCCGAGAATAATTCTTTTTATTCTTGTGAGCAATAATATTAACAATAAAGTAGGATAGCTGCAGATGTAGCCCTGAGCATATAAAATTCTACAGCAGCCTTTTCCATTGTAATATCAAGGGTCAAATTGCCATTGTTGCAGGCAAATACAACCGTGCAGACTACATGACTTCTTACTCCCTTTTTGTAATTAGAAAACACATCTAGCTGAATTGCCAGATATAGTGTGTGTATATATACATTGTACATTATAGAAAGATAGCAATCAACGCGCTTGGTCATGCCAGGGAATGTGTCAAAAAGCTGTGTGGGAAATTCTACCTTGAGTAGCTATATTGCTTTACCTTTGCCTAACATCATAATGTTTGATTACTTGTTCTTAGTTTATTATCAAAATACATGTCAGTCAGACATGAAGTCACTGCTTCATAGAACACACTATTGAAATTTGCTGTTTGTCCTAGTGGAGGAAAGAATGAAATTTCTTTGGTTTGAATTCAGTGTCCACAATTCTGCTTTACTCACAGTATTTTTAAGCAGGGTTGGTTTTACTTTTTCTACTGGGAAAGAAAGTATTTTGACTGGCTTGAAGGATTAATATGCTCCCATGCATTTTTTATGACTTAATCATTAGAAACAAACTGCTTTTTATTTCTGTTACTTGAAGCAACTACTATTTTTTACAGTCCATGTTGATTACAAGAAATAGAAATGTCTTGCTGACAAGAGAGTAAAAAATAATTTGGAGCCATTTAGTAGCTGTAGCAAATGTCTTATCTGAATCATGTTCTTGAAATTTAAGCAATGAAATTGGGCTGATTTTGTTCTGAGACAACCAGTTTTGGGGCAATGCTGACATCGATGGAATTCCCATCTTTCTTTTTGTCCCTCAGTCTGTCTCGGTGTGTGTTTGTGTTCTCTGACTTTTGAACTGATTGACTAGTTTAAACTCAAGTCTTCCAGGTATTAGTGCAAGTTATAACTACAAATTTAAGAAAATATATAGCCAGTTAGAAGAGGGAGATTTAGTGTACCTTCTCAAAGGTACACTTCCCCCTTAGAGAAGGCAAAGTCATTTTTTCATCTATGCAATGGAAAAACAACCAGTCACTTTGTCTTTCACATCTGACCTAACTAACAGGGTCAGGTAAATTCTCTGAATTCACTTCCCATGCAGTTTGTCCAGAATCACAGCTGCTGTTGGCTGAAATTAAATGGAAAGTACCAAGGCTGCTTTTCTGATCACAGTGTTTATTTAAACTAATACGGATGTTTTCCTGGGACTTCCTTGTATTCCAGAAAAAAATCCATGAACACCCCTTAGGAGAAAAAGCTTCCTATTCCTACCTACAAAATGGAAAGTTGTCAGGTAGATGCTGTCGCTTGTTTTCTTGATAAAACAAAAGTCCAGTAAAACAAAATGTCAGCAGGTAAAATTGGCATTGTGGTGCAATTAGGTTTTCAGTGCATGAACAGTAAAGGAGCTGTGCGAGAAATCACCCAGTATCACAAGAACAGGATGATGGTAAGTCACATATGTGTATGAGAGGTACTATTTCAATCTGAGAAATGCTAGTTTCTCCTTGAGCAAAACAAATTATTGCACAGACAAGGAGGTTTTACATCCCTTCATGTTGCACAATTTTCTTCTTCCTTTAATTCAACTGTTCTACTAAAGTGGGAATTTTGGTATCAAGAAAGCACATAAGCTTTAGCAGGAGGCTGGAGGCCTAAATCTCGTTATGTTTCCAAAAATGTAAAACTGCAGTGACTTGACTAGGAGAAATCATATAAGAATAAATAAACTTTCTGAATAGGGCAGCCTGCTTACAAATGTATGCAGTTGAAAAAGAGAAATTTGTATTATAGTTGTATTTGTCTGACCTGAATGCCTCAGTACAACAAAAATTTGGGATTTTTTTTTTTTTTCAGGCACTTGTACATTTCTTCAGAAAGCTTTGAGCTAAACCAAAGCTGCCTGTGGGAAGAGGGAGGAAGGACTCAGAATCTGAATTTGTTGTTTTGCTCAAACAAAGCTAGTGCCACCCAAGTAACAACAACTGTAAGACTGTTCATAGCCCATAACAACAAACCATATCAGTAAAACTTTCCAGTTAATTCATGCTGAAATCAGAAGGCTATAGAGGGTTTTGGTGTGGACTTATTTGGGTTGAGCTGATTGACAACAAGCTGAAAGATGACCATAAATGTTGGTTGTGTGCTTGTTCTCCTTGTACAGAACAAACAGTTATCTTCATGACTAGCCACAAGGCTGTTTAATGAAATGTTAGATACTGGAGTAAAAAGTTAGGTGCTGGAGTTCTTCATTTGAAGCTTTCTCTAAGCATTTTTTCATCTGCCAACTTCTTAATGAAAAAATTCCAGGATTTCTGCTGTGCTCAAATTAAATGTCAGAAGTTAATCCCTACTCTTCAAACTTAGCTCAGTTCCTTGTTTGGCAAATTTGAAATATGTGTGGATATGAAAGAAGTACTGTAGATTTGTTAGGGCTTGACACCAAATTAAACAGTAGCAATTTGCTCATCTACACCACCTGACACATTCTGACTTCATCCATTCTGGAGATGGATAAAAAGTGACAAAGGAAATTCATTAGTTGCAATGCCAGGTAAGCCCAAGATCATGGGGAAAAATAATTTTTTAAAAATAGAATGAGAATATATTCTCAGATGGATATTTTTATACTCCATGTCAGAATCCTATTAAAGGTCTGGGGGAAAAAAGGTTCCTGGAAATGGGAAAGGTCATCTTCTGTGCATTATTTACATCCATCATAAATCAACCTTAGGCTTGTTCTGAAAGGCTCTATGTTCAGGCTTGATTGTCTTTTAAAACTGCAGCTTTTTTTTCTCATTTTTTCTTTACTCTTCGTTCATCTGGAGATGGAAAATCTGTGACAAAGAGCAGGTAAGGAGACAAAATGGGCAGGGAGAAGGTAAAAGAATCTAGCCAGAGATGCAGGCATGGCAAAGAGAAGAATAGGATGTTAGCTGAGTAGCTTCATATATTTTTTTATAGTCGCCTTGGGGTCCCTGAAAATGCTCTTTTTGCAGAACATGAACTTGAAAATGTAGCTGCAGAGTGGGAGCATGTCTAGGAGCTCCTATCACACCTGTACACACAGTCCTTTCCACATGCCTGCAGTCATTACGTCTACTTTACTCACATTTGATCACATGTGAAATGCACACTCAGTAAAAAGCTTCCTGGACTGAATATTGAAGCTGGCTGGAAGCTGCTTGTTATATCCATTGCTTGGTCAATCCAAAATACAGAACATGCAGAATATAGACACTGTAGAAAGAAATTCTTGCTCTTTGTTTAACTTAAAACTCCTAGGCATATACCTGCTTTACTAAATCTGAGTTGTAAAAATTCTAGCTAGGTGAAATAATTCAGGCAAACAAAGCCCAAGCCAGATAAAACAATTTAGAAGCAATATACATTTTCGTGAGTATTTTAGGAGCTGAAGTGAGAAATATTGACTCATTCCCCAGAAACATGAGCCAAATTCCTACCACATTCCTAACTTAATTGTGCAGATTCACCAGTTCAGCTGTGTTTCACATAGACAGCTGAATATCTAGGCACTTCTTTGGGTTTGTATTGTTTTATTCAATGTGTTATGAATTGAGAGATTATTTATTTGAGACTGGATTCTGCTGAACGCGAACCTTCCCCTCCAGTGTTTTAATTCCTGGATTTTCAAAAAGCAGCCTGGTGATGACCTGTGTGGTTCTACCATACTTTAATGCAAAATATTTGCATCATTATTTCTAAATTAATGATTCACTTGTTAAAAAGTAACAGAGGGGAAAGAAAAAGACAACAAAAAAGCCAAACAGCAAAAACCTCGTAGGCTTAAGGAATTTCAATAGAAAAGCAATAACCTGGATCCCTCTAGAGGCTGTTTGTGTAATATTTGGTAAGAAAGAATTGAATTTGTCTCCCAATTCCCTCTCTACAAATAAAGGAGCCTTATCTATCTCATGTAGTTGCTTATTGTCTTGCCAGCATGCTTCTGTTGGGTGGTGAAGGCTGCATAATTATTGTTCTTGCTTAGAACTGAGAAATGAAGCAGGCATTTCTGTATGCACTAATTTAGAGTCTTAATTCCTGAAGGCATGTTTCCTTGAAGACTGGTTTTTGAAAGTGATTTTTTTTATGTCAGAGGCTTGTTGAGGCATCGGAAAGTTAGGTTTCCATTTGTAGTAGTATTGCCAAGGAGCTAATTGAACAGGCCAAACAACAGGGATACTCTTACTTTCCCATGTGTGCATTGATTCTGCTTTCAAGTATAGTGAGAATATCCCTAAGTATATATGAAAAATCAAACTTAAATCCTGTAAAAGACAAGACAGGCCATTATGATGGTGGAAACCTGCAGGCAATTAGCCAAAGACCGAGTGGTTTGCTTGGAGAGGACCAGTGCTCAACACAGCAAGGTAAAGACCAAAGCTTTCTGAAAAACAAAGCCCAAATTTAAGAGGGTACTTTGCACAATACATTTTCCACATTAAGTGCTTCCTGGGCCTGAGAGCACTGCTATCAAAATGTCTTATTCAGGACAGTCTGCTCATTGGGGGTTAAATGATAGAGGTTCCTCTGGTGTATCATCAGTCCCTGTGACACAGACTGTGAAAAAGATGTGTGAGGTATTGGCAATGTGTCACAATTTGTCTTTCATTGATTGATTGAAAAACCTTGCCACAAAAAAATAAAAAAAATCAATCTATTTTGATGGCTAATTGAAAAAAGATCAGTATGTCTTCTTAGCAATCTTGGTAAAATTTATCAAATAAACTTTGCTGCAATGTAAATAAATGCCCTTTAAAATATTTTTGGTTCACCTCCTTTTTCTGTTTCTCCTGAACATTTGTCATTCCGATCTCCTTTCTAGCAAAGTGTTAGTTCTCTGTCACTGTGTCATTCCATGGGATCCTACCAAGTATTTAAAAATGAATTTTATTTTTTTTAATTAAATTAATATGAAGAGTGGTATCTGCATTTATACTTCTGGCATAGAGTAAAATAGTTTTTCATCATTCATTATATGCAAAGTAGCCTGTTGTACACCATAAAATATAATTTCATCCACATGAGTGAATGCTGATGAGGTGCTTTTGAAGAACTTATTTTTGTCTGAAATTACCTGCCATATTCAACTTTGCTGTAAAGGTGAAAAAAATAACATTATAATGAAGATAAAGACGTGGAAGGATACTCATAAAGACCACTTACAAAAGAACTTACAGAAAGCACCATCTTTTTGTGCAACATTAGGCTGCCTTAGAAAGAAATCTGTAATTTATGTATATCAAGCACTACAATACACCAAAACATAGGCAGATTATTCATCATCTGGATTAATTTTCTTACCACAAAATATCAGTGTACCAGACTGGTACACTGTATAACAGTATAACAATCTGGGGTTCACAGAAAATACTGATGGTGTCAAAATCTCTCTCCCATACTTTTGTGCTGGACCTCAGCCAAGAGCTATTGATGACAAGGGAAAGACTCCAGAGGGCTTGGTATCATTCTTCACTCTGCTCCTCCACTTTGCCTAAGCACCCCTTTGCATTTTGTCCACATACTTGTTCTAAGTTTCATTTCGGACCAGGAAGTATATCTGAAAGTATGTGAGCTGTCACGGGGTACTTTTAAGCAATATAAATCTTTTATTCTGGGTTGATCGATGGGGCAATTGATTTATTGCTGTTTGCTTCTGGTTCAGTAATTAAGTGGGAAGCAGTAACTCAGGGGCTGCATCTGCCAGTAAGGGGAGCTCTTTGCTAGCCTAGGGAGGTGTGTCCTCACCATGAGCTTTGCTTTAGCCCTAAACTGAAACTACTGGAGAATTGGTGTTCAGTTTTCCTTTGGCCCTTTTGCAACTTTCAAATTATGTTCCTGTTCTGTTGGTTTGTAAAATAAGAGGATGATAGCTAAAATCAGGCAATTTATAAATTATTTTATTTCCATGAATATTTTATTTCTTTTTTCTTTGACATATGTTGTATTCATTCGCTTTGTCCCTTAAAGGGGTGATTTTAACATTTAATTTTTAATTTATGTTTTTGTGAGAAATATATCCTAGTAATTTTAGTAAAAATGGTGCAGTTTGCCATAGCAGGAATATTGGGAATGGAGGGGACAGTGTTCCTATATTTTCCTCACTATGGGCTCATTGTCCACTGATTAATATTTATAGGAATTGTTCCTTAGAGCAGAATGTCAACCCAGTTGTTCCATGATCTACTTTGTAGTTTCATAAATGGTTTAAAGTGTAGGGCAGTGAAGGATCTTTTAGTGAGAATCACTTTTCAAAAAATCAACTTTAAATTGATTTTAAATCAATTTAAATCAATTTTAAATTGATTTAAATCAATTTTAAATCTCCTTCTTTTCTACTACAAATTCTCTTGATTAGGAAGGATTTTTAATGACAAGATATAACTTTCAGTCATGTAAAGAGAAGCATGGAAAAAAATTGTAGTCAATTAAGGCGAGGTGTCAGGATTAGTTTTCTAACTTAAGTTCTCAAATTAAATCCAGATTGAACATAACATTTGCCTGCTAATTCTAGAAGTATGCTTCTTTATATACTTCTTTATATATTTTATTAATGTTGAAGTCACATTTATTTATGCTGGTAAGTGGTTTACTTGGTATGTTACTCCATGTACGTTGGCAATGTTTTATCTTAATCATTGTATACATACATTAGCTAATATTAAACCAAGCAGCTTTCTGAAGGTAGTTTGTTTTGGGCACAATGTACACTCTCTAATGCTTGTGTTTGTTCCCTCAGAGCTCAACAGTGTTCTTATTCCAGCATAGTCAAAACAGTATTGTTAACCTTATAGAAGAGCAAGACTATTTGGCAAGAAAAATACATATTTTTAGGTGTGTAACTATGATTTAATAAGCCAGAAAGAGGAAGATGCACCCTTTCCTTACATATCCCTGAGCACTGGGCAGGGAATATGCTCTTTCCTCATGTGTTTAGGACAAGTTAAGCAGGGAGAATTTAGTCCTGCTAGCTCCATGGCTTTGAACTGAAGCTGAGGGAAAGGGAGATTGGATTTCTGAAAATATTTAAAAAAGTTAATCCCCTTTACTTAGTGCTTCTGAGGAATATCAATCAGTAAATTAGCAATGTTAGTCATGTTAGCAACCAAAAAGTCCAAGAAAATAGAGCTTGCTTCCCCAGTGTACGGGTGGAGGCATAGGCTGGGAGATGGATTAAGTGAATTAGCACATGGTGAAGTTAGAAATTGTGTCCAGCTCTCTTGTGCTCAAATCCTATTCCATAAGGCTTCTCACTTTTGCTCCTTTTGAAAATATTGCTGTTATGAGCCAGTATTCAGTTTTCTGTACTTTCATTGCCAGGACAGTGTTCCCTGGAAATGTTTTGTAACCTTCCATGCTTGTCCAGGTCTTTATAGCCCTGGATATATTCGAGCAGAGCTTTGAAGGAGACCTGCTTAGACTAACTCTGTGAACTGTGGAAATAAGGGAAATTCAAACCAGCAAAGTAAGAGGAAATAGAAATACAATGGGTTTGTAAATTAGTAGCACGTAGCTATGACAGTCTTTGCAAGCTGTCTGCTCCTCCTAGGATTAGTTTTTGACTCTTCACAGCCTTCTGAGCTGCAAGAAGGTGTATGGATTCTGGATTCCAGCTTTGTCCCTGAGGCCTCTTGAAGTTTCTCACCGTGAGTTTGTTCATCAGCTTTTGTGAAAAGATGCTGCTTCCTCTATTCCTTACTGACCCACTGATTTCTGAAAGGATTAAAATAAATATAATTGATTTCTGGAAGGGATAAAAAAGGGAATTTAAAAAAGCATGTAATCATAGGATGCGAGTATTAACTAGCCACAATCCTCCCCTTGTAGAGGCCATTTCTCAAGTTGAAATGTAGAGAGGATCACTTTATCTGAAGAACAAAATGCTCTCTAAACAAGAAGAGAAAGTATGAAATGAAGGGGAAAGAGTCTTCATAAGACAAGAGTGGCTCATGCCAGCTTTCCACAGTACTATCACTACCTGTAACCTGTTGTGTTTCCCAGTCTCTGCAGAAACCAAAGCTCATCTGTGCTTGCCCTGAGGTCTTCAAGGGACTGATTGTTTTTCAGAGTACAAAGACCTGCTTCATTTAGCTTGGGAGGCTTTCAGTGGTGCTATGAAGTTGCTTGTATATTCAGAAAAGTACACCTGTATATCTCTGCAGGATCACGTTGTTTTATTGCTGCTACAGCGCTGTGAGGCTGCATTTCACATCACTCCCAGGCAAATCTGGCTTTTGTTTCACATAAAAGTAGGGTCTCCCATAAACCATGGCTCAGTTTAGAAACATACTCAGGGACTGTTACCTCTTACAAAGCACAGTAGGCAGTGAATAGTTTCACTTGATCAGAACAAAACAAATAAAAACCCCTTCCCTGAAAACCCACCACATTTGTGCAATAAGCCTCAAGGCTTCAGTAACTTGTGCTCCTCTCAATTGTGTGACTTTATTAGAGGTTTCATTAGTTAAGGCTAATGAGTGCTTGCCTGTACACTCTCATCTCCATAACTAACACACCAGCACTTGTGTCAGAGCATTACAGTGACATTACATCAGCCTACCTAGCGAACTGTGATTTATTAGGCTGCAAACCAACAGCAGTGTAAAACTAGTTAGAATGGATATGGGGAGGAGAAAAAATGTTGGACTCTCATTTCATGTATTTCCTTAGGAGAGGATGTAGACATTTGGTCCAAACCAAGACCCCTGTATACTCTTTGCTTTGTCTCCATATTCAAAAATACCATGTAGAGCAGGCTGGATTTTATGACTGTGTATTAAAATTCTCTGTCAATTTACATGAACATTGAAGGAGGTTTCAAAACTCTTTAAATTCAAGGTAAGGACCAACTGACAAACTCATACCCATAATTTCAAGTATGGAGAGGTGTAACATTAACTCCAGATGAAAAGCACAGGGACTGCAAACTGAAGTGCTTAACTGCTCTGATGGATCACTGTCTTCTTCTGCCCTGTTTTACATCAGACTAGTACAGTTGAATAGAACAGGAAAGACAGAGTAATGTTCACAGACAGACTAGAAATTTAACTTTCTAAGACAACCTACCCTTTGAGCTGAGTCAGTGTTGGCAGCTTAAATTAAGTAGAAGGATTATTTTGTAGCTTCATGTCCCTGTGCTGCAATCAGACCTGGAGAGAGTCTCTCAAAAGATATATAGGAATGGCTGGATCCATTTTGAATCACTGGCGCTGCAGGAGAGAAGATGCTGTGGTACAGAAAGTGCTCAGTGGGCAATCAGCTGCTGAAAAGGGATTGATGCTGAAAACGCTGGCTGGCATGAGCATTCATCACCAAAAGGCCTGCTCATACATAGCTTCCAGTGTGGAGGGCTTCTGTGAAGTACACATCCTACAATAACCCACTCCACGGGGCAAAGATACACCTCAAGAAAAGTTTAAAGAAACAGACATAAGAAAGCAATTATTTGTTTTGCCACTTCTCTCATGTTGTTCTGTAAACAATTAACAAGTTAAATACATTATTTTGATAAGTATATTTAATCATTATTTTTACAGGTTAGTCTGTTAGATAGGTGTAGTCTCTTGATGTGCTGCAATTGCTATTAAATTGAGAAAAAATAATTCCCAAGTATGGCTTCTTTGTGGCATACAAACCACAGAAGTAAATGTTATTGCAGTCAACTTTGGTTGTCTTTTCAATGATTTTCATGTAGGGGCTTTGGGCAGCCAAAATTATTTCTGAATCTTCTGTGAAAATAAAAAAAGCAAACTCAGGAAAATAACAGGTTCATATGAAAATTCAATCACAAGGGAATATTTAAAAGAGTTGAAGAGTTCCTATAAGCTCCCCAAGATTATAGTGGAGCTATAAAGAGGAGGACTGGACTAAAGAGAGTCAGGTAAAATAATTCAAGAAGAGAAGAAATATTTTTGACTTCAGAAATCTGAGCATGCACAATTGGAGAGTACTGCTGTTTCCTTAAGCATTGGTTAAGAAACAAACACATTTATAAGTAGACAGTGAAATCCACTGATAAATTCAACAAAAGCAATTTTTTTTTACCTATTGCAGAGAACAAGCCTGACATTTAAATGAATGCCCAGAGCAGTAGATTGAAGAGAACTTTATCCATTGCCAGCTGTCTTCCTTGTCCCCTGCCTTTTAGAGCAGTCAGATCTGGAATAAAAGAGAGATTTTCTTCTTTTGGTGGAGAAAGGACTAAAAAATTAACTCTTTTTGTTTTATTAAAATTAGGATGCCATATCATCATTTATTATTATCATATTCCATTTTTATTTTCAGCTCTAGCACAATGCTTTGAGAGTAGCTGGAATCAGCAGAGTAAAAAGTCAAGCAAAAAAAAAGGGCATTCTGTAGAAATAAATATCAAAAATAGGTCAGCAGCCTGTATCATAAAGCCTGCTTTATGCTGCTCTGGTAGTGGTAAAGGTTATTAAAGACCCAGAAAGAGTCCCAAAAGGCTACCCCTTTGGAAAAAAAAGTTGCTGTCACTGGATTGACATTGCTTCACAGCATTGCATGGAAAGCAAGGTTCTTCAAAAATAATAGAGCATGAAAAGAAGAGGAGGAGGAGGATGGCAACCTTCAAGGCATTAAGGATAAATCTGGCCCAAAAGGCTCCAGGGCCATTGGTGTGTGGCTGTGGCAAAGGCTGTCTGTGCAGCCCTGCACAGGCAGTTCTGGCCCTGCTGCCTCCCTGCCAGGGGAGCTCAGTCCTGCAGCCCTTGTGAGCTGTGTCTGCCAGCAGCTACTCTGCTGCTTACAGAGAAACTTCCTTTGAGACTTTGTATTAAAGCTTTTTGCACCTTTCAGCCTGCAGAGCTGCAAGGAATTCATAGTCAAGATTCTAAAACAATGAAAAAAAATAAAAAAAACATGCTCTTAAGCAGCTTTAGTGCATCTCTCTAGAGAGCTGAGGTTGCCAGAGAGATCATGTGGTAGAGTGAAGAGCAAGGTTCTCTCTTTTTGGGCGGGTGACCTGCAAAATTGCTCTAACTGCCTCCGTTCCAAACCAGATCTTGTTTAAAAGTTAGTACCTCTTTTACTTGGTAGCATATGTATCTGTGCCTTTCTTAATGTGAGCTATAGAAATTTCAGTCTTTACAGACTTGAGGCTGCAAGCCTACTTAGGTAGAAATCCATTTGCATTTTGTTTCCATCTGTACTGAATGGGAAAGCTAGAGGGCGTGTCTGAAGAGATTTGGCCTCTCAGAAGAGATGCAGCCCAGCTCCTGATAAGACTGGAATTCATGGGCAGTCGATAGTAATGTTACATGTGCTGTTGGCTGAACTCTGTAGTACACCTGCAGTGACAGAGGGAAACTGAGTCCAGATCTGCCGCACAAGAGTTACTTCTCTGAATGGTATGTCATTTATCCAGAAATATGCATAAGACTATATGGGGAAGTCTCACTGAGTGAGATGAAAGGGCTAAAAACCCATTAGTCCTCTAGTAAATCTACTTTGAAGACAGAAAGAGCTAATCTGATCTATTGAGCTCAGTACAAAATTCCCCCAGACAGATGATTTGCAGTGCCTTCAAGTGCAAGTGCAGATCACTGCTGCTGCCCTGGGGTGTCATGGGGGCAAAGCCCTGGTTGCTCAGTATTCAGAGCCGTGGCATCTTTGAATTCTTGGTTTCAGTCACAGCCAGAGGTTTTTCATTTGAGTTCTACTTATTTTCTTTAAACATTAATAGCATGAATTAATCACCCAAGCTAGAATTCTACCTGCTCTGTTCAAGAAGGACTAAAGGATGTTGATGCTGTGAAATCTAAGCTGCCATCTAAACAGTGTTCCATTTCAAGTATCAGAATAAATATCTCTGTGCATCTGAACTTAACCCATGATCCTTTCCCTCCTGACACTCCTATCTAAAATCCATCATCTCTCCCATTTTGAATCACGTATTGCAAAGCAAAGCAGCATTGTACATGTGTGTGAAACTGGTCAAAGATGGCTGTGATTTTGCTAGAGACGCACCCACCCACCTTCAAAAACCGAGAATAACTGTTGATGGCAAGTGCACTGTGCTGAATAGGACTGGGGCCCTCAGCCTGATGGTGCAAGGCAAGAGGCTGGCACTGCCACCAGCAGGACCACGGAACAATGATGGCTCAGGGGACTGCCCTGCTCACCCAGCCACTCAGCTCCCCTGGCACAGGCTCAGCCCTGAGCTGCTGCTTTAAATAATCCCTGCTAAACAAGTTGACCTCTGCTATGAGCAGGATCTGTCCTCTCGTTACTAGACATAGAAGAAAAATGCTGTGACTCACTCTGGACTCAGGATCCTGACATGCCTTTGTATCATCATTGTCATGGCAAAAATCAACTTTTATTTGTGCTACATAAATTTTCAGACTACATTAGCAGCTGTGTGATGCTTTGCCACTCTCACTGCTGAGCAAAGGTCATCCTGTGTTAAATCAAGGGGTGCATTACACTGGAAAAGTGTTATTTATTGCATCAACAATCTTCCTGAACCTTCCCATGTCAGTCTCCAGTCTGTTTCTGGGACAGAGCCATGCCATGTTCTTCCTTATGGCAGAATCACATAAATAATAAATAATGAAAGAAAACTGGGAGCAAGCTCACATAGGACTCAGATTTCTGATTCTGAGACCTTCATTCAGTCAAAGGGAAAATTGCTGTTCTTTTTTGAGTTTGTTTACAGATCTTTTTTGAGCATTTGTTCTTTTTTGAGTTTGTTTACAGATAAAGACATAACACAACAGTGCAATGGGATAAGTATAAGACTTCACATACTGACTCTGCTTCCTCAGAAGGGTAGCCCATCTAGTTTTGAAGTTCTTCTGCCTTTGTTTTGTTACTCAGTTGAGACAATATTTTTTTACTTTGTTAAGGTCATTATTCTTCCGTAGGCTTTATGCTTCGTGCCACTTAAAGGAAGATGGAAATTTATGTGGTATACATTTTTTCTCACTATTTCTTTTTGGCTAACCTTTTCCATAAAATCCCTGTCCAAGAGCCAAATATAAATTTGAAACACTTGCTTCAGTGCTGATGATTGAAGCTGCTAAACTGCTGCTGGATGTCTCTATGACACATGCGTATCATATTCTGGTTTCAACTTCTGAATACATGAGCTTCTTTCCCCCCCTCCAAAGAGGTGTAGTTGGCCAGTGGAAGTTCTGTCCTTCAGCTGCTGTTGCTGCCAGTTTCTTGTGTAGGAAACTATAAGATTGCAGTGGTGCTGTAAACTTCATCACTTCTGAAAGCATTTCTGCACATGCTGGCCTGTAAAGTGACACTTGCCAGGTGGTTTCTGTGCTCAAGTACATCTGCTTTGCCTCTCATAACTCTTTCGAATTGTAGATGTGGTTGGTCCTGGGCCTGAGTTTCCCTCTTACTTTCACCATTGATTAGTGAGTGCAGTTTCTGTAGTCTGCTCTCAAATTACACCTAGTTACAGCGCTCAGGGTAAGGTAGAGAGGAATTTCACACTGTTTCATATTGTTTGTGATCTAAAGTAAGAAAATATTATATTGCCAAGCACATTATCTCATATTTATTTATTGGATGATTCCCTTTGGTTTATATAAAAATTCCTGGAAAAAAATTTAAATGGAATGTAATTAATTTGTAGACCTATTTTGGGTTTTGAAAATTTCAAGGCAATTTTGTTTAAAATGCAAAAATATTTTAAATTTTTAAAAAAAATTTAAATATTTTAAACGTGCTGTTTCAGAAGTACCACAGGTCCTTGGAAATACCCTTTCATGGAATGTAGCCTTCTAAATGTTTAATTTAACAGCTGATAATAAGATTCATACTCTTCAGACTGAGAGCTTTCAGAAGTTTATTCAGCTTGTTTATCCGGATAGAGAAGGGACACAGCATGTAATTGAATAAACAATGGTTTAATTAATTTTTCAGTCTTGCAGTATAGCTCATTTGTACATGTGAGTGATAACCTCTCTGGCAGATGCTGGTTTCAGATCATAAAGCAGTGTTCCACCAAAGAGACAAAAAGTCTCCAGTCCCCATCTGTGTTTTACTTCTGAAGAAAGTACTATAAAACTTTTATCTTTTTTATAGATAATACAGCAATACTATGATGCTGGTTTGAAAGTGATTTTCTTTCACTTCAACATGAAGTGCCTAGAGAAAGGCAGCCTGGGGGTCCAGAGCTAGATTGCTATAGAGACTGGTACATGATTGCCTGGGTATATTGGGCTGGGCTGGCAGGGCCAGATGAAGTACCACAGAAACATGGCCAGCTTTGTTTGCTTTCTTCCTTCTGAACACAGAAGGAAGTCTGACAGAAGTCTGGACAAGTGGAATTTGGCCATTCCTACATCTAATATGTAGTTTCAAGCTTTGCGTTTGTACTTTTGGCTTGGTTTTTTGCTTGTTTGTTTTGACTCATTCTTACTGAAGCAAACAGAGCATTCGTAAAGTGCAGAGACATTTTGAAAAACCACAATAAAATGAAAGGAAATTATAATAATTAGAAAGACTGAGTAAAAGTCAAAGATAGAGCTGGTTAAAATCATCACTCAAGCTTGCTCTGTAGTTTTCCCCTGCTGCATCACAGCTCCTCAGCCTTATGCTGGACACAGGCAGTCCTGTTTTCTTGCTTGTCTTTCTCCATGTCTTAGTCTTTTTTTAGAAGTGAAGAGCCAAGAGCTGCATGAGGAAAGAATATATGGACAAACACTAAGATTTAGTATTAAATACAAGGTTGGTTTTGAACCTTGGTTAAACTGAAGTAATCAGAGAGAGCTTAAAACCTCCAGTTTTTCTCAGATTTGTCATATGGTGCTGTTTTTAGGATCCTGATATTTTTACCATTTTTAATTTGTTCTTTTGCAGTGATTTCAGGAGGAAAAGCAAGCATGATATTATTGAGAAACTGCAGTTCCTGACTCAGGTGGTGTGACTGGAGGATCATAGAGGTAATTTAGCAGCTCATATGAAAAGGTCTTTTTAGGAATGTTCAGGCTGTTTTTACATTGCTCTTAATGTTTTTCAACTCCATTGATATGGAAGTACAGTGATCTACCTGCAAGAAGAATTTGGATCAGTGTTAATTGAAATAAGAGAAGCATCAGAAAAGATTTTTTAATTCTGATCAGACCAAGCATGTCAGAAAGTCACTGGTTATACAGATTACATCATCTGGTAACATCAGTAGATCATGTGGATTGAAAACAAGCAGGTCAGGGTCTTTTGCAAGGAATTAAAAAAATTAAAGGTGTAGAAAGTCCTAAGCAAATTTAAGTCTCCAAGAAAGGTGTTTTCTGGCTTGCACCATTTTGAACAATAATCAACTAATACCACAACTAATCACTCTCTTAGTAACATCTGCACAAGAGAAAAGTAACAGAAGGGACCTCTCATCTCCTTCCACAGCCAGAAAATCTGGGACAGAGTGAGTGTAAGGAGACATCCACAGATGTGAAACAGCAGCCAGAAGCTGGGAATTTGAGGAATATGTTGGCTCGAAGCATAAAAGTCAAACTGAAGGCTCAGCAAGCAAGATATTAAAAGTGAAAATGAGCCCCTACCTACAACATGGCTGATACAGAACTGGGAGTGGAAGCTGTGGAAGTGTTGGCTGGCTCTCTGGTGGGAAGGCTGTGCTCTCCTCACTCATTCACTGCAAAAGACTCTGGTGTTGCTTTTCATGGCCTTACTTATTTCTGGAATGTCCTTTGTGCTAATAGAGCTGACTCTGGCCCAATGCAGTAAGAAGTTTCTTCTTAAAAAGAAAAAAGGCAAAACCAAGAAATGACAAAACCAACAAATAAAACCACAACAATAGGATTTAAAAACAAAACTAAATAAGTTTATAGACGCAGACTGGCTATTAACCTTTTCTGTACATATATTGCTGTGATTTATTTCTGGAATATGGCACTAAGCTTTAGATTTATTCATGAATATGCTGAGAAATTTACTTTCCTTTTATTACGGGACAGAAGACCCCACAACTGTCTGATCTTCTTTTCTTTCACTTTCTGCCTTCTACTTTGAAATACTTATTTTTTTCCTTTTTTTTTTTTTTTTTTTTTCCCCCCTGGCTCCACTGCATTATATTTCTTGGCTTTTTACAGAAGTACAATTTCTGTGCACCAAACTCTTCTCACATAATATAACTAAATCTGTATGTCCAATTCATACAATTGTAAAAGAATCTCTGGCAGATGCTCTCTCAGAATCTGGCTACCACTTTGGCGTTTTTCAGCCCATAGAGGTTTTTGCACATGCAGCTCTAACATTTGGCAACTGGAAATCAAAGCACCTTCTTTCCCACTGTAGATCTTAAATAATATTTAAAAGACTTGATTCCCGGTTTTTCCATTCAAAGCACAGTGACTTATGAATTAGCTGTCCTGTTTTCCTAGTCCTTCCTGTTTTTCAAAGACATTCTAAAAATTTGAAGACATTTGTTTAAAAAAGTATGGAAACTTCAGCATTTTGCCCAATGTTCCTCTGTCCTAAACCAATTTCTTTGAAACACAGCTTGGATCAGCAGCTTGTACTTGGTCACAGATATTGTTCTGACTCTTACTTGCTAAGCTACAGGAGAGCTGGAGAAATGGAAGCAGTGGGTTGTGGGTTGTGTTTGTCCATCACATTTCAAAGCAGCTCATCTTCTCCATCAAAATTAGATCTGACAGTTTTCTGCTTTTGATGTAGACAGAAGAAGGCACAACAGTATTCAAGCTTCTGCACAGTCAAAGTCTCTTGGGGTTCCTTATCAGAAGACTGCCATTTTGGTTTATATGCCTGTGAAATGAAGCTGTTTTCACGTGTTCTTGTTCTGTGACCAAACTCTGTAAATGATTAAACACTAAAAGACGTGCTCACAATGTATTTCTACTGCACTGAGCCTGAAAAAAAATCAAGCTGCAAAAACTGAGTTACCAAAAGGAGTTGTGAGGAAGTATGAGTGTTTCCAAAGATATTTCGACAGTACATGTGTTTAAATAGTAAATTAATTTCAAACAAAAGCAATTTGTCTTGTCTGAAGGTTCGCCTAGTTTTTAATGCAAATAAATGACAAAAACAAGAACAGAATGTTTGCAAATTCTTGCATATTTAAAAAGAACACTAGACACTTTCTATTTTAGAACAAGATTTAATTTCTTTCTGTGAAATGCACTGGCAGGACAGTCATTTTCTCACCAGCAGGTAACAGCAGTTCCAAAAAATGTGCTTTCTCCAATGTAGCTGTAGGAACTGTTGCTACATAGAAACTAACATGGTCATTAATCAAAACAAAAAGAACAAACTGTTATATAAAGCAATAATTTTGCCAGGCAAGTACTTTGAATCTGCCTAAAACAGATGACCAGAACACACTACTCAGTTCTTGGTTTATTATCTCCATAAAAATTTGGAAGAATACCTGTCTGCTCCAGTAATTATTTTGTTTTCAGGCACAAATATAATGGACTTCTGCAAGTAGTTTGGGGGATTTTTTTGGTGGACTTTTTTGTTTGTGGATTATTTTGTTTTGGGGGTTTTATTGATTGGCTGAGTTTTTTAATCCTTCTGGCTCTTGCAACCTTTTTACCTTGGTGTCTGGCTTACTGCTGTGGTGGTTGAAGCACATGCATTGCCCACTTCGATTGCATTGAAGGTGCTGACACGGAGTGAACACCAATGGGAAATTTTACTGGGGGTGTTGTTATCAATAGTTATGTTGCTGGTGATGACATGGAAATGTTTAAGATGATCTGAAGTAGTCTAAGGATAAGTAATAGGATGAAAACAAGCACAAGGAAATTTATGCTGATTCTTAGGGGGAAATACTCTTCATATCGCATCCTGTTACATTGCATAAAAGGTCACCAGGGAACAGGTAGGTGCTTGGAGTCATCTTAGACTGAAATTTGAGGTTCCCTTGCAGGAAGCTGTTTTGTCAGGAGAAGAAGCTCTTCTGATCCAAGATTAGCCTTAACATTTATTGCAAATGTTACAATTCCACGGGCCTTGCTGAGCACTTGTGCCTTTCTTAGTTTGATGTCCAAGTGCTTGGCATGTACCTTTTCAAATCAGCACTGGGAATCTCTGCTCACTGGTGATGATACCATTCATCTGGAAAATATTATTTGAGCTCAGAGACATTTTGGAGACTAAGGCACTATTGTATTGTCTTAGCAAGTATATAAATTATACAGCTCTTTCTTAAGCAGAGGCCTGTAATTGGAGCTCAAGCAGACAATTTTCTCCTAGCTTATGGTAAATGGGGGAAAGGAAATAATTTAGTGAGAAAACCTGAGTTTGAACAAGAAGTTATTTGGTTAGAAATAATTCAAGAATCATTCAACTATTTATTTTGGGTTTGTATTCCATTTCAGAGAGGCTGTAGGAAAAGGGAGTACAAGAAATGAATTAATGGAAAAATAAAGTGAAATTCAGAGATGGTATTGTAAAATGTTTAATATTCATACACTACATGTATCCTACATGGGCTACTTATTGGTTCCAGTAAGCTGCTTCTTCCATCCCTATTATGCTCAATTTGATTTTGCTCTCTTGATATCCCTTTTTTTATAGGGATATATTTTTAATTTATGTGCTAGTTTACTTGCAACTCCTGCTCTTCTAAATAGTTGAGGATTTGCAAAACCATGTCTTACTTTTTCTACTCCTTCATATTGTTGCAAAGGTTGAAAAGATATTTTCTAATTTCAATTATTTTTAGGCTAAAGGAGTGACTGAACACTGATTACCTCCTCCTGGTCCTCCCACAGGCAATGTACTACTGACAAAAAGAGAATACTCTAAATTCTTTTGCTGTACAGTGATCTTTGTGTCTCTTATAACAAAGGCATTGTAAGAAGTTTTTAAATATTAAAGAATGTAAGATTTTTCTTGTATAGAATCTGCACAGCTAGAGCATTATAAAAAAAGGATTTATAAGGCTTTTTCCTCATTTGCTTGACAAAACCAACAGAAACACTCAAGAAGAAAGCAAAGAGCTTGCTTGGTTTGGTATGCATACCAGGATGCTTGATAAGCTGCCAGGTTGTAAAAGAGTGTAAGCCTTTCTGTGACATTCTCAGGAATGATACCTTGTATTATACCCTGGTTAGAGAGAAATTTTTTTGGATATTTTTTGGTAAAAGTGAATTGGCAATGAGACAAGTTATTTCTTTGAAGAAACTGGTAGACATTTTTGACAGTACCTTGTTTTATTATTGCAGAGGTTTTTTTCTGGTGGACCAATGCAAGTCACTAACCCAGAAGTTCCATTCTATGCTCTTTGAGGTTTATTTATTTATTTTTATCTTAATAAAAAACAACAGAGAGAAACCACAAATGTGTTACTTTCCAATTCGTATTTGCCTGGGTCATAAATAATGCTATATCAAGTTATTACTTAAAGCAGATATATTTTTATGTAATAAGATTAGACTTTGTTAAAACTGATGGGTAGAAAAACTGCCTCCACCTTTCCCTCTTTGCTGTCATCTTTGTTCAATGTTTGGAAACCAATGACCTGTAAGAATCTCTTAGAAATCCCAATGCGATATGTGGGAATCAGTCAAGTGTCACTACTGGTCTCTGGCTTGTACAGCTTCTCAAATCCCACAGATGTGATTTAAGCAGCTCTAAACCTGTTTTTACATGACACTTGTTGTAAGGAAGCAAAATTGCCCTTTTCGAAAGCCTTGAATTTATAAAAGACACAATTGGTATAAAGCTACCATTAGTCTTCTTAATACTTGTTCAGCCTTAGGCTAAATACAACTCACCATGGCAGAGCTCTCTGTATCTTAAAATGCTTCAATGAATAATTTAAAATCTTTTATGAATACTTTTAGATATTATTTTCTGGTATTTTGAGAAACTTTTTTTATTTATTATGATCAGTATAATCCAAAAGTGACTACTTTCTTAAGGTTTACACTTACATACTTTTACCTTAAAATCTGCTCAAAAATAACATACTGTGGGATAGTGTGATGAATAAAAATCATTCTGCCTTTGAACTGTACTTGACCTATCAAAAACTCAGTGAAAAATCACTAGTAGCCTGAGCTTACAAAAATAACAGACTGAGGTTTTCAGTCAACTTGTGCTCAGTAGCTCTGTCGTTTTCTCACAGCTGTGACATTGACTTATAATACTCTATGACCATTTATTCATTACCAAAAATCAAAATAGTTTGTTATTCAAATAAATGTAACAATACACTATTGCTGTTAATTGTCTTCCCAGCCCATTTCTAAACTTATTGGTTTAACAAAACTAATTTCCTTCCTGGAGAGAATGGCCAGGGGAAAAACAAAACAAAACAAAACAAACTGAACCAAAACCAAATAAACAAATAAATGCCCCCAAAATCCCTCAGTGCTATTTAGAGTTATGAGGCTTATTTAGAGAAGTGTTGCTTGCGTTTACACACTGAAAGAAATGGAAGATTAAAGCACAGACTGTAGGACCAGAACTTCTTGACTCAAATCAGAATTCTGAGACTAAATCTAAATTAATAATTAGGTGTTTGATAGATGTAAACTAGTATGTAATTACCTGCACCAAACAACATAATTTGATATTAAGCCCTTTGAAAAGCTTTCTTTATTTTTATGGATATAATCTGAAGGGATTCCAGCTCTTATTCTTACCTTTATGCTAATGTGAGCTTGGTAGAGCAGTATTTGTTTCTGCTTTAGCATAGTTCTCCTGTGTCTCTTTACAGGGCTGGTGTTGTCACTGGTCTCCTCCCAGATCCTGATGATAAAATGATTTCCATCGATATCAAAAGGTTTTTATCATGAAAATAACATAACATTTAATTAAATTATATTTTGAGTGTGTTTTTTCTCTTCCAGTGTTTCTCCTGTCATTACCTTTCTTCCTCCTTAATTATGTAGAAATTTCAGTCCAAGAAGCCCTGGGTGAGGCTGCAGAGGCAGCGCTTGAAAGGAATAGTCGGAGGAGCCCTGGAAGGACACCCCATCAACACATACAGAGATCCGACCGGCTCTTTGTAAGTCTGCCCGTTTGTCTGCCTGATGTAGACACGTATCTCCAAACAGAGTAAAGTTGTTTATGTATTTTTCTCAGAGGAATCTTGTGAAAAAGAGAATGCTATAGTCTCTGATAGTTTCATATAAAGAGGCCATTATTGGGATGGGACAGAAGGAAGGGGTGTAAAGCAGATGTATACAATTGCCATTTGCACTCTGCCATGGGTTCAGGGTCAGTGCTGAGGCCCTGCTCACCTTGCTCTTGCCGTGGCAGTGAAGCAGCAGTGGCTGTGTGAGCTCAGAGTTTGGAGGTGCTTGGAAAAGTGTTCGTATTCCTGGGCATCACCACGTTCTCACTGTCAATGGGGTTCCCATTTCTCCTCATTCTAAGAATCTTTGCAAGTCTAGGAAATAAGCTGTATTTCACTGAAGTTTATATCTGGATTTTTTTTCATCATAAAATTTAGGAGATGAAGCATTTCTGCAATAAAATTAATCTTTGTATAAGCATTCTATTACATGTGGTAGTTTTTCTTATCACAGGAATTAACCTCCAGTACCAAAACACACCATAAACTTTAAAAATTAAAGAAGACACTAACCCCAGAGTTTTAAAAAAGGCATAAATAAAATCATAATTAACAATAAGTTTTCTAGTTGAGCTGTTTACTGCAATTCTTATTAAAATTTTATGGGAGAATAAAAATGTCTGTTATTTCTGTGCATCTGACCATAAAATTGCAAACTTACCCATTAGTTAGAATAATGATATTCAAAGTAAACATCCAGTCTGAATGACCAAACCATCTGAAATTTAAAAATATTTGAAATTAATAACATGGAAAACAATATGTTTCAAATAAGTCTCTAAAAAGTTAATGTATCTCAATGTAAGCAGGTTAGGCATTTTCAGCTATTAGGTTGCAAAATATTATCTGCAATAAGAAATCTCCATTAACATCATTTATAGGGAATCCTTCGTAGAAATACACTTGATTGAGGGTAATTAAATCTCCTGAATCACAAGTATAGCAAGTATCTGAAAAGTGATATAGAAGCACTGCTGGTAAAATTTGCCAGTGACAAAAAAACCCTCCAAAACAATAAAGTAGCAATAAGTAATGGTGCTATCAGTCCTACAGATCAGCTTCAGTGAGCAAGCATGTGAGCAGTAAAAATCATGGTTTCTACAGAAGAAGAAACCTTTATAATTAAATACTGAAGTTTGTATATTCAGCAGAAGTTTGCTAAGTTCAGCCATCTTTTTACAGACAGATTTTCCTATAAAATTTTGTTTTGGTCTTAAGGTGTTGCTGTTTTAGCTCTCCTAAGTTTTTATTTGAGTTTGGGAAATTAAATGCAAACAGGGGCATTTCACAAGATTGCAACATAAAGCCAAAATCAGAACTGTTTTTTCTCATGCCTGATACCAAGGCAGCTGTAAGAATCATAAACCTGTGATGTGATTCACACCATATCCACTTCTTTTTGAAAGTAGAGAAGTTTCCAATAATCTTCTATTTATTATATGCTTTCTGTAACTCTAATATTTACCTTCTAAGCTCACTCTCATTAAATTATCCTGTTGTTGCAGAACTTCACTTTGTGATGATTCACCCCACCAAGATGTCTTTCCATTGAATTATGACAGTGTTGCTGAGTCTTTATTCTTTGCTTCATGACATATTTAATGATCAATAGTTGGTACCCGACATGCAGATTCTTTTATGTGACTAAAATAAGTGATAACCAGCTTAGACTAAGCAATTCTTCTGTGACCTTAGGCAAGACACTTCAGTTCTCTGTAGCTAACGTCCTTATCTATAAAATGAGAATGACATCACTTCATTTATTACCTAAAAAGAAAGCAGCAACAAAGCTTTTTGCTCCTAGCACTGTGATAATGCACATCTGACAGATGTTACTGTTCATGATCAAAGAAATTAATGAGTACTACATGGGACTAAGCAATTGCTCTGTACAAGTCCAAGGCTCTGAGTATTTTACACCTAGAGACAAGCATTTCAACCTTTGAGTACTTACACAGAGATTTGGGAGTTTGTTATTTACTATTTGAGACAACCATACAGTTGGAGTTATGTTCATTACTGATTCTGCCTTGTAAAGAGTTCAATTGTGAGCGGACTGCATTTGATTTTTTTGGTGAGGGGAACAAAGATCTCAGTCAACAGTATCTCTGGAGAGGTGTCGGTGAAGTCTAACATGCCTTTAGGAAAATTGCAAAATCCCCAACCTGTCCCATTCCACTACTCTAAGAAATTCCACACCAAGAGCATCATGACTGGGCTGCAGCCATCAGTACAGAGAGCCTGTTTTCTAAGCTGTGAGCCTGATGAATATTCTTCACTTAACAGTGGCTTTTTATGATTTAACATTGTCAGTTTTGGTTATCAATATTTCTGCCTTTCAGAAAACTGGGTAAAGGTTGGTAAATGCACAATAGGCACAAATATCTTCCATGACTCTAAGTGGGGAAAATGATAAAGGCCATGGTTTGTTTTTAGTTTTTATTGTCATTGTCAGGCTTGTGTATTAAAACTATAAACCATTTCTGACTGCCTTGCTCTAAGGGGTTGTATTCATTTTTCTTTCTCTTCTAAACTGCTCAGAAATGCAGTTCATTATTTTTCTCATGGTTTATGACTTTAAAATTTATTTATTTATAATGCAATCACTTACTGTGTATTAGACTTCCTCTAACCCACAGCTTATCTCCATCTTATCTTGCAGACTCACAGGAAAGTTCCTCCTCTCCCAGGCACACTTCATCTCACATGCAGGGAACTCCTTCCTGCTACGCCATTAATAAACAACATGTGGTTGTGCTTCTACCCATTTGAAAATCACAAAACACCAAATACACATAGAACATAACAATTCATTTAATTCACAATTTTTCCTGTAAAGGATTGCAGTTGTTTAGGACAGAACAGATATCTACATGGCACTCCTAAACCTCATCCTATCTTCATGCTGTGCTTTCCATGTATTATAGAAAAATCTAAGGCAGGCTTCTGCAGCATAGTTATAAAATGAGCAAGGCTCAGTCCTTACAGCTTTATGTAAAGAAAATCTACAGAGGTATAATTATAGATAGATAATATTTTCGAATTTTTTATTCTGACTACTTGCCAAATTTAAACACAGCTTCAGAATATCACGCTGCACAGTAGGATTTTTTCACTATGTTAGCTGGAAGCATAAGTGTCTGCCTATGAGAAGTACTGGTTTGTAAAGTCTTGTCTACACAGGTGAGACTCTGGTGCAAACTATTAAGAACTTCCCTTCTGGTGTCTCCACTCTGGTTTCCAGGGGAAATGCAGCCAGGCCCATGCAGGCTCCGGCATTACCTCTCTGGTCTGACTCCTGGTCTGGATAAGTCTGAGACTCACCAAAGCAAAGAGACCACCCTGAGAAAAGTATATGGTTATCTTGGAATATATAGAATGGATATTGGTATATGGAATGGAATATATGGAATTTGGATCTTGAACTTGTATGTGCTTTCAGATAAAAAGGAACTCATTGCAGGACTCTAACAGGCACATTTAAATAATAGTAGTATTTAAAATTCAGCTCTTTTTGGTTTTCTTTATAAATCGGGCTTCATTTGGGGGATTTGATTTACATGAAACCCAGAAAAAGACAAGGTTGCCATTGTATGGCTCTGTTACTGCCATATAATGCCATCCATCATAGATCAAAAGGGTGATGGTATGATGTTTCTCTGTTTGGGTGCAATGATATTCGATATGCTTTCTGGAGAGCTGTATGGTCAAAGTCAGAGAAACCAGAGCTTTTCTTCTGACCTTTCTCATGTCCTTTTTAGAATTTTGATAGAATGGGAAAATGCCTTTTAGGTCTGTAAGCTGTTCTTAAGGCAAATAAAGGGATGTGGTATTTTTGGTATCATGTTGCCAGTATCTTGAAGAACAAGAAACCTTGTTGACACAGTTTGAGTCTTTTATTTAAATTCCAATGTGCTGTAAGTAAATTTTGAGTACCCAAGTGGAACACTTAAGGAAGGTTTTAGGTATGACATTACTGTTCTCTAAAGAGATGACTTCATTTCATCACTCTTTTCTCACCCTCTGCCTCCAGCGTGGAGCTGCTCTTGCCCACAAAGAGGGCACCTGAGACAGAGCTGGCACTTGCTTTTGCATCCTGCAGTGGGTTGCCTTTTTCCCTCTGTACTTTATGAACCGATCCCTGCTTGCAGACAGAAAATGGCCTGTAGGTTGTAAGATGGCTACAGTCAGTAGATTTACCCTGCTTTGTATAAAAGAAAACATAATGCAGGATTCAGTAAAAAGGTAGGCTAATGGCTTTGCTTCTTGTGCTTTCCTTTTTAAAACTTACAGAGTAATGATGCCCTGAGCATACTGAAGAGCTTCGGGCGTAGACTGGGAGATTTATTTGAGGTTTTTATGGCTGGGCTTGTTCTGCATCTGTCTGATCCATCTGCCTAGGTCTGATCATGACTGATCTTGATCACAGAACCAGAAAAATGTCTCTGCCCTTAGCCTGAATTGGGAGAGACTTTATTGTATGGCAAATTTACCTTTCCTCCCCTATTCCCTCAGTATCTGAGCCAATATTTTGGGAACAAAAAATACCAGTATGTCTGCTATTTCATAGCTGGTTTGCATATTGGAATCTCACCTTTCAGCATAGTCTTTATATATGTTAAATGATTGAAAACTCTAAGAGAAAAAATATATGTCTCAGGGCATGATCCACTGCTCCATCGCCATTTGTTTTCCATTAGCTAACACAGTTGGAAGGATGGGAGGCAATAAACTATTGAAAATAGGATCCTGTCCTGTCTACTGAGGCACAATGAGAAAGAAGAATTGGAAGACAGCATGAGAAAAATGTAGGAGTTGCATACACGTGCAAATCAGCAGTGTCACAGTTAACCAGCACTAAAAGCTGCTTGTCTTAATAATGATGTCTTGAAAATATGCAGCAATTAGTCATGATAGTCTTGAGATGCACTTCTTTCAGAACATCAGGCTTATGATGAGTGTTTAACTGACAGACATACTTTCATTAAAAATGAGTACTCAAACATGGTTTTAATAATTTTATTTTTTTTTTTTTTTAGGAAAAATGAAAAACAGAAGTTAAACTTCCTAGCCTTTTGGGGCCTCAGAAGTTGCTTTCTGTGATGGTCTTGCATGAGACTACCTTGGGAATAGAGACAGGTCATTAAAATCCATCTTCTGTTTCATTCCCATGCCTCTTGTCCTCTTCCAGTGCACCCATATGATTGCATACATTTACCACTATTGATATTTTACTGTTTTTAATGATTAAGCACATCAGCACCTGTTTTTAGACTCTAAAATATAGAATATGGTGGGGAGGAACTGCACAAATCCACCCACATCTCTTCACTATGGATGTTTCCCATGACTTCAGAGTAGCATTACCCTCCAATCTGTTCATCCTGAAGAAAATACAATGACTTAAAGCACAGACACCAATTTCTCTGCTTCTGGAGTTCACTGATGTTCACATGATGGGATTTCACTGCTGTGGAATTCCAGTAACATTGATAAGTTTGTAGTTCGAGGAAGCACAAAAAGTGATGAAACAGTTTTGGTCAGAGGGTGTTTGCAGGATTGCTGCGAGCAGGGGGACCGCTGGCTGTGTGACAGGATGACTGACTAGTTTCTCAACCCTGTTACAGTGTAGTTGAGACCTACTGCCTGAAGTGTTTCACCACAAGTCTTCTGAGCAATGTGGGTGACCCAGACTTGATATGAACAAGCAGAAATGTCTTGAGGTTTTTATCACTATTAAAGAAGAGACTGTATCTGTTATATTACAAACAAGCAATTTTTTTATGTATTGTGGGGTTTAGTGGTACTCTGGCCAGTTTTTTCATTATGCTTTTCCACTTGCTGTGGATGCTGGGGATATATTTTAATGTACTTTTTATCTGTCCTTCACTGATGTATCTGCTGCTTTGCTCAGAATATTCCCTCAGTTTTAAATACACTGCTCCCTTTGTCATTTGCAGGATATACAGGGAGAAACCCCATAGTGAATAAAATTTAGGAGCTATTGATGTGCTACTAAATAACAATAATTCAGTATCTATACAGCAGCAGTCTGGTTATCATAAGCAGACATAAAGAAGCTGTAAAAAATTAATTAAACAAGTTGTATTATTTTTATCCTTCAACCTCAAAGAGAGCAGGAAAGAGCAATATTAAAACTACTGAACCATATACTAGGAGAGTTGCAGACATTTATAATTTAATGCAAGAAAATAAATAAGATCAAAATTAGTTTTAGGTTGAAATGAGTCAATGGTTATCACATGAAGTTGCCTGAATTAGGTTCTCCCTAAATAAAGGTATGTCTTTACAGAGAAGAGACATGAGAAAGAAATGACTTTGCACCACAGATATGCTGTACTATATACATATAGGAGGCACCTGTAGCTGTTTTAGGAATGCTCTGTCTAGAAAAACAGCAATACAGAAGATGGTTCGACTGGGTTTTTGCTTCCACAGTCTATTCCTCTGCTGGGCTTAGTTTGAGCACAGCAGAACTGTAAGCCCAGAGCATATCATAGAGCAGTACTTCTGATCATTTAGAACACAGAGTGTATAAAATATTCATAAAACCTCTGCAATTTGAATTAGTCTTTCAAGTAATAAAAAAATACATCAAAGTAATAAAATAAATGAAGTTGTCCCTCTACTACATGTGATACGAAACATAAGGATTTCTTTTAAGTATTTGATTCATGAAAAGTAAATGAGGCATTTTCTGATGCAACAATTATGGGATTTCATAGAGTATGAAAGAGTAACAAGAAAGATGCTGTGTTATTGTTAACGGCTCTATTTCTTACCATCTAAACTAATGAGCACCTTTGATCTTCTCTGATTTCTTCATGCTTCGTTGTTTCCTTCATTGTAAAAAGCCCCCTTCTTCACTTTTCTTGGGAAATAATCTACATAATGCAAAGTGACTGTTTGTGGAGTGCAGTGAGTGTTGCACCAGCCAGGAAGAAAGGACATCATCTCATAAAAGGAGACATATCCTTGAGACAGCTACAAAATGAGATAATTTTAGCAGAGAGCAGATCTTTTTCCTCTGCCATTCAGGATTTAAACAAAGAAATCACCCCACATTTGGCAGATAATTTTGTTTTTCCAAGGGAAAACATAACACCGAGTGAAAAGAGTTTAAGTTTTCCTTTTTTTCTCAGATAATTTTGTTCTTTGAACAGTTTGAACTCTCTGGTTGCTAAGAAAAAGCTAAAAAACTGCAAAACTGTAACAGTTATTGTTCCAGGGATACAGGCAATGTTCATGTCATCTTTTTATGAGTTCACTTTTAATTTCATTTTTCATATTCCTGCATCACTAATTTTTGCTTTTGGTCCTCAGACATCAGATAACAATGCTGCCACCTTCCATACTGCTGCTGTACACGTTTGAAAAAATTTCTTTGAAGCATTGGATATTAAAATATAAGGCTCTAATCCTATGGTGTCTCCTAAATTTGAAAGTACTTCCTAATTTTAATAGTGCCTGCCTCAGATCTGCCTATAAGGATATTTACAGGATTTATTAGATGTATTTTCAAAAGGAACAAGAGAGAAGGATATTGAAAAGTTTCAATTACAGGTAAAGGTAGGACAGGATGACTATATTTGAATGTTTCTGTTACAAATAAAAGTCACGATTTAAAAAGCAAATCCTTAGTTATATATAGGTAACATTGGTGTGGCAGATTCTGGAAAAGAGAAGATTCTGCACGTGATACAGGACCTCATTCATCCTGCGTTTGTGCCCAACACAGTTTCCACTGGTTTCAGGGGATTTACATCAATATGAATGGCATAGGAACCCACCAGAAGAATGCAGTGTTCAGAAAAGTAATTTAAAGCCTTTTCTATCGCTAAATAGGCTGAATTTTCCCACTGTAAGCAAAGTTAAAGTGCAGCTGCAACACAACCTGTTGATCTGAGGTGTCCAGACACTCCCTACACAAAGACAGGAAGTGCAGGTTGTGTGTTCTGCCCTCAAACTGAGTCCAGCCGCTCTCTGAGCCTTTGCCAGCAAGACAGGGCTGGCTCCCCTGGGCCTTTGCTTGTCTGAAAGTGGGAAAATAAAGTCTATCTTAGGAATTGATCCCAGTGCGGCCAGAACTGAAGAGGCCACAGATTGCCCACCCACTGCTCTGCAAAAATCTCTGACTTAAGAGAAGTTAACTAAATTCTGATACTCTTTTTTGAAACTAGCCTTCTTTAAACAACAACAAGAAAACAAACGAAACAAGAAGGAGTTTTATTCAAAGAAGCATTGTGAGAGATGAGCAAGAAGCTGGCTTATCCCTAGAGGAAGGATAACACACTCCGTTTCTTCTCTCATCATACACTCCTGGGAATATCTTGATCAATATCAGAGCTGTATGCAATATGTAAGAGAGATTACATTTCATAAGATATATTTAACATTATAAATTTCCACACACTGTATTAATATGAAATGCAATTTTATCTGATTTTAATACTTTAATGTTAGCTTCCATTATTTGCACAGTAAGTAAATGAAGAGATGCCCATGAAATCTGGATTTAATTAGATAGGACATGCTATCACTTAGTACTGACTGACATAAGTAGAATACATTAACTACAAGCATTGTATAATACTTTCCTGTCCTGAGATGATGCACAGCAGCACAACAAAGTTGTGTTTAATGCTACCAAAACCTAGCCATCTGTTTTGCTTAAAAATATAAAATTTTTCAGAATCTGAATTGACATTTCCTTTCTTTTTTTTTTCTGTCTGATATTATTTACTAGATTTATCCACCTTTAAAAAGCATTTGTTATTTTTTCCAATACTATCCTTTCAGACTTTCATTAATTCTACTTGCAATGACCAAATGAAAATACTGCGCAATTCTCCCATAACCGAGTCTTGATGCTATTGCTGTCAGTGGCAGCTTTCTTTACCTAAATGTGTTATTATTATCCTACATACAAGAGCACCAGATGTAAGAACCAAAGAGAGAAGGAGTTTGAAGAAGGAAAGTTAGCCAGACTGGGCCTTGACCCAGGGAAATGTCTGCTTCCAGGTATTTTGAAAATCTACTACAGAATGAAATTGCTTTTTCATTTTTAGCTCCCATGGAGCATGGTTTAAATGCCTGTGTGATTCATCAGTGTCCCTGATAATTCTCTGAGACATCTACCTATAGCCTCCCTGGTGCTGTTCTGTTCCGTGCTGCTCTCCGAGGGGCGGGTTGGGGCAGCCGCGCTCTGCCCGAGGCTGGTACTGCCAGCATTGCAAAATCGCAGCCCCAGGATGGATTTCCTCTCCAGCAGTAGCACTGCTCTCCAAGTCCATTCAGTATGGACAAATAACAGATGTTGCCCGAGCCTTATTTTTTGCTGCTGTGTTATAGCTCCAGGTGACCAACAAAACCAAGGGCAGTAATCAGTCGTGGTTTCTCTGTCGCTCTCGGGCTGCTTTTCCTCTCTGAAGAGCTGTTCTAGCCCTTTCATTACAGTGGCATCTGAGCACTTCATTGCCTTTAATCCCTCAGCTTCAAAGCTGTGTCCAGCATTGCAGCTGCAAGAGGCCACCTCACACAGCACCACGACACACAGGGATCTTCAGAGGGGGTTCATGCAGAGGGTGAGTGTTCAGAGCTCAGCATGAGCTCCCCCAGCCACCTCCTTGGGTAAGCTTTGCGTGCTGGAGCACCCTGCTTGGACTGTGGTGGGTACCCTGCACTGCTCTGCTCGATGTGGCCCTTCAGTTCATTGTAGCCACTTTCCTGTGAGTTTGTGCAGGTGGACACGCTCAGGGAAACCTGGAATCCTTTTGTTCACACTGCGTTAGCTGTGACAGTACTACAGGACAATTGGAAGACACAACAACTGTCCTGAGGCTTGACCTTTCTCCAGAGCAAGAAAGAGGATGGTGACCAGTGCTGTGTTAACATTTGTTGTCTGTTCTTTATTGTTTGTTTTTTTGTTTTTTTCTTGGTTGTTCATTTCTGTTAGGTGAAAAGCTTTCTACACTGCAATTTGTTATACATAATTCACATAGAAAACTCTCAGGCAATATTAAAACATTTTTTTTATTTTGTAGGAGAAGAGTCAAAATAAAACCAGAACCATGAAATTCCCCTCCATCTCAAGGGGTCTGATTTTCAGTAGTTTCTTCTACTTCTGTGTGGCTTTTTGATTTTCTCTCACAGCAGACTCATGTTCAGGAAACCTTTGTATCTTTATTCATAGCTGCCTACATAAATTTTTAGCTTGTTATTTATGCTATTATGATAATACCCCTTTCATCTTAAAATACTGCACTGTATCTGTCTTAATTTTATGTTAAAGGTTACACTGACAAAAGCTGATAAAACACGTGGAGCATTATTTGCATTTACTTACAAAGCTTTAGTATCCAGGACAACATCATCACTTCTATAAAGTATTACCCCATAAAGTTCATTTTGAAAGTGAGTGCCATATCTCATTTTGCTTTGACATGCAGATACATTTCAGCCTATCTGTCTAAGCCTTTACAGCACATCCATCACACCAGAAGTGTGCTTGTGCCAGTGAATCAAAAGCTACAGCAGCAGTTAACAAGCAGTGAGCTAATTAATGGCTCAAACAGAAAGTTTTAAGAGTGATTTTTCTAGACACTTCACTCAAAAGTGATTGAGAAGGAAATGCCTTTTTAATTTTTTTTATATAATGTCACACTAAATGAACCATAAAAAACAATATAGAAAATACATAGCTTGGAATTTATGAGAACATTTTACAACTATTAAAGACCACATTTAAAGGTCTGGATTTTAAATGGAGCTGAGGGACCTTTGAAAGCAGATTTACCAGCAAGGTCATCTTCAAAAATGGAAAGGAACAAAACCAGGTCCCAAATGTCACAATTTGGAACATATCAAAGCCCAGAATTGCTAGACAAGAGAGGAAGAATGGACACGAAATAAATGGACATTGTATAGATCATATTTATTCGAATCCAAAGAGAAATGTCGACTGACAGTCACCAGCTAAATGAAAAATGACATTGCAGCTGGCTTTTAAAAACCAGAATGTCTCTTGGACCAGCCATCCTCACTGGCTACTAAAAACTACTGCTGTTCTCTAGCTTAGCAGATGACATGTTACTGCATCTCAGAACATACAAATCTTGCCTCTTGAGAAAACAGTTGTCAAAACCTTTTTTTTTTCTTCTGATGACATATGGAAAGAAATTATTCATACAAATGGAAGCTGTTTTTCTTTCCTTGAAGCAGTTTAAGTCATAGGATATACAATATAGTATAAACCTCAAAAATAAAAAAAAACTAGAACAAAAAAATTTAAAAAATTAAAATGTTTATTTTTGGAAGCATTTTTCTCCATCTTTACATCCATAAATTCAATTTCTGTGAAATGGGTATTGCGTTCACAAAGTAGAGTTGTTGTTGATAAGAAAATGTATTGACTTGCATTTGAATTCTCTGGCAACATTTCTTTCAAGTCTTCTTTTCAAACTGACTTGATAATAGAAACATGACCCAAATTTTGTGAAAATAAAGTTCCTTTTTGCTTTAAGTGAGGTACTTGCTTCCCCACGTCCTCCAAAGAGACAACCTTCAACTCCCTTTTTGAGAGGCAGTACAAAAAAATCTAACTATTAATATTTTTGGCAGTAAATATAAGGTCAAGCTCTGTCCGTATCTGAAAAATGGAAAATAAAATAAGTAATAAAAGCTTGTTGCATTCTTGGCTATTTTTTCGAGTAGCCTGTGCCCCCTCCCAGCTATGGGGATTGTCACACTTATTATGTGGCAATAATGTATGTCAGATGCACACTTGCCCTTCCCTGACCCAAAAATACTAGACTGTGGTCTGTCAGAAGAGCCAGGACTATTTGGGGTGCAACATGTTGCAAATGCACACCAGCTGGGAGGATAGTGGGAAAACAGCCTGTGCATTAAATGGTGCTCTGCATCTGCAACAGGTGGGGTCCCACTTTGCGCCCAGTGATAATTTAGAGATGTTTTGCACCACTGAGACTGCATTTTAATGATTACTTCATGACTTGAAAGTGCTTTTGTTCTGCCTCTGAGTGAGGAGCTGAGAAAAGTCGCAGAGCTCGACTGCAGAATTATTTCTGACTCTAGCACTGTAAATTCACAGCCTTGTTTTCCCGGGAGCTGCAACAGGGAGCACAGTCAGCAGGTGACAGGTGTGGCACACCAGGGACACATCCCCGGGCTCCACTCTGGCCCTGCTGCCCAGGGAGGAGGATAGGGCAGGTCCTGTCACTCTCTGGGACAGGCGTGGGGAGCTGTGGAGGCTGTGAACACCCTGGTGTCACTGCTGCCTTCAATGAGCTGGCAAAGGAGTGAGGAAAGCTTGCCAGGGATTCCTCTCGCTTCTTTTCTTGCACAGCACTGGGAAAGGACAGTTTTTTGGCTGCTAAGATAATTCTCTGCTTGAAATTTGAATACCCTTTGCCTTTGACAAAGACATTATTACCAAAATTTTATAAAATTTTATTAGTCTATTTCAGATGCATTGAAGGGTCCCACTTCATTCACAGCTACTGCAAATGCATCCAGAACACAGCTCAATGGTAATTAGCAGTGACACCTGTTTCCCACCTTTTTCTTAGTCAGACATTTTCAAGCTCTGTAAATAGAAACTGTCTATATGATAATAACTTCTTTATTTTTGTATAACATTGAACTTGCCAACCATTTTTAGTTATCAGCTCTTTAAAAAAACCCCAAAACAACCAAACAAAAACAAAACAACAAAAGAAAAACAAACCCCCCACCACCATTTTAGAGCTAGAATCTTGTAAAATTTCATCCTGGAGCAGACTTCACCAAAGTTAATAAGCCATGAAAAATAAGATTTAGCTTAAGAAGGCTGTTAATACATTTTTGCAGCTGTAGCCTGCACTAGCAGGGTATGATCAGTTAAAATAGATACCTCAATTAATCCTTTCTTGGAAATTAAATAAAATTGTCAGTTTTTCTACTGGGGTTTAGTACCTTTGTGGCACCAAGATGAGAAGAACGTTCACACCAAGAGGGAACACCCTCACTCCAGTGCAGTGTTAGCATAAGGGCCTGAACGTCATTCTCCTTCCTGCCCAGCAAAGCAAGGGTGCTGCTTACTGAGTGTTTGTTTTCTGTGCACCCCATAACCCTGGGCTACGTGGCTACCCAGGGGTGAAGGTATTAAAACTCTACTGACCTGCTGCAGTATCACCTTGCTAAATCTGGGAGGAATTTGAGGACACACGCTGATCAAGTGTGAGCTCCCTCCTAGGCTTTAGCTGCATCATCCCTGCCACAGGTGAGGCATCAGGTTTGGATTTACAAGAAATCAAACAAACACAGTGGTATATCCTACGCACATAGTCTGTATGTCATGTCTGAACACTATGCTTTGAAAACAATCATGAAATACTCTTTTATATGTACTACATGATATTTGGTGTTGTCTTCTTTTTTTTTTTTTTCCTAACCTGGAACAATAGTAAACTGCATCAGGGCAGGGGAAAATGGAAAAATGCAATGGTAAATTCAGGGCATCATGTTAACCCTGTATCTACATATTTATAGGGTTTCTTTTAGAAGAATAGACTATACCTTTTCCTATTTTAAATTGAGGTTGTCACACAAATGCAAATAAAGCAAAGAACAGAGAACTCTAAAACCCATTTACTTTTTTTGCAGGGTGAACATATACAGTTCATTTGTCATAAAATTTTACTCAAGTTTATGCTGTAGTCACAAATTTTTGACTTTCAGAATTCCCTTTTTTCCAAGGTATATCTGGGAAAAACAGAAAACAACAAATTGTCCCTACATTCACCATGTTGGTCTCTTGTTCCAAGCGTCATTTTTGCTGATGCTGCTTGGTAAGATAATGAAAAATGGCAAAGAAAGGTCACAGAGCTGTCACTTCTGTATTAAATGAAATAGCTTCTCCTTTGCTGTCCTTCTTCACAATTTTCAGAATTTTATGCCAGTAAATGAGTGGCACACAAGTGGCATTTATAAATTCAGTTCATTTTGTTCTATATAGGAAACAGAAATGGAACTTGGAACCTTCTGTGTGTTCTCCTGATATCAGATATTAGAAAACTATCTGACTACATGAAGAAATATTTATCAAACTAAACATGCTATCTATATGTAAACACCCTACCTGTTGCAGAGATTACTTTTATATCCCCATTTTTCTCCAGTGTTGGTGGCATATTTTAGCACTCAAAGTGCTGATAAAAGTGATTGGTTTCTGCTGACTACAGAAGGGGAAATGACAAATTGATTGAAATCCACAGATTAAAATAAAAATCATTCCTAAACTTGCTCCTGCCATTTGTACATATTTGCTTGCCACACAATGTCCACATTAAATAAACAAATGTAATAGATAAATGTCTCTAGTCCAAAAAGAATGCTTGCACCATAAGTAGCTATAAATATTGGCACTCAATCTTATAGGGTAAATGTTTTTTGAGATTCAGCACTGAACTTCCCTCATTACTTTTCAGATATCATATTAGCTGCTGCCTGCCAGCACCTAAGTATCCATGGCCATCTGCTCCAAGAGTGGACTGCTCAGGCACTCTCTGTTGCTTTGTGAGCCTCTTCCTTCTTAATTTCTGTCTCTGTCCCCCTTTGTTTTCCTGCCCCTGCCTCGGGCTGTCATCACCTAACTTTCTCTTGCACCACTTCCCCATTTCCTTCCATGCTTGAGTCATTACCACACGTTATACAGCCATGCAGTATTATCTGCCCTTACACTCACATCTGAAAAAATTATTAAAATCCTTTTTATAGCTTTACAATGTTCAGGGCCAGGTTGTGCATCAGTGTGAGGGTAGAATAGTAAATCCCTCAGTGTGAGTGTATGGAGACCCTCGTATCTGGCTCCCAGTTCTGTTGTCACACTTCCTAGCTAATACACTCTTGCATTAGATAGCCTCTGTTCATATCCTTCAACTACATTCACATTCCTACTGAAAACATAATGTACCCATACCCTGGAGAGTCCCTCTGCATTGTCTTAAACCTCCCATCTTCTGTTGCTCTTTCATTTTGCTACCCAAGGTTTATATTTTCTTCTTAATTTCCTTAGCAAAGTCTGCCAACCTTCACTTTCTCACACCTTCTCCCTCGATCTCTGTTGCTCTGCCTAAATCTCCAGGAGCTTGCTTTCCTTCTGCTAGTTCTTTGCTGTCCTATGAGAGGAGGTTATTTATCCAACAATCTCTCAATTACTAATTTTCACGTCTTACTGGGAAACAGATTTCAGACAATTTTTGCCTTTATTTTAAAAAATAATCTAAACTCTCCATCCCATTTGTTTTATTAACTGTTTCTCTTGCTTTCTAAAAGGTTGACCTTTTGAAACCAAAGCTTATTATTTGTTGATATTTAAGCAAAATTAATGTGTGAGTTCCTATCAGTTTCAAATTAATTCCTTCTTCAAAATTCATGGCAGAATGAAAGTACCTTTTGCTTTGGAAATGGTGAAAAGCTGCAACAACTTGCACTGACTGAACCGTCTTGGGAGTACCTGTTTTCCAGTCTGCTTTGGGGAAGGTAAAGTGTCTTGTGATGTTGGAGTTCCCAGCAGTATTTATCCCACTATTAAAATGTCTGTTTGGCTTTATCCCTTTCCAGTCCACTTGAGTGAAGGAGAGTCATAACAAGCAAAGGATGGCAGCAACTTGGCTGGTGCTACAGTGATTCACCCTGCAGCAGAAACTAATTACTGGTTTACTCTCCTGAGGTTTTTTTATCTTTTTGTACTGAACAAACATTGCAGTTGTTCCTTTCTACTTAAACCTAATAGTGTGACATTGCAGCTAAGTAGTTCACGGTTCCAGCTGCTGAACAATAATATTTTTTATATCAACAAGAATCCTTTGCAATATTTCATGCAGTCAGTGCAGTTGCAGGCTGTGGCATTCTGAATATTTCCTGTCTGAGTCCTTACAAAACTCTTTGTGTTTAAGATGTACAGAAGGGTTTTCTTGATTAAAGGTGATAGAGGGACAGATTCTGCTGGCTCAGGTCTCTACTGTACACCTTCTGTTACTGCTCAAGTAATGCAGATGAATGAGAGATGGGAACTCTTCTTGTCAGTAATTCCAGACTTTCTTGAGAAGGGTGCATGTTCTTTTATGGAGAACTTGTATGGATTTTCAATGCTAGACTTTCTGCAATTAATATGCTTGTGAGTGCAAGCATATTTTTTTTTTTCATACCAAGCAGAAAGGCAAATGGAAACAATACTTTGCTGTTCCTCTGTCTGCAAAAGTGATTTTCTTGTTGCTGCTATTCATTGGCTATTGAATTGGAAAAGTAAATTCTGGAATTTGGCAACTTATATCCATTGAAATTAGCAGACAAATATACAGTCAACTTAGCAGAGGCAAGAGTTCCCCTCAAGAGTGTGAGAGGCTGTAGCTTTATAGCACAGTTTAGCTCCCATTCTGTGGAGTATAAAGTAGATATGAATATCTAAGGATAGTTAGGAACATATCAAGAGAAGCATCAGTAAAATCAGTTCTGTCAGGACAATGGAATAGCCTATGCAAGAGGCAGATCTGCCAGGAGCACCTCCAGCCATTCTGAAGTTTCTCTGGGATGCAATAACTGACCTGCCTCTGTTTTATGACCTCTAGCTCAAAACTACTGTGGTACTTGCAGCCTGAAAAACAGAAAATATGACAAATGTGGGTCATGAGAAAGCCACAAAATTAAAAGCCAGTAAATTGGACTTCAATACCTTAAAAAACATAAAAAAGTAAAAAAAAAAAAAAAAAAAAAAGAAATTGATAAACTAGAATATAAATGAGTCTTTATTCTTTGGGTTTTTTTGAAGGAGACAAAAAGTCTGTGATAAAGTATATCCACTTGATTTAATATATTTGGCTTTCCAAAAGGCTCTCAAAATCTCCCTCACCAAAAGAGAAGGATTAAAGAGCTGAAAGTAGAGTCAGAGTAGAATTCGAAGCTTCACTACAGAAACACACAAATAAAAGGCTTTGAGATGGGCAACTGGTCATTGAAATGGCAGATAATATTCAACAAAATAAATGGGAAATGAAACAGATGAGGGGAAGAAAAATCATAATTTCTCATATAACCTGATGGGTTCTAAATTACTGCAGACTGCATCTTGCAGAGTAATAGAAAATTCATGAGAACATCAGCTCACAGAACAGAAAAATAAAGACAAATGTTAGGAACGATTAAGAATAGGGGAAAAAAAAAAAAAAAACAACTTTCTCTGAGTTAATTTCTGATTTCATGCTTGGTGTATCTTAGACATCTGTTTTTGGTCATTGCTTGAGACAGCATATTAAGAACTTTGTTCTTACCCTGTATAGCCATTTTAATGCTTTTACCCACATCAATAACTAAGCCTAATTACATCAGACTTGTTTTCATCTCCAATGAGTATATATATGTTAAATTTTTCTAATCCTAAATAAAAATGTTGTTTTTAAGTTAACTCTTAGAGTAACATTGGAGTTCCTTTCTTTTCCTGGTGATGTGGCCTTTCAGCATCATAAGAGACTGCTGCTGAGAAATAT
>JAWWEE010000010.1:13846639-13881442 GCA_035221455.1 Xenops minutus | reverse complement strand
ATTGCAATGTTGTTTTTATTATATTTTATATCCGCTATTTAGAGCTTCTTAGAGCTTAAGTATGTTCCTTGAGACCATGACTGACTAGGAAGATGAAGGAATGTTAAATCATCCATCCTGAACTTGTCTTAACATAATTTGACTGGCAGCTTGCCTTAAATACTATTTTGCTCCCTATGTATTCTTTTGATTTTACAATAGCAATTTCCCTGAAGCGGCACTTACATTACAATGCTTTCCCTAGGACAGGTTAATTGCTATTCTTTGTAATTATTCTCTACTCAGCTTCAGAAGAGCTGTCAAAATACACCTTCATGGTAATATATTTCAAGACAAGATTGGAATGAAGACTGGACCATTGAAATAGTAGTAAAAAAAATGTTATTTCTAGGTAACTTAGTTTTTCTCATCAGCTACCTTGGAAGAAATTGACCCAGCATAAGGCATTGCATACATCTTTTGCAAATATGCTAGGAATAGATTACTGAGAGCAACAAACAATTAAAATAAAGTCTGATAAGGGAAAGATGAAAGCATATAAAAACTCAAAAAAATGATGCCTTTTTTATTAGATGGAAAGCATACAAAAAAATTAACTCCTTCAAGTAGTATACTCCTGATGTTACTACACCAAGCTGAAAGTTAAATAAATTGAAAAATTGGTATAGAATTATGTCCCAGCCTAGAAAATTTCTTCATCACTTTGCTGTAGGTTGCCAAAGAACATTATCTGTATAATAAATCAGGGTCTACCTTGGATCTTGCCAAGTTATTCTCTATATTTCCTTGGCTTTTGAGATGTATCATTTTCTTTTGGCTTATGCTACTCTCAGTGAGGGACAGCTTTTCTCTTACTTATCTATTTCCCTCTGCACTTGAACAAGGTGGCTTTACCATGTCAAAGCTCACATACCTCAGGAGTCTGTGAGTGCACAGTGTCTTCTGACATGTGTGCAGCTATTTGAAGGATGAAGCTTCATCGCTGTTTCAGGCTGATCTAGATCTGATGTGTTGTCCGTGGCATAGTCTTTCAAATTAGTCAGAGAAAGCAATTGTTTTATTACTTGTTTGGGTGCCTCAGAGTCAAACTCAAGACTACACTTTGGATCCCCTTCTTTTTCTCTCTGCCCATAATCAAAATCATCCATCACGTAAGTTAAATTAGTTTCAGCATTGCCAAAGAAACCAGAGCACTGTGTTGTTTCTCCCACTTAAAATTTCCCCCATCATTTGCTGAGTGAAGTAAATGCATGGGGCTACGATGCCTATGTGGTGTCTGGGTCTCCACTTCCAGTGCACAGCTTCCAGTGCCTTCTGCTATGGGGCAATGTGGTGGCTTTGCACAAAGAATCCAGTAATTACCAAAAAAATATCTGATATGTCTGAAACTGGCCACGGGTACGTAACATGAAATACAATTCTGGTTTAAGTATGTAAGACAAAATGAAATCAAAACACTTCAACACAGCAACTCTTTTTCAATGCATAGTTTGTATTTTTAAAGCCTATGTAGTTAAACAAAAAGAGAGAGGACAGCAGCTCCTACACATCTGAATTTGAAAATAGTATTTCTCTGGAAAAGTCAATATGCCATTTACTTTCACAATTACTGTTCTAATGTGTGTTAAATGGAATGCAATACATGGAAGGTTTCCTAACATTTTTTCTTTAAGAGGATTTTAGGAGTTATTTTTGTTCTCATACACCTCTCTCTGTACTCACTGTTATTAGGCTGGTCAGATTTTGTAAGAGAGCTCAAACTCACTCAAAGGAAGAGACCTTAGGCTTCAGAAAGAGCAGTAAATGTTCGCAAATGCTTGTCTTGGTCTGTGCCTTTCTTTATGAAGATTGCACATGAGCAAACACATGAGCTTTCTTGTCCCTTACTGTTTCTTCTCAATTACTAGGTTTACCTCAACAAGGTTACTTTTCAACTTTATCTTACTCTGAATCTCAGGCAGAGAAGAACAATCTTTTTTAACAAAGTAATGTAATTTTGTAACAGGGTTTAACATTGACAGAAACTGATGGCAGAATGAATCTTCTACGTTTCTCTGTTTCCCACTTTCTTTCCTTAACACAGTAGTGCTTCTTCTGAAATAGAATAAAAAAGGTACTACTTTTCTGCAATTTTTTTTTCAATATTTTGTGGTTGTTCTAAGTCTGTGATTTGGGGGCCTTCTCCATGGAATTTAGCCATTCCAATGGCACTTTGTAATTTGCTTTGCTCAGGACAGATTTTCAGCCACACAAGTAGCATAAGTCAAAGAAAACAGAAGACCAAAATAAATGTTCTTCCAAACAGTGAGGTGTTTATATAGAAGGCTTACTGAGAAGTGATGTCATTATGGGAGAAATAAAAATATCCTGTACAGCTCTATTGGCCATATAGAACTTTAGTGAAAAATGATTTGTGTTATTTGGAATATCTATTCCAAAAACAAAAACACAACAAAACCCACATGAAAGCTAGAGACCTTTGTCCTGCAATTTTCTGGACCTCTAAAATGTCAGATCTAAAATAAAATTTGAAGTAGAAAACTCTCTGAACCTTCAGGGGGAAAAAAAAAAAAAGTATTGTTTCAGTGCTTCTGTTGTTATATTTCAGTCTCTTACTGCAAAATTTTCTGTCTGGGTAAAAGCTGATTTAATAGTAATGGCACTGCACAAGTGACAAAATATGGGATGAGCATTTCATGTGCATTTAAGCATGGTGTGCACAGACAATAAATGATAAGCCCAGGAAAAAAAAAAAAAAGGCAACAAGTATAATTTAAATGGTGTAAATGTGTGACTAACTTTGTTCTACTAAGATAGTGAAAATTAAATGTTTGTACAGGGAACAACTATTTTGGTGCTGTTCCATACCTGATAGCAGGAATGCAATTCAACAGAGGGCAGCATGCAGTCAAAGGATTTATTGCAATATTGGCAATAGTTGTGGGCCTGGAGGGTTGCTCGTTTTTCTATCTGATAACAGGAATCTCTCACTACTAAATTCCAGTTATACTTCCATTTCAGGATACAGGATCCACACATCTCTGCTTTTTCTGCCATCTATTTACTGTGTCGTATGTATTACTTACAGACAACCATATTCCAGGTCAGGAATGCCATGCAGGAGTCTGTGTATGACCTGCACCTTGTGCATAGTGGCACTGTAACTGAGTGCCAGACTCTTCCTCAGGACTGCAGTCTGCAATATCTATGTGGCATTTCTGGTCTTTGCCAGCGTAACCAGAGCATTTTCTTTTTATGAGCGATTGCTCAGTAGGGACTGAAGTGTGCAATGAAATATCAATACCTGTAGGTAAAACCGTTTTCCACCTAGGCTGTTTTTATGGCTACTGTAGATCACTTTTTCATGTGTTCCCATAGTAGCTGTCTAGTAACTGTCTCCTACCAACTCCTTACTCAGACATACAGTGGAAAATAGAAACCCACCACTAGTGATGACAGCTAAATGAATATGCAGCATAATGCAAATCCCTCCACATGTTACCTGGAACAAAGTAAACGATTCCTCTATGTGCCAAGGCATTTTCAGGCAGTTTTCACCATTACAGCAGAATAAACCCAGTAATTCTGTCTCATTGTTGAAGAAACATCAAAGAAAAGCTCACCATAGTATACTCACAGTATTTTGTATGGAAGCCGCATCTTGACCAAGGCTACACAAAGCAGAAAAAAAGTCAGCAGCAGCCCAAGGCTGAACTACCATGGAAAATAAGGGGACAGTACTCTCTGGGCAGTCCATGAGGGACAATCCCCGTATGTCACCACTGTCACCCACTTTGTGGTTGTATGTATTTTTCTGAACCTGAATTTGTGCTGGCGTTTGCTTTCTTCTGTATAAGGGCTGTGCTAAAGTTTGTTACCCTTTTCTGGTTGCCTGAGGAGGCAGTGCTAGCAGTGCAACTTTTCTACACTGCAAAAACATGGAAACTTTAACCACAGGAAATTGTGCAGCACTCAAGGCCTTTGACTTCCCTTCCCTGAAGGAGCAGTGTGTTGCCATCTGTGGAGAGCATTCCTAAGTAATGCCAGAATTTTATGACCAGATACTGTGCTCATTTTTCCCCTCACATTCAAATTATGAAAACAGAAATTGAAATATTTCCTATAATATTTTTGGTGTAATTATTCTAATTTTTCATAGTTTATTTTTTCTTTTGTCAAGAGAAAGCAAAAATGAGGAATATATACAAGCATAAGAAAGAAGAAATACTAAAAAAAAAAGGATTCTGTGTAAATAAAAAAAAAAATCTCTTCAATTCTTGTCAATCTCTTTTTCCCTCCCTAATACTTTTCATGGGTTTTTTTCCTCCTGGGAAGTCGATTCAAATATTTCTTTCACTCACTTCTCTTTATTCATTGAGAATTTGAAAAAAAAAAAAAAGTAACAAATTAAATGCTATTCTTGTAAAGAGAGGCGATTCTTGTATCAGAAAACCCCTAGAAAACTGGAAACAGGCCCTGTGCTGGCCTATTCCATATCCTGCTGCACAACAGCCTTACAGAAAACTTTTCCTTGTCAGCATAATGGGACAAGGAGAATTTACATTATGGTCTCTCACAAGAGAGACTAGTGACCAGTATTGCAGCAATTCACAGGATGCAAATTATGTTACTAAAATTTTGGCCCAAGATTTTATAGGAAATAATTTATTATAGTTGTTCTGTTGTACAGAATTTTACAGCTGGAAATTTCATAGGAGATGAGGTGTATTCAATTCTATTTTCCACATATAAAAGTTAACAACCATAGAAGCCCAAACCTTTTCTAAGAGACTGGGTTCATCCAATACTAAGCGTGTCCTGTCCTATTTGCATCACTTGTATGAAAGCACTCCTGGCTGAGCTCAACATTTTCCTGAGGAGGTCAGTGGACTTTATAATCCTGTCTGAATGCATGTCAGAAACCATTGAGAACCAGCCAAAAAAAGAAAGCAATACCTGACTGGGAGATGTGAGATATAAGAAAGGAAATATGCTTTATAGTTTGAATTCTATGATTTGAATTGGAAAAAAACAAACCAAAAAATGTGGATGGATCTAAAACCAATGAGGTATGAACACAGTTCACATTTGAAGAAATTTTTGATTATAATCCCAAATCCATTGAAGTCAATGGAAGGACTCGTATTGTCTTCAAAGAATGTTGAACTGTGGCATGGTTCCTCAGCTGCCTTTAGGTTATGGAAATCACAGGAACCATCTGCTGAAATCATTGTTCCAGTAGAAAAGTCAAGAGCGCACTTTAAACCATTTTCCATTTAATACAGAATTGTTTCATACAGAGTGGAACCTTTTAAATAAGGTGTCAGATATGGCTTTCCATATGCATCAAAGAAATGGCAGTGTAGAAATAGATGTCACATTTCAAACTGGCACAGAATCTCCCTTCTGTTTCAACTTAGAAGGTTTCACAGATTTTCGCCAAAATACTTACTCATCTGATCTCACTTATGTCTTAAAAATCATCACCACATACACTGCCTTTATGTTGCTTTGACATTCAGGTTTTTTTGTGAATGTATAAAGCATATTTAACCTATTTTCAAAAATATATTGTGTGCAATACAATTTGTTCCTTCTGCAAAATAAAGCACATTATGATGTACCTTTCTGTGTGTTCTGCTGCCAAGCTCCCACAGCTCTGTGACTTTAGCATTAATTGTTCCTGGAAGGAGATCACCTGTAGTGTGTTCCCTGCCCTTAAAATAAAGACTGTTGTGTAAGGGTCAAAAATCTGTACCCAAATGCTACATTGCACATAGTTAAATCAAAAATGCCATGTCCAATATTGCTTTGGTTAATACCAGAATGAGGACCGTAGGTCTATAAATATACTACTTTTATATAATAACAATATATTAAAAGGTTAATATTAACATTTGGGGAGCTTATATTAACGTTTTGGGCCCTAAGGTTAACATTTTATGGTCATAGTGAATGCAACTTTGGTGACACATCCAGTCCTCATGTTCACTTAATGCACATTCAAGTATCATCAAAATGGACACAGATATTGTTAGAAAGTAAATATGGGAGGAAGGAGTTAATTCTGTTTTTTAATCCTGAAAATAATTTTCAGAACTGCTTCTGTCCTGCTCTTCCCCACCACGCCTGGTCTGCCCCAGGCCTGCACTGAGTCCTCTCTGGTGTTTCAGACACTCCTTCTCATGCATCATGAATTGTATGTCTTCAAAGAAAAAATTTCACTATTTGGAATCAGCTCCACTGCTCCAGCAAGTGCTGTAGGCTTTTAGAGGAAGCAATATTTGCTTCATAGCCAGAAAAAGGATAGTTTAATAAAATGGGTGACATAGTGGCTCTGAAAAATGAAACTGTTTGAAATAAAGATTTGTATTAATCTGCTGAAAAAATTGCTCCTGGGATTTTCCACTGGAATTATTTCAGACAAGATGAACACAAATGACAATCAAATCCTTATTTCTTACCTTTTGTTTTCTTTTTCATCCTGACTTCTACTTTCTCATTTTCCAGATATGGTGTTCCATCTTCCCTAGTTGTTCCTTGATATCTTTAAAATCCTTTCCCTCTCTTAAGCAAAGTTATCAAAAAAGCTATTGCCTTTTAATTATTGATTTTTTTTTACTTTTTTCACATGTCTCTTAATAGCTCAAAACAATAAAATGCTGTGGTTACTGATAGTTCCCCACAACTTAATTAAGACAAAATCCACCTCAGCTGTGACGCTTACCATCCTCCTAAGGTCTTCCTTTATTCTCTAGAACCAGACATGTCCACTGAGTGACTTCTTCAGGAGAGAAGAAACAATCACTAAGCAGGTATTATAATGATCGAGAGACTATGGTTATTTTAATTAATTTATTTCATTAGCTAGCATGGGCATCTTAATAGTTGTTTCTTCTTGCGACATCCTGCAGTCAGACTTCAGAGAGTTTTAACTGTTTAGGGTGGTTTAATTCAAAAAAATATCCTTGGCCTGTTAGTTTGGGAATCTTCTTCCCAAGTTCCATTTCAGACCATTGGCTTACAGCTACTGTGGGCTGTGAGCTCCTAGGTGGTAAGGCAGCTGACAGTCTGTTTTGACCAGCCTATATAGCCATGGTTCAAGCAGGAGGAATGTGCAGGTGTTTTCAGGGACCTAAATATTTCTGGATTGGTTTGTTTGAATGCTTTGCACTGGGAGTTGCAGAGCTTTGACAATAAATAGTTCTTGGTTTTGAGGAAGCTGTTTATAAATCACCTTTATTAATTTTATCAGATTGTAGCAGAAATTTTGTAACAGAAAATTGATAGAATATGACAATCTGAACTAGTCTGTTTAGTAAGAGAAGGATTACAGAGTGGGCTGTCTGCTGCTGGTGGAACCCCACGATTTCACCCTAAACTGAACAAAACCTGGTAAACCTTCCTTCACCTGCTCAAGCAGCCCATCCTGGCAAAGTGACCTGCGGCTCATTGATTTCACAGCACACACTGAAAAAGATCAGCAATGCGTGAAGCTTCCTGAGTAACAGATCATTTTTTAATATTGCAGTAGCATTGGCTTACCTATAGTACTAACAAATCCATGATTTGTCTTTTTGCATGTCACATGTTTCTTAATGGGTTTTATTGTTTGGCTTTGTGTCCCAGCTGGGCTCTTGTTCAAACAGAGTAGTTCGTAGGTCATGCAGTAATGATGTGCTTAGTTAACAGAATATTTCTAATGATCCTATGTAACAGTCTTCCCAGTCTTTCAAAATGTAGCTGTCTATGGGCTCCTGTCAGGGAACAAACTTGCCTTGCACATGTCATGTTTCACGCTATGAGCTTTAACAAACCAGGGCCAATCTGGCTGATGCAGAGTGAATACACTGAGCGAAGATAGCTGTGATTTCATGGCAAAGAACAGGAGGGACTAAGCAGAGCAGGCATCTGTGGTTTCTGACCCTGTCGGGGTAATTTATTTCTCGGAGAGCTAATGAAGTCTAATGAGATATCAAATTCAGAGCACTGAATAATCCATAACCCTCCATTACCTCGGTAACAGGAATATTGGTACATTAGTAATAGTGTTACTCCTACTAAATTTTACCAAGCTATATCACAGTGGAACACATCTATAAATATGCTCTCAAAGATCAGAAGTGACCATTATAATACTTTTCCCTTGTGGAAGTTGACACTATTATCCCCAGATTCTCAGCCTGCCCCAGGGCAGCATGTGTGATCTGGGCAGTGCTGGAGGCAGCCAAGGCAGCTGAAGTCCTGGGCAATACCTGGTGTTACCTTCCTCCTTTACTTACATATTAAATGTACCAAAATTTTTGCTACTTGAAAAAAAAGCAGAGACTGCTTTATTCAAAGAAAGCCTAGATTTATACAACAGCTCTTAAAACAGTCATGGCAGGCTGTGTCATTGCTAGTAAAGAATTGAAGGGCTTTGGGAGTGTGCTACTTTGAAGTGTTATCATCCTGAATGGAGACAGTGACTATCCCAGCTCCTTGTCTCTGAGAGGGATTTCACCAAAGACTTTGTTTTTACAGAGAATGTCAGAAAAGTTCCATCAAAAGCTTTCCCAACCCATCAATTCTTAGCCCCCTTAAGGGGAAAATGAATTGGCATGGGGGAGAGCCATATTTTTTTTGGTTGTTTTTTTTTTTCATTCATTTTTGTGGAGGGTTTGGTTGATTGGTTGGTTAGATATTTGGGCTTTTTTCTCATTAAGCAGTCCTTGCACATCATTAAGCTCCCCTTCATCTGGAAGGCTCTGTAATACTTGTGCTAGTAATGTGCCAACTTAAAACAGTGTTAAAGGAGAATTGGGCAGGAGGGATGACTTGAGTGCAGCCAATAAATACTGATGTTTCAAAACATAAAGGGAAGGAGAAACTGGATGTTGAAGTTTTATGTTCTGCAATGCTCACTTGACATAATTTTGCCTATCATTTCCCCTTTTTGCTGCAGCAGACTCTCATCTCTTCCTGTCAATACAGTCCATTATAGTGTCCTAGCACTGTACTCCATTGTACTGTTGCTTTGAAGAGCTTTAAGTCTGTCTCTCTGATTGTTCATAAGTCTTTTATAAACTATAGAAAATCGTGAGTTTTATATTGAAGAGTATCTTAGAGTTTGTAAGTTCAGTAAAAGGGGCTAATTACTGCCACAGAGGAATATTTTATGCATTGCACAGATCGCATGACGCTATTTACAGCTTAGACTGTGTGATGTTTCTTCTTAAAGAATCAGTTTATCTTATTTTTAGTTATTAAAACTTTTTTTTTTTTAATGATCAGAAGTGGTCTGACATAGGCCTACTACATATAGGCTTACTATATGATTAAAATAAATTAAAATGAAATTCTAATTTTTTTTTCCAAAAGATTAACTTTTAAAGTGACAATCATTTAACTTGAGTGTGGAGAAATGTGCTTCCTTGTTACTTCTTGTGAATAATCCTCAGATGGTTAAATGTGCCACAAGAATCTAAACAGAAATATTTGAGACATAATGCTAAAGCAGGTATATGTGTCTCCTAGGGATTTCCTCTGTAACAGGGTTTCACATTCAAGGTCAGATCGTTGCTTCTGTTAAGGTCAAGGACTCCAGGATACATCAGAAACTCCTTTGGGCAAAGCCTTGGCCATACAAGAGAAGTCAGTCAGCCTTCCATCGCTATAAAATCTAAATAGACTGGACAGACCAAGAAGGGGGATGCTCCTCTAGAAGGATGCCTGGGAGAGATAAAAATTTCCGCTGTCACCTAACTGAACAGTGGTAAAATCATGGAAATAGAGTCTACAAAGAAATCTTTTGCTGAAGTGCTAAAATATCAGCTCTGTCTCTATAGCTTGTGAGTCACAGTAACTCCATGGTGGGTTAGCAGATGGTGAGCTGAGGGAGACAGTGTGTCAGGTCTTATATATTTTGAAATAAATGAGAAACATTTTCTCTATAAGGAAAATAAGTCCACAATGTTTTCCTTTGAAGACAACTCCTGGTCTTTCTATATGGTAGCATGTTTACTGATAGGAAGGAGTATTAAAAAAAACCCCACTTTAAATCACATAGTCCCTGCAAAACTCAGGGCCACTTCATGGGCTACTACTCCACCATAGTCACATCTTGCCAGCATTACTCCTTTCAGTCCTGTTCATATGATGCTCTCAGTGTTTACAGCCTATAACTGACTATACCATTCCAAACACTACTTTTTCAAGTATTCAAAAAAATGTACAGTTGGTGCTGTAGGTGTGTAAACATAAGAAGGGACTACAGTTTACCCATAGTCTAATTAAAATATACTTTATTTTAAAAAATATGCTTTTTCTGCTGTTTGACAGGCAAATATGAAAAGCTGTTAAGACTGAATTCATGTGCCAACTGTTTGGACCAACAAATAATTTTAAAGGAAAATAAGCGTTTTGCCAACTTCTTTAGAAACACACATTGCCAATGTGTTGAAATAGCTCAGCAATTATCTTCACTCATTTTAATGCCTAAACAACCTGTTTAAAACAGAATTAAATATCAATTTAAGAATACAATATGGAAGAAGCAGCTTTCTAAAGTGGACCGCATAGCAGATGTAGGCTCTAATGCAGCAAGCATCTCAGAGGAATTCAATATGGAATGCCAAAAGAAGTTGTTATTTCTCAGTGTAATGTATGGAGACTGAGATACACAGCATAGCGTAACATTTGGTTGTTATTATCAACCCCTTGATTTCCTAGAATCCTAGAATGGTTTAGGTTGGAAGGAACCTTAAAGATCATCTCATTCAAATGCCCCTGCTGTGTGCAGGGACACCTTTCACTAGAGCAGGTTGCTCAAAGCCCCATCCAGCCTGGCCTTGGACACTTCCAGAGTTGAGGCATCCACAGCTTCCCTGAGCAATCTGTTCCAGTGCCTCACCACCCTCACAGTAAAGAATTTCTTCCTAATAGCTAATCTACATCTACCCTCCAGCTTAAAGCCATTCCCCCTTGTTAAACTTCATGAGGTTTGCATGGGTTCCTCTCTCAAGCCTGTCAAGGTTCCTCCAGATGGAATTTGGTCTCTTTAGTCATTCCAATCTTCTTGTCAACCTACTTCATTGACAGCTCAGACTACTCTAAGATTATACAGCTCCCAAAACATGAAAAAAAAAGAACTAATTAATATATCTCAGCACTGGTCTAAACTGTTTCAGACCTGGACAGAGCGTTGAGACAAACACACCTCAAAGGATATTAAGAATACATTTTTAGCAATTTCAGTGACATTACATTTCAAACAAATTCAATTTGCATGTTTAAATAGTTCATAAAACATAGTAAGAAAGTTCAAGTCTCTCTACAGTGTTTTAGTAGATACATAATCTGCTGAAGAACAGTATAATAACTAACTAGAAGAAACAGAAGAACCAGTAAAGTTTTCTAAGAAAGAAAACTGCTCTTTTAAAGAAAGAGAAACTCAGGCAGAAAAGGAGCTGTGGCAAAGAAGAACTATGGACCTTTGGCAGAGACCTGGTTTTCTTAATCCATTTTGTAGCAATCTTGACATAAAGCAGGCTCCTTTAGGCTCACTGTGAAACGTTTGCAGTTCTGGGCTAGCTAAGCCTGGAAGGTGCTATTACACATATCTGATTGGCAATGTTACCAGTGTAGGAAGTAAATCAAAGCAAAACCAAATGAAAGGTAAGTAATGTAGATATTCTGCTGCTTTTTACAGTGTTCCTGTGTATAAAGGATTTCTTTTAGGATAAGAATTAAAATATCACAAAATAATAATAATACTGTGCTATCTACTTGCAAATCATTGAAAAAATCACAGCATTTTCCAATCAGCTAATGGGCTATTTATTGCTTCTACTATCATTTTATACTTCCAAGTACTCAAAATGGCTACAAGAACATGGGTATATAAAACTATCACCAAACCACAACAGAATAGGTTGCCTAGACAGTATCATGCCAAAAGACTCTAGCACATGCAGGTTGAATATTTACTTTTTGCTTTGAACCTATTTCTTTATTTTAACCATAAAGTGGTCTCTCTTGAGCAGAATTTCCTTTCAGAGCATTGCACTGTCCTGTTTGGCCAAAGCACATCAAGCCTGCACATGTGCATTGTTTCCTCAGGCACCCGATCTGGGCCAGGCAGTGATTTACGAGGACTCATCAGCACTGCAGCTCCCTGTTCGCATCCCCAGTGTCACACACACACGCACACACACTCTTTGTCATGGAGGAAAACAAGCACCCACGAGGGTGCCAGTGCCAGGCTCCCCTGTGTTTCCTTTGGGTAGGAGTATCTCCTTCTCTGTCTCTCTCTGTCATTAACCACACAGGGATTACTTGAACCGTATTCCACCTTTGCAGGGCAGGCTTGTGCCTCTTTCATGCTGAACAAGTTACTTTGCTTGTATCTTACAGTTCTTGGCAATTCCTGCTCCAGTTAGATGTAGTATTTATGCTGGGGAAACCTTCCAAAGAGATGGTTGTATTTGCTGCTCAGTGACAGGAGTGTCCTTCAGATGGATCTGCTATCCTTATTTTAATCATTGCATCTGCTTTGTATGCTGCATACTACTATTTTCTTACTGTTTCATCTGTCTTTCTTTAAGCCTATAGCTTCTTCTACTGATCTACTGACCCAATAATCTCCATGTTCCATGCTTTCTTCTTAAGGATCGGTTTTCTCCACAATGGATCAGAAACTGCTGCAGGTGTCAGACCTATGTACCTGTACAGAAATCACCAGGCTGCAGTTCATGCTGCTTCTGCACTCCATCTTTGCCTCAGGCTTCAATGTCATAGTGTCACCTGAACAGACATTCTTGTTTCACAACTGAATTTTTATCCTAGTTGATTTACAATCTTCTCCCAGACCAGTTTTTTTGAAAGATAGATTACCCATCACCTTGGTACTCTGAATCATTAAGCTCATGATTAAGCCAATCTGTCTTTAAGACCTGATCAGGTTTAAACCCATTGCCTCTAGTGTACTTGAACAAAGCATTTGTGCCATTTTTTCCCCAATGCAAATAGCCTGGATCACCACTGGACAGGACTATGCATATCAAACAGGCTGCCAGCATAGCCCAGCAGTGCTTCATAGCCCCAGCACACAGCAAATTATTTCCAGGCTCCTTTGAAGCACAAAAATTGCACACAGTTTCAAAATTTATCATCTCTGCTGTCCCTGGACCTATAAAGGATGGGAAAACCCTCTGAAGTCTTTGAGGCACCATGAGTGAGCACATGACAACCTAAAACCTGTCCCAAGAAATCCACCTCTCTCCACTCTCTGCTATGCTGAACAGGCATTAGTGAAGCACAACGGTTGTGTAAAAACTCGCCATGTTATGTATAATTAGTGAATGCATGAGCAGGCAACAGACTAGTTAGTATTTCTGCTTGATTCCTTTATTGTCATATGTGATTAACCTTTCATAACTTTCAGAGCAGCAACACTATGTGATAATGCCAAAACAGAAAAGGGCTAAGAGGGAATAAAGATATTTGTGTAAAAGCTGATGCATTGGCTTCTGAGTCCAGTGCACTCAACGGTGTAGAAAAAATACACATTGAAGTACAGGTCAGCAGACTGGAGGCAGACAACTAGGTAAGAAGGAAAAGAACTTGGCAGACCAAACTTAGAGCAACAAAAATTGAATATGAATCCCAAAGTAAAACTGTAGAAGACTCATGTATAAATGAAAAATGTGACAGTCAAACGGATGGTCTTGGATGCTCTTTACTAATGTCATACTAAGTAAAAGGGCAGGAGAGTTCTTATTACTTTAGTATAAATATTACCATATTTCTGCATCATGCTTTTCCTGAAAGTTTGCACTTTTTGGAAAGCTCTCTGTGACGCAAATAAAAATAATACTCATCAGTTTATAGTTTGCAGAACTTAGATTCAGCTCCATTTAAATTGCTTACTCAGGCCCACAAAAAGTGAATGTCAGCATTAAGACTGAATGTCAAGCAATTAAGACTGGAGTAATATTGAGAGGCCTCAGATGAGAAAAATGTCCCATTGCCTCAGGTGTAGCAAAGAAATAATGTGGTGTTGGGACATGGACTATGACATCAGAAGGGAAAAGTCTAAGGGCACAAAAGCAATTCACAGATCTCTTTCTCTGCCTTAATGAGAATTGCTCCTTCTGTACGCTGTTTTGTTATGTACTTTGAGCAGATGGCTTGAACTAGATCCTAGTTGGGACTTTTCTACTGTTCTTGGAAACTTTACTTCTAAAGATTTTCCTCTTGTATTTTAATATCTGCCACAGCAGATCATTAGAGCCCTAAACCACAGATTTGTTGAGGAGAATGTCAAGTATGTTTATGAATACATGTAATATCATGTGAAATCATTCCTTTGCTGACCAGTGTTTCAGGAAGGAGCAGACAGCACTCCCAGGTACAGTGAGACCTGCACAAGCCTTCACAACTCTGACACTGGGCTAAAGAGTTTGTTTCCTAAGGAGTCATTCTAGTAACATCCAGTACCAAAGGGAAGGTCCAGAGTGTGAATGCACATCTTTGTCTACTGGCTGGAGGACACTGGTAAGGCCCAGTATAACCCTTAAGAGGTTGTGCAAGGATAGGACTCATGTCCTTAGACAACATCCAGGAGAAGTAACCAATACTGGAGAGAGTAAACAGTATTTTAAGTAAAAGGAGACTACTTTTGATGTCTCTGTTTACAGCTGTCTCACTTCTCAGTGAATTCACAAACCTCAAACTCTCTCTTCGTCTTCAGGCTTTTGTAGGTATAAAAATGAGCAAAACCTTTTTAGCTGACAGGATTTTGGCATGAGTCATTTGGCACATAAATGCTGAGTTTATTCTGTCGAGCATAAAATATTCATTATGTTCTATATTTAGAAAATGTGTTTATCACATGTCTGGGCGTTTTTTGGTTTGGTTTGGGTTTTTTGGGGTTTGTTTTGGTAGCAAAATGACTAAATTTTTAAGAAAATTCAGCAATGATTACACAGACAAAACTGATGTAACATCAGTTTATATAACCCATCTCGTACCTCTCCATTTCTACTAAAAATGTGATCTCAGCAATTCTTTTTATCTTTCACAAAATGCTTTAGAAAACACTTACAAAAATAACAATTAGAAATTTAAGTCCTCAGAGAACTGACAGGACAGTTTACAAGAGCTTTAAATTTGTATTCTGAAAGCTCTGCTGTTTAAAATCTGTTTCTCAATTCTGATAAGTAAAAGTTTTAAAAGCCCTTGACCATCAATAAGTTTAAAAAAATCAGGTTGCTCATATTTTTTTCCGTTTATAATTAATGTCAGTGAAATGGTATCCACCAATTACATATAAAAAGCTTTTAGTTCCTACAGGCCTTTTCTAGAGCCATCCACACCAGATAATATCTTATTAATTTTCATTTTCAAAATGAAGAATATTCAGCTGCTTCTGTATAATAAGTGCAGATTTTTGACAAATATATGCAGAACGATAGTTCTGCTGCACTTAGGAGTCTTGTTTAAATTAGATCCCACAGAAAGGCTGGAAAATACAGAAATCAGGTGTCAATGGACAAAGACCTGATTAATAAAGTGAAATTTGCCAAAATATGAGTTCATGTTGAATTTTCAAATTCAATTTATAACACATATTCTAAAAAAATGGTTAGTCAAGTCAATGGGGAAAAAAAAAAAAGGTAGGATAAAGAAATTAAGCAGAATTGCTATAAGTGGGATAGTAAAAAGTTAAAAGAATTATAAGCCCAAAAATTAAATGTAACATATTCCTACATTTTTAATAAAGATGATAAAGTAGAATATGGAGTTAAAACTATGGTAAGCTAATGAACTGTGACTAGAGAAATTAAAATTACCATATTCAACATTCATCCAAGGCTGAAATTTATGTGTTCGAGCAAGGAACATCCATCCGGAATCCTAAAAGAACTGGCATGGGGCCAGACCTGAGATACCTCGTGCCAGAGAAAAAACAAAAATAGAAATTCCATTGACAAAAAATCCCAGGTACTGACTGATGTGTTATCACCACCAAAGTCAAAATAAGTTAGACCAGAAAATATATGAATACCATACAATAATGACAAATATTGATAAAGAAAATAATAAGTAAAATACAGCATGTAGTTAATAGTGACCAGAGTAATTGAACTGATTCTTGAATGAACATTGAAGGTCTTTTTGTTGCTGTGCTTGTTTTTTGAAGATGTGGAGAAGTTTGTACTCTGCAGAAGCCATTCAGACTGCCAAGAATGCCTGTGGAATCCAGGAGCGTCCCAGCTGAACAGCTGAAGCACTTGTGTTAGTCTGCTCTCATATCCCACCATCACCTGCTGCCACTCTTGGCAGATTTGCAGGTCTCTGAAGGTTGCACCTTCATTACAATTAGAAGACAGAAGTTAAAAATGGGACCACTAAGCAATACAAAATTAAGAGGATAACTATACCATTTAGCTATCAATGAATGTATCAATTCCAGATGAAATTGTGTGTGCCAGTTTGTGCACATGTGAGTAATTTTAGCTTTCTTGACTTTTTATTTGATGCAATATGTGGGAGATAGAGTAACTTATTTTTTAAACCCACAAAACATAAGCTTCGCTTCCACCTACTTCTAAAAAGATCTCAGTTTATACACTTACATGGAAATACAGTGTTCAGCTTCCTGCTAAACTCTTAGTATGTTTCTGCCAACTTCTCAAAATGTTTTCCTTTACCCTTGTTGATTGTGAAAAAACTCCAAATCTTGTGGCAAAACACACTGGAAAAGAACAGAGCATATAAATAGCCACAATTAATTTTTCACATTGTAAGCTGATATTTATGGACCTTTTTCCTAGAGGAATGAAAGATGAAAAATCAGACTACGGGAAGGGAAAGTCTGGGCCTGCCCAATAGAGGCCATTTCTTCCCCAACATATCTGCCACCATGAATTAAATAATTTTCCATGGATCACAAGCCCATAATTCCTGAGAAACCTCTGTCAAATACCTTGTAAACTGTAACTGCATTTTCTAAGGAAAGATTCAGCAAAAAATTACTCAGTGCTACCTCAGCATCAGGGTGAGAACAACCTGTATGAATGTATATCCTCCAATACAGTTCATGGATGATGGACTCTACTATGGGACCTGAGCCACAGATTCTCTCTGACTGGAGGTCACTGGCAGTGTAGTTGTGTTCGGGTCACATTTCTATGCAATATTTTCCTTATAGTCAAAGAAATTATTACACTTGCACTGCAACCAGCCCATTTCTTTAAAGCTGTGTCCTTGCTGGGGTCACCATCCCACATAAAGGATCTGCTCCGATACAGTACAGATGAAAACTAAATACTGAAATACTCATAAATACAAGAGAGTGATAACTCCAGCTTATGCTGTTTCCACTGCCTACCCCCACCATAACAATTTCTCACAACTGGAGAAACAGAAATAAAGGCAAAAAACCCAGTTAAGTTCTTTTGCACAGACAGAGTAGGAAAAAAAAATAATAAAAATCTGAAGCTGAGTTTGGAATAATCTCCTTTTTCCTCACTCCTGAAATAGTAACTTCAATTTTAGTAGTTGCTTCTTCCTCTTTTTGTTTACCAGATGTAGACAGTGAGTTATAGCAAAATAAAAACAGATCTTCCTTTCCCCTTCCAGCCCTTATTCCTGCATGCTTCTTCATATGGTTTTATTTTTAAACATTTTCCCATAAGGATGTAACTTACTTTAGGGCTTACTTCAAGGAAGCTCCCAACAAGTTCCCATATGCAATTGCTTAGCGCAGAACAGCTGAGCTTTGTAAATCAGCAACAGACCCAGCAGCACTATGTGACTGCACCAGGCTGATGGGCTTCGCCTCTTTGTAGTGCAGTCAGTTTACTAATGAGGAGCTGGCAAGAGGCACAATGCCCCCCAGACCTCATTAAATGGGCTTAGCTTGGCCTGCTGAAACCTTACCTCAGGACTTGAGCACAGAGGCTGGAGCAGAAGTTCTGCTACAGAAAGGGGGGTCCTGCCTCCCTGTGGAGGTGGGGTCTTCACAAGGAGTTTAAAGTCAAGTTTTCTTCCTGTCATTGTCTCTCTAGGTGTGACATAAGAATGCAAGGATATTTTAATGGAAGTTGGGCTTACCTCAGAAACTTGTTCATGTTCGCACTGAGGGGGCTCAGCCCTAGCCTGGGGACCTTGCTGAAGCTGCTCCCCCACATATCAACATCTCCCCGCACTGACAGGCTTCAAGCATGTCATGGCCAGTTTTAAATCTAACAAATTGCACAGACAACTTTCCAATGTAAGGGAAATTGTCAGAACAGAAGCAGCAGAGCCAGCCCACCCCATTCTCTGCTCCTGGCAAAGGCAGACTTAAGGCTGTGGAACAGGGAAAAGCACAGACGCATTAACATTGTCCTAGTCAAAACTCATTACTCAGTTCTCTCAGGTGTAGGGGAGTTTGAAAGTGAACTGCAGTCATTAGTGCTTCCTAACCTGCTCTCATTTTCCTCAGCTGTCATGTCCAGGTTTGCTATTTCTAGCTCAGACTTGCTGGCAAAAGAAATGCTTATGAAGTGAAGCTCAAGTGCCAAGTCCAGTGGTCCCTTGAGGCTACAGGTTATTTTGCTTGGAGGCTCGTCTCCACTCTGGCTAAACAGGAGAATAAAAACATGACAAATCCAATCAGTCTTTCCTCAGCCCACAAATATTCGACTTCTACTATTGTAGAAACTAGAACCTGAGGCTCTGGTTGCACAAAAAACCTCAAATTGCTTTAGAAGAGAAAGAACTACCTGAGGAGCACTCGAGCTGTGGCAGCAGTTCTTCGGGCGGAGAAAAACTGTGGGTGCCTCATGCCACAGCAGAGCTGGATGTACAGTGCCTGCCAACTCCGCACTGCTAAGGGCGTGTGCAGGAGCCTTGAGCAGCATAGTGGGAGCATTAGGTTGGTCGGGGGAGCACCTGCTGAGTTTTGGATTCTTCCCGTGTCGGGCACCCTCTGGGGCTGGTACAGGACTGTCAGCAGAAGTGGCCTTCTCCAGACAGATTTTTGCTTCTAAGTCAGCAGCTGTTGGATTGCACCCAAACCTGCAGAAGTATTTGGGAAAACAACTTAGGATCATAACAGCAGATTTGCATTAGAAAAGATTAAAACTACTTTAAGTTAGCCTAACTAGAGGCTTTACTTACTAACATGGCATTATACATTTCCAAGTCCTTCTAAGTACGGCTCGAGGTGCAGTGTCAGCACAAGTGCAGTTGCTGTCTGGAGACCACCCATGTCTCTCTGTCAGGTTGTTAGCCAGGCTGTGCAGGTGGTGCTTGAAAATGTCCTGCTGCTTAGCTATCACTGTAGAGGTAGGATTTATATAAAGAGATATGTGAGATGTGCTTTTCTAAATTAGTAATGACTTTATTAATTTGGACAGGAATATTCTGGCCACGGACATCTAACAAGAAATGAGAGAGCTATTTTTGCTCTTCCGTGTTGGTGCAGAAATGTGTTGGACAATACCGGTAAAGGCCAGCTTGCTGAGACATACATCAGAGATACTGAAGCTCAGAGTTACAGGGGGCATTTTTTCCTGACAGCACCCCCAGCCATCCTGGCCCTTCAGAGTTTTCCTCTCCTGCTGGCTCAGTGTGGAGCAGAGTTGGCTTGCTGTTGTCATGGCTCTGGCTGTGCTGTAACTTCCATCTAAACCTTTTTTCACTTGATTGAAACACAGTGCACTGAAAAGCAGGAACGAAATCTCAAACTTTGTGGTGTACCTTACTTGACAAAGTTCACACCACTGCTACAGCCTTGGATTATCATAATAAAGTAGCTGGTTTAGTGTACAGAGTTGTTTCTTTTTCCTTTCAGTCTCCTGTGCTTCTGAGGTATTGTGGTTCCATGATGTGTCCCCTGGTAACTGCTCTCACCACATTCTCAGCAGACACATCTCAAGGCAGATTGCCATTTGGAAGGTAAGCAGTTATTCCTGTTTTGAGATTTGCCATTCAGAATCTCTATGGAGAAACTCACATAAACAAAGGAGAAAGCTGAGCACAGACAGCTCCTCCAATACAGTCCAGAAACCAGACTGCATAGCTGAGCAGGGAACCCTGAGGGGTTTCAGCAGCATTTCCCTGGTTCTCCCCTGTGGTGTGGGACCAGAGTGGCAGACAGCACTGCAGCTACTCAGAACAAAGGGAGAAAGATTGACTTTGGTTACACTGTTTGTGATGGGATCCAGACACGTTTTCTGTTCCTCTTATATACAGTTCATGTCTTAAATACAAAGTCATAACCAGTACTACTTGAAAGTACTTGGTCTTATGGATTCAATAGATTTTTTTAAAAATCTAATTATAGTCCAAAGTCTTTTGACTGAATAGGATTAAAAAAAAAAAAAAGAATAAGTACAGGGATATCACATCTCTAGCTCCTAATATCTCTCCTTAGCCTCAGATAATTTTTCATTCCAACTTATTCACTTCATTACTGGACACAAACTGTGCTTGACCTGCTTTCACTGGTTTTGATGTTTATTTCGTGAGAGACTACTTGTTAACAAAGCTGTATGGAGGTTTAGGAAACACTCAAGGTAGCATTAGAAAAGCATCTTGTAGTTTTCTCTAATTTGAATAGCACGCTTTTGTCTGAGTGAGCCACATTTCACCTCTGTTACCTTCATAAAATAACAGCAAAACTAGAAAAGTTCTGTCAACTGCACTCCTAGCATAGGGCAGCTCTGAGAGCTCTGGTAAGGAGCCATTGCACCCTGAGCCTTTCTGAAATTTACCCATCAAAAATTTAGTGAAGTATACAGATAAATCTGCCTACTTACTGATACAGGGGAAAAAGTACATCTTAAAGTAATAAGTAGCAAAGGCACTTCAAAAAGACATTCAGATCATAAGACATTAAGACATGATCATATTGATCTCAGCTTTGTAAATTTCCACTAAAATTAAAATCCAGTGGTGTGTTTCCCACACTTACTTACAGAACTTAACCCACTGTTTGTGCTTCATCAACACTATGTATTAATAGCTCACAAATAGGCTAACATTTTGATCATTATCTAAAACCTGATTTTCTGATTTTTAAATTTGCTTTAAATTTTTGTTCACCACACTCCATTTGTGTTGCTAAATTATGTTACTGGCTTAATCAAGTTTCATTAGAATCCGTTCTGCCTAAAGTTTAGTCTCTAATTAATAATTTTTACACATCCTTTACAAGAATTCTTCAAAGATGGACAAAATTAGTGCAAGACTATTAGCCATCTTGAGTGGTGTGTGTCTGAGGGTCAGCTACACCTTGGTGCCTGAATTTGTGTTAGTAATGAGTTGCAAAAATGAACCTGTAGGATTAAACTACACAGAAGTACTCACAGCACTGAAGGCAGGGAATTGTGTGAGATTTTCCGTATTTTCTCTCTCCATGAAATCCTGAACCCCCAGGAAACTTTCCAGCCTGGCTGTAAGTGGAGGCCAGGCAGGCCTTCTGACAGGCTCTGTGGAAAACAGGACAGTAATTTAAATAATTGCTTTAAAGTCAGTCTGCATGAGAAATATCATTTTAGGTGAGTTCTACTGATAGTGGCTTCAGGCTGAACTATTAAACAGATTAGTTCTAAATGGGACCCAGCACTGCCAAGGCAAACTGTTAACATCCAGCTACAGTCACTAGGTCCCAGTGGAAATGCTTATGCATAACTACATCCCTCAAGCAGGGGGGGAAAAAAAAGAAAAAAAAAAATGTTTTTACTATTCAACTGCCAAATTATTTATCTTTCAGTTTCTGAATTAAGATGCGCAAAAATCCCCAGAATCACTGATCTGTTTAAATAAACAATGTGACACACGCCAGGCCACAAGGACCATCTGACACTGATTTCTTTTGTTTCCATTTGTGGAGCAGGAAAATTATATACTGCACAGTTTGAACAGAACTATCCATGTGAGTTCATCAAAGATCTCCATTTGTGGTGGTAAGTTCCAGCACACCACTTGATGGTCTGTTTTTCCTAAATGGAAACATTTCTAGCTCTCAGAGGGCGAAGGAGATGATATTTCCGTAAGAGGAGTTGCTACATGTACATTTGTGGTCCTGTCATTGGCACAAGACTAGTGAATGCCAAACTCACAGGGTCCAGGACCATATATGTGTTAACCACAAAATTGTTTCTCCTTTGAGGGAATTGAAAAGCAGCTTGACGGAAACTATTTTTCTGCTCGTTTGTGACATGACTTACAGGTTAGAAACACTAAATTTATAGGTACCATTTACTCTCATACAGCAAGATTGTTTCCATAAGAAAAGAGGCACTATTCTCTGGTCTATATATACATTAAGTAAAAAGACTTCTTGTACACAAAGTTTAAAATTGCACAAGCATTAACTGAGCAAGTGAGCTAATGTTCAGCCCCGAAGACTGGGGGATGAGTGCTGAGTGCTGGGAGGCACCACGAGAGAGCAATTGTAGCCTCTGCTTGAGGAGCACGTCTCTCTCTCACAGGGTGAAGGATGCTTTGCAGCACAGGACTTCTGCCTCTGCCTCAAGGAACAGTCTACTAAAGATTGCCCCCACAACTACCCAGGGGACGGAGAGACCACCCAGGTCCAACAGACTCACTGGAGTAAAGGCTGTGCCAGCATGATTTCCTTCTTGGTCCTTAGGTTCAGGAACCCAAACTCTGGGTTTGACCTTGTTGTGAAGCCCCCTGCAGCAGCAAAGGTCTACAAGCAAAGCCTCTGAGTGAGAAAAGGTTAGAGGAAAATTAATTGCCCAGAAGAAAACACCTGAAAGGCATTTTAATGGTTCCTTAACAGAGGGAGAGAAGGAACCTAATGCTGGGAGCCAGATACTTACATAATCTTCAGCAGCTCACCCAGTCCTCTTCCCGTGCAACAGTGACACTGAATACGAGGGAAAAGTCCACTTTATGTGCCAGGGAACATTTTATGTATAAGGTTTTACTGCCAGAAGTGTTGATATTCCACGTAAGTATTTTCTCATGTATTACTATGAATAAAGAATAACGTTTCTTCTACAGCCAGTTTATTTTTTTCCCTGAGTATTTTAGACTATTGGCAGTCTAACTGCCTGATATTTATCAGAAAACTAATTTGATCAGTCCCATAGCAAGCAGATCCATGGACCTTCTCCAGACAGTACTGAAAATGTTTATGTTTAAATGTTTAGCATTAAGGAGATTATAAATCCACATCGTGATCAAGCTGAAGGTTCAAGGAACAACTATATTGAAAAATAACTAGTTCTGTTACTTCCACCTTGTGATAATTTCTAAGATAGCAGGTACCTCTAGATCTGACTTATGTGCCAGAACAGTATATAAACTCAAACAACACTGTAAAGCAACCTTGTAGGTTTCTAAATTTTATAATGTTAAAGATAACCATAGACAGGGCAAATTAAAAAAAAAAAAATATTTGAGAGAAAATGAAAACAACTGGGCCCCAAAGTCACAGAAAAAATTGGACTTCCCTGTATTTAGATGTCCCAGAAGAGTTTTCAGTCCATAAGCTTCATGCAGTCAGCAAGACCTTGGTACTCTGAGAGAACCAGTAAATGTGATTTGTGTTGAAGGTCACATGTTCTGGCAGTACAACTTACTTTCCCATTAACATCCTCAGGAATATTCCTTTGTCTCAGAGATAATGTATGCATGTCCTTCTGCTTGGCCTGGCAGAAGATGTAGGAAGGAACTGCTGACATTTGAACAGAGCTGCTGGTAACTTGTTTGCCTGCATTTCATGTGAAGTAGAAGGGTTTCTGCATGCCTCTGATAGAGGTGTTAACTTAAGTGTGGAAGCGTTAATTAATAACAATTCATAAGGTCGCCTCTCTACAATTTAAACTCCTTCCCTGTGGAGAACAGAGAGCAGCAGTGATGCCAAAGAGCACAGTAGAGATACTGTGGATAAAACAAACAGGCATGTCCATTCCCTGAGAATCTCTGCCTAGGAAAAAAATATTCTAGGATCCAAATAGTTCATGTAACTTCTCACAGATTACAAGCATAGACAGATCCTCTGAAGCTGAATAGGCATGTCAATTTACTAATAACAGTTGACAGATTTGTAGGAAAAGCTTGTAAATTGAGAAAGAAGTGGAAAAGGAATGCAATAGTCATGTTATTTCTTTCTGTGAAAAAACATGCAAGACAATGTACAACTCCTGAAATCCCTGCCTAAGCACCCTCTCTGAGAGAAGAGCTTGCAGAACAAAAGAGTGAAGGTCATGAAGATCCAGAGATTCTTTAAGGACTCCCTAGGCTCTGGGGTCAGTAGGAATTTGTCTTCAGATCTGTCTCCTCAAATGGCTTGTCTCAGTATGAAATTAAACCCAGGGAGGATGCTAAGAGGCTGGTTCAGAATGTAATAAAAACTATATAAGAGAGGTATATTCCCTGGTCTCTTCTCCTGAGTGAGAGGGTGCTAAATCAGCTAAAAGAGCAAGCAGAGACCTGGCTTTGTTGAATTATATGAGAGAGAAAGAGAAAATCCTTTGTGTAAGCCATTTTCCTACATGGTGAGTCAGGGAATTTACGTCCCATTATGTACTCACCAAAAAGTGCAAAGATACAACTCCTTCAAACAGGTGTGAATAGACAGTCAGGATCAATCTACATGATGAAGCCTCTGTTTTCCAGTAACCTATGGGCTAGACTTTCGCATAGACAGCAAGCAGAATATCAACTAAAGAAAAATTTGATAGAGTATGAATTAACGTTTCATTATGTCAGATTTATGAAGGTTGGATCATCTCAGACAGGAAAATAATATGCATACCCAATTGCATATATGCCACTCATATTTGTTGCATGACAGACATGACCACAATGGCAGTGATGCTTCCATCTGACATAGAGGTGACAGGTGAGGTAGCTCTGTGGTCTGGAGTTAGACTATAGTCAAATAATACAGTCATTTGGAGAGAGATATTAGTTGTACTCTTTTGTGACAGCTGAGGTCCCTGCATCTAGAAAGCTGCTTCTCTGAATATTACCTGTGAGAAGGGACTAAGTATGTGGGAGCAGCTGGAAGAATGCTTGGATGAACCCTGAAGTCCATATAGGGCTGTGCCTTTTATGTCTTTGTGTTTACCAGAAACTCAGAGTTTTTGCACTCAGGTTTGACTTATGCAACTCCTTCTGAGCAAATGGAGTTGCTGCTTCTTTATCCATTTGTCATGGTGTGTGCTAGCTGTGCTGCTATAGATCCTCGGACTGAATTTAGCCCTAAAGCTATTAGAGTTTCACAGGTACTAAATTCTCCAACATAATTTTTAGAAATATCAAATAAAGCAGTAAAGTTGTTAACTTAGAACTCCACTGATATACTGTCAGCTTGAGGTCTTGCTAAGAAACCACATGGCAGAAAAGCAAAACAAAATTAAACAGTAACATAAATTTCAAGTTCGTAAAATACTCAGTGCAATTTGCAGCACTGATAGTAGTTACAGTTCTGTCTTATACTGACGGGAAGTATTGCAACATGCTTACATATATATGCGCAATCTACTCTGGCAGACAAAACTATGTGCTGCATAAAGACAGATGGAAAAAAGCTGTTTTTTTCTGTACTAGATTGCTGTATTGTGTCAGACTAAGACTAGTCATAGTCATACAGTTGGTTCATGCAACTATGTGTTTACCTAGAAGTTCTCAAGACAGTCATTGAAACAGTAGCTGTTTTCTTACCCGAGAAAACAATTGCAGAGGGTTTGAAAGTATCTGAGGTCTTCTGGAAGATGCTATTGTAAGCAAAATTTGCTTAATGTTGCCTTCCTTTCAATCACACAGGCAGATGGGTGGAGTGTAGCAGGCGCTGGACAGAAAACTTGGAGCTGGGAGCCAGACCAACATAACACAGCAAAAGCTGGAAGTAAAACCTGTAAATCATTCCAGAAATAAAGTAGTAGGGATTTAAGCTTTGAAGAAGTATTACTCTGTAGTAAAAATATGTGAATCTTCATCAAGAAATAAATCCAAAAGAGGACTCTTTTTTTTTTTTTTTTTAAAGACTTCAGAATTAAATGCCTCTGTCATCCAGTAACTCTGGAGTTTGCAAGAGAAGTATAGACCATCTGTTCAAGAGACCAGTAAGACAATCTGCTCAGCTAATCAGCATGATAGCAGTAGGAAATGATTTCATAGGGGTCTATCACATCTGTTTTTAAAACTAGTAGACTTTTTTTTAGTTTAAATACATTCACCGCAGCTCTCAAAAAAAACCTCCTTTCTGATAGGATTTGTGCTTTAGTAGACAGCTTTTAAAATTTTTTATCAATCTCCAAACAAGAAGACACGTGAGTACATAAAGACATAACCAGTAGGATGCATGGGTATTCCTGGACTCTGTTACTACTGCAGTGAATAGCAGTCAGGTCTATCTCAGCAATGGATGACATCCCTATCATCATAACAGGCTAATATAAAACCTTTTTACATGGACAGTTTTGATTAATTATGAAAAAAAAGGCAAAAAAAAAAAAAAAAAGTGCTCCATTGATTGTACTCCCTACCTAGTTTTCATTTTTATTAGCCTGCATAATTATTGTCTATTTTTTACCTTTTTTTTTTTTTGTTGTTAAATTCTGACTATGAAAATCTGGAGTGTTTACTGAGTGTATTTTTGATCAATTTATTTTTGCCAATAATTGAGAAAATGTATATCAAAAAATGTTACAGTTTTCAGAAATTGATTTACTGCCTCTTCCAATAGTAGAAACACCTGATACAAAACACCTAAATGAACACATCTTAAAGCACTGGGGGTGTGTGGGGGGAGAATGTTACCTGGTATTTCTGAGGATGGTGGGAGATGCAGTGGGTTTTTTTGCAGCAGTGTAACACAGGTCAATACAAAGATCCTGGATATTGTACCAAAACATCTTAAATGGTTCATTTCCCTTTTCATTTATCTCTATAAATTCTTCCTTGGAAGGATGCTTGCTTTCAGGGCACAAATAGGTCACAGATTTCAAAAAACTTTGAGAAATTAATAGAAACTAATGAAAAATGTGACCTTATATCTCCCTTCCTGTTTGTCATTCCCCAGTAATGGAGGAATTACAGAGGAAAAAAAGCTAGATGAACTGTAGAAGGAACAAGGGAAAATCCCCACTGTGGATCAGCTACAGTTCTTCCCCCACTCCAGGAGCAAGTAGGCAGTGACAAGTCTCAGGTGGCACTAAAACCCCAGGCAGGTCTGACCACTGGTCAAGTGAACATGGACCAAGTGGGTCCAGACCCCACCTTGTTATTGGAACAAACAGGGTGTGTGGGCCTGTGGCAGGAAAGGGCATGGATGGCACCACCTATTGGAGGCTCTAAGCTCTTTGGTGCCACCTTTACTGTGAAGCAGTAATTTTGTAAGTAGTATTTCGAGCTAGATGGAAAATAAGGTAGGAAAGATGTGTATATCTCTTATTTTTAAATCTGAAAACTGCTTTGACATTTGCCATGTCTTCATTTTCTAGTACCATAGACGCTGAGCTAAAAAATTCCCTCTGCTTCTCTAAGACCTCTGGAGCACAAGAACAAAAAAGTTCAAACTGCCTGATAACTGTGATAACCCTAGATCCAAACATTCTACAATTGGAAACGGAACAGTTTGTTTGCTGACAGTAAAGGATTAAAACCAACTTGTGATCTACAAAATTGATTTCATTACTTCTTAGATGTATGAATCTGGAAAAAAAAAAAAAGAGAAATAAATTGATAGAAAACAGACTTTTCTATTTCATACAAAAAGCAGCAGAAATGTTGTTCATGCCCACTGTATGTCAGCAACTTGGAAAGTCAGTATGACCAAATGAAAACAGCAATGTGCTCTGCATCTTTGTTCCAGCAGAAATACCGACTCTGAACTCCATGTGCCTCTAGATGTGTAATTTTGATGGTTTATGGGATTTTCACCAAATTTCCTTAAGTCATTATGTCTCCAAATTATTAAATCAAACATGATAGTTTAAGAACAGAAAACATCTGATCTTCCCTATGCACCAAAAATTGCAAAGCAGGAATGGTTACCTAGAATAAATAAATGAGGAAGAAATGGAAATATTTGAATTACTTCATTATTGAAAATACTGTTTCTATGTCTTGGTCCTCCATTATTACGATATGCATGATTTTCCCCTTTCACACTCTTGCTGAACTACTCCTTGTATTGTTTCTGGCAGCATGTAAGAGTTAATAGCACTCAAAGTGCTTGGAGCCCTACTACAGTATAAGAGAAAAAAGGAACTATGTGCTAGGGAAAGAACTCACAGCTTCCCTTCTGGCACCCCTGTGCCCATGCCAGCAATTCCCCAATGAGCTGGAATTTTCTTTTCTACTGGCAGCTCGCCCAGAGCTCAGTCCTCCAGCCTTGGGACTCCAGAACATTCCCATGCCATCTGCTGAAGTCTGGCAACACAGAGAGCCCAGCAGGACTCAAGTCCTATTAACCTGGTGGCCTGATGAGCTTATGTCCTCCCTCTCTCTATCATAAGAAGTAGGACCAGAGGAGACTTCTGCCTAATAAGGTCTACTCCTTTGCTGTCGCATCTTAGCAAGCCCTATCACGACAACAACAAATCCAACTCAGGGGTGATTAATCTAAGTGGTCAGTGATTCTAACAAGGATATTCAGAGTAGATAATGAACTGGTTCAGGAAACTTAAAGATCCATTTTTATGGGATAGGGCTTATTTAGTGTCTCACACTCCTGCCCAGAGAAGACTAAACACTGTCATTGATGGATTTGGAAGCAGGAATGCATTTACATATTCTGCTTATCTCAGGGTTAAAATTCTGGTCCGTTCTACAGATAACAGGGGTGCAGCTGAACCTGTGAGAAAATGAGCCAGACTCTGAGAAGTGAGGAGCACGGTAATGGTAATGTATCAATAAGGATAATTTGTATTTTTCCTGATAACAAACTTGACTTGTTTGTTATCCTCATCTGTTTGCACATGCCATGTGTTGTCAATGTATTGACTGCAGCTGTTCCAACATATGGATTAGCTTTAAAGAAGTTTTCCTGCACATGAACTCCACTTAAAAGCAAGAGTGGGCAGAAAGGATCAATGTATGTTCACAATTTATAAGCAACTTAATTTAGGTGGTCCCTGGGCAATGTAGATGAATATTTAAAGCAATCTTATTAAGATTAGGCTAATTAAACTAATTTTGAGACACACAGACTGGGTTTTAATAACAGACTATTGATGTGCAAGAAACTAAAACACTTTTTGAATTTAATTTTGATTCTGGATCTGATCTTTGCAAATCAGTTCATAAGCAGGGAACTCTTCAGACTCGCATCTGCCTTCTGCTCTCTCCCTACTTTTACCTTTATCATTATTAAAAATTCCAGCTGTGAACTGTTTGAGGACTGACTTGCTTATCACCACTGGCCTGTAACCAGGGCTTTAAAAAACACTAATACAAAAACAAGGCTTGCACAGAAAAACAGATCACTTAAAATATAAAGTGGAATGGCAGGAAAATGTAAGTGCAAGGCCCCTAAGTTATCTGCTAAATCACAAGGAACTAAAAGTGTATTTGGCAAGCTCTTATTGCTACTCCCTTAAGTGCACTGGAGGTATGCAGTTATGCCTGCAGGCCAGCAGACAGAAAGAGAGGGTTTAGTTCCAGTTTCCCTCCACCTGATTTACTGAAGTGGTCTAGCAGCTTCGGCAACATTAGCCTGAGCTCCAACAATAATGATGTGGTTTAGTAAGTATAAGGACAACATCTGTAAGATATTTAGGACCAAACCTCAGGTTTTCTTGCATATTTCTAAAGGTTTTTTGTGTTTTTTTTCTAAAAAGGAAAAGGAAAGAAGGGAGGAAGAAGGGAGGAAGAAGGGAGGAAGAAGGGAGGAAGAAGGGAGGAAGAAGGGAGGAAGAAGGGAGGAAGAAGAAAACAAGTATTTCAGGATTTTTATTTTTTTTTCAGGTTGGAAAAGACCACTAAGATCACTGAGTCCCCCCTCTAACCTAACACTGCCAGGTCACCACTAAACCATATCCCTGAGCACCACAGCTACATGGTTTTTGAAGACTTCTAGAGAAGATTTCCACAATTCCCCGGGGCAGCATGTTCCAACACTTGACTACTTTTTCAGCAAAGAAATGTTTCCTAACATCCAATTTAAATCTCTTTTGGTGCAACTTAGGGTGTTTCCTCTTGTCCTAACTCTTGTTACCTGGGACAAGACAAAGCTCCTTACCTGGCTAAAATCTCCTTTCAAGTTCCCACTACTTTTGCAAGAATCACATTATCATGTAGATGGCATAGTGTGTCTACAAAACCATGGCAAAATAAAAAGAATGAGGCTGATGGAGTCATCAGCAATGACCTCTTTGCCCCAGTCTTGCAGTTCCTCATCTCCCCAGAAGGCATGAATGGAATAATCTACAATGGTTATCCCTGAATTCAAACTGCCACACTCACATATTGAACTGACTGTTCCAATTTAACATTATACAAAGGTATAGAGAGTGGAATATTTCAGATGTGCACCTGACTTGTTTTCAAGGCATAGGGAGAGCCTGCCTTCTGGGAGGAGGGACCATCACCCAAAACAGGGAAATGCTGAATCAAAAGGTTTTGCATTTGTTTTTTTTGTTTTTTTTTTTTTGTCTCAAAGTCTTTTCCAACCTGTTTTGTTTGGCTTTTTTTCCATGCTGAAAACCACTCCTCAGGAAGAGAGAAGTAATGTTTCTATTTGAGACAGAAAGCACTTTCAGAGAACGATGTGGTTTGCTGGATGTACACAAACCAGAGTGTCTGCTGTCTGAGAATTTTCAAAGTAAGCAACAGATTCCTCCTCACCACTGTGAATGCTGTACAGTGCCCAAGTGGCAGCATTGAAAAAGGCACTGTGGGTTACTATAGTACATTTTCCTGAACTCTCTATAATCAGTCTGAGCCTGTAATATCACCCAACGCAGAATATATCACACTGCTGCAGTGACAGAAATATTGCTTTCAATGAGTTCATTTAGAATATTGATCCCAGAATAAAAGGCTCATATTTAAAAGCCTTCTTACTGTAACCCTTTCAAAACATTTCATTGAGCTTTTTATACCCCTAAATTTGAACAAATATGTTCCCCATATTTAGCATAATAATTAGGTACTGAATTCACCAAATTAGGCAGCTTGAGAAATGATCAATAATTCTGCCACAGAGACCATCTAAACAGTATGGGCTTTATGGTTATAGAAGCTGCTAAATGAAAACCAGAGCATATCTACAAACAGACATTTTTCTGATCCTTTTACTGTCATGGAAACAGTGGTGGGACAACTTGCATAGCCACAGCATCCCTGAACTTGTATGTTGACATGAGCAATGGAATGAATGGATTGGGCAGAGACTGGTGGTAATAAATGTATCTTTAATACTCTTACAAGTTTCCATCCAGCTGAAAGCTTCTTAGAAAGCTTTATGAGAGAGAGAAGAGATCAATTTCAGCAAGCAGGTTATGGCGCAGAAAAGTGTTTTCTATTTAATGATAATAGAGAGATTTTTCAGGTAGCCAGAGTCATCTTCTACATTTAGGAAGGCAGTTCTGATACTGTAGTAATAAGAAGGTGGGAAATGGAGAAAACCAGATTATCACGGGATGGCAGCCAGGTTATTCTGTGACAGCAGGGAATGCTGTCCACTGCAAGGCTGGTGACAAATGCTATGCACCAGCCAGTGCCAAAATTTCTGTCATGTCACCAAAGCAGAATTTCGCACTAATTGAACTTACTGCTCTTAAATCAGAGTGAAACAAAACAAATCAACCTTTAAAGAGAAATGGAGCATCATAAGACAGGCAGTCTTCTTGATACTTGAATTGTTCCAAACCTAGAACTCTGTTTTGCACCAGAAGATCCCTCTGACAAGGTGCTAAGCACCAAACTAACCATGCAAGTCAGAAGCAAGTCTCAGCAAAGCAATAATGTATCATTGTCAAAGATCACAGAGCAATTATTAGGGTTGAAACTACCCAAAATCTGTCTTTTCTTGCAGTCTCAGCAGCTTCACTAGTAGGCAGCATTTACAGATCGTAATAGATTTGTGTATATTAACATCAAGAGGGTTTTACAGTCATCACCCCTTGCAGTTTTCTAGTCTACACTTTCTGTATAGACCCTGAAGGTTAATAAGGTAGAAATTTTAATTACAGGGAATTTTTTTCCATCAAGGAATAAACTATAGACAACTTCTGGGTAAAAAAAACAATCAAACAAACAAAAACCAAAAAACCCAAACAAACAAATGAAGGGAAAGCAGTGTATGCAATACTGCCTTAAAATATTAGCAGGTTAATGATGTTTTAATGCATTCTTTAAAGCTATATTTGCACATGCTTACTCTAAAAAGAGCACAGATAATTACATACATAGATAAATATCCAGCTGACAATATTATAGTTCTAAGTAACAATGTCAGAAAATCCTGTGATTCAAATGAGGAAAATCTGGAAAGTCAGCACTCAAGCTTAATTTTCTTATATAAAAGGGATGTTGAAATCCTGTACAGCAGTTTCTTTTTGGAAAGCTAAGGTTATCCTGACTTTAATATTTTGTTTTGTTTTCCTGTGCTTGTCCTTAGAAAACCTGGAGGACAGTGAAGGAAGGCAGAAATACCTGATGGGGTTTTCCTGAGAACAGCTATTTTTTTCAAAGCTATATCAAGAACAGTAATCTCTTAAGACTTTAAATTTGCTTTCTTTGTAGTACTAAAGACTTCATTGAGGAGAAAAACTCATTAGTAAAATTGGCACAAGTTACCCATGAAATATATATAAAAATCAAATAATAAAATAACTCCTAGAAACTTTGTTTGAAAGAATGACTATCTAACAGATTAGCAAAAACATAAACTTTATCAAAGATGAGATACAAACCATGCCATCTAGGCAGCAAAGCAATGGATGGCAAAAAAATTTGTAAAATGTTTGAAAACAAATCTCGGCAGTAGCTTGACAAAAGATGTGCTTCACTTTTCTTTCTGAAACAGAAATTAGGACCCTTTTACTTACATACTCTGCTAGAAGTGACTACATTCAGATTACACATGACTGTAAGCAACATAATCGGAGGAGTAGAAGGAAATTTTCTTATTCCTTTGCCTAAACTGAAAGTCTTAAATATGTCAAAGCAAGCTAGCCACTTTAAAAAAAAAAAAAAAAATTACTTTACAGACTTAATGGCTGTAAATGAGGACTGAAAAAAAAAATATTATGGTGGGGAGGAGGCTTTAAGGCTTTTTGGCTCTTTATAGACTTCTAAAGAGAAATATTGATTTTCAGCATTAAGGATGACCCCTACAATGCCAAATCCTGTCTAGCTTTTACTGAGAATATAAACTGCCTTCCTTCTCTACTATAGGCATATCCTTCCTATTTTGTACTAAAATCCTACTTAGACTTCAATATACATTAAGCTTAAACCAAGGCATCAAAAGCAAACAAGTTTGATAACTTAAAATCCTGTGCAGGTGTTTTTCCAGTAATGAATAATTAAGTATTTTGATTAATCCCCACTCTTGAACCAGTGATGGTTTAATCATCAGTTTTAATTGTAGTAAGTACACATCTGAAATTTATAAACACATTAAAGAAAGATATTTTAATAAATGGACTGGATTTCTAGAGCATTTTATATGTATTTCTAAAAAGAATTCTTAGCATTTTTCCATCCTTAGAATGAAGGATGGAAAAAAGGCTGGTTACTCTCTCAGCTTTGCATACCTACCAATTCAAATTGCTAGCTAAGTATTTCAGCATTAAACTGTTTCAGACTCTGGACATAATGGCTTTCATCTGTTTCTTCTGGGCTTTTACACCTCCAGCTGAGGGAAACCATGAGAGCACAAAGCCCAGGGGGAAAGAAAAGCCACTGTCCATGGGTCTCACAGGATGGTGGGCAGTTCTCCTTATTACCACTCCTCATACAGTGCCAGGAAAACCCCAAAGGGTGGGATAGGCTTGTACATGTGCTCAGGCAGCTACCTGAGCACTCAAGGACATGCTCTCATGTTCTCACTCAGCTTAAAAGTCAAGATAAAAGAAGGGGGAAAAAAATCTCTGGTGGATTAAACTTCCTATCTATCCTCATGTCATTGAGCTGAGATGTGTGAGCAGGAAATGTGATAGCAGACTTTACCTTGGAGGACAACGTTATCCAGCTATGACTTTTAGAAACACCTTTCTGAAAGCTGAGCCTAGACTCAAAGGCATTTTAACCTGGAAATTAAAGAAATGAGAGAAATTATTCCTCAAAGGAAACCACCCATGTAGTTAATTAGCAATGAGCCCTTCCATGACAGGGTGCTTTTTCATAATTTTATTTCACTGAACTCAAATGAATCATATATTAGCTTTTGAAAATGCTTTGAAATGAAGACTTTTGGACTTAATGTAAGTAGTCATAAGAGAATGTAAAGGGGGTTAAAAGTTCAGGAAGATACTCTAGACAAATAATTGCATAAAATGTGTCAGTACATTCTCAAGGAGGAGAAAAAGCAATGGTCTTATGAATCTTTAATGATTTTACTCTAGGATCAGCGAAGTCTTAATCAAAGGCGGATGCATACTTAGCCTGAGCAAATAAGGCATGAAGATTCAAACATTCTTTCTGAATACTAATGTGCTTTTATACTTGGACATTTAAGTAACCAAGATTTGAAAAATGGCAGAAGACCTCCAGAGCATGCAGAAGAAATTCATGATTCAGCCAAATACTTTAAATTTCCTGTCTTAAACATAGATATTATCCCAATTACTGAAATTAAAGTCTCCACTAAACTTTTTTTTTTTTTTCAAACAGACC
>JAWWEE010000010.1:13833883-13846539 GCA_035221455.1 Xenops minutus | reverse complement strand
TTTCTTAAACATATATATTATCCCAATTACTGAAATTAAAGTCTACACTAAACTTTTTTTTTTTTTTCAAACAGACCCAGGAATGCTGAGTCCAATTTGGCAAGTGTGCTGTCAGAAAGGTATCTGAATATTCTTTTTAGCATCAGAAACTGTTTATCTTTTCAGCAAAGAGTACCACAAGCAATAGTAACACACACAGAGAAGTGTTTAAAGGTAGGAAACTCCACCCTTTTATGTTATGGCAAAATTGCTAGATGTGAAAATGATTAAGTACTTCCCCAGAACACAAAGAACTGTCAGGAAAAACATGCTTCTATTTTGGTTTTGCCAAACATTATTTTTTTTTAATATTTAATTTATTTTGTTTTCTAATCAATACTACTGCATTTAACTGCAAACATGACCTAACAGTTTATTAGGTTTTGTAGTTAATTAAATCTGCAACTGCAACAAACAAGATTTTGACCTATCTATGCTAAGCTGGCCATTCTCCAAGGATACCCCAGTGTGAGGACTTCTGCACTGCTGGGCTTTGATTTTTTTCCTTTCACTGTTATTACATGTGTATGCACATATCGTCTAAACTCAAAACAGGAAAAACTATGAAATCACAGCTCTAAACAACATCACTCCTTTGTGATTTGTAAAGCTCCCTGTAACAGTTTTTCATATCAGAAGCAAACAGCCTAATCAGTTGTATGGAAATTCAGTGATGGTCAATGATCACAAGTCAAACCTCTCTTTCAAGACACATGGTCTACACAGAGAAAGCCAAAGTTATTGAACAGTAGGCAGTACAGACCAGCCAACATATGCATTTATTTTAGTGAGCAAGAAGGGATTGATTTTAAGGTGTCCAATGCAGAAATACTTTTACATAATGTATGTTCCCCACAAAAATGCCTTCAGTATTTTAACATTTAAAATATATATACAGGAAAAAGCCCAGTATCCCTGGAAAATAATAGATTGAGATTAGCTTTTTTTTTTTTTTAATGAGTGAGGTTTATGCAGTTAATTTTTAGAGACTGCCAGAGCTAGATGCATAACTTACTCATGAAAGATGATAGTGTTCACAGGATTTTACTACAGTGAGACTATCTAAAATCTATTCATTGGTAAATGTGTCCCATATAAATTTACTTAGAAGACAGCAAGCAGAGAAAAAACTCAGTAAATGTATGAGTACCAATGAAATGCACAGGCCAAATATTCATTAATTCTTAAAATTTAGGAAATTGATGTTTATCCCTTTAATAAAGAACCAGGATTAGCAGTTCCTTCTTGTATGTACACTGAAATAACATGTACTTTGAGGCAGATGATTACTAGATTCCTGGCAATAAACTAAAACTAATAGGTAGGATTTTTTGCTTTTTAGTATTACCTTGAGTCAGGATTTTAGCCTTCATCCAAATATGTGTTGATAGAATTTTAATATAAATTCCTCCAATGTGCATTTAGAAAACCTAGTAATCCACTTACTTTGTTTGTCCTTTTCTAGGGTTTTTAAAAGTTTGTTTGCTGGAAACAATTCCACTGTTATGATAGTCAGAATACCTCGCTTTAACCAGTATAGTCGTGATGTAAAAAATGCAAGCCAGCCATACCCAAGGAGAGCTGTGTGCAAATATTTTATTCTGACATTTGCTCATGGCATTTCCTTCTCTAGCTTTATGCAATAAGTCTTAAAAGTATGAAAATTGCCAGCACTCACATCAAACTCTGGAAAATATGAGAGTTGAGTTGTTGAACTTGCCTTTTGCTCCTGGAGGTGGCCCTTTCAAAACAAAGCTGAATATCTCTACCAGTGCTCAGTGCCAGTGCTGGTGTTGCTGTTTGTGCACACACTGAACTCATAGTTTCCACCTCTGCTGACATTTAGTAGAAGCTCTTTTTAAGAAGAAATGAGAGATCCGTATTTCAATAGACTATCTGAAAGAACAGCTTTTCAAACAACAAAAAAATCTAGAATGGCTCTCTAAAGTCAGGGACTTCTGTTTATAGAATTCCTAAGGGAAAAGGGTCCAGTCAGTTCAAATCAAAAGTATTTGATCCTTACCAGCTCTTCAAGGACACTGAGTTTGTGAGACAGTGGTATTAATTGTGTCTAACAAAGAAAGGATGCTACAGCTCATAGTCTTATGGCTCCCTTATTTGATAAAGGAGTACTGGCACCAAATAACTGATCCTGCAGTCAAGAACTGATTTCTGGTCACCCCTCCCTTTGTTTAGAGGAATTCCCAGGGAGACCCAAACACCAGCTCTAAGGCTCTGCTCAAACACTGGCATATTGCTGCATCTATTGGTTCCAATTTGACAGCTGAGAGGACAGACTTACCTATACTTGCTGGACTGAAAATTGCTCTTGGAAATTAGACTGACCAGTCATTAAGAAACTTAGATAATCTGAAACATTAAATAGAAGTTGCTTTCTTTCCTTCCTTTATGGTATTTGCTTTTGAAAACAATTGTTTTCTGCCTTAGCAATGCAAATATTTTGGACTAATAAGATGAAGCAAATCTATAGGGACATCTAAACACCCAAAATGGGAGCACTCCATGCTCCTTGTAGTTACTGTTTCCAGATATATGAGTTCCTTGTCTATTCATTATTAAATGTTTTCATGTGTTTTCTCCAGAAGTGACATTTCTGTTCAAAATCTCAGTAGCAAAAGCCTAACAAAGGGCTATTTTATAATCTGTGGCTCTCTATTGGAGGTTTTTCTGACACTACACAAGTACTGTGTATTTAGATCTTAGAATAGGTATCAATTATTAACAAAGGTGGTGGAGAAAGCAAGCAGTTTTTCATGACAAATGACAACATAAGCAGAGTTCCATAATCCAGCAGGCAGCATTTTCATTTTTCAGAGGACAAAGAGAAGAATGACTAATACTTCAATTTCACTGTTGTTCCCTTGCTTTTTGGGTTTTTTTTTGAAAAGCACCTTGCTATCTAGGACCACCCTTAATTTACCATTGTTTCAAGACAGAAAATGTAATGAAAACATCCGTCTCTGGTTTCTACTAGCCTGTAATATTAAATAAAGTAATAGTTATTCTTCACCCACTCATCAATCATGCCCCTGCTCTTCTGACACATTATTTAAATAACCTAAAAGTGACACCCCTCCTTAAAGAAGTTTCCACTATTGAAGAAGGAAATGAACTCTGAACTCAATTCTCAGAGAGTTAATCTTACTGGCTATATGAAATTATGTATCTGTCTCTGGCTAAACTAGAAGTGATACACATCCAAACAATAGCTTCTCTAATAAAATAGTAGAATGTATCTTTTACACACCAATCCATCATCTATAATGTCCTGTCGAAGCTGTTTTAGTACATGCCAATACACTTCAGGAGTTCCTAGGGGGGAAAAAAAGACAAGAAAAGGGGGCTGGGCGAGGCCTCATTTGTTCTTTCTTGCTTTGAGCGGTAAAAACGGATTACAAATATTACCCACTTGCAAAATTATGGAACTTGACAAAAAATCCATGCCTTGTTACAGACTCCTGTAACTGGTTTTCAGTTGCGAAAATGCTTTTAGCTTATATAGTTGGGGGAGGAGGGGAATTTCTAAACTATAAATTTTGTTTTAATTGGCAATATGTTGCCTCTATGAGTCTGCAAAGTGCCTGAATGAAGATCTCTCAGCCATACCATAAACATCAATGAAAAACTTGCACCTTCCCTCAACCTGAGTGTGGATCAGTTGGTCTAATAAAGAACCACCACTTGGTCACTGTCCCTCTATGCATTTACCTCTTCCCACCAGTTCAGCCAGGGCTCAACATCCTCCAATGTAAATGGGCACCAGAGCATAGAGTAAGCCTCTAGACATTGCACTTCCTTACTAAGTCTTTAGCCATTTATTATTTACTACTTTTCCCCTTTCATCTATACAAAGGGCTTATGCAATAGCAATATAGAGATCTTTATATGTCCATAATAAAACAAGCAATCCTGACGCCTTCATCCAGATTGAAGCCACAACTCAGGTTCTCTGCATGGAAATGCCTGTTCATCTTACCCTCTCCAAAGTTCTCCACACCCTTTTATGTATCAGCATGATGCTTGGTGCTCTCATTCCACTTGGTTAGCTCAAAGTTTTGAGGTAGGTACAGCGCTACAGGTACTTCTTGAACTGCTCTTCCCTATGCATTAACACATGGAAAGGTACCAAACACCTGCCCCCACTCCTGCCCTGATGTGCCTTTGCTCCCACTTACTATTTCTGGCTTATTCCACTATCTGCATAGAGGAAGAAATGCTTTATTTTAGTAACCGACTGCAACCTGAAAACATCGTGTGTCCAGAGACGCAGAAAGGGTGAGTGTTAAGCTCCCTTTAATCTGGCTTCCCAGCCTCTTAGGATCTGGCATATCTGCCTCATTTCTCAGCTCCTCCAGAGCCAGGCTTCTCAGTCTCCCAAAGCAGCTCACTCTAGACTGTGAATTTATGGGGACTACAGGTTACTGAGGCAAACCGGGACACTTTGTACCCCTCCCTTTGCTACACTGCTATGACTACAAAGAGCCACCTGCGCCATATAGCTCATATGTTGCCAAAATAACCGAATTTCATGCCATGCAATTCCCCAGCCTGTGATCCATGTAACATAGTCCTTAGCATACAGGTACTCTTAGATAATGCCAAAATTCAAACTCATAACCCTAATAGTGCATTTTCCTCAACACACACTTTATTATGCAATACAGTTTGGAAAGAGAAGGAGGAAGAAAAAACACAGAGCTACCATCTAATAAACAACTTTGTCTTATTGTTGACAACACATTCTTGTTGGCCACAGATGACAAAAGCAATTTAGAACAATTACAGATTAACCACAAACACAACCAAACCCAGAGCGGATGCGGAGTGACATAGCACTAAATAGCCACAGTCTATAATACTTCTAAATTAGCTAATTCGTTTCAATTCACTGATTCTTAACGTAGTAAACTGCTCACCTGCTCTGGCAGCTCCTCTTTCAGCTGCAGCTCGATGTTGCCCTCCTGTGGGCTGAAAAAAGGGAGCGCTCTTGTGCTCCTTCACACCTTCACCTTATCAAGAGAAATCTGGGCATGGTTTGCTCTCTCCAGCTGAGATGGAGTAAGCACAGATGAGCTAAATCCGCGTGAATCATGTAAAAGAAACATTGTTCTGCAGATAAAATCCGTTCTGGACTACTTTTGGGACACGTCTGCTGCATAGGAAATTATTCCATAGGAACAAACATCTGCATCTTGCCAAATCAACCACAGCTTGCAAGATGTTATTTATTGCTTTCTTCCAGCTGAGGAAGGGGTGGTGATACATGAGGTTTGCTGGAATGAACAACAACAGAAAAAATGCTCTTCAACTTTTTCAGCAGGTTTTAATGGCAGAATGATTTTTTTTTTTTTAATTGTTTGCCTGACACTGAGGGCTTCAATCTTGAGGGTCGCCAATCATAAACTATTTTTGCTTGAAATTTGAGGAAGGTCTCTCCCTTGCCTAGGCTGAGTTGAATACATCTTCAACAACCTTGTTATAACACAATTAAATGTTTGTCCCTTGTGTGACATTACCCATGTTTTTGTCAGTTGGGGACTGCAGGTCCCTATTTCTGTACCAGACCAAATTTGGGACTCACCTATATACTGAACTGTGGCTGAATTGATTTAGGATAGCATGTAGTTGGCTTGGTCTCCAGCTACTTTTCCACTTCCTAAGGATGGGATAAAGAGGCAAATTCCCCGTCAGTGGGAAGCAGAAAATGATCCAAACACAGTGACTCACAAAACACAGACACCACTTAAAACTGGGAAACTAAAATTTGATTTCTTTATGCCAGAAGCAACAGCCAGAAGATAGGATAGGATTACCTAGGCTATGAGAAAAGACCATACTCCTTTTACTGTGCTTGATTCCCAAGTAGTGAGAGCTGAGAGGAGCACAGGGGGAAAGGGCTTGTTTTGGTATTTACATTGGTAACGAATAATGCTTTTTGCAAAGCCCCCAGCACTGTCACATCTGTAACTCCAGCAAGGTTGACTCCCCCAAGACTCCTCCAGGAACTGCACATAGCTAAGGGAAGGAAAAGTGTTTGAGGAAGCTGCAAGCAGAAACTGAGCTCCAATTCCTCTTAGCAGAGCAGCACAACTCAGGTCAGTGAAGACCTCAGGGAGAGATGGTCTCACTTCCAGCCTAAGAAGTGAGACCATCCTCTGTTCCGTCATGACATTTATGGCCCTCAAGAGCAAAATCACATCAAGCACATACTTTCAGATTACTTAATTCTTCTGAGGATGCAAGTTGTCAGTAACATTGTTTCAAACCAAAAAAGGGGTTAAATCCTTAGCAATAAAATTTAATTCTGTATGTAGTCAATATGAAGCAATAAGCTGGTAGTCTTGACTCATTGGCAAAATCCACCTCTGAATTCAGAAATGCACTTTGTGGTTGGGTTTGACTGTTGCTATGGGCCAAACCAACATCTTAAATCCAAACATAACCTCAAACTGAGGAAACTGAGGTCAGACAATTGTGGTTTGGGTTCATGTCTGCTTGCTACCAAGTCAAAGGCTTCCCTCTTGAAAATAGAATGCTAATGATATGCAACAATCCAAATGCAAACGAGAGAAAAGCACCAAGAAAACATCTGGAAACAATAGTGGTAGGAAGGGAACATGGAGATGTGGACAAATGCTTTAGTGCTAAAGATGGGTAGAAAAAAAAGGAAATATTTATGACAAGGGGCTTTTCCCTGCCTGTGTTCTAAGATCATCAACAGAGCACCTGTATAGAATAAAAGACTAGGAGAGAAAGTACATTTGTGGCGAGGGAATGGGGAAAGTAGAAACTGCCAGAAAAGCAACTCCAGACTAGCTTTTTAGCAGTCAGTTGAGATCTACACAATAAATAGCATAATCAGCATTCATATACATCTGTCCAATAAAGCCTCTAAAAGCCACAATTTTCCCTTAACGATTATCAAGTTTAAATCAGAAATTGCCATGTGCTGGCAAACAAAGTCAAATTTCTGAAATCTTGCTTGCCACAATTGATCCATAGATTAAGCATCAGGATAACACAAGGAGTCAAATTAAAGTCCCTGGAAATTTTTATAGTAATGCTTAGACTACAGTGGCTGTTGCCTCAATGAACTTAAATGAATTCCAGAGACCAGCTGGCAAAGAAAATATGTTGAAGCAGAAGAAATTTTTAAAGCAAATCTGTGCATTTTCTGAAAAGGGAATTTTGCTGGATCTTGTTTCTGTGGGAGGATAAGGGGGGGGGGGGGAAGGCAGCTCCTCTTCTCTTATTTCTCTTCTGCAGCCACTTTAACAGAAGCATTCCTCCTTATTCCCTGTCCAGTCCTTACACATACACACCTTCAGGGCAGACTTCCAAACACTGAGATTCAGGGTAAATATTTACTCTGTTCTGGGAAGGTGAAAGTGAGAGGCAGTAAACCCCAGGTTTTACTGTCTTATAAAAAGAGAGAGAGATGCGTGTTTCCAAAGAGCACCCATGTCCTGGTTTCCATTTTGCAGCTCCCAGAGCCTCTCTGCACGAGGCTGAGGCTCCCGCCGGGGTCGGGAGAGCCCACAGCCTGGCAGCAGGCAGGACTCAAGGTCTCTGTCCCCAGGAATGAGCTTTGGCACATACCTCAGAGCTCAGCTTCCTCCTCATGGGCTGCAAATACAGGAGCCAACACCCCTCAATGACTCGGGACTCAGAAAAATCTGTTGTCTGCTTTTAGAAGACCTGGTTCTGCAGGTGAAAGCACTTTTAACCTACTGCCAAATTATATAATGGAGCAAGAAATAAACTACGGCCTCTTTTCAGCCCTGCTTGAAGTGAGTTTCACAGGCTTTATTATTCCTCTGAATCACTTCAGCTCTGAAACAGCCTTCCAGTTAAAAAGTCATTTCTGAAAGGGCTTTCATCCAAATGACAATTCCAATAAAATATACTACACACATTTATTTGTCCTTAATGGCACCTTCCTTGATGGATATACACTTTCCATACATCGAGGAAATGAAACCTGACCAGAGATGTGAAGAATTTGCAAGGAGGCAAGATTGGATGAGTAAGCAGCTGCTTTATTAGCAGCCATACAGCTCTTGATTTAGAGGCCTCATTCAGTGAGTGCTGAGGAACATCTTCTGTGCCTGATGCTATAAATGTCAGTAGGGACTAAAAATGGCAACAGGACATTTCTGTTGTTTCTTCCCAGCCATGTCACCCGAGCCCAGCAAAGCTGAACGGGTGATAGAGGAAGCAGATCTCCTGGCAGCAGCGCAGCAGTCCCATCTCTTGCATCCACACTCCTCCTGTGTTTCTGCAGCAAGGACAGCTGTCGAGGGAAAGCAGAGCAATGAAAACAAACAGGTCTCCCAGCAACTGTACAGCAGCCCAGCACACACTGAACCCACTCTGCATCTCAAAACTTTCCACCAGTGTGATGAAACACTAATGTCTCCCACACTGTTTCGTGCTTGCAAATCTGTCTGGACTGCCAGATCTGCATTTGTTCCTGGCCAAGAGTGACCTCTCAATATAAACACAGTATGATTTACCCAGCTGACAGCCCAGCTGTGATTGAAGAGTGCTATAGGGCAATCCAGCGGGACACTGGAGAAGACCAGCACTGTGGTATTTATGAAACAGTGCTGACACGTGGCACAAGAGCAAGTCAACGTACCTTTTTATCTCCAACAACTTGATTTCTTTGTAAAGAAAGTTGTTCTTCCCCACCTTGCCCTGCAAGTCTTTAACCTGACTCAGTGCAAGCAACCACAGAAGTCCCATTTGTAATTAAAGATACTTGCTACACTTTCCATTCTTATAGGAAAGATGGTTCCCTTATGCTCCTTTATTCTTTAGTGCATTTAGAAGGAACAAAACCTTAAGTAACCACCAAACAAAATAAGGATTCTTTTCTGGATTAGTTTTTAAGGCTAGTTTTGGAATGTCTTCATTTTCCAGTTATTATATTCAAGATGCTCTTCCCATTCACCACATGTGGAAAGGAAATCCTACAGCATGAAAGGGCTCTATGTGATTCAAAACTAACTTTTTAGCTCACATAGAAGAGGGAGTTAATAACTTCTAGTGAGAAAACAATTCTGCTATTCTGCCACACCCATAAATTTAAAAGCCAATCTAAAGCACTCAAACTGGCTTTACTCACTAAAAAATTGCCTCTTCTCCTGATAATGACTTCCTCTGACAATAAAATTATACTGAAACAACTGAACTTTGCCAACAGAAAACATAGGAGATAGCACAAAGATTTCACATTCTATCAGTCAGCAGCTCAAGATCTAGTCCAGAGCAGGTAAAGGAAATAAAATTATTATTAACAATGAATAAGTATAAAATAATAGCATAAGCATTTTACAGTTTTAAGGTAGAAAATGTACATAATTTTTCCTTTTTGTCTTTTACTCTGCAGCCTACAAACCACACAATTAATACACTCCTTGAAGTACACAGAGTCTCCATTTAATTTTTTCTAACTTGATAAAAATGATTAAGGAAGTCCATCACATTAGAGCAGATAGAAATGGCTCTATCCAGCTACCTCTTTTGAAGAACCTTTATGAAATGGTTCTGTGTGAATGTTTCTTTTTAAATATAGTTCTAAGTTCTATATTATTTTTCTGACCTAACTTTGAAAAGGTGCAATCAAATTTATATGTCAGTGGTCACTTGAAATATTTGACAGTGCTTTGTAAGAACTGAAGATACCAAAAACAAACAAAGAACACCACAAAAAAATAAAATTAGTGTTTCAATATTTGGAACAGTAAATAATTTCAAAGAAACATGATGAAATTTTACTTCTGGGAGGTAACTGTTATTTTCTCGCATCCAAACAATTAGCAGAAAGGCTTGAAAAAGGGGTCACACCTCTCCAGGTAACTTCATACTTACCACATGCACCATACCAAAAAATGACACATCCAACCAACAGCTAGGAAAACAATAAGTTACTAGGGCCATCAGATATTAACACAACCCATATATATTAGTGTTCAAACAACAGCACAGCAGTCAGAGGTAGCATTTCTTCAAAAAGTAAAACCTGTGCTTAAGTGTCAGGTACATGATAGACTGTGCATAGTGTAGGGAGGTGGAGGCCTCTCCCTAGGCAAGAGGGAAGAGATGCTCCCACATCACTGTTGGCTGGTGTCGCTCTTGGCTTCTGCAGTCCGGGAGATTTTGGTTTCATACCAGGATACATTTTTAGAAAGCAAAAGAATAGTACCAGGGAAGAGATCCCACACTAGACATCAGCTTGTTGGGAGAGTTTTGTCTTCCTTTCTTGCTCTGCACATCAAGCTGGCAGAGAGCTCTGTCTGGTATGTGAAGCACGCCCGTCCTCAGAGCCCCACCGCCCCCAGACTCGAGCAGGGCTGCCGGGAAGGCGGTCGGATGAATCGCGGACACTCGCCTGGCAACGGAGTCACTCAGTCAGAGGTCAAAGCCAAGACTGAAAACTGAGACTCTGCAGTCTCTTCCCAGATTTGCTGCCAAATGGTATGAACAAATCAGTCCTTCTGAGCCACAGTTTTCCCATCTACTTACAAAATACTTTGACGCATTTAGATGAAAGTCTATACAAGTACTGCTGTATTACCAGACACTATTTCATCTTCTCTCAGGTTATAAATTACAACCACAACCTAAAAGCATGCGTATGCAAGTATCATTCCTTTTTTTTTTCTTTAGGTATACATGTCCAAATGCACACTGTCCAAACACGACAATATTGCTAGATTTTAATTCTATAGCTGTACCTTAACTATTCTGTTGAAGTCTTTTTGCAGCTACGATTTTTGTCCTAATTTCCATTATCCAGACCCCATCCTGTTTTTAACAAGCATCTGTAAAATTCAATTTTGTCTGCAGGATGGCAGACACAGTATAAAGGTACTATTTTATCTTGAACTTCTGCTCACCAGGGAAAAATACATAAGGCAAAGCATTTTTTCTTTCCACTGTCTGTTTGCTCATACTTTTATTAACTAGGTTAAATACTTTGACCTCCCCAGTAAATTATGGAACAGAGCTTATAGAACGCAAAGATCATGAAATGACATTGAGAAAGGTCATTTCCAAGAGGAATATTAAGTCAGATTTGCAGAAATTCAGCAATTTGCAGGCATGACCCCAAAACAGATCTCACTATTTTTCATACATAGTACTATTTTAGTTGTGTTAAAATTACTGTTATTCAGTCTTTATCAGAATTTTAAAGACTATTATTGTGAGCTGATTTAAGTAACAACAAAATTAATTAAATCACATTCCTGTTGTATATTTAAGCAATGCATATCCAAGATAGCAGGATATATCACCAGAAGCTTAGCAGACAGAAGGCTATTGTAGGACTGTCCAAAACTCACTCCTAAATTGTAGGCATTTTTTCATGCTGCTATTATTCTTGGTTTAAGTTTAGTGAATTTGAGAATTTTAATAGCCTTCTGCCCCAGCTTCTCAAGAAAATGAGCACAGAAAGCACCACCAAATATTCAGAGGGCCTTCTCTGACCTTCATATATTATCATTTAACCAAAGCATAATGCACTCCAACTTGCGAAGGGCAGTAGTTCAGTTCAAAGAGTTACAACTCACCTTCAATTAATTTCTTGAATGATAAATAAATACAAAATTGACACTGCAAAGCCGTTAGTCCACTATCTGTGAAAGTTTTTACACAGTTCTTAAACTATTGCTGGTCTAAAAAGAAAGGAAAAGTTTTTCTTTGGCATTTTGTTTTATTATATTTATTTCTGAACTGAAGGAGAAAGGGTAACAGAGAAACTAGAGCCCAGAGAACAACACCATGAAGAAGCCATGCTTCACATTTAAGTAGCATTTTTATTGCCAATGGTATTGGCTGTGTTGTTGGAGTGTTTTCTCCCTTCCCACACCACTCTTCTACAAAGAAAAACATTCATAATATGAAACTTAGGGAGTAGGAAAGCTAGTTGAAAAGAAGAATATTCTTTTTATCGAGGTTCACTTTATACAGAGGGCTCCCTGAAATAAAGCCAGGTGGGAATGCAGAAAGAAGCTCTGTATCTACAACCAATTTCCAGGAATCCAAGAGAAGTAGCGAAATGTTTCATAAAGTGGTGAGGAAGGACTGCAGGCACCTCTGTAATTGCTTTACCAGTGGACCACAGGCATTTAGGAAAATACTGGATTCAAAAAAGAAGTTGGCATAAAGGATGGAGAAATGCTGTATCTTAGTACTCTGCTTGTATCATGAGACATTCCACTAAGAAACATGTACAGAAGGCAGCACAGTAAAGTCAAAAAATAATGAATCAAATTTATCTAAAAGCTGATGGCAAGGAAACAAATAGTAAACTTAAGCTGGGGTAGGAGAAGCAATGAGTTGACTTATAAATAATTCTCATTGCTTCAGCTGGCCAAATGTGTCAAATGACAGCAGAGATCTCACTGGGAATTCAGCCTCTTACAGCAAAAAATAAAAGAAATAGGATCTACTAACTTCTGACATGATCAATATATATCACTGTCCATTACAGTTTGGCAGCTTCTCCACGGACACCCCCTTGTCATGGGGGAGAAGCTTGTGTGCCCTTATGAGGTTGTGAGCTGTGCTGGCGGTGGTTCATGCCT